>JARBWK010000012.1:82726993-83392011 GCA_030556195.1 Anolis apletophallus | reverse complement strand
TGTATCACTTAGCTCTTCGCCTGACCCCTTATCTAATGTTGCAGTTTCTGGCTCCTCTGACTAACCTTGAAGCCCTGCGCTTTTTGAGTCAGGTTTCTCCCAGAGAAAACCATAATTTCCCTGACTTGAATCTTCATCAGGAAAACCCACAGGAAATCCCACAATTCTCTTTATATCCTCCGTGAACCCATCAGCCACAGGCTGTACTACAACGTAGTCTTTGATTACAGTCCTGTACACACTGGGAATATAATGAAACAAGTACACATAGATAGGATTGTAGAATGTGTTCACAACTCTATAGTAGCTGTGTTAGTTTCAAAAATGAAGAGAACAAGAAAGAAATGATCAGGAACAAGAAAGTAAAGTCAGCCAATAACTTTACTTCAGACAACTGTTATTTTAAGCACTGATACCAGGTAGTGTCATGTCATATCAGACTATATCCCAGGATGAGTTGTTCTGAAGTAAAATAAAGAGCTTAGTTGTGCTGTTGTTGTATAAGGTGAATTTTTGATTCATACTCCCTCTACTGTTCATCTTCATTACTAAAAATATGTTATTTGCAGCAGAGGTGGAGAATCTGTGGATCTCCAGATGTTGTTGAACTGCAACCTCTGTTAGTTCTTGTGTTGGCTAAAGGAAATTGGTGTCTATTGATATCTTAAGGGGCACAGGTCTCTCTCCTGATCTAGAGCTTTAATCACAGCTTTGGCTTTTGAGATACATCCCTGGCTGTGCCAGAAATCACCAGAGTTGTCTTCAAATACCTTTCTTAGCAATTATAAAGAGAAATCAGACATAAAAACTGGAGAGAGAGGAGAAAGGGAAGAAAGGAGTATTAGAGACTCGGGTTCATTGGGAATTATTTCTTTTTTAAAAAGTCAGGCTGCCTTTTCTGCCTTCCACTATTTTAATCAAATGAAATAAGTCGTTGCTGTTGCTCCCAAAAAGAAAAAGAGTGTGAATTCAGGGAGGGAGACTGCATCACCAGGCTGGCCGCTCCTTTATAGTGGGATTGAGTATTTGTCAGTGTGCCTGAGGCTAGTACATGCATGAGATTTAGATCAGTTGTTTAGGGCACAGGAAAATGGGGAGGAAGAGGGACTGAGCGGGTGAATGCTTTTGCATGCCCAGCGAAAGCATTTGATGGGAGAGGCCAGACAAGGAGTTCATTCACAGTTATTGGGATCAGAGACAGGGGGACATGGTGAGCATGTTCCTGTATTTTTTAGTTACACAATACTAACAGTGATGGCAACATGGATGAATAATCCATCCCTCAACATGTTAATAATGAGAAATACATAGTAACAATAATGAACAGTAACCTTCTGGTCATCGGAATAATGAGCAGAGTCACAAGTTCACTTTCAAGAGTAACATTTTGACCTCTCTAATAAAGCATGAACATCAATGAAAACAATATTCATTTACATTTCTATTTTTCGTAGGCTTGTTTTATGTTTTAAAAATATTCTATTCTTTGTTATTCAAATAAATATATGTTTTCTACATTTGCAAATGTAGAAATCATTTTTTCAGTAGTTTTTGATCGAAATTGTCACAGATTTCTGTAGTGTATTTTTATGAATACTTCTCAGCAGTAAGTCCCACTAGAATCAGTCTTGTTTGCTTCTTTGTTGAATTGCCGCCTTAATATATCTATGAAAAGGCTACAGAACACAAATAATGATAGTGAAGCTGTGCTTCAGAAAATGTTCAGATAGTTGTATTTCATTATAACTTTCCTATACAATCTAGTTATGTTTATAGCCTTTAAAATAGCCTTTCTTTTTTTGGAATTACCAAACTTCGGATTTTTGCCTTTTGCTGGAGGACAATTTTGTATATAGAATAAGAAGGAATCTGTTTATACTAATGAGCAGGTCCAAGCTGCAAATTTGATTCTTAGATGAGAGGGCAACCTTGTCCAAAACAGACCGAACAATCACCCTCTTAAAAGGCTGTATGTTTTTTTGGGTAAACATTTGATGCAAAAATACAAAATTTCTCATCTTGATGTAGATTATAAGAATATGTTACCATTTGTTTACATTGAGTCAATTTGTTAAAGAATCCATCATGGTTTACATTATTTCTTATCTTCCTTTTATTTCAGTCATCAGTTCAAGGAAGTATTGTCCTATAAGGTATGCAAAAGATGGAGTTGCGGTTTACTATTTGTTTCTGTGTCTTTTTCTAGGGTTTGAATTGAATTATTAGTTTGTTTTATGTTAATTGAGTTAAAAATCTTACTAAGCTTGACAATTACATTTTAATGCAGGGGAAATTAAATATATACAATGAAATAAGTGTGTTTAATTAAAATTCTGTTCCATATTTTTAAATTTATAAATCCTTAAGGATCATTAATGATTTAAAACATAAAGCCATAGGGTTAATAATAAAAGACTCAGGGGTTTCGTAGCAACTATATATATTTAGTATTAACTTGGCCCCCTGGTGGCACAATGGGTTAAATCACCGAGCTGCTGAACTTGCTGACCAAAAGGTTGGCAGTTTGAATCCAGGGAGATAGGTAAGTACCTCCTGTTAGGCCCAGCTTCTGCCTACCTAGCAGTACTAAAACATGGAAATGTGAGCAGATCAATAGGTACCGTTTCTGTGAGAAAGTAGCAATGCTCCATGCAGTCATGCTGGCCACATGACCTTGGAGGTGTCTACAGACAACGCCGCCTCTTTGGCTTAGAAATTGAGATGAGCACCACCCCCCAGAATCGGACACAACTAGACTTAATGTCAAGGGAAACCTTTACCTATCAAGTATTAATATAGGAATTGTTCTATGCTACAATTTATAATACTGAATATGGTTTGCTTTGGCCTTAAGCAGATACAGCAAAATTTTGTAGAAATAAAGAATTTATGCTTTTATGGACGGAACACTGTTTTTAACATAGGTGAATGCATAAGATGTGTGAATATAATTGTATTTTAATGCATTTTAGTGTCGAAAGCTGGAGGGTTTTATATTGTGTTTTTATACTGTGATTGTGATGTAGGCATCAAATTGTGCCTTTTGGAAGCCGCTCTGAGTCCCCCCTCGGGGGTTGAGAAGAGCGGGGTAAAATGCCGTAAATAAATAAATAAATATATTGTTCACAATAATTCACCATAGTTGATTCTGAGCACAATTTCCTCACCAGAAACATTACTCCATACATATTTAGTAGAATGAATCCCTTTGTCTCTTTATATGTAAAGCCCTGAATGGTTCCAGCTCAGTTTACCTGTCCAAACATATTTATTTATTTACTATATTTGTATACCGCCCCTCTCAGCCTGAAGGCGACTCGAAGCGGTGCACACATGCCAACAAATGCCCACAGAAAAAATACATAACACTTAATCAAACAATCATATAAAAGCAAAAAATTCACAGTTAAAATATAAAATACAAATCTCAGCATCTCATTATTGAAATCGGTTTCCGTTGCATCATCGTCGTTCCAAAGGTCTCAATTAAATAAAAACATTTCATCTGCAAAAGCCTGCTCAAACAGCCAGGTCTTGACTTTTTTCCGAAATATTAGGAGGGAGGGGGCCGATCTAATGTCCCTAGGGAAGGTGTTCCATAGCCGAGGGACCACCACTGAGAAAGCCCTGTCTCTCGTCCCCGCCAGTCGAGTCTGCGAAGAAGACTGCCCCTACAATCCACTGAGAAGGTTAAGATAGTTGGGGGACACCCTGCTCTCTGTCCCACCATCCTCGCAAATGCAACTGATGAGGATGAAAGACAGGGACTTCACAGTGGTGGCCCCTCATCTGTGGAACTCCTTTCCCAGTGACATCAGATCAGCCCCCTTCCTCCTATCCTTTAGAAAACAATTTAAAACATGGTTGTGGGGCCAGGCATTCGAACAATAGATGCAACAATTGAGATTGATACTGACCCTATGTTACTGACAATTGGTTTGACCTGGACTATGATTTGAATTTGAGTGATTTTAAATGAATTTTTAAATAATTGAATGTTTTAATTACTATTTTAATTGCAATTGTTATTTATGAATCTGTTTGATGGCATTAAGTGGTTGCCTGTTGTAAGCCACCCTGAATACCCCCTTGGTGGTGAGAACGACGGGATACAAATACGCAAAATAAATAATAAATATATGAGAGTGCTTTTCTGCCTTTTGAGACTATGTAAAGAATTGCTTTTTGCCGGGCGTATTGAAAACATTGTTTCATTTTCCCACTTCATTTTTTTTTTGGAAAATACATTCTTCACTAAGAATAATTAACACTGCAATTTAAACAGCAGATAACAAAAAAATTTTTTTTACAGCCAATAAGTTCTAAAAAGCCTTTTGTTTTGAGAATTCGGTCTTGTGGTTTTTTAAAGTTAAAAAATGCAAACTTGCAGGAAGGAAACTTCCAAATCATTTATAGCACTTTATCTTATCTTTGTCAGATAGTGTTTCAGTTACATGTACATATGGTTCTATATTCTATTATACCTATCTTATCATATTGGATTAATATAGTTTTGATTACTGACATGATGCCAAATTTGGAATATGGTGGCTAGACACAGTGTCACTGTTTCCATAAATATGGTGTTTTCTTTCACTGAGAGATCCCAGATCCTTGTGTCAAGTAAAAGCAGAAGTGTTGTAAAGGTTTGCATTATAAATCACAGTAATTATTGCAAAATGACAAATATAGCAGCCCATAGTGAAGAGCCAGGTCATTGTTGATAATTTAGATCTGTTTGTTGCAGCTCTTATTGCTGGTCTAAATTACTAACAGGTTTAGGTTACCCAATACACAAACTAAGTTAATAAATAAAAGCTCAAGCAAATGTGCATGGCTCACACACATGTATAAAGAGGCTCTCTGTATTACATCTGTGTTATTGAGCTCATGATACTTTTGAATGCTGTGTACATTTATATCTTTTTTGTGTGCCATCAAGTATTTTTTGGCTAATGGCAACCATAAGGTAAACCTATTACGAGGGTTTCTTGGCAAGATGTGTTCAGAGGAGGTTTGCTTTTGCCTTCCTCAGTGGCTTTCCATGGTTGAATGGGAATTTGAACCCTAAACTCCAAAGTCATAGTCCAGCTTTCAAACCACTATTTCATGCTGGCTCTCTGCAGTTTCCAAAAAGCTAGCTATTTTAAAGACCTAATTGACATTTAGTCTGTAAGGGACAGAAACCTTTCTCGGTGTTTACAAATACCCTATTATTTTTAAAGGAGTTTTAAATCAGGAAAAACTTGTTTGTTTGTTTGTTTGTTTGTTTCATATACTTGTACCCCGCCCTTCTCACCCCCGAAGGGGGACTCAGGGCGGCTTCACAGCAAGCACCATTTGGTGCCATCACAATGATAAAAACAATCAACAAATTCATTAAAACAGAATATTAAATAAACAGGCGTTAAAACACGTCAGTTAAAATCAAAGTCCGGGTCAATTCATTGTCACTTCAAATTGCTTATGCCTTCTTCCCATTAGCCTCTATTCAATGGTCAAACGCAAGATCCCACAATCAAGTCTTGAGTTTCCTTCTGAAGGACAGGAGGGAGGTGGCCAATCTGATGTCTCTGGATGTAGCAACCCAGTTCCCTTTCGTGCCTGGGGGGCAGGGGGCAGCACCGGGGGTCCCACTTGCATTAGGGCCAGCTGCAGTCAATGAGGACATGGAGGGAAGGGGCTGATGAGTTAGCTGGGCCTTCCTCTCCCACAGAGAGCCTGGCCTGGGATGATGAATGGCCTGACGGCTATGCTAGCTGGGAAGTTCAGGCTGACCCTGAGAGTGATGACTCTGATAATTATGAGAAACCAGGTGGTTACGGGTCGCAGGAGAGAATCAGGGAAACAGTGGAGGATGAGCCCATGGAAGCTGAAAGGGAGTTCAGCTCTCATGAAGATAGCGACCCAGGTGCTGGGAGGCAAGGACGAAGCTTTGATAGGAGACGGAGCATTGAGTCCAGCAGGAGGGATTGGCACCGCAGCCTAGAGCGCCAGAGAGGCGCAAGGTCCCATAGCACAGATTGGCGCAGAAGCCTAGAGCGTCGGGGGCCCCGTCACGGGGATTAAGTATAGGATCCGTGGGAACGGATCCTCAGTAGCTCAGCCACTTCTAATCTAACAGGAATGAAGCGAGCGGAGTTCCAGGGAGCCAAGTTGCCGGCTCGAGCCTTGCCAAGTAGTTCCTTGGAGTTGTTCATGAACTTTGCCTTGTTCTTTGCCACGGACCAAGTCCTTGATCCGCATAGTTTTGCGGTGCCTTGCCACGGTTGCCTTGGATTTTACCTACGGACTCTTTACCTATTTTTGGATTGAACTTTTTGATACTTTTTATGGACAATTTACCTTTTCACCTGTTTCTTATTATTCAATAAATAGTTAGCTGATTACCGTCTCTGTGTGTGTGATTAAGGGGCTGGGCCGAGACCCTGCATCGTGACACTGGGAAGGGAATTCCACAGATGGGGGCCACTGCTGAGAAGGCCCTGTCTCTCGTCCCCACCAATCCCTTTTGCAATGGCGGCAGGATCAAGAGCAGGGCTTCTCCCAATGATCTTAAACTTCGTGATGGTTCGTAACAGGAGATAAGTATGGACAGATAGTCTGGACCAGAACTGTTTAGGGCTTTAAAGGTTAAAATCAGCACTTTGAATTGTGCACAGTAGCAGATCGGTAGCCAGTGGAGCTGGCATAACAGAGGAGTTGCATGCTCCCTGTATACCACTCCAGTGAGCAACCTGGCTGCCGACAGTTGGACTAATTAAAGCTTCCGGGCAGTCTTCAAAGGCAGCCCCACGTAGAGCATGTTACAGTAGTCTATTCAGGATGTAACAAGAGCATGGACCACCGGTATATTAGACAGTAACCAGTGTATTAGACAGTTTAGGTATTAGCAACACCTTTCCTCCAGATGTTTTGACTATTTACCACCATCACAAGCAATTTGGTCAATGATATGTGTGATGGCAATTGTACTCCCAAACATCTGGATGCCATCGAGCTGTAAAAGGCAGACACCCCTTCTCCTCTTTGTAATTCATTTAATTTATTCGGTTCCCTTTACCCCAGAGCATCATGCCCACTTTCTATATAGAGTCAAGCCATGAATGTAATCTCCAAATAGTATAATTTGAAAACTAAAAATCCAAGTAAATCTTACAGATTGAAAGACTACTATACCTTTTAGAAAACATAGAGGATTAGGCACATCACTGTTTTTAATCACTCAGAAAGATTTATTCTTTGCAAATGTTATTACCAACATTCCATATAAAAATGTTTTATGTTCTCACATGCCTATCTCCTTCTAATGCTACAGGCGGCACTGCCAAGATGTATAGTTCTAAAATGGTTCTGATTGCAGTGAATTGGCGCTTGAAATTGCAGCTGTCCTAACTAGTGCAGCTGTCACCAATAACGCTACACAGCATTAGTTTTCTTCTTCTTTTAGTCTTTTCATTTTTTTTTCTTGGTACCTTTTCTATCCATGGAAAACCTAACTATTTCAAAAGTCTGCCTAAAGTATATAATATAGTTCATATCTAAAGTTCATCTTCAACTTTCTAAGCTATTTTCCCAATGGAAATAGCATAACTTAGTTAATCATAACTTAGATCATAATAATTCATAATGAAGGAATTGCATTTTCTTAGTTGTACCTGACATGAAAAAAAATGAAAGAAAGATAGTTGCTTCTAGCCTGATTCTGTGATTACCATGGTTGTTTGAACATACAGTGTTGAAGATTTGTGTTGTCATTCCAGGCTATCAAAATGTTGGCAATCTTATTTTTACTTATATTTGTTTACCTGCATGGTCTAAAGCAGTGTTTCCCAACCTTTTTTGAGCCGCGGCACACTTTTTACATTTACAAAATCCTGGGGCACACCACCAACCAAAATGACACAAAATGACACTCTAGCACAGTAATGCATATAGTTAATATGTTTTTAAATGTATATATACACTCAGTGTGAAACCTGGGCCTGTTTCGATGAACACAACATAGATATCCTGGCAGGAATGGCAGAAAGACACAAACTTCCCACACAGAACTCCCATAACCAAGAGAAAATGCTATAAGAGTTTGGTCGGCATTGACCTTGAGTTTTGGAGTTGTAGTTCACCTATATCCAGAGAGCACTGTGGACTGAAACAATGTTGGATCAGGACCAAACTTGGCATGAATACTCAATATACCTAAATATGAACGCAGATGGAGTTCAGGGGAAATAGACCTTGACATTTGGGAGTTGTAGTTGTTGGGATTTATAGTTCCCCTACAATCAAAGAGCATTCTGAATCCCACCAATGATAGAACTGGGCCAAACTTCCCACACAGAACCCCCAGGAGGCAAGAGGAGGTCTCTACTTGGGGAAAGGGAGGCGGGTCTTCCCAATGCATGGAGAGGGAGAGACCAAGTAGACAACGGGTGGGGTAGGAGGTGTTTGTAATTTTGTGCCTTTATAGAGGTAGGTTTCTTAAGGTTTTTGTACTTTAACACACTAGACTCTCCCCCCTCCCCTCCTGGAGGTTCCAATTTCCCACGGCACACCTGATGATCACTCACGGCACACTAGTGTGCCCCGGCACACTGGTTGGGAAACACTGGTCTAAAGGTTGGGTTTCTCTTATCTGAAATGTTTGGATTTTGGGGAGGGGTGGATTTTGGAACATTTTAGATGTGTATGGAGAGATCTTAAAGATGGGACCAAAGACTAAACACAAAATTTGTTGATGTGGTGCCATATCAATACACACACACACATGTGCACATAGCCTGGTGGTCATTTTACAAACAATATTTTAATAGTTTTGTGCATGAAATAATGTTTGTGTACATTGAACCACCACAAAGCAAACAACTCACAGATGTGGACAATTTGGGTACATTTTGATACTGGATTTTTGGATGAGGGATACACAGTCTGTATGTCTTACCTGAGTTAGATGTAAATTAACAGCACACAAGTTACCTGATGCACCCAAGAGAGTAAATATGTATGAGTCCTAGAGTCAATTTTTCCTTTACTGTTTGGTTTTGATCTTTGTTATTTTTTGGTAAATGAAAAGTAATAAAAACAGACAAATTAGATTAGAGACCTGACATTAGAAGTGTATTAATCTTTCCCATCTGTTCTATGTATGCCCCACTTCAAACTGCTATTTGCTACATGAGTGGAATGGTAATATAGGTACTAGTTGGTCATAGGCTTTTCCTGTGGGAAAAATTGATCACTAATTCTCTAGTTGAGATCTAATCTGACCTTGTTGGAGCGGTACATATTGATCTACTCACATTTGCAAGTTTTCGAACTGCTAGGTTGGCAGAAACTGTGGCTAACAGTGGGAGCTCATGCCACTCCCCAGATTTGAACCACCAACTTTTTGGTCAACAAGTTCAGCACCTCAGCCATTGTGGGTTCCCAAATCTCTCTCTCTCTCTCTTATATATATATATATATATATATATATATATATATATATATATACACATACACACACACACACGGGGTATATATATATATATATATAGACACACACACACTAATAAAACAGTTATATATATATATATATATATATATATAGACACACACACACACACACACACACACACTAATAAAACAGTTATTTGGGAATGTGAAGGAACATGCCTGTGACTATTTGTGTTTTGTTTTTGTTTTCCATTCTAGGAGCACATGGTTCTCTGCAGATTCGCTGATCAGACAGCTGTCCAGCTTCCTCCTGAACGCAGGCAAATAGGTATGCTGTTCTATAGAGCAGCTGTTGTGTATGGTATGCTTTGCATACTATAAATGGTTAGTTCTGATATGTTTATCAAAAAGGAATTAACATGCTGGTTCCTTGGAACACAGTGTCAGTAATCCTTAGGAATAGCAATGAAATAGTTTTTGGTTGATGCACAGTTCAAATCTGGGACTGAATGCGTGGTACTGTGGTATATTTGTTTTTCTTTTTGCCAAAATGATAGAATTTTGGAGATGTACTAATACTCTTTCTGATGTCATTGAAATTTGCATTGTAGCTGCCAAATGTGGGCAAACTGGAAAAGCCGATACAAAACCTCTGTTAGCCTGAAATTTTGAGACTTATATGTAATTAAAAGGCATGATAGATAAAAATTGAAATAAAATAAGCAGCCCAAAGGCTTTTGTGAATATTTTCCCAGCTTAACTT
The DNA here is from genome assembly GCA_030556195.1 of Anolis apletophallus. Taxonomy (NCBI): domain Eukaryota; kingdom Metazoa; phylum Chordata; class Lepidosauria; order Squamata; family Anolidae; genus Anolis; species Anolis apletophallus. Next base: position 83,381,813 of record JARBWK010000012.1, on the reverse strand, counting down.
TCATGAGGATGGTTAAAAACAACTTGAAGGCACCTAACAATAATTGATGCTTGTAAATGTTTGCCTATATTCCAGCCATGGGCAAACTTGGGCCCTCCAGGTGTTTTTGGACTTCATTCCCACCATACCTAACAACCTCAGGCCCTTTGCTTTTCGTGGCTGAGGGGGGAAAGGAAGGGGCCTGAGGCTGTTAGGAATGGTGGGCGTTGAAGTCCAAAACACCTGGAGGGCCCAAGTTTGCCCATGCCTGCTATAGCCTCTACTTAGCCTATAGGAAATGCATTTGCAGTATTAATAATTTCAGATTAGTTTCCTTTTTCCTCCCTCCCAATGAAATTGGCATGACTTTAAGGCAAACCCTGTTATCTGAAAAGGAAAATGTACTGTCAGGGTCACATCTGCAAGTTCAAGTTGTATACCATCAAATGGGAGTAGGTCCTTCTTTGGCATTTTGGTGATATGGAAAGGAAGCGTATCATTTCATGAAGGGTGGGATGGACGAGTAGAAATGAATACATGTCAACTCAGCATTTCAGCTAAAATGGATGCTGCAACGCTTCATAATGCCTTTTCCCTTCAAGAATAAATTAGATAAAGCAGATATTTGTAAACCTGCTGCATTTTTATTCTTCTCATTGTTTCTTGTAAGGATATACTTGACATTAGGCTTATCCTTTCCATGAAAAAAACCTTTTCCATTTCAGTCATCTTTCTTCACCTTTTAAACTTTGCTAATGGGTGTGTGGTTGGTGTGGATTAAGTTTTGTTTTCAGATAACAGATAAAGTTCAGATCAGATTAGAACAAACCACATGTTGTCTTTAAGGGAGACTCCCAATAGTGAGGTGCTTCAAAAGGTATTCTGTGGCTGGAATCATGCTGAGGCCTACCTGGGAATAATGCTGCTTATGTTAAAAGGTTCCTTACATACCCTTATATATCATTTCCAAGCAAAATATTATTTTTAAAGAAAGGAATACAACTTTTTATTTCCCACTGTTTTTCTTTTAACTTGGTTCTTGTCAATCTTGGATGTTTGAATTAGGTAACAATATAATTAAGTACTATGCTATCTGTCATACATAACATGGTTTTATATACATCTTTTTTAAAAAAAAACACCATAGCATTAAGAAATCTAAAACAGTATTTTCATTTTATTATAGAGTTAGTTTAAGAAAGATTATGTATGTCTGATAACAATGCAATATTTTGATCGTGCTTTCTTCAAAATCCTGCATTTAAATGTAACGTTACAGAAAGCTTTGGCAAAACTTGACACATAAAGTATAAATTATTGGGTACAGAGAAGGTCACTTAGAAATTAGTTGTTCAAATGAATAGACTCCCATATTTTTAAAGTATTTATACTAGTGATAATTCCTGATCAGATACTCTTTTTCTGTTCACATATTCAAGATCAGATACTCTCTCTGGAGCATAATGAGCTTTTAATGGCTGGGTGTAACCTAATAGTGGTTTCTCCTACAGTAGACTGCACAGCAGACATGAACAGTTAATTGTATATTGATTCATTTATATGCAACTTGTGGAATGATTTCAGAGTAGTATACAGCAAACTTTTGAAAACACTGTAAAAGGAAATAGTGGCTTTTTAGCAACTCTATCCTGCTTACGGTGAAGACACTTGTCCTTGTGCTTGGCTACTCTGATGCTGAATATGCATGTCCAATGTGGAATACATCTCACTATATTAAAACAGTGGATGTGGCATTTAATGGGGCATGTCACTGCAGAAATTATACTGTTTAGCTGGTATTGCACTACCTGACATCAGTTGGGAAGTAGCAGCCAATAATGTAAAAACCAAGGCAGTGACATCTCCGGCCTATCCTCTGTTCTGATATCAGCCAGCATGCTGATATCTTAAATCAAGAAACATCTTTCTAAGATCTACAGAGATACTCACAGGAACACCTCCGCAAGCAAGAGTCCAAAAGTGGCAGGTTAAAACCCAAAACTTCAATCCATGGGTGATACTGGTTAAGAAACTCCTTCTTGTGCACACAGAAGACTGGGTGACTTGGAAGGCGCTGAACAGACTGCGCTCTGGCACCATGAGATGCAGAGCTACTCTTAATAAATGGGCTACAGGGTGGAGTTCATGACATGCGAGTGTGGAGAAGAGCAAACTACAGACAACTTACTATAATATAACCATGAGTCCTGCTACATTGACAATGGAGAACCTTCTCACAGTGGCACCAGAAGCACTCCCAAGTAGCCAGCTTGTGGTCAAAGGAAATCTAGTACAATGCCAAGTTTTCAACTTAGTTTGTATTTTTAAAAAATACATTATAACTGTATCCTCAATTTGCTTCTGACATGATCGTTTTTCCACCCAACCAGAATGGCTATTACTGAAATACTAGAATTCTGCTTGTCTTCTGTCAATGTGACTCCACCAAAACACTCTTTGTGTTACACTTATCATGTGATGAACATGTCTGTCTTATCCCCTAATCTTTTAATCTCTGTTTTGCCAGCAATTATTTCTATTCTCAACATGAGATATTTCCCGTGCATTAGAAATTACTAGATTAGAAAAAAAAGTTATATTAAGAAACTACAGGCAGTGCTGGGTTACAAATAAGATTTGTTCTTAAGATGAATTTGGACGTAAGTCGCAACAGGTAAACATTTTAAGTGTAACTCCAGCCATTTATTTTCTTTAGTTTTGGATAGTATAGGGAAGGATTAACATTCCTGTAACATTTGTTTTGCTGTCTGTGCCCCTGTTCATCAAATTGGCCTCATGTCCCTGTGAAAATTGGATTTTGAAAATGTGTTGTTGGGGAAACAAAGATTGGTTATAAAGCTTTGGTCTAGACACCTTTTTCTATGATAACTTGTATAGGAGTGAATTTCCCTTTCTAGAGGTAGAGTTCCTCTCATTTCCTGTTGCCTCACCCTTTTGTAACCAAGAGTTGGATGTAAGTTGGATGTTTGTAACCCGGGGAGTGCCTGTATAAGCAAAAGCTGGTTTGGATTGTTATCTAGGGTAAATTCAACATTCAGTTGACATTGCAGAGGCATCACAATGAAATTTCCCTCCTTCAGTTCTCAGTGCCATCAGAAAACTAGCTCTTGAAAATTCCCTAGTTTCCAAATCAAGATGTAGACAGTGCAGGAACCTGAAGTAGGAATGGGAAAGTCAACAGTTTTCCATTGGCCAAAGTATTGCTGGTACCGTTAGCAATATGATCAATGCAAGATCATTGATTTTCATATAGAATGTGTTGGGAAGAGCTTACTTAGCTTGTATTTGTTATTTTTTAGGTAAACATTGTATGGGACTGGTGGATCTGGACCGGGCCTGGAGTGCAGAAAGAAGCAACTACTCCGTCCAAGTGATTTCCATGGAACCAGAGACATGTTCCCCAAAGAACAACTTGATAGTGGGTGTCCCGATCTAGTTCAAAGGTTTTTTCTATCAATTGGAACCAGTAAGCAAACCATGTGTTCAAAGTCTTGTACTATCTGAGATATTAAACTTTGCCTGGAAGCAGAGACTGCACATCTTGAATCTATTGTCTCCACAGAAAGGAAGTAGAAGGGAAAGGGCTTGGCAGTGGGACCGCCTTGCAGAGCTTCCTAAATCCTGCTTGAAATGTGTGATTAAATGACAGCTGGTTCTCAGAGCAGAAATAACTCAAAATGTTCATCTTCCTGTATGGTAATAGAAAACAATAAAGTGTTTTTTTTTAAAAGACCTTAAAGCTTTATTGCTAAAAAGATTATTGTCTTTTCTATGTGAATGACTTTTCAGTAGAAAAACATACCTTGCAAAATGATTTTGTGCTCACACAGTTTGACGATACCAACAAGAGTATCCAACTGCAGAATAGAAACAACAGAGCCTCTTTTAAAAAATCTACTCTAGAGTATTGTGAAACACACTTGTTTTTCTTTTTTTAAAAGATATATTTTTCTGAAAATTTTATCGCAGAATGCAAAATAACATGTTATTATTTGGTCAGTGCATGTCATGTCAGTCTTTTCTGTGGAGATGTGTTTTCATGTTATCCAAAAGCGTTCTTGAGATATGTGGCTCCTCTTGAATTTTCTTTTTTCTTCTTACAATATCATTTTTATACTTTTTTGAGGAATTTTCTAAGAATTGAATGATTGAGAGCAACATATAACTTGGTGGGTAGCCATGCAGTCAGGGAGTGGAAGAAACCCTCATATTATTGCCTGCATTGTGAGCGTCAAACTGCTTGGTACATGGCTTCACTCACTTTGTCCCTGTTCAAGGCCAATAACAACCAAAAACACTGCGAAAAGATATGATGACTCTTGCTCCTCAGAGTCAGACAGGCGATGGTTGGTTGCCATGGGTCAAATGACAAAGGAGAGAGAGTACGCAGTGGCAACCCACCTGCCTGTAACATGACAGGCACAACAGTGGCTAGTAAAAGGCAGGTTAAGAGGCCTGGCACCAAATAGCATCAGATGCAAATTATGCATAGATAAAACACTCATTACATCTGTACTTTCTTTTACATTCTCAACATTTTTCGTGGGCCCCCCAAAATCCTTTGATGGGCCACAAGCGGCCCATGGAATATAAGTTGTACAGGTCTGCTCTAGAAAATCAGGTTTGGATTCTTGCACATAAGAATAATAGAATCATAGATTTGGAAGAGACCTCGTGGGCCATCCAGTCTAAACCCCTGCCAAAAAGCAGGAGAATCGCATTCAAAGCACCACCAACAAACAGCCATCCAGCCTCTGCTTAAAAGTTTCCAAAGAAGGAGCCTCCACCACATTAGACAAAAGAGATTATCATCCAGTTAGATCACAGTCTATCCAAGCCGTATAATTGCATTTTTACATAGAGGATTTTTGAGGTCAACACATGAGACAGATATATGTATCCCAAAAGAACCAGGCCTTATCTCTTTCTGGACAAGAAGTGATCTTGCCTTATCTTATAGAGCTTTTGGTATCTTGGGTGTTCATTTTGCCTGTTGTTTGAATGCCCTAGATCCAGGGCCATACCCAGGATTTTGATTGGGGGGGGGGGGCTGAGTCTGGGTGAGAGGGTCTACCCTAGCAAACCTTTTGTATTGTTATCCCAATACCGCCATGCATATGGGATATATTGAGCATGGTGATCAGATCATGATATGAATACACATAACAGTTTAAATAATGTACCAGTAAGGCCTTCTCACGGACCACCCTGAGAATTTGGGGGGGGGCTTCAGTCCACAAGCCCTCCCCCTGGGTACATGACTGCCTAGATCAGTGGTTCTCAAAGTGTGCTCCGTAGACTCCTTGGGGCTCCGTGAAACACTGAGGAGCTCCACGGTTTCCTCCCCCACCTCCAGCATCCCCCTTTTCCTACTCCACCCCTCTCCCCATGCCTCCCTTGCCACCAAGAGCCTTTTCCAACCTGCCTCCTTAGCACCCCAAAGCCTTTTTTTCTTGCTGCCCAGATCTTTTCCTCCTCACCTTGATTACTTCCAAACCTTTATTTCCCTCCCACTACTTAGGGGGAGCTTTGATTGTGCTTTTCCTCTGTGGCAGAAGGGGGTTAGACTGGATGGCCCCTGGGGTTGTTGTTGTTGTTATTATTATTATTACAAAGTCTTAATGGCCATCTGTTGGGGGTACTTTGATTTTGCTTCTCCTGCATGGCAGAATGGGATTGGAATGGATATCCCATGAGGTTATTCCTATTCCTATAATTACTATTATTGTTACGAAGGCTAACCGGCCATCTATTGGCGGTGCTTTGATTGTGCTTTCCCTGCATGGCAGAAGGACTGGATGGCCCATGGGGTCTTCCACTGAAATACTGTTTACCCATGCCTTATGTATACATTATATTATAATATATATAATATAATATAATATAATAAACATTTATTGGGGCTCCATGAGAAACTTTTGCTTCAAAAAGGACTTTGCGGCTGTAAAAACTTGAGAACCCCTGCCCTAGATCAATGTATTCTGACCAAGTTTGGTATAATTAATATAATATATGATTTCATATTCTCTCTCCCTTTGACATTCTCTACATTTGTTCATGGCAATACATCAACAACTTGCACTTGTCCCTAAATTGTTACGTGGTCTCCCAATCAACACAGCTTGTAATTTCATCTGTTCAATGAATATATTTAACCCCACCCCACGCCCCAATCTGATTGTAGGGTTCCAACTAGGATTAGGGTGCATTAACAAAGAATTCCATTCGAACTTTGGCTTCCAGTTTTCATTCTTTTTTCTTCACAAGCAAGGTTAAACCACTTCCACTGCTTTATTTTTATTCAGACTGTTTAGTGGCATAAATATATGTTATGAAGCTTGATTAAAGAAATCTATCAGATTAATTTGATAAAGGCCAAAGTATAATGCCCATGTTGGTTAGAGCCTTTCCTAAAATGTACTGAGGGCCCATGATTTCATCAGTCTTATATATTCACTGAATTATTAGTTACTGAGGTGGTAACAGTGTGAATGCCTTTCTGAGTAAGATACACACTTCTACTTCATTATGAAATTTCCATTAGATCAGGAACTAGCAATGCGTATACTTCCAGATGCTGAACTTCAATTCTCATCACATCTTACAATTTGCAGTCTAGCAACGTATGATCGGTTTGTTTCACTACATGTTTCTAGAAGTTCAAAATAAATGTATTTTGTCTTCATTATTAACTGATAAGTAGAAGTATTCAACCTCTTATTGGATTCCGCTACCTTTTATTGCTGATTTATTATTCCTTGTTTCTATTGTATGTTGTGGGTCTTTTTTTCATGTCAGGAGCAACTTGAGAAACTGCATGTTGCTTCTGGTGTGAGAGAATTGGCTGTCTGCAAGGACATTGCTCAGGGGACACACAGATGTTTTACCATCTTGTGGGAGGCTTCTCTTATGTCCCCACATAGGAAACGAGCTGACAAACAGGAGCTCACCTCGTTCTCTGGATTCGAACTGATGACCTTTCAGTCAGCAGTCCTGCTGGCGCAAGTGTTTAACCCATTGTGCCACCAGGGGCTCAATAATTATAGTACTGCAATATTTGAATTGTGATACGGAGCTTCTTGCAGGAAAATTGGTATAGAAATCTTAGTAGATAAAGTCAGCAAAACTTTAATGTCTTTTTTTCTACAGATATCTTGTTTTGTACAATAATTACACACATATTTTCAGGCTATAAAGCTATTGCCCTCCAAAACCTGCTATATGCTTGTGACATGTGGATTGTTTACAGATATCACACTCAAATGGAACAATTCCATCCGTGTTGCCTCCGAAAATTCCTGCAAATCTCTTGGTAAGACAGGTGGACAAATGTCAGCGTTCTGGAAGAAGCAAAGGCCATCAGCATTGAAGCAATTCTCCTACACCATCAATTCCGCTGGACTGGCCGTGTTGTCCAAATGCCTGATCACCATATCTCAAAGCAGTTACTCTACTTCCAACTCAAGAAGGGGAAACGTAATGTTAGTGGACAGCAATGGGGATTTAAAGGTGGCTTTAAAGCTAACCTTAAAAACTGTTGCATAGACACTGAGAACTGGGAAGTCCTGGCCCTTGAGTGTTCTAACTGGAGGTCAGCTGTGACCAGCAGTGTTGCGGAATTAAAAGAGGCACAAATGAAGGGTGAAAGGAAAAAATGTGCCAAGAGGAAGGCGTGTCAAGCCAACACTGACCGGGACCGTCTCCCACCTGGAAACTGATGCCTTCACTGTGGAAGAACTTGCGCGTCAATAATAGGGCTCTACAGTCACCCACGTATTCACCAAGACACTACACTTGGAAGGCCATCATACTCAGACAATGAGGAATTGCCTAAATGAAGTGAAGTAAAGACTTCAGGTTTTGCAAACTCATGACTCTGGTTTCCTTGATGAAATCCGCTTATAAAGGGGTCTTCCCTTTCTACTACTACTACCTTAATAAGCGTTATTGCCATGTCTTCACATGATAAGACAAAGACTACTGTAATGCTTTTGCTCATGGGTTACAATTGTTTATTTGACTCCTGGAAGAGAAAGAAACCAGTAGCCAGTGGTTTGCAAATCAGTTGAGATCCAGAGACCTCAATTTCGAGCAACACTTGTTCTCTGTATATCAGAGGACTGAAAGGCAGAATAAAATGTATAAATAAATAGAAATAGTAACAGAGAGAAATTACAAAGTGTCCAAATATACATGCATTATTTGTCAGTTGAATAGAATCCTTTCTGTATCAGATTAAGTGAGCCTACTAAAGTTCCTCTAGTGATAGGATTGCAGCCATGTGTGAACTTAATTCATCCCTCAGACTCTGTACAACTCCATGGCCTAAACTTCTAAATTGATATGCATAGGGATGTGCTACAATTTTGAATCAAGCAAGTGTACGTGGAAATGTATACAGATGCATCCAAGCATGAGTAGTTAGGATATTTTGGGATGAGCTAGGATGCCCTGTTTCAAGTACTCTCTTAAGTAGCTATATTTTTCAGAGGTATAAATATAAAACTAAAAAATCTGAGTAATTCGTATCATCACTGTCTAGCCACTTTTATTTTTATTTTTATGCTCTTTCACTAATGCCAGTCGGAGTTTGAAAAAGTAATTTCTGGGGAAACAGACACCACACTGCCTTGCTAGAACTCACCAAATCTCCCAGCCACCATGCCCTGGCATATTTGGACTACAACTCTAGAAATCCCCACAGCCAGCATGCCCTTTTCCCTTATTCCCTCAATCTATCCATCTTGTAAGACTGAATCATAAATAAATTATGTAGATTAGCATGACTGCAGCTCCCCTTGGAAAAAAAAAATAACCCTGCTTTTTCCCTAATTTCCCAGCTACCATGGTGTGGCTTACTACTACTAATCTCACTCCCAGATCTTGGAAGACTACCCTTTCAGACTGACTACAATTTACTCCCCAAGATCCAATGTGGGAGTTTGTACATTAGACTATGGGTGCACCTACTGTACAGATAATGCCATTTGTCATCACATTAACTGCCACAGCTCCATGCTATGTGATCATGGGAGTTGTAGTTTTACAAGGTCTTCGGCCTTCACTGCAAAACAGTGCTGGTGTATTGCCAAAAACAACTTCCAGGATTCCAAAGCATTGAGCCATCACAGTTAAAGTGGCATCAAACAGCATTAATTCTGTACTGTAGATTCGGTATGAGCAAACTTCGGCCCTCCAGGTATTTTGGACTTCAACTGTCACAGCTGGTAGGCTGTTAGGAATTGTGGAAGTTGAAGTCCAAAACAGAGGGCCTGAATTTGTCCATGCCTGTTGTAGATGCACCCTAGGACTTGAGACTATGGTTCCAATCCTTGCTTAGCCATGGAAACCTATTGGAGGTTCATCTACACCACTGGTTCTCAACCTGTGGTTACCATTACTAAACTGTTGCCTTGAAACCACACTGCAACAAGAGTGAATGGTCTTGTGAACCCCTCTTATAGTGCCAATGCAACAGGGATTTTGGGAGGGGAGAGACTGACTACCTACAAAAGATTACTATCACCACGTCATCTCTAGATTATTAAATATGGTTTTCTGTGAGCAAGCAGATGGCGACTACTGGATAGCATATGTTCTGTATCAGAAAGAGCTGATGTGTTTTATCCAATCCAATTTTCTGAATCGGCATCCCAAATAACCGAACCAAATCTAAAGTTGACCAAAAACTGATCCGTAACCCTTTTGGTACTAACAGTGGAGAGTGGTCCCTGATCAAAAAAGAAAAAGGTTGGGAACTACTGATCTACACAGTAGAATTAATAGCACTTTAACTGATATTGTTCAATGCTATGGAATAATGGGCCTTGCAGTTTGCTGATGCATCAGCATTCTTTGGCACCAGAAGGCTAAAGACCTTGTAAAATTACAACTCCCAGGATTTCATAGTGTTAAGCCCTGGCAGTTCAATGCATCCTGGGTGACTGGGTCATGCCACTCTCTCAGTCTCAGTGGCTGACGATGGCAAACCCCTTCCAAACAAAAAACTCAAGAAATATTATAAGTCGGAAGCGACTTGGAAACATCCAACGGCAATAGCTTATGCCCGCTGCCCTATGTTCATGGGGATACTGGAAATTGCGGTCTCAAAAGCCGCGGTCCCCAACAGCAAGCGAAAGGCCGATCAGCCTCCTAGAATCATAGAATTGGAAGAGACCTTGTGGGCCATCCAGTCCAAGAAGCAGGAAAATTGCATTCAAAGCACCCCTGACAGATGGCCATCCATCCTCCAAAGAAGGAGTCTCCACCACACTCCAGGGCAGAGAATTCCTCTGTTGAACAGCTCTCACAGTCAGAAAGTTGTTCCTAATGTTCAGGTGGAATATCCTTTCCTGTAGTTTGAAGCTATTGTTCCGCATCCACGACTCCAAGGCAGCAGAAAACAAGCTTGCTCCCTCCTCCTTATGACTTTCCCTCACATATTGATACATGGCCATCATGTCTCATCTCAGCCTTCTCTTCTACAGGCTGAACATACCCAGCTCTTTAAGCTGCTCCTCAAAGGTTGCCCTCCTCTGGATACATTCCAGCTTGTCAACATCTTTCAATTGTGATAACCAGAATTGGACACAGTGTAATTCCAGGCGTGGTCTGCCCAAGGCAGAATAGAGGGTAGCATGACTTCCCTGGATCTAGACAAGGAGTCATCAAATGTTTTAAGCAGAGAGCCAGTTTATGGTCCCTCAGACCATTGGGGGGGGGGGGGGCAAACTACAGTTTGAAAACCACATGAACAAATTTCTATTCACACTGCACATATGTTATTTTAGTGCAACACCCCCCCCCCATGAAAGAACAATACAATATTTAAAATGAAGAACAATTTTTAACAACACAAACTTGCCAATATTTCAATGAGAGATGTGAGCCTGCTTTTGGCTGATGAGACCCAAGTTAATTAGGATTGCTGCACTTTCTCTCATCCCTCAGTGAAGATTAGCCCCATTGTTTGCCCCACCTGAGCCTCCCATTACTAAACTGTTGCCTTGAAACCACACTGCAACAAGAGTGAATGGTCTTGTGAACCCCTCTTATAGTGCCAATGCAACAGGGATTTTGGGAGGGGAGAGACTGACTACCTATCCCTTGCATTTCGCCCAACCCACTGTGTTCTAATGCCTTTACCACTTTATTTTATGTTTATTTTATTGTATATTTTGTTATTGGTTGCACTTTATTTTATGTTATTACTTGCTTGTTTGTATGTTACTTTGCATTATTGTAATTCTTGGGCTTGGCCTCATGTTAGCCGCCCCAAGTCCCCTTGGGGAGATGGAGGCAGGGTATAAATAAAGCTATTATTATTATTATTATTATTATTATTATGTGCCTTCAAGTTGTTTCAGACTTAGGGTGACCCTAAGTCTAAAAGTTAGAGTGGGGACCAAGTACATTACTTTGGAAGGCCGCATCTTGCCCACAGACTTTAGTTTGGGCCCCCCTGATCTAGACCAGTGTTTCCCAACGGCTGTGACACGGCCCAGTAGTGTGCCGTGACGGACCTCCTGCTGTGCCTCAAGAAAAGCTCTCTGCCCCGGTTCCTTCCCCCCTCCTCCTGCCGAACTCCTGCTGCTTGGAGGAGGAGGAAGGGCCGAAGAAAAAGAAGGGGCCGGGGCGCCGCCTCCTTTGGCCGTTTCCCCAGCCAGCCTCCAATCCACCATGACTCCTGCCCCTTGCTCACTGAAGCCGCGCGGAGGAGCCCCGCCCACTGAAGCCCATCTACCGCTCATCCACAGGTTCTCCAGCCTTGAGGGGTCAGTGCCAAGGCAGCATTGTGCTGGCTCTGCCACCACTGGCTTGGCATTGCCCCCTCAAGTCTGGAGAAGCTATGGGAGAGCTGAAGCCGGGGGGAGGGGGTGGGGCAAGCTGTGGCTTGGCTCCGCCCCCTCCCCCAGCTTCAGCTCTCCCACAGGTTCTCCAGCCTTGAGGGGACAGTGCCAAGCCAGCATTGTGCTGGCTCTGCCACCACTGGCTTGGCATTGCCCCCTCAAGGCTGGAGAAGCTATGGGAGAGCTGAAGCCAGAGGGGGAAGGGGCGGGGCATGGCATGGCCTGTCTCCTCCCTGTCCCCCGGCTTCGGCACTCCCAGCAGCTGCTCTCAGCAGGCCACCATCCCCCAGCTGTTCTTTACTGTGTTAGAGTGTCATTTTGTGTCATTTTGGTTGGTAGTGTGCCCCCAGATTTTTTTTCATGTTAAAAGTGTGCCACGGCTCAAAAAAGGTTGGGAAACACTGATCTAGACACTAGACTCCTATTTATGTAAGCCAAAATCCCATTGGCTTTTTTAGCGGTGGTATCACATTGTTGGCTCATGTTTAACTTGTTGTCCACGAGGACTCGAAGATCTTTTTCACACTGACTGCTCTGGAGCCAGGCATCATCCCCCAATCTGTTTCTTTGCATTTCTTTCTCTTTTTTTTCTGCCTAAGTGGAGCCTAAGTGCTTTAGCTCCATGTCTCTTTTCCCTTTTCTTCTGGGGCGAAATCCTTTGGAGGGCAAGGCGAGGGCTTGGGCGCCTCTCCCGGCTGCAAGGCGCTGGTACCTCCTTCCCTCCAGAAGCAAGGAAACTAAGAGCGAGTGAGGGAAGGGAAGAAAAGAAACGCAGGAACGCTCTCTCTCTCTCCCTCTCCTGCTGCTCCTGTTGCTCGCTTTCTTCCCTCCCTCAGGAGCCAGGATTAGCAACAGCCCCAAAGGGCCTCCCTCGCAGTTCAGTTTACAGCGCTGGGAGTGCCTCAAAGGGAGGAGGAGGAATCCTTCGCCCTTTCCCCCCTCCTTACATCTTTCTTTCCCCTTCAACCTGCGGCTGAGAGACGCACCGAGGCTCTTCTTTCCCCTCCTTTTCACCCTCCTCCTCCTCCTTCTTTCCCCCTCTTTCTTTTCCTTCCTTCCTTCCTTCCTTCCCGACATGGATTTCTCCTGGAGGTTCATCCTCCTGTCTTGGTTTTACCTGGAAGCTTCAGGGGACTTTGACGGAAGGTAAGCCAAGGCTTTGGCTAGTTTTGTTTGGCTCGAAAAGTGAGGTTTGGGGGGAAAGGGGAGAGAGAGGGAGGTCAAGAAGGAACCTCTCCAAAACACACCCAGGCGCTTCGGGAGAGAGAAGGCTTCACGTGCGCCTGACAACCTTTGCCTGGGGAGCATGTTGTGTTTTTCCCCCTAAATGGAATTCAGATATGACAAAAAAACCTCTCCAAATGCATTGTGTATTTAACGCACACACTTGACAGCAAGCTCTGTGGTGGAGAGAGCAGGAGGAGGCACCTGTAAGTCTGAGAAGAAAGTTGCAGAGGGCAAAGGACTCAAAGAAACTGGAGTCTGCGACGAGCATAGTGGCAGCTGTGCTTTGGATGATCTCTCTCTCTCTCTCTCTCTCTCTCTCTCTCTCTATATATATATATATATACTCAGTATTTCACCATTACAGGTTGAGTTTCCCCATCTGAAAAGTTTTGGAACAGACCTGTTTTGGCTTTTTCTTTTCCTCACATTTCAGAATACCTGCATTGCCATGTATGTACGTACTTAAGGAGATATCTTGGAGATGCAACTCAAGTCTAAACATGAAATGCATTGATGCTTCATCTATGCCTTATATCAGGCCTGGGCAAACTTCGGCCCTCCAGGTGTTTTGGACTCCAACTCCCACAATTCCTAACAGCCTACCGGCTGTTAGGAATTGTGGGAGTTGGAGTCCAAAACACCTGGAGGGCCGAAGTTTGCCCAGGCCTGCCTTATATGCATAGCCTGAAAGTGCTTTTAGACAAGTGTTTCGTGGCCGGAATCACTGGGTTGTTGTGAGTTTTCTGGGTTGTATGGCCATGCTCCCGAAGCATTCTCTCCTGATGTTTTGCCCGCATCTATGCCAGGCGTTCTCAGAGGTTGAGGGGTCTGTTGGAAACTAGGCAAGTGGGGTTTACATATCTGTGGAATGTCCAGGGTGGGAGTAAGAACTCTTGCCTGCTTGAGGCAAGCATGAATGTTGCACTTCATCACCTTGATTAACATTGAATAGCCTTGGAGCTTCAAGGCTTGGCTGCTTCTGGCCCTGATTGTTTCTTGTCTGGAATTCCCCTGTTTTTGAGTGTTGTTCTTGATTTACTGTCCTGATTATAGAGGTTTTTTTAAAAAAAATAATGGTAGCCAGATTCTGTTCATTTTCATGGTTTCCTCCTTTTTGTTGAAATTGCCCACATCGCTTGTGAATGTGTCCAGAGGAGGGTGATTAAAATGATCGAGGGTCTGAAGAACAAGCCCTTTGAGAGCTGGGTATGTTTAGCTTGAAGAAGAGAAGGCTGAGATGAGACATGATGGCCATGTATCAATATGTGAGGGGAAGTCATAGGGAGGAGGGAGCAAGCTTGTTTTCTGCTGCCTTGGAGTCGTGGACGTGGAACAATAGCTTCAAACTACAGGAAAGGAGATTCCACCTGAACATTAGGAATAACTTTCTGACTGTGAGAGCTGTTCAGCAGTGGAACTTTCTGCCCTGGAGTGTGGTGTAGTCTCCTTTGGAGGCTTTTAAACAGAGGCTGGATGGCCGTCTGTCGGGTGCTTTGAATGCAATTTTCCTGCTTCATGCTGGCTCTCAGCTCTAGCAAATATTTTAGCCTTTAATGTTGACACAGGTCTCTTGTCTTCGCTACAGCAGGCCAATGCAACAACTCTGTTGAAATGCTGAAAGTATACATTGCTGTTTATGTATGTGATTATAGCAGTCCTATGAGGTAGTTTCGTTCTACCATCTCTGTATGATTGATGGGGAAAAGAGGTTGAAAGAAAGTAGCTGCTACAAAGGCTAACTAAGGGTGTGTACAACAGAGGAAATTCTGAATCAGAACAGCCTAAATACCCAAAGGTACCAGATCCTGCTGATTTTGGAAGCTAGGCAGGATCAACCCTGGTTGATGCTTGGATGGGAGACTACAAACCAGTATCAAGTGCTATAGACTACGTTTCGGAGGAAGTAAAAAACAAAACTTCCTCTAAGTCAGTGCTTCTCAAACTTCTTAATGCCGCAACCCCTTAATGCAGTTCCTCATGCTGTGGTGACCCCCAACCATAAAACTATTTTTGTTGCTACTTTGTAACTGTAATTTTGCTACTGTTATGAATCGTAATGTAAATATCTTATATGCAGGATGTATTTTTATTCACTGGACCAAGTTTGGCATAAATACCCGATACACCCAAATTTGAATGCTGGTGGGGTTGGGGGGTGTTGATTTTGTCATTTGGGAATTGTAGTTGCTGGGATGTATAGTTCATTTACAATCAAGGAGCATTCTGAATTTCACCAACAATGGCATTGAACCAAATTTGGCACACAGAACTTCTGTAACCAACAGAAAATACTGGAAAGGTTTGGTGGGCATTGGCCTTGAGTTTTGGAGTTGTAGTTCACCTACATACAGACAGCACTGTGGACTCAAACAATGATGGATCTGGACCAAAGTTGGCATGAATCCTCAATATGCCCAAATGTGAACACTGGTGGATTTTGGGGGAAATAGACCTTGACCTTTGGGAGTTGTATTTGCTGGGATTTATAGTTCACCTACAATCAAAGAACATTCTGAATCCCACCAACGATAGAATTGGACCAAACTTCCCATACAGAACCCTGTGACCAACATACTGTATTTACTGGTTGTCTTTGTCGACCTCTCTGACACTCCCCTCATGACCCCCCCCCCCAAGATGTCCCAAGGTTGAGAAACACTGCTCTGAGTGTTCCTTACCTACGTCAACCCTATGAAATTAATTGCATCACCATAACTTGACAGGTAACTTGAAGACACACATTTTGCCACTGTATCACTTCCACTTCTTCTGTCCATCCGGGTTCATCCATAGGAACTGGTTGTTTATAAGTCAGAGGTCAATACTTCAGAACTTTAAAGCCCAGATTCTAAGTAGATTTACTTGAAAATAACTGGAACTTGCAGTTAGGTAAATATGCATGCAATTAAACTCCTAATTCTATGTCTTTTATTGCGTCGGATCACTTTAAGACCATCTCAACAGTGACTTGGGCCCCTTCCACACAGCTGAAAAAAATCCCACATTTTCTGTTTTGAACTGGAATATATGGCAGTGTGGACTCAGATAACCCAGTTCAAAGCAGATTTTGTATGATTTTCTGCCTTGATATTCTGGGTTATATGGCTGTGTGGAAGAGCCCTTGGGCTACCTGAAAAGCAACAGCTAGCTAATTATTGATAGAATACTTTTTTTGCCCTTTCTGGACAGAATCTATGAATTTCTGCATACAAGTCTGTCGCTTGTTTACCATCATGTTGGATTGATGAAAGCATAAATAACTACAAGAGAGGAGTTGCTACTTTCGTTCAGTGAATGATTATAGGTTGTAGTCTAATCTGCTTTAGAAATATTAAGAGCATGACATAAATTGGAAGCAGTTGTTCTGGATTAACTGGCAGAAATAAAATAAAAAACCCAGAAGGCTGTGATTTGTGTCTTTGGGGTCAGAAGGCATGGCAGATTATCATATTCTGTGGAAACTGACTGTGTTCCATGGAATGAACTCCTTTGGTGGCCCAGACTGAATGAACCCATTTATCTTTCATTACCATTTTCACATCATGAAAGGGAAACGTGAGAGTACGAGCTTAGAAATAAAATGTAATTATTATTGTGATGTTTGTTTTTCGGCTTTTGTGTAGAATTCTTGCAGAATTACATGAATTGTCACAACTGAATAAGTGCAGCATCAATTATAGCATCACCCTGGCATACTTGAAGAGATGGATAGGTAGATAGAGTATGTATCTGTGCATATATGTAGAATTCAGTATGCATGTTGCTGCAAGGGGGACACCTTTCCCTTTTAAAATTGTGCAGTCAATAGCAATACAAAAAAATAAGCTTTGGGGTCCCTTTTTCCAGGTATCTCTCTCTCTCTCCCCCTCTCCCCCCCTCTCCCCCCTCCCCCTCTCCCCCTCTCCCCTCTCCATAATAAAAGTGAAAATGTGTGTTAAGTGTGTATATGGCAGAGGTGTCCACTTACACAGCCTCTCACCTCCGCAAACAGACCTCCCACCTCCAAGTTCTGAGAAGCCTCCAAAGGCACTCCCTCAACTGACACTGCAGGTTGTAGCAAGCGACATGAACATGTAGCCCAAACCTTGCCAATGTTCTCCCCAAACACTAACCACCCAAGGAATGCTTTCATTCGGGGATAATTTCTTCCTAGATTTGACATGTTTCCCCCATCACAGGCAGGCATCCCAGGGTTCCTTGTGTGGAATTTGCATGACCCCGCCCACTGCCTCTTCCTTAACCCTTTCCTTCCCTTTCCTATGGCACACAGCAAACACAGAAGAATTGATCAACAACTGAACAGACTGGAGGGGTTTGGGGGACTGACTCAACAGGATGGAAGTTGTAGTTCACCCTGCATCAAGGCAGAGCACTCTGACTTCCTTCAATGATGGACCTGGATCACATTTGGCACACAGAACCCCCATGACTAGGTTTGGAGGAATTAACCTTGATTTATAGGAGTTGAAGTTCACCTACTGTACATCCAGAGAGCACTGTGAACCCAGCCAACGATGGATCTGGAACAAACTTGGCACATAGACCCAACATGGCCAACTGTGCATACTGGCAGGGGTTGAGTGTGATTGCCCTGGGAAACTAGGAGTTGTAGTTCACCCTTATCCAGAGAGCACCGAACCCAGCTGAGATGGATCTGGACCAAACCTTGCACTCAAAACCAACATGGGCAACTGTGATTACTGGCTGGGTTTGTGGGAGATCTGGAAGCTGCAGTTCACCCATATCTAGATATCACTGAACCCAGCTGATATCGGATCTGGACCGCACTTGGCACACAGACTCAACATGGCCAACTTTGAATAATGGCAGGGTTTGGGAAAGATTGACTCATGATTTTGGGAATTGTAGTTCACCCACATCCTTATGCATTTCCTATTGGGAGCATTCATAAAAAAACAAAAGGAAAGACCTGCTTTTTTCAAATAAATAGCATTAGACATTACCAAACTTCACAAAACAAACAATGCCTTTCTCAAATAACCCGGGCACTGCTGGGACCCAAAGCTAGTATGTATCTATAAAACACAGATCTCATATAGTAATTAACCAGGGAAACTTAAAGCTAGGTTGTATTCTAAGACCTGAACATACTTGAGTTGTGCAAAGAGGTACAATAGGCAAGCTTTGACAGGTTTAGGCAACCCAGAGTTCTTTTTAACTTTATTATTCAGTCTCTACTCACACAGAGTGCATCTGATTATCTTAACCTTTCTTTGGTTATATGATCTCTGTGTGTGCTTTATCATATAGGCCACAGCAGTTTTCGCCCTGCATATAAAGCCCATTTCCATTTGGAATGGTTGGTGATGAGCAATGAGAGTTGCAAAGCTGTGCAAAGTGGTGGTGTCGAGCCTATTAAACCCAGAGCTGGAATCTGATCAGTGTGCTCTATTATCCCCCAAGCTATGGAAAGGATGTACTCCTGGAAGTCTTGCTTCATTCATTGAATGGAAATGACGAAAGTCTGCAGGTCGACCTGGTGCCTGTTTCTTAAGCATTATATATAAAGACACCTGGAGATGGTGAAGGGTAGTAGACTCTCCTCGCATGCAATTTGCCATAAGCCAGTGTAATGAGCTAATGCTGTTTTCATAATAACTAAAAACTGGATTCGCAACAGCAGTACCAAACATGCAAAAGCCAGTTTGGTGACTATATGTCTGTGACATTGATTTATGCATTTTTGAGTATTTTTATGCAACCCCCCTAAAGCGTTTTGTGGAGTAAACATTTAAAATATATAAAATACAATTAATGGAAACAATAGAATACTTCTTTAAAAGAAAAAAAATGTTTATCAATTCGTTTAAAAGCAGTTTGGGAGGAAGCTACACACCATGACACCTGAATCCACAAGGAATACATTACTGTGAAAAAAGGAAACCATGGATAATTGTGAATTCTACCTTGCAGAACCTAAAAATTCCTTGACAGGTTCCTCTTTAGGAATGTGCTAAAATATGGAGGCCCCGGTGGTGCACTGGGTTAAACTCTTGTCCCAGCAGGACTGCTGACTGACAATCAGGAAGAAAGGGCTCATTAACGGAGGAATTTTCCTCAAAAGACTTAATGAGAGAAATATTGAAAATTCAGACAGATGTAAAACAGATTCAAGAAAAGCAAGATACCCAATATAACATCATTAGAGGAGAAATGGAAGATCTAAAGAAAAATTTAAAGGAGGAAATGAAAATAGTGATTAAAGAGGAACTAAGAAATATGCAAAAGGACATTGATCTGCTACAACAAGGGAAGAAAGACTGCGCCAGAGAAAACAAGGCAATGCAGATACAACAAAAAGAATTGGAAAAGACAATGGTGACAATGGAAAAGACAATTGAGACTCTAAAAATGCAGCAAGAGTTACTAGAGACAAAGGAGAAGGAATTCCAACTCAGATTTAGAAATGTCCGTGAACAGGAGCAGGAAAACATCAAGGACATAATAACCAGAATAATTGCAGAGGTTTTACAATCGGAGGCAGAGGATGTTGAAGGAGATGTGGACAGAGTGTTTCGTGTCCAATCAAACTATGCTAAAAGACATGGCACGCCACGGGACACGATAGTCTGCTTTGGCAGAAAAACTGTCAGAGATGAGATTATAAGGGCAAACGCCAGAACCCCAACCTTTTATAAAGGCGACAAAGTGGTCATATTAAAGGAATTTCCAATAGCTGTGTTGGAAAGAAGGAGAAAATACTTCTTCGTCACAGATATATTGAGACAGAAAACGTAAGGTTTATATGTGAAAAAGAAGGCCTGTCGACAACATGGGAAGGGGAAAAGCACTGGCTAACATCTGAACATAAAGCCAGACTGTTCTATGAAAGATTTTTAGCAAAAGAGGGAGAAGCAAAGGACAAGGAGTCGGGGAAGAATGAGAATAAAGACCAGATGTCGGGAAAACAACGGAAAAGACTAAGGGAGAAATCCCCCCTATTAGATTTAGACCTGATGGAGTTCGGGCAGGCTGGTGCAGAGGGAGGAAGCAAGAAAGAAGATGGCGCAGAGGTTTAAATTTTATTCACAAAATGTGAATGGCTTAAATAGCCCCAATAAACGAAATAAAGTGTGGAATCAATTAAAAAAAGGAAAATTTGATATAATTTCTTTACAGGAAACACATATTTCTCAGAAGCATGTGAAATATTTAAACCAAAAACAATTTGGAAAAGTTTATTTTGCTTCAGGTCAGGAAAAGAAGAGAGGGGTGGTAACCTTTGTCAATGAGAGAATCCATTCACATCAAGTATTTAAGGACCAAGAAGGTCGACAATTGGGAATTATTTTGGAGATAGAGGGGAAAAAGACATTGATATGCAATGTTTATACACCCAATGGGGCCAAGGAGAGATTTGTGGAAGCATTAAATAGAAGAATCAGAGAACAAGAGTTTGATTATCTCCTAATAATGGGAGACTTCAACGGGGTGTGGAATGCGAGTTTGGACAAATCAGGAGGGAAATTAATGAAAAAAGATTATAGGAAAGGGAAAACAAACAAGGGGGAAATGCCAAAATGTTTTAAAAGCCTTTTGGAGGACCTCAATCTTGTAGATCTTTGGAGACATTATCACAAGGGGAAAGGGATTATACTTTCTTTTCAAATCCCCATCAGTCATGGTCGCGTATCGACATGGCCTGGGGCTCCAAGGACCTGGTAACTAAGATCAAAAAAATTAAAATCCTGACCAGAATAACATCAGATCACGCACCATTGGAATGGACAATGGACAACATAAGAAACAGGGAGGGAACTTTTAGGTGGAGATTAAATGACCAGCTAATAAAAGCACCCAAAGACATAGAGAAAAGCAGAGATATGCTGAAGGAATTTTTATATTCAATAAAGAAGAAGACTCCCCAATAGAAACAATTTGGGACACGGCCAAAGCCTTTATGCGAGGACACTACATCCAGCAAGCCGCGAGAAGGAACAGGGAAAACGACACAAATGCACACAATTGAGATGGAAATTTCCACATGGAAAAAAAAACTAAAAAGCAAACCAAGAGACACTAAAAATTAGAACCCAATTGGACTTGTTCAAAAAACAAATGGAAACCCTCCAATTGGAGGACACAACAAAGAAACTTAACCTAATGAAACAAAAGCATTTTGAAAATGCGAACAAAGTGGGGCGTTGGCTAGCCTGGAAGATAAAAAGCAGGAGACAAAAGCAGTATATAAACAAAATTAGTGAAAATGGGAAAGAGTTTATACATCAAAGGAAATAGAGGAGCAGTTTGTAAAATTCTACAAAACGCTCTACTCAGACGACAATATTACGAGGGGAAAGATTACAGAGTATTTGGGGAGTAAAAAATAAAAAAGATAACAGATGATCAACGAGAAAATCTGAACAAACAAATAAATGAGGGAGAAATCAGGGCTGCAGTTAAAACTCTGGCATTAAACAAGAGCCCAGGCCCGGATGGTTTCTCAGCCCATTTTTATAAGATGCACACAGAGGAGTTGTTACCCTCAATGCTAAAAGTAATGAACAAAGTCTTGAACGAAGGCAAACTTCCACCCTCCTGGACCTGCTCTAATATCACTTTGATACCAAAAGATGATTCAGATGTCAAGACCCCAAAAGCTTTCGTCCAATTGCCTTATTGAACACGGACTATAAAATTTTCACGGGCATATTGGCAGCAAGATTGAAGGAGGTCTTGAATGAGAGAGTGCACAAGGATCAAACAGGCTTTCTCCCAGGCCGTCAAATCAAAGACAATACCAGGTTAATCTTGAACATAATTGAGTATTACAATAAACATACCCAAAAAGAAGTCGGCATCCTATTTCTGGATGCCGAAAAGGCCTTTGATAAGGTCAACTGGAATTTTATATTTGAGTTGATTAGAGAAATGGACATGGGGTTTTATTTTGAAAACACGATAAGGTCAATTTATGACAAACAAACTGCAAAAATCCTTATAAATGGCCAGTTGACAAAAGAAATCAAACTAATGAAAGGCACAAGACAAGGCTGCCCGCTGTCACCTTTGATTTTGTTCTGACATTAGAAGTTTTGTTAGAAAGTATAAGACAAAATAAAGAAATTAAAGGGCTGAAAATCCCTAACAATACATATAAGGTATCGGCGTATGCAGACGATATGGTCTGCGTAATAGAAGATCCCCTGCAGCAATGGGACGTGTGGTGGAAGGAATTAGAGGCGTACGGGAAAGTCGCTGGGTTAAAAATTAATAAGGAAAAACTAAGTTTATTGTTAAGAATATGACGGAAAAGAAAAAAGAGATTCTGCAAAAAACAACAGGAATCAAGATAGAGAAAATGGTCCGGTATCTAGGAGTATTCTTGACAGGAAGTAACGCCCACCTACTCCAGAATAATTATGAAAGAAAATGGAGGGAAATAAGATTAAAGTTAAAAAAATGGAGTAAACTTCAACTTTCATTGATGGGTAGGATAGCCCTGGTTAAGATGTCGGTCTTACCCGAAATATTATTTTTGTTTCAAACAATACCAGTGCTTAGAACAAAGACAATGTTGGAAGAGTGGAGAAAGGATATATTAAAATTCGTGTGGCTAAATAAAAGGGCCAGGATAGGATTTCCACAGTTGAAAGATAATATCACAAGAGGAGGCTTGGCACTCCCGGACTTCCAAATTTATTATGAATCTGCAGTACTAGTCTGGTTGAAAGAATGGGTAACACTGACAAAAAAGAAACTTTTGGCCTTGGAAGGAGAAGATCTCCGCCGGGGATGGCATAGCTATCTCTGGAGGGAAAAAGTCAAGGTAGAAAAAGATTTTAGGAATCATTTCATAAGGGCGGCGCTTATAAAGGTGTGGGATAAGTATAAAGAAAGACTATGTAAAAAAACTCCACTCTGGTTCTCTCCGACGGAGGCAGACCATAAGAGGGAAATCCCGAGGGAGAGGTGGTTGACGTACAAAAATGTATTAAAGATTAAAGGGCAGGAAGCGGACCTGAAGACTTTGGAGGAGATACAGAGAGTAGAACGGGAACAACGTGGGTCCACTCCTGGCACATACAGGAGAGTTACAAACAAGACAGGAAAAAGGGGTTTGAAATAAAAGACACCAGCTGGTCTAAAATAGTAAAGAGTGATACTAAAACAATACGGAAATCATACCAACTACTACTTGGCTGGGACACGGAAGAAAATGTTATTAAGGAGGTAATGGTAAAGTGGGCCAGATTGGTAGGTCATACTATAGATTTGCACAAATGGGAAGAAGTGTGGTCTAAAAAATTAAAATTTACCTACGCGATTGAGATAAAAGAAAATTGGTATAAGGTATTCTACATGTGGTATTTAACACCAGAAAAACTTGCGAAATTTAGCAGAGGCAAACTAAAAGCAAAATGTTGGAAATGTGGAACAAATGTTGGGACCTATTCCCATGTGTGGTGGGACTGCAAATTTGTAAAGAAATTTTGGTGGGAGGTATTTAAGAGGATAAAGGAAATTCTGGGAAAAAAATTTGATTTCAGGCCAGAATATTTCCTGCTGGGAATATTTGATTTTGAATTAGACAAAAATGAAGATAAAATCCTTTTTTATTTGGTCGCCGCCGCTAGGATAAGTCTGGCAAGATTTTGGAAACTTAAGGAAGTACCAACATACCAAGATTGGTTAAAAAAAGCCTACGATATAATGATCATGGATCTGCTAACACAGAAAGTAGCACAAAATAGGTTATTTGAAAACAGAACGGACTGGAGTAAATATACCAATTACTTAAAGGCGAAGAAATACAAACTACTATGAAACATAGTAGTATAGAAGAGAAGATATAGAAGAAATGGACAACAAACTTACAGAGTACAGAAAGGGGAAGCAAAAACACCCCGCTGTGTATTAGGAGAACGACGCACGAGCCTCTGCAAAACGGTCAAGGAGGGCAACAAGGGGAATGATTTGTGTCGGTGTAGGGGGGGGTGGGGCGGGAGGGGGGGGTATTGATTTTAGGTTCTGTCATTGTTAGGATGTGGTGTATGACTTTGTCCATGTGTTGGTGTTGTCTTGTCATGTTTGGTGATGAAATGAATAAAAATTATTACAAAAAAAAAAGGACTGCTGACTGACAGGTCAGCAGTTCGTATCTTGGGAGAGCAGATTGAACTCCCTCTGTCAGCTCCAGCTCTCCATTCGGGGACATGAGAGAAGCCTCCCACAAGGGTGGTAAAACATCAAACATCTGAGTGTTCTCTGGTCAACATCCTTGCAGATGGCCAATTCTCTCACATCAGAAGCGACTTGCAGTTTCTCTAGTCACTCCTGACACACACACCACACACACAGACACACACACAGGAATTTCCTAGGTTCTCCATTGTGACTTTGTGGTAACTTCTAGAAGAAATACAACGTACAATAACTTGGCAAGTTTGTACGGAAAATAAATCAGTAGGATGTGGGTAGGTGAAAGCATGTGATTGAGCAATCACAGAAAAGACCCTTGTACTTGTCCAAATCATAGACTATGCCAAAGGTTATCAAGGTGTAGCTGATTTTACAGCCTTGGACATGTTCATATGGCTGCTGGTGATATTTAGTATACCCTGATCTTTAACATTTTTGAGCATTATGAGTGATCACTAGCATCAGGCCTGAAAATGCTTGAAACAATACACCCAAAATATTTATTACAGAATTATTGTTAACATGTTCTGACAACTTACTCTGGACCTGGGAAAATAACTTTTTTGGACTGAAACTCACTGAATCCATTAGAAACCTTCTGGGCTCTTATTTTCTGAACCTGTTTGAAGCTGCTGGACCCTCTTTAAAAGCAGCTCCCATTTCAACTCCATGCAAAGGGATGTTATAGCACCTTTGAGATTAACTGAGAAAAAGAAGTTGTAGCATAAGTTTTTGTAGACTTAGGCCCCTTCTGCATAGCTGTATAAATCCCACATTATCTGCTTTGAACTGGGTGGTGTGGACTCAGATAACCCAGTTCAAAGCAGATATTGATAAGGGCTACATCTACACCGCCATATAATACAGTGAGCTTGGTGTGTTCCATACAATGCACACAGGCTAATGTGATTTAACCCAGTGTAAGTGGCTGGATCTGTCTTCTGAATTAGGATGGCTTCTTGATAGTCCTGGGAATTTTTCTACTATCTGGGCGGGTGATTCTGTTGAAGCTGTGGGCTGATCTTTAGAATAGAGAGTGACCAGGGCAGTGGACTCAATTGCCCATTCTGACCAGGAGAATGGGCAAAATTATTTTACACACTTATGCAAGAAGAATCTAGAGCATTCAACAGCACCCTAACAACTTGCCTGGTATATACTTGACTTGGATGTTCTGCTTAATACAGATCCTGTGGATGTAACGTTGGTCAATCCTTGTTCAGTGGTAATGGCTGTGTCTCAATTTGTATAGCTCAAGGTTATGGACAGGGTTTTTAGCACACATATGTTATATTCCTGCTCTTTTTTATTTATTAAAAATCAAAAGGAAGACTGGTTCAGTGGTCAGTGCTTTGCAAAATAAGGCAGAGTTTCATCAAATCTACAAGAGTCAGTTATTAGACCACTGCTGGAAAATCCTCTTTACATCCCACTGTCTTGGACAACTTGCAGCCAGTTTCCAGCATTTCAGTTCTGGGCAAACTATTGGAGCACATGATGGTCACTCAGATCCAGGTGTTAATAGATGAGGAGGATCTGGATCCATTTTAGTCTGATTTAGGTCCTATCTATAGGCCAGATATAGCTTTGGTCATCTTAGTGAATGACCTACATAGAGAACTGGACAGGGATAATGTGTCCCTATTATTGATTTTGCTGGCCCTCTCAGCAGTTTTTTAAAAAATACCATAGTATCCTTATTGGCTGCCTTGCAGGGATATGCCTTGGAAACAGTTTTATAGTGGCTTCATTTGTTCTGGAGAGGAAAACCTAGAAGGCAGCGAGGAGGGACTCCTGTCTGGCTCTTTGACCATTAACCTTTTGGAACTTCAGGGTTCAGTTTTGTCCCCCATTCTACTCAGTGTCTACATGAAACTATTGGATGAGGTTCACTAAAGTTTTAGGTCCTGTGCCTTCTCAATATAGGGAAGCTTTCTTAGTTCATGCCTATCTTTGGCAAAGGACTGAATGAGAGGCAAATAAATCCAAAGAAGCCAGAGATACTTTTGAAAGGCAAATGAGGGAATTGAGATTCAGCTTATGCTGGGTAGGGTTACCCTTCCCCTGAAGTTGCAGATGTGTAGTTTATGTGTAGCTCTAGACTGATCCCTGAAACTGAAAGCTTGAACCTACACAAGAGTGCATTTGCATAGTTGTGTAGTAGCTGTATCTATTGAGATGTTGAAGCTAGCCTTAGTGACCTCATACCATAGTTACACCTCTTCCGATTACAATAACATAATCTTTGTGGAGCTGCTTTTGAAAAGCGTTGGAAAGTTCAGCTAGCTCAAACTTCCTTCTAACAACAGATTTGGTGGCTGCTGGTCTGTTTCAGAGCCCAATTCAAAACTTGGATCTAAGTTATTTGAATGATTACTATATCTCAATGTGCCATCTTCTAGGAAAGCCCTTCTATCTTGTACAATGCCATCATATGCACATCTGATGAAAACACAGGGGATGTCTTCTTGTTGGCTGTTCTCAGGCTTAACAACACTTCTGAAGAAATTACAGTAGATTGCTACCCTCTTTGCTATCCTCCTGTAGGCAGGTGACACAATTTCTAGCTTCAGTAAGCCTTTGAGGGCTCATTATACCCGAATAATCAGCAATCAAAGGCACAAGATCATTTCATAATTGGCTGCATTTTATATAATTTCTGTATCGTGTACTTTTTTTTAGCTCTATGTATCTTAACTTCTGCAAGCAACCATAAGACTGATCAAATATGGGAAATACATACATTCACACACACATGTATATAGGCCTAAAGGCCCCAGAAAAGGCAAGCAGACTTACCCTCTAGGGAGGTATAGGGGAGCACATTTAACTCAAATTGTATTGGCAGGGGGATGAACTTTTGTGGGAGGCATGGATTTCTAAAATTCTCCAAGTAATGTAACTCCCACTCTGGCAAGTAACTCCTAGTCTTTATTTACTCATTTATTTTAATACTCACCCTGCCTTTTAGAGTAAGGCATGATGAGGTGAGTAAAAATAGTTTGTTTAAACTTTGTCTAAAGTTGTTTTTAAAATAAACAATAGTCATATAATCAAAGAACAGAATAAATGAGAGGTAAAACAGCATCAGATAAAATTTTACAGCGGGAGACAGTAGTAAAATGAACAAAACGCTTGATGCAGTTTTAAGAATGCATTTATGGTCTGCTTGCAGATGACAGGAAAAGCAGAGTTGTCAGTAAAGAGAATTCCTCCAGTGTTTAGGCTACAGTCATTCTAGTTTCTTTCCAGAATTGCTTGGCTGTCTTCATTATTCTTTCAAGATGTGGGAATAATTTTGCCACATATCATTTGGAGGGAGCCCCTGGTGGCGCAGTGGGTTAAACCTCTGAGCTGCTGAACTTGCTTACCGAAAGGTCGCAGGTTTGAATCCGGGGAGCGGCATGACCTCCCGCTTCTGCCAACTTAGCAGGTTGAAAAGATGCAAATATGAGTAGACCAATAGGTACTGCTTCTGCGGGAAGGTAACGGTGCGCCATGCAGTCATGCCGGCCACGTGACACTGGAGGTGTCTACGGACAATGCCAGCTCTTCGGCTTAGAAATGGAGATGAGCACTAACCCCCAGAGTGGGACATGACTAGACTTAATGTCAGGGGAAAACCTTTACCTTAACCTATCATTTGGAGGTATGTTGGAAAATGTGTGATAAAATTGCTAACTGGACCTATCACTCCTTGACTTATAAGGCAACGGTCATCTCGAGACTGGACCACTGTAATGCCCTTTACATCGGCCTACCTTTGGGGGTGATCCGGAAGCTCAAGCTAGTGCAGAATGCTGCGGCACGTCTTCTTGCCGGGGCTTCGGCGAGATGCCACATTATACCAATACTGCGGCAACTGCACTGGCTACGAATTGAGTACCGGATCTCCTTCAAAGTGCTGGTGCTAACCTTTAAGGCCTTGTATGGTCTTGGGCCAGTGTACTTGAGGGACCACCTCTCCCCATATGTTCCCTAGAGATCTCTGCGCTCGGGAGAACAAAACCTCCTCAATGTCCCTTCCATTAGACAATATCGTTTGTCCTTAACGAGACAAAAGGCATTCTCGGTGATTGCACCAACTTTGTGTAACGCGCTGCCAGAGGAAGTCAGAGGAATTAGAGAACTGTCTTCATTCCGTAGAGCTTGTAATACGGTCCTCTTCTGCTTAGCGTTCCCATCCGAGTTAAGCTGTAATCGCAACTATGTAGTTTTAGAATCATTTTAGTGAAAGTAGTATTTTTAAGATTAATTCTGTAGTTTTATTACCCTGTCTGTATTTTATATTGCTGTGAACTGCTCCGAGCTTCTAGAAGGAGCGCCCTAGAAGCTGAAATAATAAATAAATAAAATGAAGGCCTCAACATCACAGACAATCCTCAAACCATCCCCTACTGTGTTAGGCAAAGAGGGGATTCCACCTTAGGCAACTGTCAGAGCTTGAGAAAGATATTTTGTGAAACTAAACAATGGTTCTCACAAGTTCCCAACCAATATGGCCTTGCTCTAGCTAATGAGTAAAGTAGTGACTAATTTTGTTGGATACATGCAAATATGAATCATATATGCATCCAAATTAACACAGAACTCTTCCAGTTCAAAGTAATGCAATCCATGTGTCTGGATATCCTTTCTAATGTGCATTTCAGTGTCCATCTAATTTATGTCTGCTGTTCCTGATTTTTTTGGCAGATACACAAGAGTTTTTATATTTGCATGAATTTTTGGGACAATTGTAGTAATGACTGCCCGCCTTCTGGGTTATATTCCTAATAAGCTGTATTACCTCACCATCATATGATTCTGCTGGAGGGCTTATTTTTTAAAATCCTATTTAATGTATCAATCCTGTCTTGTAAAATGAATAAGCCATAAGTGGATAACTTGAGCGAAGAGTCAGTGAAACTACTGAGAAAAGGCTGCAACTCAAGTTTAAACATGAACCAAGATATGTGAAATGTTAAAATGAAGATGAGCAGGAATGTGTGTATAATTGCTATAGTTATAATGTGTCAAAATGTGATGAAAAACTGATGCAAATTAGGACCAGGTCATGCAGAGCATAGGAGAGAGTGGAGTCTTAAATTGAAGGCTAGTCTTTTACCCCACTTTTCTCAATTTAGTTTGCCATTGGTATTTATCATGTGCAGATGTCTGATTATCTCAGAAAAATTACACATTTATAGATTACATATTTCTTGGTGTTTGGGTTTTTAGACCTGTTCCTAGGGTTATTCAGTGGTTCTGATTCAGATAATTGCATTGAATAGACTGCATCAGCGCTAGTTTCTTAGATATAGTGAACATGATTTTCTATGGGTGATCCGATCACGACTGGTAGATGACATATGTTCTATATTTCAAAAACTAGAGCTGATAGGGGAATACTGGGCCATTTTTGGAATCAGGAGGTCAGATATACCAGAAACAAGACTAGCATTTGAGGCATCAAAATGTGTGTTGGCCAGTGCTCTGTTTTGTTACTATTTTATTATGCACTACAATCTAAGATAGTGGTTCCCAACCTTTTATTTTTGACCTGGGACCACTTTCACCAGGTACCACTCTCCAACATTAGTACCAAAAGGGTTATGAATCCGTTTTTGGTCAATTTTAGATTTGGTTGGTTATTTCGGGTGCTGATTCAGAAAATTGCATCGGATAGACCACATCAGTTATAGTTTCTGATACAGAACATATGCCATCCAATAGTCACCATCTCCTTGCCCACAGAGAATCATATTTAATAAGCCTCAGCACTATAGGAGGGTTTTGCAAGACCAATCTCTCTTGTTGCATCGGTGTAGTAATGGTGAGGCTGCAGACCATACTTTAGCTCTTGCAGACCACTGGTGATCCACAGACGATAGGTTGGGAACCACTGATTTAAGATCATTTTTGCAGTCCCTATTTCTCTGCCTTTGCCCCTTATACAGGGCTAGTGTCTTTGTCTTCACTATACAGTAAACTTTTGAAGTTAATTGTTCTTTCAGTAATGCAGATGTAAGCCCTTTTTGGACACTATCACCAAAAAGCCTTCTCTTTGGTCACATAATTCAGCTCAGCACAGGGTTATGTAGAATGGCTTCTGACAAACATCTTAGTTGGCATGCAGATTTGTGATTAAATCTCTGAAAACTATCAATAGGGTATTTCATATACAGTACATATGTGAGGTTCTTGGGTTTTTTGTACTCTTGACAAAGTCATAGTTTACTGTAATGAAAATAAAGATGAGAGAGTTTGTCACCTTCATTTCAGGTGACAAACTCTGTCTGGACAGGAAACGACTGGGCTTTTAGATGCCGTTTAGCAACTGGAGGCTCACATGTTACTTTTATCCAAAATATGGCATTAGTGTCTATGAATGTAAGGTACTACACTTAGGCAGAAGAAATGAAATGTACATATATAGGTTGGGTTTTTGTGTGTGTCAGGAGTGACTTGAGAAACTTCAAGTCGCTTCTTGTGTGAGAGAATTGGCCGTCTGCAAAGATATTGCCCAGGATGTTTTGATGTTTTACCATCCTTGTGAGAGGCTCCTCTCATGTCCCTGCATGGAGAGCTGGAGCTAACAAAGGGAGCTCATCTGTGCTCTCCTCTGATTCAAACCTCTGACCTCTCAGTTCTCAGTCTTGCCAACACAAGGGTTTAACCCATTGTGCCACTGGGGCTCCTATAGGTTGGGTGACACCTGGCTTGACAACAGTACATGCAAAAGGGATCTAACAATCTTAATAGACCAAATGCTACTCAAACTCACCTCTAAGAGAACAAGAGAACATTGAAGAATACACACTGCTGGCAGGTATACCAAGTAACTTGGGCATATCAATAACCAAATCAGTCGGAAATGCTGGAGAAATGTGCTATGCATCTACTACCACATGCGGTTGATGTGTTCAAGTAAACAGATTATGGAATGGCATATTTATTGAAATTAAAAATTGCAGGTCAGAACCTTAATAATGCCTTCTTCAGTAGGAATACTATTTGTGTTCATTGGGACATACTAGATTCTTTCACCCCAAAAGGGTGTGCACAATTTCCTCAGTTGAACAGTTCTTACCCCAAGGAAGTTCTTCCTAATGTTCAGGAGGAATCCTTTTTTTCCTGCAATTCAAATCCACTGCTCCAAGGCCTGGTCTCCAGGGCAGCAGAAAACAAGTTTTTGTTGTTTGTTCGTTCAGTCGCTTCCTACTCTTCATGACCACATAGATTCATGTAGTTTGGCAAGAATACTGGGGTGGGTTGCCATTACCTTCCCCAGGGATCGGATTTAGTCATGACCTTCCCATTCTGGGTGTCCATGGTTTTGCTTGCAGCAGCATCGAGGCACTTAAGCTCCAGTACAAGGAAATGATCCTTGGCTGGAGAGACAAGTTTTCCACCTCCTCAATATGACATGTCATACATTTATTTTTTTATAACAATAGGGACATAGAATTAATTTTCCCTCATAGAACATAATGCTAACTTTGTAGCAATGTTCTTTCTGGTATAGTAAAGTCCCTTGCACCTGAACAAGATGTGTGATAAGGTCTCATAACATATTGCATTTTAATGTGCTTATTCTTACAATCAAAATATGTACGGATTAGTTAATTGTTGATCTTACTGAAGGAATTTTGAATTGTGGTGTTGGAGGAAAGTTTTGAGAGTGCCTTGGACCATGAGAAGATCCAACCAGTCCATACTTCAGGAAATAAAGCCTGACATTGGAGAGCAGGATATTAGAGGCAAAGATGAAGTATTTTGGCCACATAATTGTCAGTGCTAGAATGTATGACAAAATGAGTTTTAAATGTTTTCTGTTAAATGTGTCTATTTTTCTAAGCTGTGTGATATAGTTAGGCTATTATAGGGTTAACTGGAGAAGGAGAGTTCATGCCTATGACGGAAGCAAAGTTCCCGTATGTTCAACCTTTGGAATGTAAACATTTGTAGATAAGGACATGTTTCAGTTGCCATGATTGATGTGCTTTGAGACACAGGCAGTAGGAATGCTCCGGTAAAATGCTTTGCTTTCTTTACAAATAAAAGGAGTTTTATAGTTCTAACCTGGCTCTGCATGATTTATCCATGACAATAATGAGAAGACAGAAAAGCTTATAAAAGACAATGATGCTTGGGAAAAAGGAAGGAAAAAGGAAGAGGGGCCGGCCAAGGGCAAGCTGGATGGATGGCATCCTTGAAGTGACTGGCTTCACCTTGAAGGAGCTGGGGGTGGTGACGGCCGACAGGGAGCTCTGGCGTGGGCTGGTTCACGAGGTCACGAAGAGTCGGAAGTGACTGAACGAATGAACAACAACAACTGAAGGAATTTCTTATTGATTGCAAATATTTCTCATTACTAGTTCTGATAAAACAACTGGACAGTCATAAAGTCCAGAATGCAGAATAATTACAGCATAACTGCCATACATCCATAACATGATTTTTACTCTTTTTCAAATTTCTTTTTTGATGGTGGTGTAGGTGGCCCAGGCAGATTCTTTCCACCACTGGAATGTGCCGATATGGAGGCAGAGTCGATTGTTGCTGGGGCTGGGCTCGCCATTCATGGGGCCAATGCCAACGTGAGTACCACAGCCACTGGGGCTTCAAGCCATTTCAAATGGGGCTTATACTTCTCTAATAATCGCTTTCATATAATCACAGACACTCACCTGATGAAGGGCTCATTCCTTCCATTGGGGCTTTGCATTTACCTGGAGGGACACTGGCAGCTTAAGAATCCTAGCCATTTTGAGACTCTATATTTCCATGTCGATAGTGTTTTTGGAATAGAAATGAAAAAAATGTGGAGGACACTTTTTTATTCTATTTTTATAATGGTCCATTTCATTTTGATATGGATAATGCAATTGTTTTTTCTCATCCATTTCTAAAAACTTAAATTAAAACACGATGGCCATTTACCAATTGGAAGCAATATGGCCCCTTAATAAAATGCGTGGCCCTCATTTAAAATTAATCAAAACCTATTTGGAAATATTTTTACTGATGTTAAGAGAAATGTTTAGAAAGAAAAGAAAACTGGCCCAAATTATGTTGCTCTGCTTAACCTGACAGTGTCTTTTAGTAGTTCATTTAATAATAACATCTCTCGCTTTCTTATTTTCCTATCTATATCATAATGTATCATTAAGCTAGAAGCTTGATAAGTATTGGGAAGACAGCTGTGGTGACTTTTAGTTGAGTTGCGGCTCTAGCAAAATGAGTCAGTTATGGTTCATGGAAAATTCATACATTTTTGTTTGATGATTTGAATATTCTGTAATGATTATGGATCTAATCTTGGAACATTTATGAGATTACAGATTCCCACAATAAAAAGCACATCCCAACTCTCCCAGGAAAACAAATAATCTGATATAAGATCATTCGTAGTAAAGTACCGTATATACTCGAGTATAAGCTGACCCAAATATAAGCTGAGGCACCTATTTTTACCACAAAAAACTGGGAAAACGAATTGACTTGAGTATAAGCCAAGGGTGGGAAATGCGGCAGCTACTGGTAAATTTCAAAATAAAAATAGATACCAATACAATTACATTAATTGAGGCATCAGTAGGTTAAATATTTTTGAATATTTACATAAAACTGTAATTTAAGACTGTTCAACTCTGATTAAACCATTATCCTAACCTACTTCAATGTAAATGTACTTACATTTCCATTCAATAATAATAACGAGAGTAAAATAATAAATGTAATAATAGTGTAAAATAATGGAAATGTAAAAATAACAGTAGTAATAGAGTAAAATATTAAATGTAATAAAAATAATAATAGAGTAAAATGATAAATGCGGCTGGCGGGGACGCAGGTCAGGGCCTTCTCAGCTGTGGCCCCCCGCCTGTGGAACATGCTCCCAAGCGAAATACGCTCGGCCCCATCCCTCCTGGCATTCAGAAGGAAGCAGAAGTCTTGGCTTTGGGACCAGGCCTTTGCACAATAGCTTAAACAACACCTGACTGGAATGGATTAGTAATGACAACAGATTTGAGGATATGGCTTTGTTCTTATCAATTTGAAAATGTAGATGGAGTATTGTTCTGATTCAATTGGCTGTACATTATTGTTTTAATCTTACTGCTATTGTTTAATTTTGTATTTACGGTTTTACATTGTATTGATTGTGGCATTGGATTGCCTTTGTTAGCCGCTCTGAGTCCCCCCCCCCCGCCCTCGGGGGTTGAGAAGGGCGGGGTAAAAGCACTGTAAATAAAATAAATAATAAAATAAATGTAATAATAAAAATAAATAGAGTAAAACAATAAATGTAATAATAATAACAACAACAGAGTAAAATAATTAATAACCTTGAGGATAAGCCGAGGGGGGCTTTTTCAGCCTAAAAAAGGGCTGAAAAACTAGGCTATACTTGAGTTTATATAGTACATTCTTTAAACATTAATCTGTTTTTAAAGTTACAACAGAAAATATTTGGTTGTAATATGACACATGTGCATGTCTTGTCACAGTTTGCTCTTCTTTTATACCAAAAACAGTATTTGTTGGTTCTGTTAATTGGTACTTGGTATTTGATTGGAAGATAGATGCTTTTGAACTGTGGTGTTAGAGGAAAATTATGAGAGTGCCTTGGACCGTAAGAAGATCCAACCATTCCATACTTCAGGAAATAAACCCTGGCTACTCATTGGAGGGAAAGATATTAGAGGCAAAAATGAAGTATTTGGCCACATAATGAGAAGACAGGAAAGCAGAGAATGCAAAGATGCTTGGGAAAATGGAAGGAAAAAGGAAGAGGGACCAATCAAGGGCAAGATGGATGAATGGTATCCTTGAAGTAACTGGTTTGAGTCTGAAGGAGCTGGGGGTGGTGACAGCCGACAGGGAGCTCTAGCGTGGGTTGGTCCATGAGGTCACGAAGAGTAGGAAGCGATTGAATGAATAAACAACATTTGATTGAAATCAAAATAGATGTTTACATCCATTGCTAAACACAATAAACAAATCCAAAAAGCAAACCTTGATATTGGCATTTTATTTAAGGGATAAAGCAGTGCCATTGAATTCA
The DNA here is from genome assembly GCA_030556195.1 of Anolis apletophallus. Taxonomy (NCBI): domain Eukaryota; kingdom Metazoa; phylum Chordata; class Lepidosauria; order Squamata; family Anolidae; genus Anolis; species Anolis apletophallus. The sequence continues at coordinate 83,346,521 of JARBWK010000012.1, read as the reverse complement.
ACAACTCAATATTCAGAACATGCAATATTCTGCTTGGATTTGCAATAACTTCTAGCCAAGCAGTGCCCCAACATTACAAATTGGGTAAGCTCTTTTCTTATCCAGATGCTACAAGTTGTGTGTGCTCTTTTCTTATCTCCAAACTCAGCTACCAGAAAAAGTGACAGCCACACAATAGACAGAAATCTCCTTCGTGTAAGGGAGATGATTAGGAGTGTTGTTTGGCTCTATGCCAGTACTCCTTTGAGTCATAGATCAGGATGTCCAAGTGAAAATGATGTTTTCCTAGCAAACAGACATGTCTTATTGCTCAGTATACAGTCAGCATAAAATGTGGCATATCACATCATCCAAAAGTTAATGTGCAACCTGAACTCCATAGAATAAATACCTACAGTGCTGTCAGATGGAAAGCATCCTGCAATTTCTTGGATGTTAGCACTGAACACTTTACACAAAATCATAGGTTTTCTTTACCTTTGCTGGTTGAGTGTGCATAGTTTCACTGTTTACTAAATATGGGTTTAGGAAAGGCAGGATCATAAACCAGAAGTGAATTAACTGTTTTGTGAAATAATACACTGAAATATTTTAATGTACTTTTGAGTATTCATGCCAAGTTTGGTCCTGATCCAACATTGTTTGAGTCCACAGTGCTCTCTGGATATAGGTGAACTACCAAGAAACCTTCTCAAACTCAAGGTCAATTCCCAAGTTTGGTCCTGAAACCTTTCAGTACTTTCTGTTGGTAATGAAAGTTAAATATGCCAAGTTTTGTTTAATTCCATTGTTGCAAGAGTTCAGGATGCTCTTTGATTTATTTAACTATAAATACCAGAAACTGTAACTCCCAAATGTCAAGGTCTCTTTTCCCCAAACTCCATCTGTGTTCACATTTGGACATATTGAGTATTCAAGCCAAGTTTGGTCCTGATCCAACATTGTTTCAGTCCACAGTTCTCTCTGGATATAGGTGAACTACAACTCCAAAACTCAAGGTCAATCCCACCAAACTCTTATAGTATTTTCTCTTGGTTATGGGTGTTCTGTGTGGGAAGTTTGTGTCTTTCTGCCATTCCTGCCAGGATATCTATGTTGTGTTCATCGAAACAGGCCCAGGTTTCACACTGAGTGTATAAATACATTTTAAAAACATATTAACTATATGTATTACTGTGTTAGAGTGTCATTTTGTGTCATTTTGGTAGGTGGTGTGCCCCAGGATTTTGCAAATGTAAAAAGTGTGCCGCGGCTCTAAAAAGGTTGGGAAACACTGTGTTAGACTACAGCCCGTTTTTGAGGACCTATGATTGCTGGGCTAATAAAAGAAATAGTCTTAAACATCTAGGGTGCATTATGGGAGAATGTATTGTGAATTCCCACATGTATTAGCTGAGATAGTTGTCATTAAGTCGTTGTTGTTTATTCTTTGTGAATTCATGGATCAGCCCACGCCAGAGTTCCCTGTCGGCTGTCTCCACCCCCAGCTCCTTCAAGGTCAAGCCAGTCACTTCAAGGATACCATCCATCCATCTTGCCTTTGGTTGGCCCCCCTCTTCCTTTTTCCTTCCATTTTCCCCAGCAACTCCAAGCTTTCCTGTCTTCTCATTATGTAGTCAAAGTACTTCATCTTTGCCTCTAATATCCTTCCCTCCAGTGATCAGTCAGGCTTTATTTCCTGGAGTATGGATTGGTTTGATCTTCTTGTGGTCCAAGGCACTCTCAAATTTTCCTCCAGCACCACAGTTCAAAAGTGTCTATCTTCCTTTGCTCAGCCTTTCTTATGGTCCAGCTCTCGCATCCATAGGTTACTACAGGGAATACCATTGCTTTAACTATGCAGATCTTCGTTGCAAGTGTGATGTCTCTATTATTTATTATTTTATCGAGATTGGTCTCTTCCCAGGAAGTAAACGTCTTCTGATTTCCTGGCTGCAGTCTGTGTCTGCAGTAATCTTTGTGCCTAGACATACAAAGTCTTTCACTGCGACCACATTTTCTCCCTATATCAATCAGTCTGGTTGGCATAATCTTGGTTTTTTATGTTTAACTGCAACCCAGCTTTTGCACTTTCTTCTTTCACCTTGGTTAGAAGGCTCCTCAGCGCCTCCACCCCAGCCTTGGATTCATCAATCCCCGCACGTTGCATGATGTATTCTGCATACAAGTTGAATAGGTTGGATGAGAGTATACCACCTTGACGTACTCCTTTCCCAATCTTAAACTAGTCGGTTGTTCCGTGGTCTATTTTTTTACTGTTGCTACTTGATCGTTACACAGATTCCCCAGGAGAGAGACAAGGTGATTTGGTATGCCCATACCACCAAGAACTTGCCACAATTTATTATGATCCACAGAGTCAAAGGTTTTAGAATAGTCAATAAAGCAGAAATATATGTTTTTTTCTGAAACTCCCTGCCTTTCTCCATTATCCAGCGGATATTGGCAATTTGGTCTCTCATTCCTCTGCCTTTTCTAAACCCAGCTTGTACATCTGGCAGCTCTCTCTCCATGAATTGCTGGATTCTTCCTTGCAGGATCTTGAGCATTACCTTACTGACATGAGAAATAAGAGCCACTGTACGAAAGTTTGAGCATTCTTTAGCATTTCCCTTTTTTTATGGGGACATAAGTTAATTTTTTCCAGTCTGATGGCCATTCTTATGTTTTCCATATTTGCTGGCATATGGCATGCATCGCATTGACAGCATCATCTTTCAAGATTTTAAACTGTTTAGCTGCGACCCTACCGTCTCCTGCTGCCTTGTTATTAGCAATGCCTCTGAAGGTCCATTCAACCTCACTCCTCAGGATGTCTGGTTGTAATTCCCTCACCACACCATCAAAACTATCCTCGATATTATTATCCTCCCTATACAGATCTTCTGTATAGATCTTCTGTATAGTCTCGCCACCTTCTCTTGATCTCTTCGACTTCTTTTAGGTCCCTGCCATCTTTTTTTATCATGCCCATTTTCATCTGAAATTTACCTTCAGTGTTTCCAATTTTCTGGAAGAAGTCTCTTGTCCTTCCTATTCTGTTGTCTTCTCCCACTTCCATGCATTGCTTGTTTAAAAACAGTTCCTTATCTCTTCTGGCTAACCTCTGGAATTGGGAATTTAATTGGGCATATCTCCCCCTATCACGGTTTCATATTGCTTTCCTTCTTTCTTGGGCTTCTTCCAGTGCCTCAGCAGATGGCCATCTCACCTTCTTTCTTATTCTTACAACACTAGAAACATTTTGCAATAAGATGTTGTAGGAATATGAACTGCGTGGATAATTGGGTTTTTTAGAGAGTGCAAGGGCTGCCTTGTTGGATCAGACCAAAGGACTTGGCATTCTTCTTTCCAGCAATGGTCAGCCACTCTGACAGTCACAAGCTGAGCATATTGGTGATAAACCATCCCTATTGCTTGTCTCCAGTTTCAGGTACTTAGAGGTGTAATGTTTCTTGCTAGCTTACATCCTAAGGCACCAGCTGTTTGTGTCATGCATCCCAGAACTTACAGTAAACAGCTGGTGCAGTCAGAACAGCATCTTGTTTAGAGTCCTTAAGTAGTGCTCTACTTCCAGGTTTGTTACAGGAAGTTCGGTACTAAATTTCTCCCAACATCTGTCACAGCAACTAGACAGATTTAAAAACAATGCTCATAATCTTTAGGAGTCCTCAGCTTTCCATCAGCAGAGCCAATGTTACAGCTTTCCTTGTCCATTTTGAAACCATCTTCAAGGTTTTTGAAAACTCTCCAGGAGGGGATGAAACTACCATCACAATATGTTCTATCACAGTGTCATGTTACTGCACTTATCCCTGAGTAAATTATTAGTTTGTCATCTCAACTCACAAATGTGCATAATTACTTTCTCCTGAAGTGATGTTTGCTTTTCCACACCTTCCTTTCCCACCACACTTTCCTTTCCCACTGTTATTCTCCTAATTTTAGCAAATGAGGCCAAAGCAGCAAGCACTAAACACCAATCCCCAAGGGAGGAAAACTTCAGAACATACAACATTCTGCTTGGATTTGCTAATACCATCTAGCCAAGCAGCATCCCAACATTACAGATTGTGTATGCTCTTTTCTTATCCAGATGCTACAAATTAGATAACGGGTGTATCTAATGCATAACTATCTGGTTGGGTTTGGTTTTTTTTTTTTTTGCATACTCACAGCATCTCCATTAACTGGTTTTCCCAAAGTATGATTGATTCCATATTTGATTTCAAGTCTCAAATTAATTGAAAGATGAAGTATCACTCTCCTCACCCACTAGCTCAGAACAGAATATCAGAAAGTCAGGTAAGATGAAACAGCAGTGCATCAGATAAACACTGATTAAAATGGCAGGTTCTTTAGTATTTGAATTTAGTACTGCACAGAGTACACAGCAGAAGAAAAAGGGTTGTCCCAGAATATTTTGCTGCCTGGAAAAAAACAAATTGAATCATTGGGATGGTACTTTCTTTAGTTCCAGTGATAGAGAAACATTCTCCACCACAACTGGAGGCAAAAGGCTAATTTTGGAGCTTCCAGGCAAGCTGTGTGACACAGATATCTGTCTCCGCCAACATTGAGATCCATTTCAATCTGACTTCAAGTGATGGGACAGAGGCAATTTTGCTCACCTTGGTGTATGGGAACTAGACAGAGGTGGCATGTTTCTGTGGTTTCTGATAGGCCTCTCAGCAACCTTCAGTATCATCAGCCTTGACTGCCTCTCTGGAATTGGACTTGGGAGCACTGTTATGCAGTGGTTCTGGTCTTTCTTGGGGGAAGCAAACTTAGAAGGTGGTTCTGGGGAACTCTGACTGTTGGCCTGGAGGTTCTTCTGGGTTTTGTTTTGTCCCCCATGCTGTTTGTTATTTGCATGGAACCCCTGAAAGAGGTCAGAGGCCACAAATTCAGTCTAATCTTGGAATCTAAGCAGGTCAGCCCATACTGATACTTGGATAGGAGGTCACCAACAATACCAGGTGTTGAAACCTGTATTTTTGCAGAAGGTATTACTCTGGGAAATCATTGTCTAAGAAACCCATCGCAATTTATGGAGTTGCCATAAATTGACTGGTGACTTGAAAACACTGTGCATGAAGAACATTTCCCTTGTGTTTAAACCAAACCACACCTTGTATGGAAACACATTGGCTTACAAACAGGAGTGCTCCATCCATACTATGTTTTCAGTTGAAATCTAGAATTGGGGAGGCATTTCCTGTGGTGACAAAAATATATAATGTCTCAAAAAATAGGTGCCAAAAGATTATGGTGAGATGCAGCTCCTGATGGGTTCAGGAGATGAAATTGGTTTCCAGAAGTAGCTTCTCTGCTGTATTGCGGTATAAGGTTACATTGTACTTCTATATCCTCCTGTGAAAGCAAGACTGAAATCAAAGTCAGCTTTACTGGATTACTTTTTGGTGTATTGTACCTGCCTTAAGGAACTAAGCTGGCACAGAAATGGGATTTTTGAAGAAAATCTTTTGAAAGGTCACCAGAAGCACAGGTCTGTAAATGACAGGCTTTCCCCCAGTCTAATGAAATAAAAACCTCCCACTCATATTTTTGAGGGAACAGAGTTTGGCGTTGCTCCTATTCAGATGAAGAGTGGTATGTGCCTCAAGGCATTTCCTGTTAACCACAAAGCTCTTTACCATTTCTATCTGTTTTTATGTAAATTGAAGTGTTTTGGTTACTGAACAGGACAAGGTACCCACCCACCATACACCCCCAGACATAAATGCAACCAGACTTGTTATTTAAAATAAAATAAGTAGAGTTTTCCATCAAGGAATCACTAGATTAGTCAAATTCCCACCTAGCTATGCTGGACTTGGGCCAGGCATGGTTTCTCACTTATTCAAGTTGTTGTGAGGATAAACTTGAGATAGAATAGGTGTGGTAGGATGATTTGAGAACGTAATTATATATATATATATATATATATATATATATATATATATATACCCAAAGTTTGGAAGGAAATCCTAATGGCACTTACTAATCTCTTTATATTTAAAAAGGGTCCTAAATTTGGACAGCAGCTGAGGGAGAAATCACTAAGCCCCAAGGCATGGCATCAGATGATGAGTTCAATGGGAAACTAGCTCATATGCTGCTCTGAAGCGTCTGTTAGCAATGGCTGGCGTTGTCTGTAGACGAGGCTAGGTCATGTGTTTGGCATGATGGCTTGGAGCGCCATTACCTTCTCGCTGATCTACTCACATTTGCATGTTTTCGAACTGCTAGGTTGGCAGAAGCTGTGGCTAACAACAGGAGTGCACCCTGTCCCACAGATTCGAACCGCCAACCTTCTGGTTAGTAAGTTCTGTAGCTTAGCGGTTTAACCTGCTGTGCCACTGTGGCCCCTGAAATCCTGTCTAGTGTTTCTCTAACTCTGAGACTCATCAGTGTGATACAGGGTTAGGAATAATCTCTTCTTAACCGTGAGTTTGGAAAAGGGGTACAATGCACCTGGTTGCTCATAATGGTGGATGCATTTTTAGATTCTGATGAATATTTTCATATTTACTTATGTAACTTTCTATGAAAACACTGGAGATAGTGTGTATTTGTATTAAAACTTTGCAATATTAAATGCAACAAAATTAATAAAAAACAATAAAACCACTTAAATAATTACATTTGCTTATCTGTGTACTTATTTAAATAATTAATGTCTCTTTTCTCTATATACACTCAATGCAATGTGTAACTGAAACAAAATGGTGGAACACTAAAGTCAATAATTTTTTTAAATTACTAGTTTTAAAAGGGTTTTTTTTTAAAAAAAAGTTGTGTTGTAATGTCTTTCTGAAAATTCAGTTCTTGGCTTTCACAGTTTGAAGATGACACAGAATAGAGCAGACCTTCATATGCCCATAGTGATCTTACTTTGTGGTTTTGTTGTAAGAAAATTAGATAGTATATGAGAAGTGGATCTTGAATGTGAAGTACTATCATTCATCATCATAAAGGTGAAAGTTTATCTCCATCCTGACAAGGCATGTCCAGGTATCATGGACCTCATCGTCACATAGGTCGCCAATGTTAGATAGCTCAAGAAACACGCATCAAAACAAGATTGGGGAACAACATAACATGACAGCCAGATTCCCAACCCATCGTCACCTTTTGTGAACCATTCCTGTGAATCATCTGGTTTCAGGCTATTGTACCATAGCTTTTCAGACAGATGTTCTAGCCTGGAATAAGGCCAGCTGTCCCCATCCTTTTCACTAGGTGGTTTCCCATTAGCAACCTTGCTGCTGCATTTGCTGTCAGTTAAGGTACCATAGCTTCCAACTTGAAAGAGGAATAGATTCCACTGAACACAGTGGAATTGAACTCATTAAACATGTGTAGAATTTCCCTCTCGGTCTTGACTCATTTTACCTCCTATAGACTGGAATGCAAATCCATAGCTGTCTCCTTCAGCACGTTGAAGGTTATAAGATAAGGCTCCTTTGCATGAACTGAGAAGATCCTCTATTTATTACAAGTCAGCAATGACTGGAATATATTAAGTAACTACAAGACATATAAACTGTGGTGTATTTATGCTGAACATGATTACATTAGAGTTTTAGCATGCCAGACACTTAAGGAGCAGGGTGAATGAAAGGCTACTTTCCAAGATAGGAGTTTAAAAGATATATTGGTTGCATCATATCTATTTTTAATGGGTGGGGGTGACTGTTCTGATTAGATTATTTTGGAAATCTTTCTCTTCCCACCCCCATGTACATTTGAAGTTATCCTAGTGCAGCCTTCCCTGTCTTGTGCTGGACCAAAACTACCACTGCTTCTGAAAAGTGTGGCAATGTATAGGACACCTGTTGGGGGCCAATATGATGCTGATGGGTCCATGACATCTGGGCATGTCTTGCCAGGACAAGACAGCTTCCACCTGTATGACTGAAGAATTATGCTACTTTACATTCGTAGAATCATAGAATCCTTGAGCTGGAAGAGACCTCGTGGGCCATCTAGTCCAATCCCCTTCCAAGAAGCAGGAAAATTGCATTCAAAGTATTCAGCTTCTATTTCTTACATAGATGTCAGGGTTTTTTTTTACAGCAGACCTGCAAAAGAAGGCCACTTTGGTGTCATTATGCCCCAATTTTAGTAAGACAAGTGAGGCTAGAAAGTACTTAAGGTTTGTGGTACATTTTGAGAATGGAAGCAAATCGTTTTCCAGACAAGTAAAAAACAGGCTTCCTATGATGTATCCACATGTATAGTACACCCATGGTGAAAAGGAAGATCTCAGTGATTTTGCTGACCCCACCCCTACTAATATGTCATAGAGAAAATGGGATTTGTTGGGACTTGTATGGGCATTGGCCAAACCTGATCATACATATTAGTCCAAACTTGGAAGTAATGAAATACAAATATCTTGTTATTTGTAATTTTTCCTTTCTTTGGTAATATAGGTATAATTAATTTATATTACCCATTCTGCCTTAGTGAGGAGATAATACTACAATTTTAATGGTATAATAGTCATATTTTAGTATTTTCATCATCCTGGACTAATGGCCTCATAAATGGAAGGGAAATATAGAAGAACACAACTGAGGTGCAGTTTCATGCTGTGCCTCATGTTGCTACATTCAGATTTTCTTTAAAATAACCAAAGAATGACTGTTTTACGTATTGTCATAAAAGTAAACAGTTGTATTTTTCAAATACAGAAGTAACTTATTTTATGGGCTTTGGAAAACAGGAGATATAACAAAATGTAACTTCACTTCTGATCATTGCATTCGCATGGCCATATTATGAGAATAGCACTTCACTGAAGTTCTGGGGGAGTGTTCTGAGACCAATTCACCGACATGTTAAGCGAAAAAATAGCCCTGGAAAAACTGAATTTCAGCTCATCTCTGTGGTTTTGTTGTGTTGGATAGTGTCCTTAAAATCTTCTAGGGAAGCAGGCATGTTATCAACTTGTCTTCATTTAGACATGTTTGTTAAGCTAACACGAATACTCAAGATTTCTCTGGAATAGCGTGTGGAAAATGCTGGCATGAAATATTGTAATTTGGTGGTGATTTGTTTTGGGCTGATGTGCATGTTTGCTGCTTTTTGTTCATGGATTTGGACAAGTCAAGCTATGTGCAGTACAACCTGGCCCTCATATTGGTAGGATCAGTATCCATGGCTACATTTATTCACATCCAACAAAATACATCCTCTCTAGGCATTTTCTAGATCCTCCACATGCCCCCACAAAGGCTTTTACGTTTTTCTTTATTGAGCCTCTGTTGTCTCTTTAGTTAGAATAGTTTCAGTTCCCTTTGGTATAGTTTTATTTGTTAGGAAACTTTAATATGGCCCTGTCCCTTTAAAACCTCCCCACCGTCACCCCCCAGGTGGAGATTGTAGTCCTCCTTAGTAACTCTTTTGCAGTTAGTCAGTCAAAGGGTGCCAAGGAGCCTAGAGGCTGCAATATCTTCCAGTCTAAGGTTGAAGTCAAAGATTAAGGAGACTCAGTCTAAGGTTTAGGGAACTAAGTCAAAGGTTAAAGAAACCCAGAGTTAAAGAAGCCAAAAGTTGAAGAAATTCAGTTTAAGACTTTGGCAAAACAAGCTTAAAGTATTAAAAAGCCAAATCTGAAGTTTAAAGAAGAAAAGAGACTTAATGGGAGGTGTTAACAGACAAATCACACAAAAAGGCTGGGAAAAAAATCTCTTCAGAAGAAATCAAGAGAAACTCAGTTTCCATCCTTTCCTTTAAGTAATTGTTTATTAGTCAGACCCTAGAAGGAGTTAGGGTATTGATCTTCAATACAATTAAATTATTAATTTTTTACTGTTTCACCTTTTGTTGTGTTTCCAACTCTGTTCTTGTCGAGAATAGGACACCTGAGAGAGTTAGATCGGGGGACAGACCGGGGCCCCCAAGGCCTTCATTTCAATACAGTTTACAATTATTAACAGTTGTTTATTCACTATCCACACAAAGTCTGGGAATGTTTTCCCTGCAAATACAGGGGTCATACTGCATTTGAAGTTGCTTCAAAAGTGTTGCAGTTGTAAGATTGTGAATCTCTTTTTAAAAGGGAAGCATGGCTAATAACAGAGGGAACTGGTCCCTTCTGACTAAACAGTTCTTAGATTCTAGAATTCTGTGATACTCTTTAGATCTCCTTAAAGTGTAACCTATTGTTTTTACATTTGAGGTAGTCCATTTTCCCCCAAGGTCAGGTTATATATATATTTCTTGCATGAGTACACTTGAGATTGTGAATTTCAAAATTCTAGTGACCATACCTAGCAGTGTTGTGTATATGTTAAGTAACATGGAGGATAAAATTAATCCCTGTGGACCGGTTAGAAGACATCAAATAGAAGTAATACATTATTCTTGGCTTGCTTCTCCAAGAAGGACTGGGCCACCATAAAATAATGTCTCAAGTCTTATTATGTACAGATGACTAGAATGACACTTTGGCTGATGCCATCACAAGAGTGTGAGAGATCAAAATAACCCAATACTTACTTTGTCCATTTTCTTAATAGACAATTCATGACAGTGACCAAAGCAGCCTCTGCCTTAGAATCAGGCCCAAAGCCAATTTTGAATGAATCTAGATAATCCGCCTCTCTAGAAACTTTTCAAGAAGACAGAAAGCATGCATAGCTTGCATTTCACCACAGCATGGAGAACTTGTAAGGATCGTCAGGACTCTCTCCCACATGTCCGCAACGATGGAAAAGCTGTGAAAACCATATTGGGATGATCAGGTGTATATACCATTCTGGACTGGCCCTGGGATAGCAGGTCAGCATAGACCCAACCTAAGTCAACATCTATAGTCCCATAACCAGCTGCTTTTCTTAGCCAAGTTCAGTAAAATACTTTCAGTACAATGCATGTAGGAAAGCTGGAGTTTACACATACTGTAATGAAGAATGCTGAAGATGCTGCTATAACCAAAGGCTTTGCATGCTTTCTGTCTTCTTGCTTAGCGGCAAAGAAACAATGCTCTTAAAATGCTATTCCTTCTTTATGCTTGGGGCTAAGACTATATATTAAAATCTACCATCTCAACTGATTTATGTTCACTTTACTGCATGTTTACATTCCATAGTGGGGATGATTTGTGGAGAGTGTTGTCCTTAAAAGTGTTTCCATGGATTCAAAGTATCAGATAGTTAGGGTTTTTAAAAAACATTTTAAATATTAGTGTAGTTCTGTATAATCATTTAAGATACCCTAATTTGAACTTTTAAATATAAATAAGATTTTGACCAAAGGATGCCCCAGAATGGCATTAACTCAATAAAAGAAGGAGCAGTATAATCTGGGACTACTACTTTTACCTTTTCTGTTTTCGTCATTGAATTTCTAAATAAGTGTATTTTAAAATACAGAACTGCATTATTGTGTTCTATGCAGGAAAATGAAGTTCTGCTGTCCTTTATGTCTGCAGCAATTTTATTTTAAATCACTTGGATGTATTTTATGAAAACACTGCTAGGTAATAAGCACTGTGTATTAAAGAAACAGTATCCTTTCCACAGGTCTATTGATAATATTTTCCCCATGCACAATATACCATTATTTTAGTTTTAGAACCAAAATTGTGAAGAAAACATACACAATAAAGACCCCTTCTCTGGTTATTTATTTTGTGTCAAAAACATTGCATACATAAGTATAAAACTGATACAAATAGAAGGAGCACAAGCGGTTAAATAATTTTTGACCAAAACCGGGCAACAGTGACCTCATTGTCTGTAGCTTTAAACAATTCTTCCTCTGTGCATGAGGCAGGGCATTGTGGACAAGTTGTTTATTTTGCTCCTCAGTCACACAAGGTGGAGTATTCTTTTAGGTAGTTCCACCTTACCAGGTTGTCTCTTGATTTGCTCACTCCACTTCTGAGTCTGTGACTTCCAAGTTGACCATTCTTGGTTTGTCCTTGGAAGCAGTCCTTCGTGGGGGACCATCCAATTGAGAATTCCTGGTTCAGAGGGATGCTCTTGCTGTTCTCTGGTGTTGCATCTCTCCTCTGGTGTCTCAGTTGCATACCTTTCTGTTAAATGTGTTCATCTGAATGTTAACTAAACTATGTACCTCGAGTACATGTATGATTTCCAAGCGGAGTGGAAATGTCTACCACACCTGCTATAGAAGACTTTCTTTACTCCTGGGAGGGCCTTGAAGGTAACAAAAACAGCCCTGAGGGTGTGCACATTGCTCTCCCTTCCATTAAATCATTTTTGAACACATCATGACATTGCCTAATTAACTTTATATACATTTATGAGATATTAATCTGTGTAGGTGATAATCCTTAAACCCTATATATGACATGGTCACATCTTGTTAAAATAAAATTAATTCAGAATTTTGCATCTTAGAAACCTTTAAAATTTGAACCACAAAGCACCTCAATGAACTCCTGTAATGGTCTATTTTATAGCAAACAGGAGGGTGGCCAGACACCATTCCCTGTAAACGTGGAAGCAATCGCTACAAAAGGCAAAAAATGCAAGATTTCCAGGTGCGGGAATATCACAGTTTTGAGCCAAATATGCAGATGTTCGCATGTCTGTATGTCCCTGCTATCAGAAATCACAGGATTTTTAAAAATTTGGGTTTGTTCCTGATTGTTCGGTTCCTAAAAAGAAGGTGACACTTGAGTAGAAAGAAGGCAAAAACGTTGTTTGTGTTTCAGAATTTTCATGAAACATGTGGAGGCCACAGTTTCTCTGACCAGGAAAAAGAACTGAAATTTTGCAATTATTCCCTGCAGTGATTCTTTGCATATCTGCATCTTGAGGTTTATTTTTTAACTGCTGAAGTTTCTGGCAAAAGTTCCATGGTGGCCATCTTGGGAGCCTCTAAATCTCGCAACAAAGCATCAAGTCTGTACAAAGGAGGCAGAAATCCCAGGACCAACAGGTCTGTATGTAGACCTCTTCTGAAGTCCCGGAATTTTTTTTGCCCCTGTTTAAAACTTGTGATTTAATGCTGTCTGGAAACACCCCAAGATTACTTTTAAATTCCTGAATGTATCCCCAAATTCTTAGATTCAGCACTTTGGATAGTTTCTGTAGGGGTTGGATTAAAACCACAACCAGATTTGCCACCCCTCTGACATGGTGAACACATGCCTTTTATTTTTCTACTAGGTAAGTGTAGGGAAAATTTGACCCTCCAGAAATAATAGTAATAATACTTTATTTGTAGCTCGCCCTATCTGCCCTAAGGGACTCATTGGTCATAGTAGTAGGACTTGTTTGACAACAGCTGAAAGGGAAGTTCTACATAAAGAGAAAAATGTATTATATATTATATATGAAAGAATACTGTTTCTTTAAGGCAAGATTTAGGACCTTGGAGTGGGACATGTTTCTATGACTGAAAGAAAGAAAAAAAGCCCTGCCATATCCATTGTTTAGTTGGAGTCCTTTTATTGGCAGAACAAGGGTAGCATAATGCCGTTCCTTTTAGTTACTTTTATAGAGAATGTGTCTACAATATTTGCAAACATCTCATAACAAGATAGTGACATAAGACATTTCTATTTTTAAATGTGTCTTAGTTTATTTTTTATTTCAGAAAAAAAGCTTTGAATGTTGAATGTGTGTAAGTCTCCAGGAATGTAGCAAGTTGATAAAATCCCAGCCAAGTCCATCCTCCTTGCAGGGAAAAAAAGCTGGAATTGCTTTTTATGGACATTTGTTTTGCAGCTTTCTACATCTTAAGGCAGAGAATAGCCAGGATAAGGTGCCAACCCAAAGGTTAGCTGAACATATTTCTTGAAATACTTTTGGCACAATGGTGTGAGTTTTAAGTGACATATTTGGTATATAAGAATGATCTATGAACTCAAATAAGTAATTATATTATTTGTTTATGATTTTAGACTGATGAAGAAATTCCCTTTAAGGTCTAGATTTGATGACTAATGTGGCCTCAGAATTACATTCTTTTCAATCAAGTCTTTCTGTCAGTTGGTGTGTCTGTCTCTGAACATACTGCTTTAATGATTTTGTATATTGTTAAGGCTCCCAATAGTTTGCTTCATTTATTTAGAAATGATTATAATTTTTGCAAGATGTCACTTGCTTTTATTTGAGGGATCTGAATTCATGGTCACCTGAAATAAGTGTGAAGTGAACAGTGTTAAAATACAGTGCACTCAGCTGGATATACAGTATGATTTATTTTTTGCGTAAACATGCATAGAATTGCACTGTACCAGCACACAGACACACAGACACACACACACATACACACACAAGGGAGGGGGAAATGTATCTATCATGATGTCATTTCCAGTCTTCCTTGCAGCATACAGGCATATTGGGTTGCTGTGAGTTTCCCAGGCTGTATGGCCATGTTGTCACAACCTCTGAGGATGCCTGCCACAGATGTGGGTGAAACATCAGGAGGGAATGAGTCTGGAACATGGCCATACAGCCTGGAAAACACACAGCAACCCAGTGATTCCAGCCATGAAAGCCCTCGACAACACATACAGGCATATTATTTGAGAATCATTGCCTCAGACATTAATTTATTAATAATGCACCTAAACTTTCTATAGGCTTTCCATTATTATGTACTGTATTAAGGAATGTTTGTTATGCATTATCTTGATATATAATAATGATTTAGTATTAATACAAGTAGCTTAACTGCTAGGAATTTTATGTGTGCCCGTATGTGGGCATATACAAGCTTTGAGAAAGTTATGTGATTAATTAAAGGGCCTTTTCAAAAGCTGCTGTGGGATGTTGTCTGCACTGATTTGGTCATATTCTAGTCTGATACCATAATCTGTCATATAGTTGGAAACCTCTTTCAAAATCCAATGCCTGCTTTATTTATAATAGTCATTAGATTAATTTTCCAATTGACCTCTTCACTGCATATCTGAAATATGTATGCAGCATTTGGCACTGTCATTCCAATATGACAGAGGGAGCATTTGCACACTGAGCTGCTTAAAGATTAAAGACCAGCTGCCCACAAGAAAGATTTATAAAAGCACACTGACAAGTTTTAGATTTGCACATTTAACCATTACCATTACTGTTTGATAACTTGAATAAAGTAGTTGTTTTGCAAGACTATGCATGTTTGGTTTAGTAAGGATATTTACATTCCTAGTTGTCTCAACAAGAAACACACCTCTTAATATGAAAAGTCCTCATGTCAAACTCTAAGCAAAATTTCACCAAAACTTTTGACTAATATCCAGAATCCTCTAGGCAAGAGAGCAATACATAAATGTACTGGCTGAAAAAATTCGAAGTTGCAGTTGAAAACTAACTTTTCCAAGATCAGACCTATTTCTTCTTGCATATATGGGTGAAGAGCAATTCTTCTGCATCTCTACCTTCCTGAAGAGATGGGACATGCCATAACATACAGGTTTGGTGCTCAGTGAGCAAATATAGTGGTCTGGTCTGGCAGGCAACACTTGTTTAATTGTCCCCATTGAAATATGTGCCATCAAATCTACTTCTGAAAAAACAAATATAAGGTTGCACTGTAAAGTTATTTTGCTCTATCCTTATGTCAATGACTCTTCTTAACATATTAAAACAAACCCACTATATTTGACAAATTAATTATATTTTTTTGTCTAAACATGAGAAAATTAATCCTTTCTTTTTGTTTGTTTTGTACATTTCAATGAAACTTTGTATGCAGAAAATTGTATGTAGTTGATTGGGGAAGAATTGTAGCAGAAGGATGGGGAAAGGTTAAGAAATCACTTTTCCCCATTCTTTTTCTGCTGTAAATTACCCCTTATTCTTCATTATTTTGAAATAGATTGTTATAGTAGATGCTACGTATGCTTCAGTTGGACTAGGAGAATGACAGAACTGTTTTTATGTATTTGCAGCTATATGTCAGCCTGGATGTAAACATGGTGAATGTGTTGGACCAAACAAATGCAAGTGTCATCCAGGATATACTGGGAAAACATGCAACCAAGGTAAGAAGACAAAAACAGACCCAAACCCTTCAGATCCTCTGAGGATGCCAGCCACAGATTCAGGCAAAACACCAACTATTTATTGTTTTGTTAAATCAGAGTTTTATTTCTTATCCGCAAATTGAAAGAACAGGTGTAGACACTGAAGATTTACATCATTAGTTCTCTACGTAATCAGAGACCACTGAAATTTTAGGGACACGGGGAGACAATTGTGCACATTGATTGAGAAACTAGGGTTCAATCCCCTGCTCAGCCATAAAGATGCACTGGATGATTGTGGGCAAGACATACTCCCAGCTCCAAAAATTCCTTTGTTAGGTTCCTCTTTGGGTTGGCATAAGTAGGAAGCACCTTGAAAGCACACAGTAACAACAATGGAAATGTCACATGGCTTGGTGGGTCCCCAAATCAATAATCTAATGACAATTTTTATAGGTCTGTTATGTACATTTTAATTAAACTATGCATAGAAAAAATATGGCTGGCTGACTGGGGAGAAGTTGTGGAAGGATGGGGAAGGATTAAGAAATTATCATTTTGGGACTTCCGGTGGGAAATGGCGATGGGGCTGCCACGCTAAGAGAGAGCTCTCCCGGCAAGGACTCACGTATTTCTCGAAGAGATTTGCTCTGGAGTTTTTCCTTAGTTCACTCAAATCATATTCTTAACTTATTTAAGAGTAGGGTGTATTTTGAAACTCTGAATGTCTGCAGTGAGATCTTCACTTCAGAATTATGATTTTGAGGCACATAAGGAGTACCTTGTGCGTTATGAAGAAATGACTAATAAAAAGAGGAAATGCATCACCAAAACAGAGAATGAAAGTGGCACTATTACTATAATATTTCATATGTGAATACACACACATACACATACACACACATATACACATTTGGAAGAGAAATCGAGTACATATAATCACATCGAGAAAGTGTCTGATCAGAGGACCTGTATGCCTATTCAGAGTACTGATCGTGTACTAACTTTTGTTGGCCCAAGACTCCAACAGGACTATTCTTCAAACAGAAGATGCCTTCAAAGAAAGCTTCAAAATCATACATGATGTATTTTATAAATTTTGGTTGATTCCTTTGCGGATTTTGGATTTTATTTTGCTGCATGGCCAACATGGCTACCCCTGAATATATTTCAAACAACAAATTGTGCTTGGACACCGCTTCAAACAGAAGACTTGCATGAAAGCAAAGCAAGCGCTATTTTTTCAACAAAAGCTAGTTTATTAAGAGAGAGTAAAATTAGTATAATGTTTGCTTTCATAACATGAAACATATCAATGTCAAACCTCAGCACGTCTTTGTGCAGTGGCTACTATGGTATGATGGTATGATTATGGTGCCCTGTGTGCAGTGTATTTTGACAGCAAAGTCGTATCAGTGATCAAAATGGTCCCTACAGTTCCTGAAATCTCAATCAGTCTCTTACCTCATCTAAAAGCAATTTATGTGGTTTGATTACACATTGTAAGCAAATACTATTTTTGAAAATTATTTATATAACATGTACACATATTGATTTCAATGCATAGAGTTATGTAAAGAAATGTAAAGGAATTCAATACAATGTATTTCATCATAGTGGGGGGAATTGTAGCCATGTGACCTATATAGTTATTTAGTCAGCTGTCCTGGTGGCATCTTATGATAAGCAACTTCACAGCCCTTGGTGCTTTCCCTTTTTATAATTATCCCAAAACTGTGTAAACTGCCCTTCGAACAGACAGTGTGAGCACTCTTGTACACTCTATATTTTTTGGACTAAGGTCTTAGAGTGCCTGAGGGGTTTCTTTATTATACAAATAATATCTTCCAAGTAACATTTTTTCCTCCAGGACCATATTAGGATGGAATATTTAATTCCTTTTGTGTTTGCTAGAACCTGTGAGATCTGCTCAGATTATGATATCTTAATCTAATAAAAGTTCTGTTGGTGGCAATAAAATCAGATGAAACTATCCAACTCTGGCAGTTTATTTTAAGGGAACCAATAAATGTTGTTATCCAGGGAACTGCCATTTTTGTTCTTATCTTTATATAATCCGTGCCTGTACATGAGTACAGGTATAGTTATAGGATAGAAAGAGATACATGCAGATATAAATAGACACACATTGAAATCTTGTAAATAGAAAGCGAAAGAAAATTATGGCACATGAAATGTAACTCCTTGGAGACTAAATAAGGGAGTCATGAAATGGAGCCATGGTGTTTAAGTGACTTCATTACTTCTGAAAACTAATTACTCAACCTCCAAATTGTCCTTTTCTTGACTTACCTTGGCAGAGCTGTAGCAATTAAAATTGCTTGTGCTAGGTGAACAAAATGTTTTAGTACATGATACCATCTGCACAGTACTGGGAGATTAAGACTGTAAGCCTATACACAGTTCCTTGGCAGTAACTTCCATAAAACCTACTATAGCTTGCTTTTGAGTAGTCAGGTATAGGATTGCATAGTTAATTAGTCAGTTCCTGTTCCCTGGGAGAGATTGTGCTTTAACCATTTAGGAAACAGAATGTCCATTGTGTTTTGCTACCATTTGGGTGGGTGGGAGAGAGGGAGACTGGCTTGTGGTGAATGAATTTGTAACAGGTCTGGAGAGACTGAAAGAGAGAGGGGATTGGGATAGAATTTCAAAACATTCATTGAAATCATCACCATTCAAACAAAACAGGTTTGTTTTTTTAAAAAAAAAATCTGTCCTCAAACTAGAAATTATATCAGAAGATGTGTAGTCTTGAGCTTAAATTTTCTGAGATGATAGTTGTGGAACAGACCAACAACTGCAGAAAAGGATCAGAGAGTTGGGAGGCAAGGCATGTAGGTGGCCCTAGACTCACTAAATTTCCCCTGTAATAATTCTGGAAATTGAGTTTGGTTTATATACAAGTTGAATTTGGTTGTAGGAAAATCAGAGATAATAAAAACATAATTGCCTTGATTGAAATTTCTGCTCATACAGAGATCTGTCGGGGATCCTGTGTTCAGTGAATAGCTCTTCATGCAGAAAAAGAACATATGTGGCTGGAAGTATTCATGCTCTACTGTAGTGAATGCAACATTCAGCTCACTGTGTGAATGGAAGAGGTAGTATGAATGCAGGAGTATTCAATATGGAACCAGAAGGTTTAGTCTGAACAATAAGCTTGGTTGATTTTTTAAAAAATGGTTCAAAACCTATTTTGGATGTAGGGGGTGCTGGTGGTTCGATTCTAAAGTCACTTCTGAATTTCACCAAATAAGTTTTCAAAACTTCAGAGACTTCTGAATTATTTCATTAATGGTGTGAAAGTATTATTTCCTGTTTAATTGGGTGGTCTTTACTTTGAAAGTAGTTGCTCTACTCCAGAAACTTTGATTGTGTGGCATAAACTGTGTTAAATTGGTGGAAAACAGAAATCATAGTACAGTGTTCCCTCACTTATCGGGGTGTTCCATTCCGCAATAAGTGCCACCGGCTCCACTTGCCCTCCCACAACTTGGAACACTTGTGCAGCTGCTCCTCCCAGCCCATTCTGAGGCAGCCTACCTGTGGGACAAGAAGCTCGGGGGGTGGGGGGGAGAAAGAAGGAATTTCCTCCTTTGCTTGCTTTTCCCTCTGCTTCTTGTCCTTCTGCCTCAGCTTGAGCCGGGCCAGTCACAAGAAGCGGAGGGAAAAGCAAGCAGAGGAGAAAATTCCTTCCTTTTCTGCTTTTCCCTCCTCTTCTTGTGGCTGGCCCAGCTCAAGCCGAGGTTGAGGGACAAGAAGTGGGGGAGGGGGGAGCCGAGAAGGAAGGAATAAAATAACAGTGGGAGAAATCCGAACATTATGGAATATTTCTGGAAAAAAAGGTAAGTGGTTCAAATTCGGATTTGCCCCGCCTACCTTTCTTGCATGGTTCAAGACTGCTTCGAAAGTCAAAAGTTTTTTTAACGAACCTATCCAACCCTACTGAACAGTGGCAAAAAAGTTGCAAATTTTAAAATTTAAGCATTTTCCCATTATCCCTATTTTTACATTCAGCATTATTTGCTTTCTATGTGATCGTATTCAAAATCAAACATATGTATCGCAATGACTTTGCAGCTGAAATCTTCAGAATCAACATTCTTCATAGGTTGTAAGGATACACCATATTATCTTTGAAGTCCTGGGAAATACTTGCTCTGGGGCTCAGCTAAGTTTTATGGTTAGGTCACCTGTTGAAAAACAGGGGGAGAGGGGAGGGAAGCCCCACTCCTTTGGTTCAAATTGAATCTTTGCTAGCAGCATCTGAGATAGTATCCCACTATGTCATTTTACTGAGTCTTCCCCCTGCTCTTTATTGGATTTAACCTAAGCAGAAAAACAGGGTGGAAAAAAACATGAACATAAACATTTGAGTCATCTGAAGATCAAATCAACCACACATGTCTTAAATTGTACAAAAGAAAATCAAGTATCCTGTGACAATACGTCATTTCATAAACATTAATGAGTAGTTTGAAGAACAAATGTCTTTCTGTTTGCATTGACAACAGGAATAAAAGGAAGCCAAATTCTAGAAGTTTCATGTTCTTCATTATTCCTTATATGTTTTACTTAGTTGATTGTGTATTTCCATTAATTGAAGATTCCATAATTCCTGTTTTCATTCATCCACAGAAAATTCTGCTGCCCTCTTCCAGTATTTTACAATTAGCATTTGAGTTTGAGAAACTACAAGTCACTTCTGGTGTGAGAGAACTGGCTGTCTGCAAGGATGTCGCCAGGGGATGCCCAGATGTTTGATGGCTTGCCATCCTTGTGGGAGGCTTCTCCCATATCCCCGCATGGGGAGCTGGAGCTGACAGAGGGAGCTCAACTCGCTCTTCCCAGATTCAAAACACTGGCCTGTCGGTCAGCAGTCCAGCCAGCACAAGGGTTTAACCCATTGCACCAGTGGTGGCTCCTAGACTCTGACCTGACAAACTCATAAAAGAAATCAGGATTTTCTGAGATAAGGTTAAATCGTTGACATGAAAAAAACAAAAGTGAGAAGTCAGGGCCCTTCCACACAGCCCTGTATCCCAGAATTTCAAGACAGAAAATCCCACATTATCTGAGTGTGGACTCAGATACTCCAGTTCAAAGCAGATATTGTGTGATTTTCTGCCTTGATATAGGATATAGGGCTGTGTGGAAGGGCCCTTGGTATTCTGGGTAGTAATTTTATCCATCCCTTTATAGCACTTATTTTCAAAATTACTGCCACATGTGGAGTTGACCCTATTTCCATCCCCATTTTTTAATCTTTTAGGTATATATTGTAGATGCACAGGTGCCATGTACCATCTGTTTAGCACTTTCGAGAATGTTTTTGGTTCTTGATCTGTTGACTTTTCTTATGCCTTCTCCTCAACTGGTGAAGCCGAACATCTGTATGCAAGCTCATATGACTGGCCAAGTGAACCACCTTTTTTCAGCCCTGTGGAACATCATGCAACAACATTTCCATGGAGGGGTGAGGAAAATCCTTTTCTTCAGGTGGTACATTGCTTCCACCTGCACGGCTTGAAACCTACAATGGAACTTCTTGCAATTATGCTGAAAGGACAATGAACTCCTGGCTGCTACATGAAAGCCCTCTGTATGCTTGGCATGCAATGCAACTGAGCATTGACACTTTCTTGAGGCTGTAAACCTCTGTTCTAGCAAAGCTTGACCTTTGACTATTCTCTTTTATTTGTGCTTGCGCTTCAGACTTTTGATATACATACTTCTTTTTCTCAAGAAAACCAAGAAATACATAGTTTACTTAGGCAGGTTTAAGAAAATGGGAACAAGAACTGTGATTGTATTTTGTTCTTGTTCATGTCTCTATTTTATTTCCTAGCAATGATATTAACATCAGTTTTGGCATGTAAAAGGAAGATGTGTAAAATGTATTGTGGAACTGCCAGTAACAGCAAATAATGCAGTTCCTAGTTTTGTTTGCTTTCCTGTTACAGGTATTAATATTTGCAGATCAGGAAATTTAGACAAGTCTTTTCATATATTTACTTACATACATATGCAAGGTCTTTGACTCAAACCTTGACATCTCCAGTTAGCAGGATATGCAGAACACAAAAAACTGCCCTATATCAAGTCTTAACATTTGTCTGTGTACTTCAGTAAATAATAGGAGCCCCCAGTGGCACAATGGGCCAAACTCTTCTGCTGGCAGCACTGCTGACTGAAAGGTCAGTGGTTTGAATCCGAGGAGCAGGGTGAGCTCCCATCTGTCAGCTCCAGCTTCTCTTGCGGGAACATGAGAGAAACCTCGCATAGGATGGTAAAACATCGGGCTGTCCCTGGGACAACGACTTTGTAGATGGCCAATTCTCTCACACCAGAAGTGATTTGCAGTTTCTCAAGTCGTTCCTGACATGAAAAAAAGTAAATAATAATAATAACGCTTCCACTGAGTGATCATGTGTCTCCAGTTATGAGACAATAGATCTTCCTGGAGATGCTAGAGTGAGGCAGTAATTCATGGAATAGAATTCTGCTTGAGAATCTGCAGAGCCACTACCAAGTAGCAATTTGCTGCAGTGAGCCTTATCCAACAGTGGATCTTTCCAGATGCACTAAACTGCAACTCCTCCATCTCGTACTCAGCATAGTCCAGCATTTCACATAGACAGCTACCTGCCATTGTTACCCAGGAATGGTGAGGGGCACAATGCAATAGATCTGGAAGGCACAGGGATGTGGTTGGCTGGGATAGAAGGACAAATAAGCTGACATGATGTCAGGCAGATTTCTAGTTCCCTATTTGTTTCACAAAAAGTTGTATGTCTCATTTTAGCATATATTCCTCAGAGAGTATTGCACTTGACTATTGAAAAGAACAGTGGAGCATACCCATAGGCCTGTTGCCTGTGTGCCTTGGGTAGGCTATTCATCCCCTTCAAAACAAAGACCAGACAGACACAGATATACTGGATAGAAATAGACTACAACTTAATTTGGTTACAGCTGTTGATAGAGTTGGCACACCCATGGGTCTGGATCCAAACATTGACCAACTTGCTGTTGACTGATATGCCATGATCTCTGTGCTGAAATCAGAGCCCTTGGAATGGTATGTGAAGGTCCTGCTGTGCAGATGATGCTGTTAGCATGTAATTATCCTCTCTTCACACCAAAGCAATTGGTGCTATATTCTATCCTTCCCAGAGGGAAAGGTTTCTCAGAATAGTTATTTAGCCAGTTAGCTGGAACTTGAGAGGCAACATAAGGCATCAGGTCCCTCTTGATATCATTAGGTAATAATTCTTATGCCCCTGGACTGCGCTCCAATTTTTTCTCCTTTCACCGGTTCACTAGCAATTCTGATCACATGAAAGAAGGGCCAGTAGCAGCTTTAACACTAGGGGAAGGGAGGCTTTACTAGACTCGTCTTTGGCCTTCTGTTATTGCTCCGTGCTTTATCCCTCTTTGCGGCTTGTCCATCCGATCCTGAAAGCCACCCACATGGTGTCTGGAACCTGGTTTTCCTCCTTCTCACTAATATTTTTGGAGATAGTATTGATAGCATGTTGAAGGAACATATAAGTTTGGGCCTTGCAGGAGATAGAAGTCAATCTCAACAAGTGCCTCATAATGCAGTGCACAGGGTTCACCCTTGAAGTATAGCAGCTTCACAGCATCTGAGGTATGAAGATGAAAAGTAAGGATATTATCATGTGCTTATGTCAAGGTCACCTTTCATTGTGATATATCAGGCATGGGGAAACTTCTTTTTGCCTTGAGGCCGCATTGCGGGCCCAGCCGGGAGGGCAGGGCTGTGCCAGGAGAGAGGGGGGCTGTTTGTGCACTGGGCAGGTCAGGTCTGTGAGGGGTAGGGCCTGGGGCAGGGAAGGGCCTGGGTCATCCTCAGATTGTCCTCCCAGCTTGCCCCATCCTTATATCGGGAGGAAGGCAGGACAAGCAGTGATTGCCCCAATCCGCCTCCCCGATCCTCAGGCTGTCATCTTGGAATTATGTCAGGAGGAGGGTGAGACAGGCAATAGCTGAGAGTGCTCTGGAAGGTTCTCAGCCACTATATGGCTTCCTTGAGGTATCTTCCTGGCATATGAATGGGGCCGCTTTGCACCGTCCTTGAGCCAGGAGCGTGAGACACATGGCGGCTGAGAATGCTCCAGAGGGCTCTCAGCTACTGCATGCCTGTCTCCCCCATCATTTTGACATAAGGATGCAGTGGGCAGCTGTGTCCTTATACCAAGAGGACAGGCAAAATGAGGAGAGCCTGAGGTAAGCGCCCAGGGGGCTGCATCTGGTCCCTGGGCCTTAGTTTGCCCATGTCTGTGATATACAGTAGATCAGACATTACTGAAGATGGCCTATTGGCTGACCGGCTTGTACACCAGCAATTAGTACCATAACATGGAAATAAGAGAGACACATAACCAGTTCTCTTTTCTAAAGATTGGTATGCAATCACATTAACCATCTCTTTTCTTTCAGTGCAGTGCCTAAGCTTAGCCACCTTTACTTGCATTTGAGACTGCTTTTCCCCAAAGCCACAGCGCCCAATCTGCTAAATGCTTTTTCCTACGCAGCTTTGATGTGATGATATTGTGTTTTTGTTGCTGAGTTTCACACCTCCATCCTGCCCATGTAATTGTAGCATTTAAGTGTGAATGACTTCATTGCCAAACTGTCTAGTTTGACATAATTAAGGAAAATTTCAGCAGCATAAATTAAGTTCATCAAAACAACTCTCAAATCCTATTAAAAGCTTCACGGCGGATTGTCGGTGATGTGCACAAGCTTTAGGAATCTGAGTCTTTGCAACTGTTCATTGTAAAGGGTCCAAATGGTAAAGTTCTGCTTCTCCACCCTCCACCCATTCCAGAGAACATTTATTCTAAATGAGCTGTGTTTAAAGAACGGATGTAATAATAAATAGGGAGAAGATAAGTTTCATGATCTTTTTTCAAGACCACTCTGTGTGTTTATTCGTGTGTGCGCCCAGCACTTCCTTAAAAATTATCTGGTGCTAGGCTTGTTTTGTTTGTGCCATTGTCCAGTGTGAACCTATCTTGCCAGCTTTGGGCTAAACCTATTCAAAAATAGGCAGTTTTACCTTTAACAGTATTATGTATAGCAAAAACTATATTGTGTGTGGTGCCACGGCTAAAAGTATGAGCTGCAAATCAAGATGTTATTGGCATGAAGATATTAACGTACGTCTCTCACTCTCTGGAATATTGAGATAATAATAGTGATATACTTTACCTTGGGTTTTCATCAAGATTCTTGCAATATAATTATTTTGTTATGAAGATGATTAAGATGATGACATTAGAATGAGAGATAATTCTATGACATTAGAATGAGAGATAATTCTGTGATGAGACGTTTTAGTTAAGAGATGAGCACACTAGATGTTTTCTAGGCAATTGATTTTTTTCAGGTTTTTCACACTGATCCAACAGTTTCTCAAGTCACACCTGACATGAAAAAAGCACATTAAGCATCTCCTATTTTTATATTAAGTTTGTGATGCTTCCTAGTACTGCTTAAATTAAAAGGCAGTAAAGGAATGCTGTTCAAAGGCAACATTACCCCAGTGTTTAGTTGTGCAACATTCTATTAATTACCACATTTTTGTAAAGAAAAGAATATGAACATATTTTATTCCATAGGCTGGATTTTCTTTTTCCATTTACCTTTTTCTCTTTTCTAAATTGATAACCTGTCAAGTTTGAAATAATTTTATTCAAGGGAAATAACATTGTAGTTTAGACACGCAGATTTCTCTGTAGTCAAATCTATCCCAGGGACTTGAGAGGAACAATACAATTTTAGTGCTAAAGAAATGTTGGACAAGTTTTTCAAAAAAGAGATCAAGATTTAGCCATAAAACAGAGTAGATCTATTTAAATGCATGTGTCTCAAGGAGTCATCACTATCAGAAGTACCATTAATTTTACTGGGTCTATTAGAATAGGGACTTAAGCCGCATCCACACTGTAAGATCAAAGAAGTTTGATACCACTTTAACTACCATTGCTCAGTGCTGTGGAGTCATGGGAGCTGTAGTTTTACAATGTTTTAGCCTTCTCTACCAAACTTCAAATCCCAGGATTCCATAGCATTGAGCCCTGTTCTGTCCCCACGCTATCTTAACTATTTGGAAGGTGAACAGGCTGTGCAAGGACCAGATCAAAAACTGTATAGTTGAATCAAACAGGAATTTATTAACTAACAAGAATTGTAGACTTTAGACTGAGTCTCACTACAAACACATGCTAATTATATGTTGTTGGTTGAGTTTTGGTAAGGCATTGAATTTTGCAATTTTTTTTGGTATAAACCACTTTGAGTTGTCCCCCCTCCCCCCCTTGGTTGAGAAAAGCAGTATATAAATACTGTAAATAAATAAATAAAAAATAAATACAAAGTCTTTATGAGGAGAGGTAAATTCTCAGACATAAACACAGTTCTGCCCAAACTGATGCTCTTAAATATTTATTTCTTATTATTGTCTCTTGACAATTAACCCTGACAATTAACAAGGTGTCAAACTGCATTAAATCTTCAGTATAGATGCAACCTTAGTCTCGATCTAGCCTTTGTTTATGATATTCTTTTTTTAAATGCTTGCCTTAATCAGACAACCAACCATAAACATAATTAAAACTTATTCAGACGCATATCTCAACTATAGTTTACGATAACCTGGGTTAACATTAAATTTAATCCATAGGTTAAGGCATAATTGATCAGAAATCTGAAATGTTACTTTTTTTTTGTCAACCCTCAGAACCTCATCAGTTGACTGGCAAATTCTATGAGTTGTAGTCATAAAAGGAAATTTTCTTCATACTGTCCTGCGTAAAGGAAAATATTTTATATTAATCAGTTTAGGGTCCAGTCCCTATTAGAAAGTAACTCAATAGTGGCCATCTCCTGGAATTTTCAAAATATGTAATAATAATATTTAAACCCCGTTTTCTTTTTGTTTCCTCTTTCTATGTTTAGATCTCAATGAATGTGGACTGAAACCAAGGCCATGCAAACATCGATGCATGAACACCTATGGCAGCTACAAGTGTTACTGTCTAAATGGATATATGCTTATGCCTGATGGATCATGTTCTAGTATGTCAAGGCCCTTCTTGCCTATTGTTTAAAAAGCAAGAGAAACCATTTTTTCATATGTACACCATGAACTTTGCTGAATTAAATTATTTTTTGTTGAATGTAGTCATTCCTTGACTCACAATTATTACATTTGGGAATTTAATTATGCAGCACCTTAAAGACATGGGTGTGCCGCTGACTTTGTAAATGCAACCCACCTAAATTGTCAGGTTCCTGTTGGGCTCTTTGTTTGAAAACTATTCCACAAATGCCACAGAGACCAGGTTTCTTCATACTCCCATAAAAGTGAATATTTTGAATACTTACCACATCAAGGACAAGAGAGATAAGAAGGTTTTTTTTGTGAGGATGCAGTTTAAATTTTAGAAGACTTTCCAAGTAAGATAAAACACTTCTTTTTCCTACGAGCAGAGTTCTTTTTACATTTTTTTAACTGAAAGCTCCAGTTTGTGAAAACATATCTTGCTTGTGCAAAATCTGTTGTGCCACCAGAAACTAATGTAACGTTAGCAATATAGTTTTCCATTAAGTAACTACAATACATATTTGGCGCACATCATTTAAACCCAGTGCATAGTTGCCCTGTGCTACTACTTAAATCAAGAGCACTTGCCTTAAGAGAGTTTTTTTGCTCCATAAGTATGTTTGTTCTTCAGGAAGTGCATGACTTTTTCTATTAATATCAACCATATTTTGTCTACTGGTTTCCTGTGTTCCAAAATTTTACTTCTACATTATTAAAACCCCCCAAATAAAATGCAATAGACACAAAAATTTTGAAATGACATTTCCACAGATGCCCTTACGTGTTCCATGGCAAACTGTCAATATGGCTGCGATGTAGTGAAGGGGGAGATTCGATGCCGCTGTCCATCTCCGGGTTTACAACTGGCATCTGACAGCAGAACCTGCATTGGTATGTCACAAATACAATTGTGTCCTTTTATTCTTTTTCTCCCATGAGCAATGAGACATTCTGAGGAGATGTCACTGTTAGTTTTGAGAAACATAAAAAGTCCTTATGCTGATCTGGTTATTTGCCAATATTATTTGAATGCAGAAGCCCCCAGTGGCACAATGAGCTAAACCCTTGTGCCAGCAAAACTACTGACTGAAAGATTGGTGGTTCGAATCTGGGATGCAGGGTGAGTTCCTGTATGTCAGCTCCAGCTTCCCATGCAGGGATATGACAGAAGCCTCCCACAGGATGGGAAAACATCCGGGCATCCCCTGGGCAACATTATTGCCAATTCTCTCACACCAGAAATGACTTGCAGTTTCTCAAGTTTCTCAAACTTGCAGTTTTTCCTGACATGGAAAAAAATGGAATGCAAAAAGAACAATACTGGCAGAATTAGATTCACAGCAGTAGCAGTTCCTTCCTTGATTCATAATGATTTATGTTGTCATTGTTATTTTAATTGATGCAGTATATCATCAACTCAAACATGTATGAATAGGAATACGTTTTTATGGAGTTGTGATAATACTCAAAGTCATGTTGAAGGGCCTGGAAAACGCCAAGAGACAACACATTTTGCTGGATGTAGATAAATGAAATAGTCCTAGAACTCTCTATACATACCAAAATCTATGGCTGCTTAACTCCCTTTATATGTGATGGCATATTAAAATGGCAAAATCATGGTTTGCTTGTTGGGTTTTTAAATTTTTTGGGGAATAATTTGAAGCCTTGAATATGAAGGACCAGGTGGAGATTTCTACAGTCACTTCCTTTTGTCTTCAACGGAGGTGACCAAAACTGAAGACTTTGTACTTTCATTTCCTCTTTGAAGATAACTCACAAAAATTGGAGATTCAAATGCTAAATCCTGAGATCTGGCATTCCTTTTTCTGAGGACATTTCATAGTTGACAGTATAAATAAACAAATTAAATCAATGTCCTTTGTTTGTGTGGTGATAACATTTGACCAGCAAGAGAAAAAGAAAAGTGGAGCATTGATATGCCTTAAAATTAAATCAGTTTTTCTGCATAGTAGTATGTAATACAATCCCAGAATGAAAGGTCATTTCCAGATAAGATTTAGGATCTTTCAGCTTTTCTAAAATAAGCATACCAGGGCTTCCCAGATACTAGTAATTAATGTGTATACACATATGTGTGCTGCACCCAGCCAATATTGTGGCCCTTGGGGCTGAAAAGGTTATGAACTCCTGATATAAAGCTTATTCTTGCAAATAATTCTTGCTTTTCTATTTGTAGATGTTGATGAATGTGCCACTGGGAGAGTTACTTGTCCTCGATTCAGGAAATGTGTCAACACTTTTGGAAGTTATATTTGCAAGTGTCACAAAGGTTTCGATTTGATGTACATTGGAGGCAAATACCAGTGCCACGGTAATTAAACTAATGTAACCAGAGCAATTCCTGGAGGATCACTGTGAACATGCATTTGCATTTTTAAATCATGTTCATCTGCTTTGCAGAAGAACTGTATGCAATGGGAACAGGGACCTAAGACTGCTATCCTTTTCTGTAATGTCCATAAACTACATGCATTGTTTTATCATGATTTTTGATATCTCCCACTACTAGCAATCATATTAGAATGAGTCATGTGCATTTGGTGTAAATTTTTATTCATTTCGTGTCCCAGCTTTCAGTAGGACCCCCAATCCATTTCTACTGAGCATCCCGAAATCAGGAGGGTAGATATTTGTTTTCAGTTTTCAAATGCCAAAAGATTTGTTTTCTTTGGGACCATTATTGGGGGGGGGGGCTTCCCACCCAGGCTCCCCTTTCCAGCACATGCTTTTGGACAGGGTTTGCCTCGCCTTCATCTGGGGATTCGAAGAGCTCTCTGGCTGGGGCTGAAGACCCATTGTGTCTTTCTCCACAAGCCAAAGTGTAGGCCCAAAGCACTTGGCTTACACCCAAGCACTGAGTAAGCAGCACTCCTCACTTGGTGCTCAGCTGCAGGCCCTGGAAGGCGCAGGCGCTTTTGGCCTACGTGCGTGGCAATCAATCCAAAGAGCAGGCTTGGAGCTGGTACCCACTCCTGCCTGCCTTTCATATTGAGTTTATTTTCGTTCCAGGAAGGGCCTTCCTGTTCCGTGCCATCTGAATGGACGGAATGAAATGAAAACACGAATCAACTGTATGATACAGACACTGGTCCCATGACTAATGGGTATATTTCTTCATCCCTGTCCCACTTCACCTGTTGCCCCAGGGCATGTGATGGGAGTAGAAAAGTGGATCTAATTCCTTTCATTCTCCCTTTCTTGTTAAAAGAAACCTCTCTCAGCAGAATTCCCAAAGCATTGCTATTTAACCATAATTGCATAGGAGTTGTTTTTAATTCCCCAAGAGTAATTATGTGTAACGCAATTTAGAACTAAAATTTTAGAACCCTTGCCTTTCACTGTGACTGTCATTTCTGTAGGTGGGAACCTGATTTTGATGGTAATGAATGTTCTTGTTCCTAGTCAGCTTGCTTAAAAGAAGACAGGTTCCACTTCGATTTGTGTGTTGTGGAATACTAATTTGAGATCTGCTGAGATTTAGGGGCTGAGAAACGATAGGAAGAATATTTATTTTTCATGACTGCAAAATCTTTCTATAGTGAAATAATTTGTAAAGCTTTGAAATTTTAATGTAGCTCTTACTTTTTCCTATAAAATAATTTAAGTTCCTTTAATGAGATGTATTACCAAGGAAGGCTTATGCACATAGAAAAGCGTATAGTTAGCAGAAGAACTTTCCAGACAATCCCTGTGTAAACATATATCAGCACTTGCATTTATTAGAGGAATAAGAGCTTTTCACTAGCTTCAGTCCTGATAAATTTGTTATTCTAGGGATCATCACTGTATGGTACACTTGAGTGAGTATTGCTATAAGATTTTTTGACATGCAGAATGGCAATAAACTGGCACTAACACAGATCATAATTCAATTTTATCCATACCTGAATGAGATATTTATCTGTGACTGGTAATTGTTGTGCATCTTTTCAGCATTTTGGAAAAGCCCTGTATACTTCACCAGTAAAAATTCTCCAGTGTGAATTCTCCTTCCTCAGAATACTTATTTTAGAATGAGTCAGGCAGCCATGTCCCAAAACTATTACTCAGTTTATAACGAAGTATGAGAACAATTTAGAGTTTATGTCCTACTTTTGGAAGGTCAGTACTCATTGACTTGAGTGGCAAAGATACATTGGGTTAGGCTGGTAGGACTGATAGCCAATGTTGATGAATATCCACGGCTTAAATTACTTTAGTCACTAGCCTAGCCTGATGAGAACTGTGTTTCCTTTCCAATTTTGGATAAATAGCTAACAATTAGCATGGTGGGCAACATACATAGTCACAATTGACCCATCTTTAGCCATATTCTAATATGGTATTTGTGTGTAACTAGTATGTGGTGTAGTGGTTTGACTGTTGGACTCTAACACTGGAGAGCAGGGTTCAAATCTCCAATTGATTTTTTAAAAAACCACTGGGTGACCTTGAGCAAATCTCTCTCTCTCGGCCTTGAACAAACTCCAAACAAATATTGCCAAGAAAACCCTGTGATTGGTTTGCTATAGGACACAAACAACTTGAGGGCACATAGAATAATAGAATCATAAAGTTGGAAGAGACCTCATGGGCCATTCAGTCCAACCCCCTGCCAAGAAGCAGGAAAAATTGCATTCAAAATACCCCCGACAGATGGCCATCCAGCCTCTGTTTAAAAACCTCCAAAGAAGGAGCCTCCACCACACTCTGGAGCAGAGAGTTCCACTGTTGAAAAGCTCTCTCAGTCAGAAAGTTCTTCCTATTGTTCAGATGGTATCCCCTTTCCTGTAGTTTGAAGCCATTGTTCCACGTCCTAGTCTCCAGGGGAGCTCCCTCCTTCCTATGACTTCCTCTCATATATTTATACATAGCTATTATGTCTCCTCTCAGCCTTCTCTTCTTCAGAAGAGAATACTAAATATTGATATGTTTTAGAAGTATACCTAAATATTGATATGTTTTAGAAGTTGTGTCCATTTGAAAATAGTGTACATGTCATCTGTCTTCTAGATATATTGATGAACATTTGCAGATCATATTTTTGTGCCATCAATGTCATGACTTTCCAGTCCAAATCACCATTGCTCCTTTCATGTTCATCAATTATGGCACACTTATCCACTTTTGTAGTTTTGTGATGTTACTTTTCTTTGTGAGAGAACTCTTGTGACTCACCAAATTACAAATCCCAGGAATGCATAAGATGTATCAATGGCAATTGAAATGGTATCGAAGTGCTATAATTATGCAGTGTGAAAGAGCCCAGAACTAGGTTTCACTTTGTCATATGGGATAGTTCGTTTCCATAACCATGAGAGAGAGGTTTAATTAGAATGTTTCTTTTCTCTACCACTCATATTTATAAGTCACACTTCAAATGCCCTCAAAAATAATAAGAAACCTGAACCATTTTTCTTTCGTAACCACTACAAAAAACTCAAATAGTCTTTTCAAATCCCGTAGTGAACTAAAGTGTAGCTACAGAAGGTTACTTCCAAAGCTCACTTGGAATATGTTGTTAGGAAGCTGGATAACAAAATACTACTAGTAATTTGGTGAATTCTTTAATGACTAGCATTAAAATATTTCAAAACGAGAATATGGTTTTGTTTACATTTAATGTGATTCGTATAACTTGATTAATATGAATACATTGTAACTTGCATCCCCTATAAAATGCTTTTATACTTTGTTTTCCTGTTGCAGATATAGATGAATGCTCCCTTGGGCAATCTCAGTGTGGCGGTTTTGCACAATGTTACAACACACAGGGATCTTACAAATGTAAATGTAAAGATGGATACAGAGGCGATGGAATAAACTGCATAAGTACGTAATGAGCCTTTTCATCTTTCATTCCAATTCCAAACGAGATGGGAAGAACAATTTACTGTGCAATAAATTTTGTGGTCTGCTTGTTGTCTATCTCAGTTTCACTAAGCAATTTTAAAGGAATGGGTGGTATATTTAAAGTTTTATGAGCATTGATGCACCAGTGTAAAAATACATTTCCTTACACTCATTTCATTTTTAGAATGGAAATCCCGTGAACCCAGTTTGCACTTTCATTCTATACATTGCTCCGATTGTTTTAATGTTTACAGTCTGCAGTTTGCTTTTAGCAAGAGAGTGATTTGGTTTCCTACGTCTTTGCTGTAGGTCATTAACACATTTATGGCATGTGTGGTTGTTCTCAGTTGTTAACTTGTGCGAGTGAGCTTTGCAATCAATGCCTCAGTGCTATTATATTGATAATCCACTAAGTAATGTTCACTGATCACTCCAAAGAAGGGTCCCGTTGTATTTGCATTCTCCCTTTCTTTGATCTGAAAACTTCTTTGATTTTTTTCTAGTCATTTTAGTTCTCCTGTTGACACAGATGGACCATAACTGATCATTTTCTTAAGCTAAAAGAGAGTTTTTGTAGTTTAGCGGTAGAGTATGCGTTATTAAAGTTATATCATCAGTTTCTGCCAAATATTGGCAGAAGCAACTAACAATTACAAATACAACTTAAAAACAAAATGCAAATTAAAAGCAACAAAATGCAGTACCTAACCTATTAAACATCAAATTAAAAAATATGGTAGTTTGTCTTGAGAGGAAAGATAAGAGAGTGGATTCTAGACCTTGGGAGCTGCTACTGAGGCTGACTGCACACTGCCAATGCAGTTTGAACTGCATTGTACGGTCAATGAAGATCCAAAGGCAATGCAGTCTCTTTTATATGGGACTCCACTGACAGTTTAAAGCAGTTCAAACGGCATTATATGGCAGTGTAGATCCAGCCTGAGAAGGCCCTTACAGTTCACCTCTTTGTATTTTGGAAAGAAGGGCTGAAACTTTGGAGAGCAGTTGTCAGCTAAAGTACTCAATGCTTAACCATATTTATAGAGCTTTTTCTTGCCTGGTAAAGTGCATCCACACTGCAGAATAGTTTGACACCAATTTAACTGCCATAGCTCAATGCTGTGGAATCACGAGAGTTGTAGATTTACAAGGTCTTTAGCTATCTCTGCCAGAGTGCTGCTGCCTCACTAAATGACAAATTCCAGAATTCCATAGCATTAGTAAAAAGTAAAGGTTTCAC
Organism: Anolis apletophallus; assembly: GCA_030556195.1. Taxonomy (NCBI): domain Eukaryota; kingdom Metazoa; phylum Chordata; class Lepidosauria; order Squamata; family Anolidae; genus Anolis; species Anolis apletophallus. Next base: position 83,312,306 of record JARBWK010000012.1, on the reverse strand, counting down.
CTTGACATTAAGTCTAGTCATGTCCGACTCTGGGGGGTGGTGCTCATCTCCATTTCTAAGTCGAAGAGCTGACATTGTCCATAGATGCCTCCAAGGTCATGTGACCAGCATGACTGCATGGAACACCATTATCTTCCCGCCAGAGCGGTACCTATTGATCTACTCAAATTTGCATATTTTCAAACTGCTATTTTGGCAGAAGCTGGGGCTAACAGCAGGAGCTCAACTTGCTGCTCAGATTCAAACTGCCATCCTTTCAGTCAACAAGTTCAGAAGCTCAGCAGTTTAACCTGCTGCACTACCACAGGCTCCTTTCCATAGCATTAAGCCATGACAATTAAAGTGGTTTCAAACTGCATTAATTTAATTGTAGATGTTGCCCAGATCTGCCTCTCATATGCAGCTGCTTCTCAGAAGAGCAATAACTTCATTTATGTTGAAATCTTAAGGCAGGGTATGAAGCCAACTAGATACTGTTGGGCACAAATCCCCACTGGCCCCTACCGGCATAACCAATGATAATCCATGATGGGTCAAACTTGGGCAACATCTGGATGACTACATTTTTTTTAGAATAGGTTGCATGGCATGATTGCAAATGAGCTTCAAGGCCATCCAGTTATTTACTGCATGCATTTGGCAGCATGATAATGTTTTAAGAGAGATCTTAGCATTGTGCTAGTAAATGTGTTTGTCTGTTCCTAGGCTTTACTTTTTTGAAGTAAATTTTTGCATGTGAACATGAATAAGAATAATGTTCAGTGAAATTTGGAAAGAAGTGGGATTGCTAGTGCCCTCGTTTTTGAATTGTGTACAAACTGGAAGTTGGTCATGTGACATGCATGTAAGAGTTTGATGGATTTGGACCAATGATTTGATGATGGAGATCTCTTTCATTTGAGAACTCAGCCAGTAGCCTCGCTGATAAGTACTAAATCTTTCACCAGCTTTCGCTGCTATTGAAAATGAGACGGGCTTTGGCTCAGTTGAGGCACATGGCAGAAGTGAACAGGATCCTTTTAATGTGGTTCTCTCTGAGACGGCATCTCAGAAGGAGATGTGGGGTAAGGGACTGTCTCTGTGTGTCTTGATACAGTTCCCAATGCAGTGGAGACCCAATTCTTGGTAGAGTTTTTTAAAGGGTAGAAAGCTAATATAAAATTGCAATGAATTATAAATAGCAGTAGATTTCATTGTCTACCAATTTATGTATGTGGGAAAGTGAGATGGTAATTTAGCTCTTAATGTAGATGCTCAGAGTGTAATCCTATGCAGGCTGTTGAGTTCCTGTTGTCCTGATTAATTTAGAACAACCTCAGTATCTTAAGTGTCATAAAGATTGTCATTTGTACCATCTTAAGCCTAGAGTTTTTTTTAAAGTGACTTGTATACTAGAGAACTGAAATTACAGCACACATTACACTTGCTGAAAATCTTTGGGTTTTTAAAAAAGATTTTGGAATGTTTGTATTTGCATATATATGTACACAATGAGATATCTTGGAGACAGGACCCAAGTCTAAACATAAAATTCATTTATGTTTCATATAGACTTTACACACATAGCCCAAAAGTATTTTTGTAATATATGTTTAATAATTTGGTGCATGGAACCATTTTTGAGTACCCTAAAACCAACGGAAAGCAAAGGTTTCACTATCTCAGATACCCATGTGGATTATTTTGGATTTTTTCGCATTTGCGAAACGTATGTGTAAAGTGCTAGTACAATACTTTGAGATAACCCTATTCTGAAAGGAGAGTTCAGTTGTTACCATTAGCCCTGCATTCAGTGGAATTTGCTTATTTGCTTTGCACATAGATATGACCTTTTTTTCCATCTCTCCGACCAACAGCTATTCCCAAAGTCATGATTGATCCATCTGGTCCATATCATGTATTTAAAGGCAACACAACCTTTCCTAAAGGCAGTGGTGGCATGAATAATAGGATACCTGATGCTGGTATTACAAGACAACCCATCAAACCACCACATATACCAGCCATAGCTACAGCAAAGCCTACTCCTAGGACAATAAGGCCAACCCAAAGGCCAACTGTCAAGCCAACACAAAAACCATTCACCAGGTTTGTAACAAAGCCTGCAACAACCAGAGCACCTTTGAAGCCAGTGACAAGACCACCACCAGTGACAAGACCTCCACCAGTAACAAGACCCCCAACACCACCTCCACCCAAGCCTATCACAACTAGAATATCAAGAGTTACAACTCAAGAACCACTACATGAAACAACGATTCAGCCAGGTTTTACAGCTGACAACAGCATACCAATAGATCCCCAGAAACCACGTGGGGATGTGTTCAGTAAGTAGCACTGATTTTCTGGGTTTTTAAAAAACCAATAAGGTGTGAAAAACTGTCAGTAGGAAACTTCGGATATCTCATACGATGTCTAAAGCTTTAAAGTAGTAGTCACTGTGCTTTGTTGTTTTTGCTCCAAACTTGGTAATGTAGCAAAATTTCCACTTGTTTGAGACATTGCGATTCTGGTATATTACATGGCTGGCTGGAATTTATTATGCTTTTTTTTCTTTACTATGACACACTATGACATGGAAATTTGACAACATCTAGTGAGTATTTAAGGAAGAAGTAGATTATAATTTCCGAGACTCAGGTTTTAGTGGTTTGATCATTAGACTTAGGACCTCATCACATGAATGTTTTCCTTGTGTTCTCTCCATTTTCGTGCACTGGTGAAACATAATCGCATGGAGGCCATCCCATGATGCATGACCACTTCTGGTGGCTGCCTGTGGTACTTCATCTTGTCAGCATGCTACAAGGGAGAGAAGACACCCTTCTCAGGAGTTGGATGTTACCTGACTCCTGCTTCCAGAAAGCAGCAGGAAGCAAGGGAAAATGAAAAGACGACAGGGGAAGGTCATGGGATGGCGGGCCATCCCCGAAGATGGACCCTGTTGGAAAATAAGATATTTTCCCCACTCTTCCCAACACTTTCCCTAGCTTTCCTCTGCTTCCCTCCTGCCCATCTGGGAGATCAATGTTTCAATCCCATTCAGCTATTACAATTCAGTAGGTGAGTTTGGGCAAGTCAAATTTTCCCAGCCTGAAAGGAAGGCAATGTGAAACGCTCTCTGCATAAATCTTGTGAAACGCCCCCTGCCAACCCATAAGTCACAGTCTACTGAAAGGCACCTAACAACAGAAATAATAATACTATAGAGTAAAACTTTATTTCTATCCCTATCTCCTCATGGGGACCCAGAGCAATTTACAAGTTGTGGCAAACGTTCAATGCCGTACAATACTAAACAAAGAATGAACTAACCGAAATCACCCAAATCCCAAATCATACCCAACATCCACATCAAAATATTAATAAAAGACAGCACCAAACATTACACGATGACATAACAAAGTTACGTTTTGACAGTTAAACATTAACAACAGACTGGAGGGTAAACACTAATATTCTTCCTAGAATCTCTAGGCATTTCAATATAATTCTATGGTGGAAATTAACCAGAAACACACTAAGTAGAGGCCTTAGAAATTCCTAGAGATTAATCAATTCTATGAATAATCAGATCTGCAAAAGTGAAACCAATAAATGTGAATGGACGATTGTAGTCCTAAATGTAGGAGAACTGTCCAGGTTTCTGTGATATAGGACATTATGACTGAACTTAAAAAAGGACACCAATTAAATGAAATCATGATGCCATTTTGGACCCTAATCTATTTTTGAGTGCAATTTTAGGAGAGGCACGATGCTTTTCTGCATGAGTTCATACAGCCATCTCTGGGGTATTTATTGCTAAGCAACTGCCAAAATCAAATTAAAAATAACCTTTCATTCCTTCTTTCTGGAATGTTACCACCAAAAGAGAGACATTTTAAAGCCCATGTTGTAAAGACACTCTTTGCATGAGGAAGTATCATATGCAGACCTGTGCTGAAAGATATTGCATTGCTTTTTATGCCAAGTTGACTTCATGCCACAGACGACATTTGCTGGCTTGTGCATTTCAACATGCCTGCCAAGAAATACCCAGCACTGTTTCATTATTAGCACTACCACTGACGTTAATTATAGAACTTGGGAGAGTGTTTGGATAAGTCTTACTCTTCAGGTTCATAAACAGTAACATTGCTGAGCTAGAAGGCAATGTGATTTTTGTTATCTCACAAGAGATGGACAAGTGCATTATTTTATGTCCTTGGAAGTTAATTTGGCTTTATTGCAGATATTCCCAATGTTAAAGGTCCTCCCCCTAATCATCTTAAAGGTTCTCCCCTCCCTGAAATAACTCTTTGGTTCAATTTTCTTTCATCTGAACTGTAGGTGCCTCAGTAAATTATGGTAGGGTGGGAAATGCTAAGGATTGAGTAAAACACAATCACCGTCTAAGAAAAGAGTTACAAGGTGTACCCACACTACAGTTATAGGTGTCATACCATTTTCATTGTATGTTTCCATGTGAAGGAAAATTGTTGCAGCCTGTCATCGCTTCTGTGTCCTTCCTTGTTGGTTTTGACATCTTGACCACACTGATGTTGCTTGACCAAAAATGTTTCAATTTCTTTGTGGAGATGGGTACACTATCCTGAATGTCGGTTGGTCCTCCCATTTCTCCCTGAGCGTTAAATGAGGAAACCTTTTGATAGTACCCCAACCCAAGAAACACTCTTTAAAGCCTTAAATTTTTCAATCTCCTTCTGCGTTGCCTACCTGGCCAGCTAGCTAACTTCTTTCCTACACAATTCTTTCCACCGCATCCCTCTTCCTCCACCCAATAGCCACATGGAATGGGAAACCAGGATGCCACCCCCCCCCCCTTGCAAACAAGTGAAGGAAGCCCTGACATGTCAGATAACTGGCAGGCTTCTGAAACTTGCAGAAACACCACTGCAACAAGCACTGAAAATTAGTATGTCTCCAGTCCTCCCAATGCCCTTTAAAAGTATCCAAGAAAGAGGATGAGTGGGTGCAAAAGTTATTTCTTAAAGGGAATATTCTTTGTAAGAGGGTTTGTTGACATATTCCCACATTATTTTTCAGTGGAATCCTTTCCATGTGTGCTAAAAAAAAGTCCCACTGACTTAAATGAGTCAATTCCCTGGGTCAGGTTACAATATTAATACCTCACACCGAAGAGCTCCCTAGTAATTGGGGAATACCATTTAGTCAACATGCATACCTTGGTATTCAGAGCTACAGATATGTGCAATTAAAAACCGTAATAGTCACATCTTATCCTTTAGTTGGTATATGTGGAATCAAAGACACAGCTGTGCTATCCAAACTAGAGATTCTTTTCATGCTTTGAATACAGACAACATCTTAAGCTTTTGGCTAATTTAATGCAGTGCTTCTCAACCTTCCTAATGACACTAGCCCTTAGTACAGTTCCTCATGTTGTGGTGACCCCGAACCATAACATTATTTTCGTTTCTACTTCATAACTGTAATTTTGCTATTGTTAAGAATCGTAATGTAAATATCTGATATGTGGGATGCATTTTCATTCACTGGACCAAATTTGGCACAAATACCCGATACACCCAAATTTCAATACTTTTTTGGGGGGGGGGGGATTTTGTCATTTGGGACTTGTAGTTGCTGGGATATATAGTTAACCTACAATCAAAAAGCATTCTGAACTCCACCAATGATGGAATTGAACCAAATTTGGCACACAGAACTCCGAAGACCAAGAGAAAATAATGGAAGGGTTCGATGGGCATTGACTTTGAGTTTTGGAGTTGTAGTTCACCTACATCCAGAGAGCACTGTGGACTCAAACAATGATGGATCTGGACCAAACTTGGCACAAATACTCAATATGCCTAAATGTGAACACTAGTGGAGTTTGGAGGAAAATAGACCTTGACATTTGGGGGTTGTAGTTGCTGGGATTTATAGTTCACCTGCAATCAAAGAGTACTCTGAACCCAGCCCACAACTCTGAACCCCTGCACCAAACTTGGAACACTACCTATATGGCCAACATTGAATACTGGTGGAGTTGGGAGGGGGGGGGCTGTTTTTAAATTCTGGGAGTTGTAGTTCACCAACACCAAAAAGAGATCTTCAGCCGGAGAGATCTTCAGCCTTCTCTGCCAAAGGGGATCCTAAGACCATCAGAAATATGTGTTTTCTGATGGTCTTTGGTGACCCCTCTGAAACCCCCTTCGCGACACCCCGAGATGCTGATCCCCAGGTTGAGAAACACTGGCCTAATGTGTTATTCTTTTAAAGGAACCAAGAGCTTGTTATCAATCCAGCTCCAGAGGAAACTTCAAAATAAATGTAGACACAAATCTAGGGCTGGGATATTGATAGTATACTATGTCACCATAACTTGTATAGGAAGTTTTGTGTGTGTGTGTGTCAGGAGCGACTTGAGAAACTGGAAGTTGCTTTTGGTGTGAGAAAATTGGCCGTCTGCAAGGACGTTGCCCAGGGGACGCCTGTATGTTTTACCTTCCTATGGGAGGCTTCTCTCATGTCCCTGCATGGGGAGCCGAATCTGACAGACAGGAGCTCATCTTCCTCCCCGGATTCAAACTGCTGACCATTCGGTTAGCAGACCTGCTGGCACAAAGGTTTAACCCATTGCATCACTGGAAGGCTCTGAATAGGACATAAACAAGGGGGAAAGGTTCGACTGCAGTGATTGTGAAGGAAATATGGCATTAGAAGAATAGGATGCTCAGAATTGGCAAGTCACATTGCCTCAGAGGAAGACAAGGGCAGCCTCATTCTAAACAAATCTTGCCAAGACATGTCCATGATAGATTTGCCTTAGGATTACCATAATTCAGAAATGACTTAAAGGCACATATCAAGAAAAATGTGTTATAATTATATATGCATAGACATAGATGCTGCATCTCTGCGTGAGAGTGATATTAAATTATCTACACTTTATAGACACACAGTATATCTTTGGTCCATATTTGAATCAAAATATATCTTCGTAGAAGACTCTTCCTTGGTGGTCTGTTTTTTGCACAGCAATATGTGTCACCATCACAAAGTCTGTGTTTGTGTATATATGTTCCTTCTAGTCACCTGTTAATCTATGGTGGCCTCATCAATTTCATATGGCTTTCTTAGGCAAGGAATACTCTTCCTCTAGTAGTAGATGAAGATTAATTGTATCAATGACTATGATGCATTGTATCAATGACTAAAGATTTTCTGGTACAATGAAGTAGTTCAGGGTGCAGGACTGAAAGTCTTAAGTAGATTTAGGATCTAGTTATTTGAAGTACTCTTAAAATGTGGCTTTTTAGAAAAGCCCCTTTGGATCCGTAGGAGTTCATCTTTCTGTACAGTGAGCCCTTGGTAGCTGCTCGGATTTGGTTCCAGCTCCCCGCTCCCCGGACATCCAAAATCTTTGGATACCCAAACCCCATTATACACTATTGCATAGTAAAATGTCAAAATCAAGGTTTTCATTTTTGAATGGTGGATGGAGGAGAATGTATATATGCAAGGTTATAGACGTCTTTAACATTTTAAGTTATTCAGCTTGTAAATTATGCAGTTATTTAATATGTTTTATAATGTTTACATTGTTTTTTCTTGTTTGAAATTATAAACTGCTTAAGCTGATTCTCTCCTAAGGTATCCAAATATCTCATGATTTAGGGTGGGATATCATTGTGCATGTGTATGTGTATGCGCCTTCAAGTCACCTGTTGACTTATGGTGGATTTCATAGGGGGGTTTTTAGACAAGGAATACCCAAGAGGTGTTTTTGCCACTTTCTTCCTCTGAAAGCCACAGCATCTGCTGTTTCTTACCAGTCTCGAATCCAAATATTAACTAAGGCTGTCCCTGCTTAGCTTCCAAGATCAGATGGGATTTGGTGCTTTGACAATATTTTGGTAGTTGAGATTTTTTGTGTGTGTCAGGAGCGACTTGAGAAACTACAAGTTGCTTCTAGTGTGAGAGAATTGGCCGTCTGCTGGGACGTTGTCCAGGGGACACCTGGATGTTTGATGTTTTACCATCTTTGTGGGAGGCTTTTTTATGTCCCTGCATGGGGAGCTGGAGCTGACAGAGGGAGCTCATCCACTCTCCTCAGATTTGAACCGCTGACCTGTCAGCAATCCTGCCAGCACAAGGCTTTAACCCATTGCACCACCGAGGGCTCCTTTTCAATAAAGGCCTAATTTACCAATCTGTTTAATCTCATATCATATACTTGATGCACAGATTTTTCTACAACATTTACCAAAGCTGTTTCCCCCCATCTCACTTAGAATCAACTTGTAACTGAAACCTTTAATCATAATGAACCACAACACAATTCATTCCCAACCAAATTAAGCCACTTGGAAAAAGATAAAAGCATTCAAGATTAAAAGGCAGGGTGAAAAAAATTATTTTAATTAGCTCTTTAAAACATTCTGCTCCCACTAGTTCAGGTCGCCACTCCCCAGTTGTCAAGAGGTCTTCTGTGGGGGGTTTTGTGTGTGCAACTTTTTGGAATTAAGATAGTGGGCCTAGTGGAGTTCTGCCAAAACATGCAGAAGATATCGAGATTATCTCTAATAAACACAATGAGTAAATATAAACATGAAATACCAACTGATCTCCATCATGGTTACAGTTGTCACTTCAGATGTTTTATGACTTGTTCATAATTTTGGCAAGTCTACCAGAATATGTTGCAAAGCTAGAAATTGTGCCTTTAAGCAAGCTTCAAGGAGTTCCTGTCTTTAGTTAAAATATATCTTTGTTGGCACAAAGAGACATTTAATCCAATGAAAAAACAGAGCTACTCAAAGTGGAAGTTCCACTTTGAATAATGGTATCTGACAAGTTCCCAGGAATGAAAGAAATAATTATTTCAATGGGCACAAATTTAATACTAGGGGCTGCGGTGGTTAAACCCTTGTGCTGCTAAACGGCTGATCTGAAGGTTGACTGAACTGCTGACCTGAAGGTTGGCAGTTTGAATCCACGAGATGGGGTAAGCTCCCATCTGTCAAGCCCTAGCTCCTGTCAACCTAGCAGTTCAAAAACATGCAAATGTGAGTAGATAAATGGGTATTGCTTTGGTGAGAAAAGGCAAATATACGCTCCAAACAATCATGTCAGCCACGCAATCAGGAGGTGACAACGCAAGCACCTCCCTAGGGCCAGAGATGAGCACAGCCTCCAGAAGCCGGAAATCTGCCATTGTTTGTGGGTCTCATTGTCTATGATTTTAAAAGGCGTTGAATATTTGCCTATGTATGTAAATGCTGTAATCAACTCTGAGGCCCCGTAGGGGAGAAGGGCGGAATATAAATAAAGTTGATTGTTGCTGTCGCTGTCATTATTATTATTATTATTATTATTATTATGCTTTTCTGCATGATACCACTTACTGGAGCGAATTTCCCTTCTTAGGGATAGATTTCTTTCACTTCCTGTTGTCTCACCCCTGTTCTTAAAGATGAATCGTTTGAAAGTTGGATGTTTGTAACTTGGGGACTGCCTTATACAGTTAACCCTGCACATTTCCTCAGATGCTAAGTTTGGAAAAGTTACTTTTCTGAACTATGACTCCCGGACTATACCAGGCAGTATTGCTACTGGTATATACTAAATGAAGAATTCTGGAACCGGAGTCCAAAAAGTTATAGTTTTTAGGTGGGAAGTGGGTGTTGACTTCAAAGACATACCCTGCCTGACTTACCAGGCAGAAGAGTTGCAGCAGCTTGTGCACATCAACCTCCATCCTCTCTTCAGAGTTCTTCTTTCCAGGATCCCCTGCACTCTATGCTTTTTGGCGTGCTTGGCCGGTATACATTTATTTATTGTTCAGTTGCTTAGCATTTTCTTTTGTCACAACTTGTGGGTATGTGGCATGGGTTCATTCATTGCATACCTCCCTTCTTTATCATTGATGGAGGAGTGTCCTGGTGACGTAGGGGTGCAACAGTGCCAGTGTCCCAGGCTGGAACCAGTTGGCTCACTGCCAGGGACCCTTTAGAGCGGTGAAGTGGCATCGGTCAGCATCAGGCTGTCCAATTCTTGATTCAGGACCCATGAATGGCTGCCAATTCTGTTTCTCATTGTAACCAATAAACAAGTTGTGGCCTTTGGTTATCCCAAACCATTGTATCTGTCTTTCCTTGCGAGTTCCAGGTGAGGGGACGTTGGTCGCTACTGCCCACGCAATCATTTTGTGCCTGTGAACCTTCAAGTTGTTTCCACCTTATTTATCTCACTAAAATTTGGTCTTATCAACAACTGTAGCATCTCTCTCTTTTTTAGAACAATTATGGAACAAAAAATGGAAGAATATAGGAGAAAAAGAGCTGCTGCTTTTAAAACATTGCTTGGATTTTTTGTGCACACTTTAGAGAAAAAAATCTGATAATAAAAATTACTGCAGTAATTATGTAGAATGGACTGTCATGAATCTATACATGCAATGTAGTTAAGTTTATTGGAGACTTCAGTACCATAAACATTTCCTCTATTTTTACACTAAAGGTGAAATTTCAGATGGTTTTAAACAGAGGATTTTAATGTCAAGATAAGTAATTTTAATGTTTATGTATGTGTATAGACTATTTATGTCCCGGCATTTAATGTTTGCCATTGATATGTTGTGTTCCACCCCGAGTCCCTTTCAGGGTGAGAAGAGCAGAATATAAATGCTTTAAATAAATAAATAAATAGTCAGCGGACTATTTCCTTATCTATTGTACTTGTTTATTTTAAATTATTTCCTTCTCAATTTCCCTCCAGTTCCTCGCCAGCCTGGAGTGAGCAATAATCTCTTCGACACATTTGAAATTGAAAGGGGGATCAGTGCTGATGAGGATGAAGCAAATGATGATCCAGGTAACACTCTCTTTCCTTGCCTGGAATCCTGTATGTATTAATTTGCCCAACCATTTCCTCTTTTGTGTATGTGTGTGTGTGTGTGTGTGTGTGTGTGTGTACATACTTTTTATTTATTGAATGTGATTTTTGAGTCAACTGTCTTGCAATTCAGTATTCAGATATTCCAGCCTTGGGGCAAGATGCTTTAAGGAAACTAAGCCCATTAAATGTACTGTCACACAGGAGGCTTAATTGGTCTGAGCTTGCATCATGTAAATGTGAAATTTCCAGGGAAAGGGTTGGTTTTGACACTGTGTTGCCCTAGGCAAAGCAGCAAATAACGCCCTCCCCACACCCATAAATCTAACCACATCAAGGGGTATACTATCCAAACTCATCCAAGTTATTTTGGCGTTGGAGGCAAAAATCCCACAAGCACTTCTCCTCCTTCCTGTCAGTAAAAACACAGTAACAAATTAAATAAGTAATCCTTTTCTGCCTTTTCATGACATCCCACAACATTTTCACTCTTGAGACAGTAGAGTTAGCCCTGCACAGAAGTGTGAATTCAGTTTATAGTATTTCTTACGTTTTGTCGAAGGCTTTCATGGCCCGAATCACTGAGTTGCTGTGAGTTTTCCGGCTGTATGGCCATGTTCCAGAAGCATTCTCCCCTGACGTTTTGCCCACATCTATGGCAGACACCCTCAGACATTGTGAGGTCTGAGGATTGTCATACCTGACAATCTCTGAGGATGCCTGCCATAGATGTGGGCAAAATGTCAGGAAGGAATGCTTCTGGAACATGGCCATACAGCCCAGAAAACCCACAGTAACCCATTTCTTATGTTACTCCTCTCTTACCTGTCTCCCATCATATGTAACAATTTCTTTCAGCAGTGCTGCAGCATTTGGTAATACGGACAGGTTTAAACATCTCATTTATTGCCCAAATTATGTTCTATATTTCTCAAGTATTCATATACTGTTTGGTATTGTCCATTAAAATAATCTTAGGAGAACTTGAAATATTTTATCAGTATCCTTTTAAGTTTGGACATTTATAATCTCATACTTTAGGAAGCAAACATTCATTTTGGGAGTATGCTAGATTTTGCACTTCAGTGTGAAGTACTTACACCTTTAAAGTTTGTGCAAACATAGTTGTATTTGTGCTATTATTTTCCACCATGGCCAGTTCTTGAATTATGGAAAAATTATATCCTTAAGCATCCCTTAATTTCAAACCCTATCTTCCAATACCTTTGAATTGTAATGAAATAATGTATGTCTTCTTGAAATACATAATGTATGTCGCCCTGTCTTTGTGATTTTAGATATTCAGTTGTATATTGTGTTTTTTATTTATATGTATGTATTTCTATTGCATTTACTGTTGATGTTTGATTTTTTAATTGTAATTTGTTGTTGTTTGGGCTTGGCCTCATGTTAACCGCCCCGAGTCCCCATTGGGGAGAGGGAGTGGGTTACAAATAAAGTTTATTATTATTGTTGTTGTTGTTGTTGTTTATTCGTTCATTCTCTTCCAACTCTTTGTGACCTCATGGACCAGCCCATGCCAGAGCTTCTTGTTGGCTGTGGCTGAAGTCAAGCCAGTCACTTCAAGGACAACATCCATCCATCTTGCCCTTGTATATCTATAGATAGATATCTACAGATGGACTTTTAAAGGAGATGCTAGGAAAGGGTAGAACAGAAAACAAAGGAGCTGGTTTACTCTCTAACATGTTGTATTTCACATTATGATTGCAGGTTCCTCTTCTTTGTTTCTTTTTGCAAATTTGATATGCCATCTTTATTTTATTTTTCATCATTTTTATTAGGAACTGTAATGTAAGAAACATGTAGCGTTCCAGACGCTACGGCATTTAGAATCCCAGCAACCCTAGAAAATGAATACTGTAGAGGAATACTGGAGGTTTGCATGATTTCCATCCTTGCTATATTTTAATGACCCAGTTCATCTGCAAAGCCAAACAAGGCACTCCCCTGTTGACCTTTGCTTTGTTATTTGCAGCTATCCTTGTTCACAGTTGTAACTTTGATTATGGTCTTTGTGGATGGATGAAGGAGAAAGATGATGATTTACACTGGGAACCTGTTAAAGACAATTCAGGTACTACTTGATTTTCTTGGTTTTAGTATAAATCATTAAATATACAGAGGAAAGAATTGTTTACAGCAGCCTTCTTCAGGCTTCAGATGCAGTCGACTTCCATTCCTATCATCCCTGGTCAACATGACTAGCAGTGAAGAATTATGGGATTGAAGTTCAAAACTTCTGATTGAAGTCATCCAGTTGGGGAAGGCATTCATAATATGCATGTGGCAGGGCTTAGACTGTGGTTAGTAAGTGGTCTGTGGTTTGCTCTTCTCTACACTCGTACATCATGGACTCCTCATTATAGGCCCATTTCTTAAGATTGGCTCTGCATCTCGTGGTGCCAGAGCACAGCCTTTTCAGCACCTTCTTTTGTGTGCTCAGGAGGGAGTTTCTCATCCAGTCTCATCCAGTGATGGAGGTTCCAGGTCATTTCCTGCCATTTTTGGACTCTTGCTTGCTGAGGTGTTCTTGCGAGTATCTCTGTAGATGTAAGGTATTGCATGCTGGTTGATATCTGAACAGAGGGTGGGCCAGAGATGTCAATGCCTTGGTCCTTTCATTGCTATCTGCTACTTCCCTGCGGAGATCAGGTGGTGCAATACTGGCTAAACAGTATAATTTCTCCAGCAGTGTTGAATGTAGACATCCTGTGATAATGCGGCATGTCTCATTAAGAGCCACATCCACTGAGACATGCCACATGGGATATAAATAAGTAGAGTCAAAATAGGTTTCTATTTCATGCCACCACAATCAGCACTTCACTAACACATATTTTTTCTTTTAAAAAAATGTTTTGCATTTGTGATTTAAGAGGACTTTGAGAAGACTCTTCAGGAAGAAATGTTTGGGAACTCAGAAGTGGTTTTGCCAGTTCCTTCCCCTAAAATATATTTCCATGCAGGGACATTATTTCCTTTGCATAAAAAGCTGTCCCCTAAGTAGAAAATACTATTTTGGTGACCATTTGTGCATTATGCATAGAAAACTCCAATTGCAGTATTTCTCTCTACGAAATGGCTGTACGGAATATGTCCCAAATAGCCAAGATTCTTGAGTCTACGTTGTCAAGATTTCTCAGCATTTGAAAAACATGCTTTTGTGATCATTTAAAAAATATTTTGGAATATTATTTCCATCCTCAGTCAGTATGTGGGATAGATATAGATACAAATAGAAAACTGCTGACTTTCACGGACCTCTGTAGGTAAATAAAATCAATAGATCTGAGCCTTTCACTCCCCAGTGTTACTTTAATATAATTTAAAACTTATTTATCCTTTAGGAAATATTTTTAGTTTTGAAACATTTAATAAAAGTAGATCAAAATAAGAAAATCTCTCAGGGAATATTTCCAACTTTGAAATGGTTAATAAAATGAAATCAAAAAATAAAGAAATGCTCATTAGCATAGTGATAAGATATTTATATGGCACAAAGGATTATTTATCAGAGTTCTGATCCTATACATGAAAGGGTTCATGAAAAAATATTCATATAGCATGCCTTTCTGATTTTGTCTCTCATAAATGGCGCCAGTCCTCTGGTTTTCATTTAACATTGATAACTTTCTAAGAACAAAGCTGTACTCTCACATTATTTGACTTCATGGTCTTAGAAAGGACACATTGGAGACCACTGGGACCTTAAGATGACTATACACTGTAGAATTAATGAAGTTTGATACCACTTTAACTGCTAAGACTCAAAGCTGTAGTATCATGTTAGTATTAAATTGGTGAGGCACTCACACTATATGGCAGAGAAAGCTAAAGACTTTGTAAAACTCCAACTCCATAGTATTGAGCCATAGCAGTTAAAGTGGGATCAAACTGAAATTATTCTATACTGTAGGTGCACATTTGAGGGTGGTAGGGTTACAGGGGGAGGGGTTGCTCACAAATAGCCTTTAACAGTGTAATCTATAATCCTATTGCACATTTACGAGAGAAAATGTAACTCTCACTGAAGTTGGTGAAACTCACTTTCTAGGATGTGTGAATATGTCCAGACACCTAAAACCTTGATTTCAAGTAAAATATTTTTCTCTTTTTTCCCTTTGGAAATTATGTGAGAACATTTTTGCTTAAAACTTACCTGTCCGAATGCATCTCTCCCTATGAACCATTGATATGTTTAAGATCATCCAGAGAAGCTCTGCCTTTGGTCCTGACTTCTTCGCAGGCGCGATTGGCGGGGACGAGAGACAGGGCCTTTTCAGTGGTGGCTCCTTGGCTTTGGAACACCCTCCCTAGAGACATCAGATCGGCCCCCTCCCTCCTGACATTTCGCAAGAAAGTCAAGACCTGGCTGTTTGAGCAGGCATTTGCTGATTAAATATAACGGTTTAATTAGATATATGGAATGACGACGATGTGATGGAAAGTGATTTCAACATGACGCTGAGACTGTAATTGTATGTTTTAATTGCTAATTGTTGTGCTATATGGTCATTGTTTGGTTTGTTACTCGTGTTTTTGATTGAAGGCCAGAGACTGCCGAGTCGCCTTTGGGCTGAGAGGGGCGGTATAGAAATATGACAAATAAATAAATAAACATGGAAAATCATCTAAAGAATTGTAATTCATTAATGCAGGATTCCATCTTATAATTTAAGCTTTTAATGTATCTTCCTGAATTCAGAATTCTATGACTATTTTGAAAATGCTTTGCTGTCATTCTTTTTTTTAACTAATGCAGGTGGACAGTATTTATCTATTTCTGAACCAAAAGGAAAAGCAGGACGAGTTGCCCGTTTGGTCCTTCCACTTGGACGTTTAGCTCCATCAGAAGATCTCTGCCTTTCCTTCCGGCATAAAGTATCTGGGATGCATTCTGGTTTCCTTCAGGTCTTTGTACGAAAGACTGGTGTTCATGGACCAGCAGTCTGGGGAAGGAAGAGTGGTCATGGTTGGAGACAAACACAATTAACATTGCAAGGATCTGGTATCAAAAGTGTGAGTATAGTTCTCAGATGCATGGAATGGAAAAAGAGGAAGCATTGGAGTGATTCTGTTCCTGGATTTAATATAATCCTCTGTCAATTTCTGAACAGGTTAATTTATTACATTTTAAAATTGAATTGGCCATTTTTAATCTCTCTGGCCCTTGAGTAGTTAATGTAAGATAGTTTTATTTTTTTTAAAAAAAATCACCTTGTGCTCTGCACCTTTTTCTGTGCATATGGCAAAAACTACCCTATTAAATCTGAAGTATGCATTGCCTTCTGTTATCATTACCCAACATAACACCTTTCCCAGTGAAATCTTATGTCAAATCAGATATAGGTCGTAATCCAACATTCTCTCAGTTTACTATAAATATCTACATGCAGAGATACACTCTATTATCACCGTGCAATTCCTATGCACAATAGCAATATTGTACAATGAAAGCCAATAACAGTGTAGTGTGCAGTGAGTGATACAATGAGTGTTACTCATTGCACAACCTCTGTGCACAATGTACCACTCAAGTGCGCAATGCAGTACTGCAGTGCAAAACATTGCTGTATGTGCAACTTTATTCTGGCATGATTAGCAGAATATATCTATTTCAGTGGTTCTCAACCTGTGGGTCCCCAGATGTTTTGGCCTTCAACTCCCAGAAATCCTAACAGTTGGTAAACTGGTTGAGATTTCTGGGAATTGTAGGCCAAAACATCTGGGGACCCACAGGTTGAGAACCGCTGCTCTATTGCAATGTGACAAAAAATTGTCCCACATACATAGGGTAATTTACACACATATATCTCACCAATGGGATGTCAGCCATAGACTCTATTGGATTCAGTGAGACTTATTTATTTATTTATTTATTTCATGCGCTTTTACCCCTCCCTTCTCCCAGTAATGGATTGAGCGTTGGGCTATGACTCTAGAGACAGGGTTCAATTCTCCACTCTGTAGTAGAAACACACTGGGTAACTTTGGGTATGGCACACATTTTCAGCCCCTTGAAAATTGTATGATAGGTTTGCCATAAATTGGAAAAAAAACCCTGAACAACAACATGTGTAAGATGGCTAACTCCAGAACACACACAAAAGGATATGTCCAAATTATAATAGGAAATGTAATTTGCTGGACAACACAAAGGGTCAAGAGTTGAATTGAATTAATCTATGCAACTTGGGCTGAGACTGTCCCTTCTGTGTGGAGTAAAGGCTTCTGAGGTCTCAGGAAGAGAGCTAGAATGCAACATAATGTTCCAGATCTTTATTTCAAGTGACTTTAACAATGCTTAATTTAATTTGGATTCATATCTTAAATGTTTTTATTCTCTCATGCCTGGGATAACTTAAAAAGAATCCTCAATGAAATAGCTTTGATTTGCCCCTAGATTAATTTTAAGAATGTATCGACTTTCTTCAAGAGACACGTTGAGCTGTTATATGCTGTTTCTTGGCTTTGCTTAAGTTACCGTTTCCAATTTTGGTCACAGGGAAGTATGGGAGCTCTCCAGCAAATATCTCATTCATGTTGGCGCCAACAGTCATTGCTTGGACGAGCCCTGTAGTGTGTAAAGTGAATGCATAAGCAGTTGAGAGTTCCCTTATATTTATGTATTCTTTCAGCTCTCTTTGTATTTTGATCTTTATGAATTTGTTGGTGGGGGGTTAGATTTTAACAGGAGCATATGGCTGCCTGTGGCCCATGTGTTGCCCAGTCTCACAGATCTGCTGTAGATAACGACGTTTCTGTCATACTTCAAATATGGCTTCCAAGTAATTCACTATTTGGAATAATTCATTTTTGCAGGGTGGAAGTCTTGAAATAGAGTGCCTCCAGATGCTGCTATCGTGGAACAAAAGGCACTGGCATATTTAAAACTGGACTTGATAATTTTATGAGTTGGCAGATGATGGTAGCTGACAAGCTTTCTTTGAAAGAACCAAATACCCAACCTTTTTGGGGACATAAAGGAAGGAAGGAAGGAAGGAGAAAGAGGGAGAGAGGAGGGAGGGAGGAAAGGGAAGGAAGGAAAGACAAAGGGGAAGGAAGGATGAAAGGGTAGAAGGGATGGATGGAAAGAAGAGAAGGAGGAAGGAAAAAGAGAAAGAAGAAAGGAAAGCATGAAGAGAAGGATGGAAGGAAGGAAAGGATAAAGGAAAGAGAAGGAAAGAAATACAAAGGGGAAGGAGAAAGAAGGAGAGAGGGAGGAAAGAGCGAAGGAGAGGATGAAAGGGTAGAAGGGAAGGATGGAAGGAGAAATAGGGATGGGAGGGAGGTAAGGAGGAAGGAAAGAGAGAAGGAAGGAAAGACAAAAGAGAGGGAAGGATGAATGGAAGGGGGAGGGAGGGAAGGAGGAAGGAAAGAGAGAAGGAAGGATAGGATGGTGGAAAAGAGGAGGGCCTGAGAAAAGAGCACAGGGGGCTGCATCTGGCTCCCAGACCTAGGTTTGCCCATACTTGATTTACCAACTGGTTCCATGCTGGGACTGCAGTCCCACCACATGCCTGGGAAGCCACCGGATGCTCCCTGCCGTCAACATTGGGGGAGTTATGCCAACTGGATCCAGGGCCCATGTCAAATGACACAAAAGAGGTGGAGCTCCCACCTCTCCTGCTGCCATATGCATTGAGATTATAGGTAAACATTGATGAAGTTGTCTTATGTTGAGAAGAGACAGTCAATTTGTCCGCACGCCAGTGATGAAGCGAAGCCAGGTCTGAACTTAGAAAGTTCTTTTATTTCTTAAGTGATCAAAGTAAAGCATTTCTCACATAGAGCAATACAGCAGCCGGCATCTCACAGAGGAATCAGCATGGTGACTAACTCAAAAAGCTCAGCGTCTCCCTTATCAGTATGTTTACACAGCTGAAGGTCAAAACAGTGCTGGAAACCACTTGTGCTGTTTTAACCCTGTACATGCCTGGTTACACAACACAGCATCTTCTACAATGGTTGAATTGCTGAAACATTTGAAAATCACACTCTGACACAATTATGGCTCCCCAGCTGTTATGTACTACATTGTCCATAATTCCTTACCATTGGATGTGCAAAGTAGAACTGCTGGGAGCTGGAGTCCAACCACATCTGAAGGACTGCAGAGAAATACATTTTGCTGGGCTACAAAAATGTTTTAGCCAAGTCCTTACTATTTCCAAAGGAGAGAACAATCAAGCCCTCTGTATGGCTACGGTATTGCTTTTAATTCCCATCAGGTCCACTTTGACTTATGGTGATCTTATGAATGAAATACCTCCAAAGTCTACAGCCTTCTATACTCACAAAATAAGGACCAGAGGAATGGCTTCAGTGTTTTAACCAAGAAGGTTAACATTGCCAGCACATATGCCAAGCCATTTATTAAGCTAGGAAAGAGAGTAAACTCAACATCAGTTCTGAATTCAAGAAATAAAGCAGAGAAAATAGCATAAATGAGAGTTTAAAAAATAAAACAAACAACCGAGCTATCAACTAACTAAGCTTCAGCAGGATTCTAGGATTAACTCCTCACATTACATTATGGGGCAAGAGAGGCACCCTCCCTCCCCCAAACATTCCTGCCACAACTTTTAGGCCAATCCTTCCTCTTTGCTATCCATTGAAAGACAAAGGAAATTTATTTTACAACCAAAGGTACACCTTGGGGTATTCCCTATCAGTAGCTGTCATACACATGCTAGGTGGCATCCTATTAGGGACTGTAGCATTGGCTGGGAGTCAGCTGCATTAAGATCACTACTGACCGAAAGGTCATGAGTTTGAAGCCAGCCCGGGTCGGAGTGAGCACAAAATTGTGTAGCTTGTTGTCAACCTTTGCAGCCCGGAAGACAGTTGCATCTGTCAAGTAGGAAATTTAGGTACCACTTTGTGAGGAGGCTAATTTAACTGATTTACGAGGCCATAAAAAATCTCCAGGAAATATGCAAAGAATGAGGAAGCAACAGCTCCCCTGGTGGCCAGAAGTTGGAATGTTAAATAGCCTCTGAGTGTCTGTCTATATGTGTTGTGTGTCTATGGCATTGAATGTTTGCCATGTATACAGTATGTACATTGTAATCTGCCCCCAGTCCCCTATGGAGTGAGAAGAGCGGAGTATAAATACTGTAAATAATAAATAGGGACAAAGGCATGTGAAAGTCAATGGATGTATTCTGCTGATAGTGGTGGAATGCAAAGTTGCACAGTTCCTTTGTGCCTTGTCTTTCCACTTTGTTATTGGGTATTGTGTATTGCATATTGCAGCTGTGCATTGAATATTATGCACTGAATATTGTGCATTGGGGCCCCTGATGGCGCGGTGGGTTAAACCACTAAGTTGCTGAACTTGCTGACTGAAAGGTTGTCGGTTCGAATCCAGGGAGCAGGGTGAGCTCCCACTGTTCACCCTAGCTTCTGCCAAACTAGCAGTTCAAAAGCATACAAATGTGAGTAGATCAATATGTACCACTTTGGCAGGAAGATAACGGTGCTCTATGCAGTCGTGCTAGCCACATGATCTGGCCCTTCAACTTAGAAGTGGAGATGAGCACCATCTCCAGAGTTGGATACAACTAGACTTAATGCCAAGGGGAAACCTTTACCTTTTTATTGTGCATTACAGTTGAGCCTTATGTATTGTGCACTGCACATTGTGTAACAGCACTTAATCATGGATATGTGGTGCACAATGCTTCTTTATTGCATGAGAGATGTATAGTATCTGCGGAACAAATTGTTGTATGTGGATATTTACACAATATTGAGAAGATGTTGGATTGCAACCTCTAGGTGTCTTCTTTGAGAATAGGCAAGCCTACAAAGGGTGCCCAAATGCAGATGGTGACACCTCCAATAGCCCTACATATCTGGGCAAGGATCTGAATTCGTGATGGGAATTCTGAAAAGCAATGCTATACTTTTGATCATGTAATGGACTCTCTGTTTTAATACTCATCATTTCCCCCTCCAGGTTACTTTCAAAGGACAGAGAGGAAAAGGCCAAACTGGAGAAATTGGATTGGATGATGTGAGCTTGAGGAAAGGCCCGTGCTCCCAAGACCATTAGTGGTACAGACAGACTGACAAAGAGAACACACTTTATCGCCCATTCCTCTTAGCCAGGACAGGAATTGGGTGGATTCATTCTTCTCCCATGTCTTTGAAAAATCCCAAAGGACTGGCATCTAAACAAAGCACATTTTCTGTCTGGAAAAAAACAAGTGCCAACTTGTACTGAAGATTGCAATTCGCTATTATCCAACTCTTAAATGTATGTGATAAAGGCATCCTGAATTCTGAATTATGGACACAAATATCCTTTGTGAAGAACAAACTATGACCAGACATAATCACCAGGATGCTTTGGGATGCATAACATTTTATAATGGTCTTTTTGTGCATTTTGTTGTTTATGCAATATCATGGAGCTGGTTCAGTTTCATGAACACTCAGAACTGTGGTGGTTCTATTGCTATTACATTTTAAACTAGTGTTTTTACATACACATACATATATATTTAATAACACTTATTCTTTTTTTTGTCTTTAGAGACAATTATAGAGTAGGCACTGCATCCCTTAATATTAGTAGTGCTGTGTTCTGTATAAATATGTATGAATACTAATGTATTTATATATGGAGGTTTTTTTGTTGAAAAAATTAGTTACAAGGTAAAGTGGCAGCTATACGCATCAAAGTTAGACTAATATATACGTATCCACACTAACACTTGTGAGAAATTGCTCCTTTCCAAGGTTGTCATTACAGTACTAATAATCACTTTCTCTAAAATAGCAATTTATTTTATTAAAAGTCTGAAGAAAACATATACTTACTTACTTAGGTGATCCCTCATTCTCTGAGTATGATGGCTTTCCAAGTGGTGGGTACGCAGGTGACTGTGGAGCCCTATTCTTGACCCGCATGTTCTTCCACAGTGAGGGCATTGGTTTCCAGGTGGAAGGTGGTCCTGGTCAGGATGGACTTGGCGTGCCTTCCTCTTGGCACATTTCTCCCTTTTGCCCTTCATTCATGCATCTTTGAATTCCACAGCACTGCTAGTCACAGCTGACCTCCAGTTAGAATGCTCAAGGGCCAGGGCTTTCCAGTTCTTGGTGTCTATGCCATAGTTTTTAAGATTAGCTTTAAGACCATCTTTAAATCTCTTTTCCTGTCCACCAACATTCTGTTTCACTCTCCCATTTTTTTAGCAAAAAGGATCAAGTCGCAGATCTGAATATTTTGAGGAGTAATAGATTGTGGTAAAACAAGCCCCCTTCCTCAAAACAATCACAGCAAACCCAGAGGTCACAACCGGAACCAGGTTGTATCCATAATTATAAGGTGCCATGGCACTTTGTGGAGGCAACAGCTTACTCTTCTGCTTTCCACATGTGTGCCCCCCTTTGTAAATTCATATATATTGTTCATACTTTCTATTCATACATAGGTAGTTTTATTCATATGGAACCCCCCAATGGCGCAGCGGGTTAAACTGCTGAGCTGCTGAACTTGCTTACTGAAAGGTTGCTGGTTCGAATCCAGGGAGTGGGGTGAGCTCCTGCTGTTAGGCCCAGCTTCTGACTACCTAGCAGTTTGAAAACATGCAAATGTGAGTAGATCAATACGTATCGCTTCAGTAGGGAGGTAATAGCGCTCCATGCAATCATGCTGGCCACATGACCTTGGAGGCGTCTATGGACAACGCCGGCTCTTTAGCTTACAAATGGAGGTGAGCACCACCCCCCAGAGTCAGTAATGACTAGATTTAATATCAAGGGGAAACCTTTACTTTCTTTAGGTAGTTCAGTCATTAGTGCAGCTGAGTTGACCAATAGTAGGCAATGGAAATAATGCAAATAAATTGTATTATTTTGCTTCTGGAACATGGCCATACAGCTTGGAAAACTCACAGTAACCCAGTGATTCCGGCCATGAAAGCCTTCGACAACACATCAATACAAATAAAATGAGCCAGTTTATGGTAGCAACAGAATGCACTGAAATTCATTTCAGTGATTACACTCATTTCTTTGAATGATCCTATCACACAATTCCTTGCTTTGGTTCTCAGACTGGTGGTGTTGAATAAACCATCTGTATAGCTAACAGTTCCAGTAGAATGGGATAAAATACTGTTCATCATGTTTTATTTTTATAGTCTGTATTGTAATCTTGAGACAACTGCTGAATTCTTTAAATGTTTGCTGTTGAAGCTGGTTGGACAGCTGAACAGCAAGCTTTGGTTTGTAAAAGCAACTTGCCCGTTCAACCAAGTATGTAGGCACATCAGCAGCATTTGTGACCACTTTAACTGTTTTCTGATGAGGTTCTTATGTGTACCTCATGTACACATATAATTGCAGGGCTTCAGTCTGTATTTTAGAATTATAATATTTTAAATGCCAATGAGAAGTGTTTAATTTCTTTAGATAATGTGTTATTTGAAATGGAAACAAACAACCAATACTTGTAATGTACCATAATCATTTGTTTGTACAGACCAAACATTATCTTTTTTATTTTCAGGCTGTTTTTAAATGTAGCTGTATTTGAATGTTCTGTTAATGCAATTGCTGTGGCAAAACAATCTTGAAATGTAAAGTGTGTGGATTAAAGGCAGTGGGCACAATCATGCAACAATTACTCATGACAAATTTATTGTAAACACAGTGAAATGAGATGGTTACGTATAATTGAAGCCCAAGTGACATCCATGCAACTTTGTCATTAAGGTTTAGTACATTTTGTAATTTGCTGAATTGTACCCAATTTTCTTGTTTCTCTTTTACGCCAAGTGTGTTAGCTCAGTGATAAAGGCTAAAGTCAAAGAATATTGCCTTCTGATTAGCAAGTCCCTTGACAAGTCACAATCTTAGATTCTCAAAGGTCCATCTGAAGACTTGTATCCATCTTGTCTGTCGAGATTTTGAAAATAATACTTTTATCCAACTTTGAAAGTAGGTTAAAAGAAGTTTGTGGTATGGAAGACTGAAACACATATTTTTTTGCTAAGCCAACAATGAATAGTGGTGAGCTATTGGAAGGCAAACCAGTCATGTGCATTGCCTTCCCCTAGAATGGTAGAAAATCATGTATTTTTTTGAGATTTTGGCCAAATGTTTCATTTTTTTCTTAACATATCGGCAATATTAAAATTGTGTATTTATCAGGGCCCAGCTCATAATGTTCAAAAAGAGAACAACTGATATATAGTACCCACATCAAGTTGGTTCTTTATATCAATGGATTCTTCATCCATGGATTCAACTATACACAACTTGAACAGATTGCTCCACACCTCTAAATCCAAAAAGGAAATGTTGACTGTGTCATTTTATATATTAGGGATCTTAACAAGGAAAATAAGATTCTGACTGTAAATAGAAGGTCAGTTGCTGTCCTCTCCTTTTTGCCTTGTCTTTTACTCTTGTATTTTGAAATGACTGGTCAAATAAATAAATTATTATATTTTACTGACACAAAAATACAGTATGTCACAGCAAACGGGATATATATGCTGGATTTCATAAAGCAAAATCCCAAGTCGAACACTTCCCAAGCGTCAAGGACTGTTCGATGCATTTTCAAACGAAGCGCACAGATCCAAGTAAGGTGGCCTTTTGCAGTTGACAGATTGTGATTTTGTCAATGTTTATTGTTTCCAAATGCCAGCTGAGATCTTTTGGCACGGCACCCAGTACACCGATGACCACTGGGACCACCTGTACTGGTTTATGCCAGAGCCTTTCCAATTATTATTATTATTATTAATAATAATAATTAGGTACCCCCTTTTACTATGCTGTTGTATATCATGAAAATTGAGAATGCACAGATTTTGGTGTCTATGAGGAACCAACCCCAGTGGATATCCACTGTATAACTTTAAAAGCTATGGTTTAATACATTTGCTGGATCTAATAAGACTGTTTCTATATAACATTTTGTAAGTCCTGGGACTCCAGTGCATCAGATTCAGTTCAATTGAGGCACCATGCGTTCAACTCATCCATTGAAATGAATGGGTTGTTAGCTCATATAAGGGGTTTGTGTAGTAGAGTCAGGACCAAGGCGGTAATCTTTTAACATAGACACAACACACCATTTATATTATGCTTTATTGCTTACTGGCTTAGGTACTTGGCGTTGCCCAGGTTATTTGAAAAAAATCTTTTTAAAAATTGTACAAAATATATAAGGTTGTGGGTGAACTACAACTGACATTATGCCAGGTTAACCTCGAAAAACTCCACCAGTACTTAAAGTTTGTTATGTTGGGCAAGATTGCTCTAGACTAGATGCATCATTGGTGGGGTTCAGTGTGCTCTCTGGCTGTAGGGTAAACTACAACTTTAACTATGGTGAGTCAAACCCCTCCAAACCCCTCAAGTAGGTTGAGTCAGTCAGTCAGTTCTGTGTGCTAAGTTTGGTCCATGTCCATCATTGGTGGAGGTCTCAGTTTCTCTGGTTGTGGGTGAACTACAATTCCAAGGAAGGAAGGTCAGTCCTCCAACCAAACCCCTCCAGTAATCAAATTTCAGCATATCAGGTATGTGTGCCAAGTTTGGTCCAGATCCATTAGTGTTTGGATTCACAGTGCTCTCTGGATGTAGGTGAACAACAACTCCTCTAAAATCAAGATGAATTTTCCCCAAAGACCTCCAGTATTTTTTGCTGATCATCGAAGCTCTGTGTGCCATGTTTGGTTCAATTCCGTCTTCAGTGGAGTTCATTGATTGCAGGTGAAATAGAAATCCCAGAACCTACAACTCCAGAAAGTTTAGGCCAATTCCCCTCAAAACATACCAGAATTCAAATTTTGCCATATTGAGTATGCATGCCAAGTTTGGTCCAGATCCATCGTTGTTTGAGTTCATAGTGAACTCTGGATGTAGCTAAAGTATATATCTCCTAGTACCTACAACTCCTATAAATCATGGTGAATTCACCCCAAACCTCTCTAGTATGTTCAGTTGCTGATCAATTCCTCTGTTTTCTGTATGTTACAAAAATAATAAAGGGTTAAGGGAGAGGCAGTGGGTGCAATCATGCAAATTCCACATCAATGGAGAGTAAGAAACACTGGGATGTCTGTGATGGAGGAAATACATAAAATATAGGATGAAATTATTCCTGTATGAAAGCTTTCACTTGGGTGATGAGCAGTATAGTGTTTGTGCAGGACATTGGCAGGGCTCTTGGACATGTTCACGGTGCCTGCTATAACTGGCAATGGCGTTGGAGGGAGGGCCTTCCTGAGTAGTGGGAGCTGTAGCTTGTCTCTGTAAGTGGACACCCCAGCCAAACACACATACATATTTTCACTTTTATTATGTGTTTATAATGAGCAAAAGCTGTTTTCAGTAAAAGGAGAAATCCCTCAAAATATGCAAGTTGCTATTTCTAGTGGTCACAAACAACATTTTATCAATTTTTAAGATCTCAATATGAGTAACTTCTAGCATAGAGGAGAACTGGATGTATGAGTTACTTCTGTAACTGCTTACCATGCTTCTAGTGTAATAATAGCTATAGCTAATGAGGGAAGTCATATATCTTTTTTGTGATGAGATACATGGGCACCAGATGGAAGAACAGTGCATTTTACCACACATCTGAGCAGCTGTATTATTTCCCCCTGTTGACTGTTAAAAGCAATGTGAACAGCAGATGCCGAAGTAACATGCACATCTTGCATACAACATCTGAGGCAGCCTCTATTTAAACTGTCCTCTGTTGAGTTCTATTTCCCTATACATTTCACTGACACCTTCATAGTTCAAATCATTTCTCTCTATTTGGCTTTGTGAAACCATTTCCTTCTCTCTTTTATTGAGCAAATCTGTGAGTTTTCATGTTATGTTTGATACCTCTATATGTGTCCTTTAAGACGGTTGTGCAATTGTAAAGGGCAAGGACACTTCAGATGATCATATCAAGAAGCATACACAAGCCTATATGCGCAATCAATCACTTCTCAGGTTTTTTGGTTAAAATCAAGTATAATATGCAAAATGACATCAATCCATTTTTTTCCTATGTGGTATAGGGAAAAATTGTGTGTTTAAATCGTGATGGGGGTGTGTACACAAGTGTGTGCCCACTGAACAAGAATGCTAAGGATATGCTCTATCACTACTTCACAAAGAGGACAATAATGTTCTTCCAAATCCATAAAGGCAGTGTATGTAAACATGCTCATGTGGACTCACATGTACAGTGTTCCCTCACTTATTGCTGGGGTTAGCTTCCAGGACCTCCCACAATAAGTGAAAAACCGTGATGTAGGGATGCTCTATTTATTTTAATATTTATACATTATTTTAGTAGTTATACATTATTTTAAGTCTTTATAAACTTAAAATAAAGTGAAGGAAAGGAAGGAAAGGCCCTTCAAGGGAGGGAGGGAGGGAGGACTGAGGAGGGAAAG
The DNA here is from genome assembly GCA_030556195.1 of Anolis apletophallus. Classification (NCBI taxonomy): domain Eukaryota; kingdom Metazoa; phylum Chordata; class Lepidosauria; order Squamata; family Anolidae; genus Anolis; species Anolis apletophallus. The sequence goes on along the minus strand of JARBWK010000012.1, from coordinate 83,284,989 downwards.
CGCCTTGGAGAGCAGCAGCGGCAAAACCACAAAACAGCAAAGATATAATGATATATATTTTAAATTAATATTTTTTGAAATCAGCAAAACAGCGAGTCTGCAATAAGCAAACCGCGAAGTAATGAGGAAACACTGTATGCATCTTTCTGCATGCAAAATGGTCAGAAATATACTATATTAGGGCACTTAACAGGCGGATAGAATTTGACATTCAGCTATATGAAGTATGCATCATTCTGTCATATATTCAGTCACAAATACACAACATATACCGTGTTTCCCCGAAAGTAAGACAGCGTCTTACTTTCTTTTCCCGAAAAGTCCCCCACGTCTTACTTTCGGGGTACGGCTTACATTGGGCGACGGTAAGCCGTACCCCCGCTGCCACGCCCGCCGCCAGCGCCGCTGCCGCTGCTGCCGCCGTCACGCCGCCGCCGCAATCGGCCCATGGGCCGCGGCACACCTCCGCGGCGCACCTCCTGCCAGGCCTCCAAGGAAGGGTGGGGGAAGAGAGCCAGAGGCGTGGCACAGCGGCGCTGCGTCAGAGTGACGCGTCGCCGCGTTACCACGCCCCTGGCTCTCTTTCCCCACCGTTGGAAGGGGGAGGAAGAGCGCCATGGGCGGGAGAAGCGGCGCTGCGTCACTCTGACGCGCGTCGTCCTTCTCCCCGCCCATGGCTCTCTTCCCCACCCTTGGAAAGGGAGGAGGAAGAGCGCCATGGGCGGGAGAAGCGGCGCTGCATCACTCTGACGCGTCGTCCCTTCTCCCCGCCCATGGCTCTCTTTCCCCACCCTTGAAGGGAGGAGGAAGAGCGCCATGGGCGGGAGAAGGACGACGCGCCAGAGTGACGCGTCGTCCCTTCTCCCGCCCATGGCTCTCTTTCCCCCACCCTTGGAAGGGAGGAGGAAGAGCGCCATGGGCGGGAGAAGCGGCGCTGCGTCACTCTGATGCGTCGTCCCTTCTCCCGCCCATGGCTCTCTTTCCCCACCCTTGAAGGGAGGAGGAAGAGCGCCATGGGCGGGAGAAGCGGCGCTGCGTCACTCTGACGCTGTCGTCCCTTCTCCCCGCCCATGGCTCTCTTTTCCCCACCCTTGAAGGTAGGAGGAAGAGCGCCATGGGCGGGAGAAGCGGCGCTGCGTCACTCTGACGCGTCGTCCCTTCTCCCCGCCCATGGCTCTCTTTCCCCACCCTTGGAAGGGAGGAGGAAGAGCGCCATGGGCGGGAGAGAAGGGACGACGTCAGAGTGACGCGTCGTCCCTCTCCCCGCCCATGGCTCTCTTTCCCCACCCTTGGAAGGGAGGAGGAAGGCGCCATGGGCGGGAGAAGGGACGCGCATCAGAGTGACGCGTCGTCCTTCTCCCCGCCCATGGCTCTCTTTCCCCACCCTTGGAAGGGAGGAGGAAGAGCGCCATGGGCGGGAGAAGGACGCACGCGTCAGAGTGACGCAGCGCCGCTCCCGCCCATGGCGCTCTTCCTCCTCCAAGGGTGGGGAAAGAGAGCCATGGGCGGGAGGAGGGAAGGACGCTGCGTCAGAGTGATGCAGCGCCGCTTCTCCCGCCCATGGCGCTCTTCCCCACCCTTCCTTGAGGCCTGGCAGGAGGTGTGCCGCGGAGGTGTGCCGCGGCCGATGGGCCGATTGCGGCGGCGGCGACGAGGAGGAGGTATGTCTTACATACGGGCACGGCTTACATTAGCCGACCCCTCTGACACCCCGATACGTCTTACAATCGGGTGTGTCTTACTTTCGGGAAACACGGTACTAGTACTTGCTCTTTTTTGGTGCCAAGAATCCTATATATTGTATTACAGAATATTACTTGACAGAATATATATTGCATTAAATTGAAACAAAACACACTATCGAAAGTACTGTAGGGTATCTTACCGGGTAATAATTTAATTTGGTTTGTAAAAAAAAATGTTCAACTGACCCCCTCCCACAACTGACACAAAATAAAGATATCTTTGCAAATATATATGCATTGGGGTTTTTTTTGTTACTTTGCTTTTGCAAATATATATGCATTGGGTTTTTCCCCCGTTACTATAAACCGTCCTGAGCCAACTGGAAAGGACAGTATACAAATCGAAATAAGAAATAAATAAATAGATAAAGATGACTGTGATTTATAGGTTGGTTTACTTAGAACCTCCGGTGGCGCAGTGGGTTATACCGCTGAGCTGTTTGAACTTGCTGACCAAAAGGTTGCTGGTTCAAATTTGGGGAGCAAAGTGAGTTTCTGCTGTTAGCCCCAGCTTCTGCCAACCTAGCAGTTCAAAAAATGTGAATAGATTGATAGGTACCACTCCAGCAGGAAGGTAACAGCACTCCATGCAGTCATGCCGGCCACATGACCTTGGAGGTGTCTACGGACAATGCCAGCTCTTTGGCTTAGAAATTGAGATGAGCACCACTTCCAGAGTCAGACATGACTGGACTTAATGTGAGGGGAAACCTTTACCTTTACCTTTAGAGAAGAGTAATTCAAATGATCAGGTTTGTGGCATAGAGTTAATTTCTAAATACAAGCTAAGCTTGGATCTTTTCTAAAACTGTGGCTGTTGTAGAAGTACAAGCCAGTTTGGATCCAACCCAGAGGATATAATATATTCATATTTGGCTTTCTCATCTATTTAAAGGTACATACATTTGGGAATGAACAAAGCAGAATTTTTGAAAAGGTGTATCCTGTTAATATTCTCAATCCTGTTGGCAAAACCAATCATTCAACAGGAGAGTCTGAAAATTAAGCAACCGCGGCATACTTCCCACATTTTTCCTGAGTCTTAGATGTGCTTCATTAATTCCTTAGCTGGATTCTTGTCGAAACCAAAGCAAACAGAGAGGCCAAAAGGCCATGTTTACTGCATCTACACAGTGTGGAAACAAAGCAAACGTAGAAACAATGCTCATTTATCTGTGGACACTAGATATTTTCCAAACACTGTACTCAATAGTTCCACACAGAAACAGGTACTGTATCACAATTTTTTTTAAGCCTGTTGCTTCGTGTCACCTGGAATGAAATACTTTTACGAAGTATTCACATTATTTAGAAATTTAAGAAAAAAAATGTGATGCCCATCTCTGCACAAAATAATCTTCTGCATTATGTGTCCAGCGACTATATTTGTCCAGATAGTTTTTGTGATCATAATAATAATAATAATAATAACAACTTTATTTCTAGACCACCCTCTCTCTCCGAAGGGACTCAGTGCGCTTGGCACACACAAAACAAGAAGTCAAACATTAAAGGCCTCAAATAAATACAAACACATCAAAATAATACAAGATAATGCATAGAAACAACAGTAAAATTACAACAAAGAATTATGCATTGAGATGAAAATAATAAAAAACAATTAATACCCTCTGTCCTCAGTGCTAAATTTAAAGAGACTAGCATCCTTTGTCCAATTGGCTGCCATGAGATTTCACAATCATTCCAGACCATTTTCTTGTCTGGATTGAGTAGTAGAAAAAATACAAGAAATACCATAAATATGTTGTTCGTTATATCATCTCTGAAAATAAACTAAACAAAGCAAAGTGTTGTTAATATGAACCACCTTGGAGATTAAGATCATAGACGTGACTTGTGGGGACGAGAGACAGTGCCTTCTGAGTGGTGGCCCCTCGGCTGTGGAACCTCCCCTGTAACACTACATCAGCCCTCTCCCTCCTGGCCTTCAGAAGGAAAGTGAAAACCTGACTTTGTGATCAAGCCATTGGAGAATAATAACTGTAGTGCAATAATAGATCTGGAATATGTGCAATGGTTAGTGGAATGGTCCGGGATTACGATTGTGGATGATGTGATTTTAATAGTGAATGCAATGTTTTTAAAATGTTTAAATGTGCATTAATTTAATTTTTAACTTATATGGTTATTTTATTTGTATGTTGTGTCAGGGCATTGAATAGTTGGCTATTTATTTATTTATTTATTTATTTACTTACGACAGGGCTGTCCAACTGGCGGCCCCGGGGCCGGATCCGGCCCCGTAGCCTGTTGGACACGGCCCCACCTATGCCCTCAGCCGCCATTTTGAATTTTTTTATGGAGGAGGGGAGGCGGGGCAGGGAGGAGGAAGAGAGCTGGCTCCTCCTCCTTCGCCTTCCTCCTTCCCTCCCTGCACCGCGGCTCACGATTGAGCCGCGGCGCGTCCGCGGGGGAGGAGGAGGGGAAAAGGAGGAGGAAGTCAGCTGGCTGCTTTCTTCCTCCTTCGCCCCTCCTCCTTCCCCTCCCCGCGCCGGCGCTCGGGATCGGGGCAAGGGCACGCGCGCGGGGAGAGAGAGAGAGAGAAGCCAGTCAGCTGACTGGCATCTCTCTCTCTCTCTCCCCGCGCGCCCAGGCGTCGGGCGCGCGGGAAGGAGAGAGAGAGAGAAGCCAGTCAGCTGACTGGCATCTCTCTCTCTCTCTCTCTCTCTCTCCCTCGCGCCCAGGGCGGCGCGCGGGAAGGAGAGAGAGAGAGAGAAGCCAGTCAGCTGACTGGCATCTCTCTCTCTCTCCCGCGCCCAGGCGTCGGCGCGCACGGGGAAGGAGAGAGAGAGAGAGAGAAGCCAGTCAGCTGGCTGGCTACTCTCTCTCTCTCTCTCCCCGCGCACCCTGGCGTCGGCACGCGCGCGGGGAAGGAGAGAGAGAGAGATGCCAGTCAGCTGACTGGCTTCTCTCTCTCTCCCCGCCCAAGGCGACGAGAGAGAAGCCAGTCAGCTGACTGGCATCTCTCTCTCCTTCCCCGCGCCCAGGGGCGGGCCGGGGGCGGGCCTGGGGGAGGGGCCTGGGGCGGGGCCTGGGGGAGGGGCTGGGGCGGGGCGAACGGCCCCCAGGTCATCAGTGACCTCAAGTCCGGCCCTTGGCCGGTTAGAAGTTGGACAGCACTGACTTACGACATTTATATGCTGCCCTTCTCACCCCGAAGGGGACTCAATATATATAAAGCCGCCTTGAGTTCCCTTTGGGGTTGAGAAAGGCATGATATAAATAGGTTAGATAAATAATAAATAAATAATATTCATTGTGTGTCTTGAAAGGCAGAGGAAGTATTACACATCTGTTATTCACTATGACTGTAGAAGTGATTCCTATTGTTTCATCTTTCTTAATGCTGTCAGGGTTCTAGTTGATCAGATGTTATTGATGGGAGTTTGGGCCATTCGTCAGGTTCTAATCACGTATCGTAGGAATCAATGAGGTGTCCTTGGTTCATTTGGCACATTCCAAACAGAGCAGGCCCGGATCAGCATTTTTCGGCCGCCAGGGTGCTGCTGCGCATGTGCGGCAGCAGCCCTGGCCGTGCGGCTTCGGTTGCTTCCTCGCGCCCTCCTTCCGTTCGCGGGAGGAGGAGGAGGCAGCCGGTGCCGTGCGGCTTCTGTCGCCTCCTCCTCCCGCAACCTGAAGGAGGGCCCGAGGAGGTGGACGGAAGCTGCGCGGCACTGGCCCCACGGCTTCCGTCCACCTCACGCTTTCCTTTCGGTCGCGGGAAGAGGAGGAGAAGGTGGACGGAAGGCGCGCAGCACTGCTTGCGGGGCTTCCGTCCGCCGCCTCCTCCTCCCGTGACCGAAAGGAAGGCGCGAGGAGGAAGGGAAGTCCCGCCCTCCTCCTCGCGCCCTCCTTTTGGTCACGGGAGGTGGAGGAGGTGGCGGACGGAAGCCACGCGAGCAGTGCCGCGTGCCTTCCGTCCACCTCCTCCCGCGACCGAAAGGAAGGCGCGAGGAGGAAGGGAAGTCCCACCCTCCTGGCCGCCTGGCCTGCCCCCTTGCAAAGGAAGGAGGCAGCCAGGAGGAGGAGGAGGAGGAAAGGAAGCCCGCTGGCGGGCATGTGTGCGCATGCATGCATGCCTGCCGGTGGGGCAGAGCTTCCCTTCCTCCTCCTCGCCGCCTCCTTCCTTTGCAAGGGGGCGGCCCAGGCGAGGGGAGGGCGCCATTCCCTCCTCCCCGCCCCCTCGCAGCACTCCCCCCTGGGTTTTTTAAAAAAATATGTTTTGGGGTCGCATCCGCTGCCCCCCCCAAAACCTGCCGCCCAAGGCCATGGCCTAGTCTGGCCTTATGGGTAATCTGGGCCTGAAACAGAGTCATCTTTGTAACTGTGCTGCTGAAATCCTTTATATGGTGATTTCATTCAGGTGGTTTTTTTTAATACTCCATTTGGAATTGTTCCCAGAACATTTATCACTATTAGAATCATTGTTTTCCTTTTGTCAATGGCACTGGGCCTCAATTTGTAGTTAGTCTCAATTTATAAATACCTATTTTATCTTCTCTTGAGTGTATCACTATCACTCATGAGCAGCTTTTTCAATCTTCAGGAGCAGAACAAGATGAGAGGTCAGTAAAATATTTATTTTGTAGAAGACAGTCCATTATTTTGCTGTTATGCTTATCTTTGTTAATACCCGATTCTTGTTATTCTTGAGAGCCAGAATGGTGTAGTGGTTTGAGTGTTGGACTATGGCTCTAGAGCAAGGGTGCTGATTAGGTAGATCGTGTAGGGCGTCCTGGTAGATCGCAGGCAGGGCGGGAGGAAGGCTTAGTTCCACCCCGCAGGCTCCCGATGCTGCCCAGGTGCAGAAGGAGGTTAAACTGGATGGCCCTTGGAGGTCTCCTCCTATTCTAGGAACCCACTGTTGTTGTTATTATTATTATTATCAGAGGCTGAATAACTATCTGTGAGGAATGCTTTGTGTTTTCCCTTATGGCAGAAGGAGGTTGGACTGGATGGCCCTTGGAGGTCTCCTTCTACTCTAGGAACCTATTGTTGTTGTTACTATTATTATATTTATTAGTAGCAGAGGCTGAATTAATATTATCATCATTATTAGTATGAATAAATTCAGGGGCTTATTATACTCACATTTAGTTGAATTCAGTCTTAAAATATATATGGCTCTCACTGAAATAAATTTCCAAATATTTTGCTTTTATGGCTCTCTGAGTAGTGGGTAGGTAGATCTTTTTGACTTGGTTGTTTTATAAATAGCTCTCATGTTGAAAAAGTGTGAGCACCCCTTCTCTAGAGACTTGGGTTTGAATCCCAGCTCCGATATGGGAACCCACTGACCTTGGAATTTATTGGGGGGGGATATTTTCAGGCTGTGGATGGTTGGATCTGTGGATGCAGAATCCATGGATCCTGCTGTATCTGCCCTTGCATGAAAGTTGCTGAACTGGAGCACCTATCTCAATGCCAATAAACCTAATGTCCCATTGGGTTGGTTGTAAGAACCAATGCGGAACCCAAAGAGATACCTGGGAAGAGAAAAAAAATTGCTAATATTTGTCCTGAATATTAACAATGGGACCAAACAATCACAATGAATGATAGTGAGCATAAAAATCACACACCCAGCCTTCTCATTGCTTTTGTATGATTATATAGGTGCAAGGTTATTGTTTCCAACTGGATTTTTTTGGACCTCGAAAGTTATGAAAGAAATCTACTTTCTTTTTTTCTTCTCTTTACAAATCCTTCTTTCATATAGTTCCTGTCATCAGCTGTGATCTAGTACAGAAAGGCATGTAGTGCCTAGCCTTGATACAAAAGAACACATGCCTGACTTCTGAACCAAAACAATGCGCAGTATGTCACATCAGCTGGAGATGTTGACGCAAAGGGTAGTGGCTAACAACTTTTAAATCATGAAACAATGTGGTTGGCCATTTAAATATCACTTTTTATAGATCATGAAAGATTTGGGAACTGATGCATCAGTAGCCGAACTGGACATTTTAAAATATAAAAGGTAAACATGATTGAGTATAGTACAACTAGCACATAAGCTTATGATCCCTGCAATTATTTTAACTCCCTCTAATGTTATCTGCAGGCAATGTACATGTTCCCCAATTGTACTTTCTAATGATAACATTTAATATTGGCCACAATCCAATGTAGACTTAAGCCTGTTTAAGACTCTTAATTTGAATGAGTGTATGCATGCTTAATTCGATGCTGGATTGGAGCCAGTATTTATAAAATACTTAAGTTTCTTATGTGTTCTTTCTGCCAATGTCTAACTTGAATGCATGTTGCCCCAAAACCCATCCTTTTCAAGTTGAAACTCTGAACAACTCCAAAAAGCATGAGGAGCTCCAGGCGTTTAGATTTTCCTCAACTGATTTCCGTTCATGGGAGACAGAATGAGACTAGTTGCAGAAGCCACCCAAGTTGTCACTGGCCTTTTCCACCATGCCAGTGGGGGCAATTTTTGCTTTTAGAGAGAAGTATCCTGTGAGTGATTTCACAATGCCATAATACAGCGGGTAGCCTAATTCTCAAAGGTCGCAAGCACAATTTCAGACCATAACAATGCAGCAGGGAGCCATAAGGTCTTTGGGATGTCCTTACATCCCACTGAAATAGTTCTTTGCCTATATTTGAGTGGGCAACTATAGTGTTTCCAGAGCCAGTTGAATGCATGAACTACAAAACATGGAAAGAGAACATAACCTAGAAGAAGCCCGCTTTTGTTAGAAATTCTGGCAACAATTCTGTTCATAAATTAATATGCATGACACCCCTATTAAAGCAGCTCCACTGGCTGCCAATAAGTTTCCAGTCCCAATTCAAGGTGCAGGTCATGACCTGCAATACCCCAAACAGTACAGGCCCTGCCTATTTTCATAATCATATCTCCCCCTGTGAACCAGTGCGGGCTCTAAGATCTGCCCGGGAGGCCCTCCTCTCACTTCTGCCACTGTCACAAGCTCAGTTGGTGGAGATGAGCAAGAGGGCCTTCTCGGTGGTGGCCCCCAACTCTGGAACTTCCTCCCCAGATAAATTAGGCCAGTTCCCACACTGACCTCCTTCTGAAAGGACCTGAAAACTTGGATGTCCCAGCAGGTTTTTGAGAATGATTAGTCCCTAGGCCCTTTCCCTGGGCCATTTGATAGTAATCTGTCCTGCACTTTTTTCACTTCCCCAGCCCTATGATACCCTGTTGCACCACCCCTTGCCCAGCCCTTTTTATAGTGTTCCATGTCCATTTTCTAATAGTGGCCATTTGGTCTTGTGAACCGATCTGATGGAACTATAATGAAATTGGTTTAAATTTTTTTGTGTTTGTTTTAGCACGTTTTTATGCTTTATGATGTTTATTTTAATTTTTCTATATGATTTTCCTTTCTGGCAATTGAATATTTTGCCGTATATGTTGGAAACCGCCCTGAGTCCCCTTGTGGAGATAGGGCAGTATACAATTATTATTATTATTATTATTATTATTATTTAAGCATACCTTTCATTGAGGTGCTTGGCTTTAGAGTGATTTGCTAATATGGTGCCTTTAAGTTATCCAAGAATACTATTGTTGATCAGAACCCACTATGGTAGTTATGAAAGCATAATCCAAAATTACTTATTCATAATTCCTATGTATGTATGTATGTATTCCATATTCTTCTATCCCACCCTTCTCCCCACAAGGGGGACTGAGGGCGGCATCACATAGGCATCAATGATGCTTGCAATGTATATATCATAAAATACAATTAAAACAGTATAAACATCTTAAAAACAAGATACAAATCAGCCAATAAATTCATTTAGCAATAGTATTAGAGTGCCAGTAAAACCAAAAGTCAAGTAGCTCCCTTTCTATGGGAAAAACATGGCTCACAGAGTTTGGAAAGGCTGAGGGGTGCAAACACTAGTTGAGACCATGTGGTTTCCAAATGCTGCACCATTTCTCTCCTCACCTCCATTATTCTGGGATGCAGGGGACGAAGAAAATCACAGTGAAGCCCCAAATTAAAGGTGTGATGGCGTTGGCTCAAAGGAAAACCCCTACTTGCCAGAAAAAACCCTCATGTCATAGACACCCTTCAGGTAGCAGAACCTCTTTTGTGGGCTGACTTCATCGATCTGCCAGCAGAGCAATCCAGTAGAAGAACGGATCTGGCTAACAGCAGAAGAGTCCAAAAGGAAGAGGAGAAAGCAGAAGACACAAGAGGAACTAGTTATACCAGAGCCATACTTTCTCTAGCCTAGGCACACCTGCAATGGCAAAAAGTTAGGCCAGGCTGAATGTAGTTCTAAGCAATTCTAACACTTCCAGCTTGAAACGCATTTAAGTTCAACACAACTTCAAACATCCCAGTGTTAGCAACTTTGGCCGTGACCATCTTGATTTTAGTCAGAAAATCTCTGCAGTAGATTTCTTTATACAGAAAGGGAGGCTTAATTTTTAACTGGGGGAAGCAGTAATATTAGCTGCATGATATTTCTCAGGTGCTCTTAGCTAAAATTTCACCTATTTGGAACTCAAGCTGAAGGCAGAAAATCTAGTTTCCTAGCACTGTGCAATGATGGCCTGTGATTTACATAAAAGCCAGACACATTGACTATATTATAGTGGTTATGGGCACCATTAAGCTAAAAATGAATGAGCCACTCACCTCTGTGTAACATTTGAAGGGCTTGGGCTGTTTATAATGAGATATTCTGACTGCTTGAATACCATTGCCAATTACTAATTTCTTCAGGGGAAGCTGTTAAATTAAATTGCACTTTAAAACATGAGGCAGGGTGCCAATATTCCTGCAGCATTCGTGGGAGGTTTTTGCTTGTTTTGACCATGGACTATAAATCAATTGGTGAAATTAAATGAGATCCACAAGGTAATACTAGGGGAAAGCCACGGCTAATTATTCATTGAGTAAGATTTCAGTTATTTGCTATTAGGAGAATGAACACTGCTATGAAAAATATTGGAATAAATTGCTAATAATTTTCTGATGCATTTTTTCACAGGAATAACAGGCTATAAAGGAATAGGTGATGAAATGGACTGAGCCTGAAACTCAGTCCATGATGGAAACGTATTTTATTCAGTCTCAAAAGTGTGGTTAGCATCCTTTATGACTTTCTCATTCCCAGAGTTGTTGCTGTCTAAGCTGTCATCCAATGAAGTTCATAAAGTCTTCTCCCAACATAGTTCTTCAGATGTTTTGATTGACGTATCCTCTCAACTCTAGTCAATATAATTGATGGTTGGGATGATGAGCCATGTAGTCAAAATGTCTCAGGGACATCACATTGATGCCCACTATTCAAATTTATTAGACAGTGATTATGTTTAGGAGAAGAGGCTTCCTGTGATCAGATTTCACCGGGAATGTGGCGCAGCTGGCTAAGTGTCAGCTGCATAAGATCTCTCTGACCAATAGGTCATGAGATCCGAGGCCTGCCCGGGTCAAGGTGGGTGCTTGACCTTTAAGTGTAGCCTGCTGTTGACCTTTGCAGCCCGAAAGACAGTTGCATCTGTCAAGTAGGAGATAAAAGTACCACATTAAGTGGGGAGGCAAATTTTGACTGAATTATGAGGCCATTAAAGAACTCCAGGAATGCTGAGGAATGCGGAAGGAACAAGGGACGCTGGGAATGCTGAGAGATGAGTACGTCAGCTCCCCCTGGTGGCCAGAGTTTGCCTCTGTTCATCTACATGTGTATGTGGAAACGGCAGGGATTGTCTGCTAAGTATGCGTACCTGTAATCCGCTCTGAGTCCCCTTCAGGGTGAGAAGAGCCGAATATAAATAAAGTGTATTATTATTATTATTATTTCACAGGGTCACAGCAACACCTTGGTAGACTTTCATTTCAGGGCTTGTGGTGTTCTCTCATTTATAGCATTGCTGTAAGTTGAAGCCAACTTTGGTGTGCCATTTTCTCGGAAATGCAGAGGAGTGCTATTGCTCTCATGATTTGTTTATGGTTTTCCATGTATTAGCTATTGTACAAACAGAAGGCTGGACTAAATAGACCTCAGGTGATGACTTCAGTTTCAAGGTTGATTTTCCTTAGTATAATGACAACTTTCCTGATGAAGAAGTACGGAGTTCCTGATTTCATGTATGTGCCATTTTGGTTGGCTTAATAATGATCTCCATCCTTTGAAGAGGGAGCAGGTATCCTTATGTTAGACCAGGCATGCGTAAAGCATGGCCTGTGGGCCAAGTGTGGCCTGTTGGGCTCCTTCCACCAGCCCTAGAGCTCTGGGCAGCCGTGTATCATAGCATCCTTTCAGCATGAGTACAAGAAGAGCCACTGCATCCTCATGCTGAGAGGAGTGCTCTTTCAATCATATTTAGCTGACCAGAACTCCCCAGAGAGCCCTGGGAAGCTGTGTTTCAGACACCTCCACTCTTTGACAGATAAGGCTAAATACCTTGAAAAATTACAACTCCCAGAATTGTATAGCCTTGAGATGTGACAGTGTAGGGGTCAAACATATGAACCCCCCCCACCAACTGCCATTATCCAGTCCCCCACCCACCCCACCCAGCATGTGCCCCTCCCTTCCATCCTGTCTGTCAAATTTTAAATCACAATGCAGCCCCAATGTGAAAAAGTTTGTCCATGCCCGTGTTAGACACTAAGATCCTCCTCACAGGAAGCAGATCATTATTATTCCAAGTTTCCAGAAATGTTGAACTTTTTTCTCTGATGATTGCCACCTATAACGGACAAAACATGTGGCCTTCATAATACAGCTCTCATTATATTCTACCACATCCTGGCTAAAACTAATGGGGGAGCTGCTATCCATCAATATCTAAAGAGAATGATCTCTAGAGCTAGGCTATCAAGATAGTAGAATTTAACTGATTATAACTACAGGCAGCCCCCAAGTTACAAACATCCGACTTATAAACAACACATAGTTAAGAATGGGGGATAAGACAACAGGAAGTAAGATAAATCTATCCACCAGAAGGGAATTCATTCCTGAAAGAATGATCATGGGGAAGAAGTGTCTCCACTGAAGCTGTTTCACCAATCCTTTGTTTCCACAAGAAGCCAATTTTTTCAAAATCCAATTATCACAGGGAGAGAAAAGTGAGATAAACTCTTCTGAACTCTTCTGAACAGTGGATGAAGTTATGTGTAAAAATTTATCTGTTTTGACCTATATAAAAATTCAACTTAAGATTTAAAAAAAGAGATCAAACATGTTCGTAACCCGGGGACTGTCTGTATATTGTGCAAAAATGGGAATTTTGCTAATGACAACGTAGGAACTGTAGTAATTTGAGGAGTTGTGAATTCTCAGTACAGTATCACCCCCCCCCCCCCCAAATATTTTTTTACAGGGGTTATGTCCCTGGACTTCACATGACAACTCAAAAACATAGGATCTTATTGAAATGAAGGACTTTTGACCCCAGAATACCATAGAGTTATACTGGAGGACATAGAAAATTTGTAGAGATGACATATTTCACCTGGTCCTACTATCTCGCTGAGCAAGCCGAAATCCCCAGGATCATTTGGGAAGCCATAACATAATGAAAATTAATAGTGTAGATCTACTAGATCAATGTTTTTCAACCTTTTTAAAGCCGCAGCACATTTTTTACATTTACAAAATCCTGGGGCACACCACCAACCAAAATGACACAAAATGGCACTCTAACACAGTAATACATATAGTTAATATGTTTTTAAATGTGAAACCTGAGTGTGAAACCTGGGTCTGTTTCGATGAACACAACATAGATATCCAGACAGAAATGGCAGAAAGACACACACAAATGTCTTGCTCAACAGCTGTCAGTCATGGGAAAACTTCGGCCCTCTGGGTGCTTTGGACTTCAACTCCCACCATTCCTAACAGCCTGAGGCCCTTTCCTGTTTAAGTGGCTCAGGGGGAAAAAAAGGAAAAGGGCCTGAGGCTGCTAGGAATGGTGGGGGTTGGAGTCCAAAACACCTGGAAGGTCCAAGTTTGCACATGCCAGCTTTCAATTCCATCGCCACATCTATCTTCAGCCTCTGGCGGTTTGAATATATGTGATTATCTACGTGATTTTCTACCTTGTCGCTATGATTATGGTGCTGCTTCTTTAAATTGTCCGCAAACTGACTGTGTTATTGTGCGGATCCCGGAACTGACATTGGATAACATCGTCAGGATACACTTTGTTTTTTGCACTCACTTCTGTGATTTCATCAAATATCGTGAGTTTTCCGTAGAGGAGTGCTCCATGAACTTGCTACTTCCTGGTTCACAATTCCTCCGCTCTCTGTGGCGACCACGCCGAACTACCTTATGTCAGACTTGATTTTCTCCAGCAGGATTGGGTACTTTGAATGTGTTTTTTGTGTATGATTATGTACGATTAATTGTGCATTTTGTACTGTGATGTAGCAGCACTCCTTTAATAAGTAAGGGTATTGGAGGTTCCAATTTCCCACGGCACACCTGATGATCACTCACGGCACACTAGTGTGCCCCGGCACACTGGTTGGGAAACACTGTACTAGATAATATAACCAAAGACTATCAATGCAGGTGGAAGATGCAATTTCAGGAACATAAACCATATCCTTTGACATTTCATAGATGAAAACTTGAGCACATGTAGTAAAGAGATATCGGAATATGAACAAAATGGCAAGAATGATTAATAAGAACACACAAGCTAGGAAATATGACAGCACTTTGCTTTTGTCTGAGTCTACAAATAATTCCAAGATTCCACCCATTTGCTTTTCTGTCAGAGTCAAAGGCCAGAGCAATCTGGAGCTCTGACCTTGGAGACTATGCCATGTTATCACAGTGGAAGCCGATGCCCGTGGCCTTGGACAAAGCTGGCGGAATCCGGTTTTAGGCCCAGACTAAACAAAGCACAGCTGACAGCAGGGAACATTACTGACCCAAGGCTCCCTAGGGTGATGCAAGGGGCCCACAACGTGACATCAGTCGGGGGGTATAAATATAGGGTGTCGGGTGGTGGAGAGCACTCTTGGCTTCAAATGTTTTGTGACCTCCAATAAAAGTGGTGTTTACCGGCAGCTGAGTGATGCTTCTTTGAACCTGGAGCGGCTTGACACTTTTCCAAACCGAGTTGAGAGGAAATTACTTTTCTACTTAAAACTCAGTTTGTAGCAACGAGGGGGAAAACAGGAAAAAATGAGAGGCGATGCGAGAAACTAGGGACCTCATCACATTGATTAGGTAGCATGGGGTGATTTGTCAACATCCGTTGTGAATCTGCGGGGTAGCAAGGCGATCCCAGCGCCCCACATCCCATCTAATGCAATGCTTCAACATCACATGTGTGGAAGCATTGCCATGTGGCTTCCCCCTGCACTGGTCACGTTGTTCAAAACTAAACATGGGAAACCTCCTGTGTTGTGGGTGAAGTGTCATCTGAGGCTTGCAAACATAGTTGATCGACGGAACCTCAGTAGAAGTTTGTGTGTCTCATGTGATGGGCGACATGGGTCTTCATGGATCAACTATGCTGCAAGTATCCTAGGACACTTGCAAAAAAAACCCTATGATGAAATCCAAGTACGGTATATTTTAAAAGCAGCTGAAATTTTTCTAGTTTCACTCTTAAATTGCTCTGTCAAATTATGACAGTTGAAAATTTTGGAACTCAAACGCAAACACAATTATTGTGGAAGCAGTTATTCTTCTTTAATTTAATTTCCATCAGTGGTTCATTAGAACACACCCTAAGACTGCAGGCATTGAATGTCAAATATATGAGCTCTTGTACCTGTATATTATAATCCTTATAATATATGAGGGTAATAAAAAAACAACATTTTGAACAACTATATAAGGATTAATTAAAGTTTTTATATCCAAGGGTGTGTATTTTAAAATTAAGCATCCATCTTTGCAATCATTCTCGCAATAGGTTCATTAATATATATATATATATATATATATATATATATATATATACATACATACACACACACACACACACACACACACCTACCTGGTGGAATTTGCTTGATCCACCTTTTAACGATAACACAATTCCTCGGCCCTTAGGATGTGTAAAACTCTCTGGATGTTTTCCTGGCACAAGTGACCAACTTTTATAAAGCTCTTAAGCAAACAGGAATTATTGGATGCAAGCAACTGAAATGTTAACATTGTTTTCTCATTCTGAAATAGTTGTGCAATTTTCATTGCCAAATTACCTTTTAAAAACTTTTAAAAGAAAATAATAGAGGTAAAGAAAGCAGGGATTCTATCAAGGTATTACTATTGTATTTATCTCACCTTTATATTTACTGTTCACTTCAAGATTATTAGTCAGCTGTCAAAAATGGTTTTTCAGCATCTTTTCCATAAATCCACTATGCCAAGGCCTAGCTTGTGAACACATGCATGAGATGTAACCTACTGAAGGCCACTCCTAGTTTTTTCTTTCTTTCCTGGATAGAACAACTCATCCCTGCTCTTTATGGATATTTCTACTGTATTCCTTTTAAAAACAAGTTTATTCTCTTCCTTGTTGACACCAAATTTAACTTGCTGGTCATTTCCTTGATCCCGTGGCATTCTCTCCCTTGGACTTTGATAAGGCAAGATTCATTTGGGGTGAACACAATCTTTGAAAAGTCACAGATAAGGCAGTTAAGATTACAGTTCCACGGAAATATGTGACTATTTAATTAATTTAAAAACATTCAATAACCTATTGAATTTTTTTCCACTCCTTGGTTATTTAGCCAATTGTTCCTCATCACACTAGAGAAAAAATCCACTGAAAATCCAGTTTCTACCTCCTTTAGAATTCTGGGGTTTATAGTTTAGGGAGAATCCTTTAACAGCCTCACTAAGTTACAAACCCTAGAATTCTGCAGGAGTAAGATGAAGTGGCAAGACCACTGCTTCCCGAGAGAACAGTACTGACTCCATCTGGGCTTCTGCCCGGCATTCAATCAGAGGCCTTATCTCCTGCCTGTACCCCGCTTGCCTGAGGTCACCTCGCATGGCCAATGAAGACCTGGTGGAGGGTTACTTGGAGGTCATGCCCCCATAGGAAGCCCCCTTGTGCCTAGAACCAGGGCTGTAGCCACCGCTATCTCAGTAATATAAGTGTAAATAAATTTGTTTATATGTGGGTGGTGGGTGTGTTTGTGAGCACCCATTGGCTCCTACTTCCAGAAAACCCTGTGACACCCCCCCCCCCAAACTGACGATGGATCTGGACCCATCATGACCAGCTTTAAATATTGTCAGGGTTTGGGGGCAAATGGCAGAGTCATGGGAGTTGAATAAGAAGCCCCTGGTGGGTGGATTAAACCCTTGCACCGGCAGGACTGAAGACTGACAGATCAGAGGTTCAAATCTGGGGAGAGTGCAGATGAGCTCCCTCTGTCAGCTCCAGCTCCCCATGCGAGGACATGAGAGAAGCCTCCCACAAAGATAATAAAACATCAAACATCCGGGCATCCCCTGAGCAATGTCCGTGCAGACGGCCAATGCTCTCACACCAGAAGTGACTTGAAGTTTCGCAAGTCGCTCCTGACACACTAAAAACCCTATTGAATATAGACAATCCATCCTCAGATAGCTGAGCAAATTATGAAAGGAGTAAAACTGAAGTGAGTGGGTCCCCCATAAGAATTCTGCCCCATAATATATTTCTTCAGTTGCCAAATTTCTATCATTCAAAAATAAGATCTAGAAATTCAAAGGAAAGAAACAACAAAGTTCACAAGTATGTGAAGACAAAACAAAGATGGTCACTTAAGTATGGACAATTTTCAGCTTCTGCAGTGCTAGAAACTTGGGAACTGTAGGGGAAAAACTGGTTATCACTGTGCCATATTGAACATGCATTTGGAATGAAAACCCACCACAATAATTTAAGATCAGACTTAATGAGAGATATTTCTAACTTTGTTTTATCCTTTCAAAAAGCTTGGCTCTCGCCCTTTTATTTCCTTTGTGAGAAAGATGTGGTTTCCTGAACTTGATAAGTTGTTGTTCACATTCCCTTTCTAGCCTATCTTTAAATCAAAAGCAAAATGAGCTACTCATCTCCAGAATTTGGACACTTAAAGATCAGAGAGAAATTCTAATACATCCAAAGAGTTTTTAAAGTTTTCTCAGTTGGCTATCAGTATTGTCCAGCCAGTAATAAAAGGACTCTTTTCCCAACGTCTATTCCAGCAAACAAAAAGAGTATTGTTCTTGGTTGGTCAGTGGACAAGCAATCACTATACATTTCTCTTTTAAACCTCTGTAATCTAATTAACAAACTGATAAAGAGGGAAACTATATAAGGAGAATCTGGGATGGCAGCCAATCTGAGTATCTCCTTTGTTTGGCTCTACAGGAAACACAGCTTCATATATTCTTATAATGAGTTGGTGTGGCTTAGAAGTTAAGAGTATCACGTTAGGAGTGGAGATTCTGGGTTCAAATCCTCAGTCACCTATGAAACTTACTAGATGACCTTAATAATAATAATAATTTATTTATAACCTGCATCCATCTTCCCAAAGGGGACTCGGAGCGGCTTACATGGGGCCGTGCCCGAACAACAAATCACAGAAAATATCACAAACATCAGAAAACAATAAACACAATAAAAGCAATAACATAGGTGAATCTAAAACAGAATACAGTAGAAATCTGTAATCTCCAATGGCAGTAGACCACCAAGCCGAGGAAAGTGTCATATTTCAAAAAATACAAATGAAAGAAATGCAATACTCCTGCAAGAGAAACACTAAGCTTGAGGGAAGACATCTGGATGCTTCCTGACAAATACATAACCATCACTCGTTATATGTTATCTCAACTGCTTGTTGGGATACTAAATAGACGAAGCTCCCATCTACACTAACCATTTAATGCAGTGGTTTTGCAGTGATTATATAGGAAATCCTGGTACCAGTTAGAGGCCTGGATAGTGAATACACAATTCAAAGAGTGCTGATGCACATTAAGGGTTCCTTTTACATGCTTTTGTGGGAGTTTGTTGTCTGATCACCACAGCTTGAAGCTATTTTTGAACTACATTAAATGGTCAGAATAGATGTGGCCTTAGATAAGAGTTGCTACGAGTCTTACAAAGTAGATATTGTACTGATGTTAGTTCAGTTTCCTCCTTAAACCAGGGGCAAGGGTGCAACGCTTTCTCCCATCTAATGGGGGGACAGGATGCCAACGTGCCCTGTCCTGTCCCTACCATATGATGGGGAAGGAGGGAGGGTGCACAGGGCACCACAAGCAGCCCCACATCCTTTACTTTTGGCTGGCAATTGCCAGCGCAACTGTATGGCCCAATAGGGCCATGTGAAGAGGTTCCAAGATTCAGTTCCCCACATGGCCATAGAAACCAACTGGGTGATCTTGGGTGGATGACAAACTCCCAGCCTTAGAAAACCCTGTGATAGGATTGCCATAAAATCAGTAACACCTTGAAGGAACACAACACAGCAGAGCTACGAAATCTTGGCTATGCATCTGTAGGTACTATACTTATGCCAGTCTAAGTGAATTGTTAGGTTAATTAAGTTTATCATGAATTGCATTCATTAGATCTGGCTTTAGTCAGCACTTGGCTTTCCAAGAAGTGTTGATGTCTTCAAAGCGCCAATAAGCATTTAAAGGATGAGAGGGAAATACTAGGAAATTGACATTCCATCCACTCTTTCATCTTTTAGCTTTTTAAAAGACAAAATGAAAATAAAAAGGTTTCTCGCTCTCCCTATCTCCTATTTGATGGCAGTTTCCCTCTTGAAAGTTCATACTTTAATAAAGATAATTGCAACTGTTCAGGAAGACACACAGAGCTACATTGTTTGCTCTACAAACTTTGCAAACACAACATACAGAGCACCACCTACAAAGGCTCTGTGGTCTCCAGCAAAGGTTGAAAAATTAAATTGAAAACTGCAATACACTCTCAGTTAACCAGCACTCATGGGATTGGTCGATGGCAGACAATTGTCACATCTGGTTGCTTGAGAGGTACTTTTAAACGAGGCTAAACAAATACAATTGCCCAAACTAGATCATATCATTAACTCTGTATTGACTTGATATTAATACTGAAATACAGTAATTAAAAGAAAATTAAAATGGAGGCCCCAGTGAACTGCAGAACTTGCTGACCGAAAGGTTGGCGGTTTGAATCCAGGGAGCAGGGAGAGCTCCCACTGTTAGCCCCAGCTTCTGCCAACCTAGCAGTTCGAAAACATGCAAATGTGAGTAGATCAATAGGTACTGCTTTGGCTGCAAGGTAACAGCACTCTGTACAGTCATGCCGGCCACATGGCCATGGAGGCGTCTATGGACAACGCCAGCTCTTCAGTTTAGAAATGGAGATGAGCACCACCTCCCAGAGTTGGACACGACTAGACTTAATGTCAAGGGGAAACCTTTACCTTAAGACATATAATGACAGACATAATTTTACATAAAACTGGTTTGTACTATTATACATGTGCATGCAGTCCCAAGTTACAAACATTCAACTTACAAATGACTCACAGTTAAGAATGGGGCTGAACAACAGGAAGTGAGAGAAATCTGTCCACTGGAAGGGAAATTCACTTGTGGAAGAGCTATCATGGGGAAAAGGTGTCTCCTCAAACAGAGGGCAACACCGTGTAATGCTACACTAAAACCACAAGGGTTATAAATTGAATACAAAAAGCTTGAGTCAGTATCAAATATATATTTGGTCTACACAATTCGTTCTACACAAAATAGTTCTACACATATGAGAGCAACACATCAAGTACTACACATCAAGTTTTATATATATATATATATATATATATATATATATATATCAACCCCTTAAAGAAGTCGCAGGGCTGGAAACACATGTATGGCAGTTCAGTCATTAATAGTTACATAAACAGTTCCAAGCAAAGCACCGATGCTAGGGTTCCTGTAGTAAAAAGTACCTTTGTTGAAAGTTTGGCGTGGACCCAAAGCAAAGGAGGAAGATGAGTCAGTATATTTGTAAATCCCAAAAGGACGCGGTGAGATCAAAGTATTCAGATCCAGGTGTGCCACGTGGGTGTGACCCAACAGCAAGCCAGATACGCTGTAAAGCTCTCCGTGAGCAGGGATAACACAATGGTATGTCCCAAATTGCCGACCATAAGCACAAGATGAGTGCGTCCTGGAAGTGCTATTAGTAATCCAAAGCAAACCGCATAGAAGTAAACAGAAATCCCAAGCGGCAACGCCAAAGGCGTGCCGTGAGGAAAGTTGCCTACGGCAGGAGCTCTCTCCAGAGCCGGCTGACGGGCCGTTTCAACTCGTTCCGAGTCTTCCTCAGGGCTAGGTTAACAATACAGTGTCCTCCTCAAAGGTAATACATCTTACAGAGAATCACAGTCTTCATGGAGGACGGACCATCCCAACTGATGGAAATTTTTTAATGGCACTTTTATGAATACCTCGCATCGAATTGTGCCAATCTGCAACCCGCGTTGAGTCACTGTATGGCTGAGAAAGGTGGGCTATAAATATCGCAAATAAATAAATAAATAAATAATGTAATGTTCATTTGTGGGATTAATATAACTAAAAAACCACTGGGCGAATTGACACCACATTTGGACACAGTACATGTATCAAGCCAATGAGTGACCATCACTCATAAAAACACAAAAAAAACACAGCGGAAAGGACTTAAAAAGTGAAAAAATAAATGATGCATGTGCAAAACCACACACACATATATACACACATGCACACACACACACACACACACATATATATTCACATATACACACATAAAACACATATACACAGACTGGGCCATAGCAACGCGTGGCAGGGGACGGCTAGTTAAGAATAAAATTGACAAAACCTGAATCATGAAACTACATGCAAGATACATTTCTGCCTTTAGCACAGGAGAGTTCATTTAGAATCACACCCCATGACTTTCCCTCAGTTTGGGACATGTCTAGTAGCTTAAAACCTTCTCAGTGATTGCAAGAGAAGAAAAAGCTATTGCTCATGATTCAGTAAGAAAACTGAAAGGGGGCCCAAGGCTTGAGGAAATGCTCTGTAACAACAACCATGTTTTGTCAAAGTATGAAGGGTGTACAATAAAGGTTTAGGTTACACGCTTGTCAAATGTTACGGGGAGTTACCTCCTTCTGACTACTCGATCTGAAAGCAGACATACTTTCAACAAAGAGTCACACCTCCTTTAAGGTAGTCACGCATGTTTGTAAAGTATGGATCATCCAACATTCATGTTTCCTCACCAAGAACGTGAAAGAATAACTCTTTATTTGATAATGTGAGATGCCAGGAAGTGCTAGTTGAGACTATTCCCTATTTGGCATAAATAGACTACCCTATTTTATTTTATTAAAAAGTATTTTTATCTGGCTCCCCGTCAAACAATATCAGCAAATGAGAGTTCTTTTCTTTTTTTAAATCTTCATTTAAGATATATTAATTAAGATAAACAAGAAAGGAACAGCTGTAAGCTCTAGTGTTGAAATAAATAAAAACATAACAATACACGGTACATTGACAGGCGACTGGAAGGCACACAAACGCCTACTAAAGTGTACATAGGACTGAAGACTCAATTGGTGTTATTGTCTATTCAGTGGAACCTGTCTCAACAACATTTTTATTTACACCCTACTGTTTACTTACCTAGGCACCTAGAGAAATAAATGGTTTACCAGTATGTTGAAATAAATATGGATCTTAAAACTAAAATGTTTTTAGTGAGTAAATCAGTTTTAATTTTTGTTCTTCCAAATACCATTATGTACCCAAATTCATTGTTTGTGTGCGCATTTCATGTTCAAAATAATTCAATTTAAACAATTCCACCTAAACAATACTCAAAATCAAAGAGATTATTGATTGTGACCCTCTGTACTCCTTATGAAGACAATAGCTGAAATACCACATCTGTTTTTAATTACATAACAATTTCAACAAACTTGGGAATATTCAGGAGTTATGCCTTTCCCCCTTTAGATGTTTGAGATTACAGATTCCACAATATCTTATCACCTGTCTTCATGGTGCAGGTTTTTGGGGGAGATGAAGCTGAGAATATTTCGAAAGTCAAATGTTTAACCATATCTGTATTCAGTCTACATCAGTGGTTCTCAACCTGTGGGTCCACAGGTGTTTTGGCCTACAACTCCTAGAAATCCCAGCCAGTTTACCAGCTGTTAGGATTTCTGGGAGTTGAAGGCCAAAACATCTGGGGACCTACAGGTTGAGAACCACTGGCCTACATGTTTGAAAAAAACTATCTAAATGTGCTGGAAGTTTCTGTCTAGCAACATCTGGAAGGTCTCATGATTCTGATGGAAATACATTTCACCATCAATTGTCTCCTTTGTTTTAGTTGGACATGCTTGGTATCAATGACATTATATTTTCAGCCTTGAACTAAAGAATTTGCTGCTTTGCAAAGAGTGCAAAGGAACAAGGAGGAGGAACTCTTATTTTCCTCCTATAAGGGAGTTACTCTTTTAATGAATTGGCAGAAGGAGTCTTCTAACAATGTATGGGGGAGCGATGTGTTGACCAATGAAAAAAAATCAAGATTATGTAGCCAATTTCAATTCCCTTTAAATACAGAGTGATATCTTCATCTTGGTACTTGTCTCACAGAGAAACGTAAAGGCATACCTAAACTATAAAACTAAAACTGAGCAAGTCATTTCTTCTGCACAAAAAAGCACTAAGATTAGAAAAGCTAGGAAGAGGAGGAGGATAGAAACTCCATCAAGGAGAACAAAGTGGATCTAAGGCTGCATCTACACTGCAGAATTAATGAAGTATGACACACATTAACAGTCATTGCTCAATGTTATAGAACCCTGGGATTTGTACTTTGGTGAGTCATAAGCACTGTTTGGCAGAGAAGGTCTTGTATAATTCCCACAACCCTGTTACATTGCAGCTGTATTCATTTTAAAGTGTAGATGAACCTCCACTTTGGTGTTTTTAGAATTTCTAGTGCCTGACTTTACAGATAGATGTCCCACCAGATATTGGACTGCAACTCCTATCATCACACAGCATTGAATATGCTGACAGGGTTGATGGGAGTGGCTGTTGAAGAACTTCTAGAGGCCTTTATGATTTCACTGTGAATGTGTGCTTTCCCATTATTTCTTTTGTTCCTGGCCAGAATTCAATTTGGAGCACTCACACATGCAGACTTCCTAAAGGGATGTTAGACTGAGACCATCAACAGAAGGCAACTATTTAGCATTTCAGAGAGAGATCTTTCAAGATCTTTTAAATTACTAATGCTAGTGACTGTTTTTGAGAAATTCTACATTCAAAATGCGTGCCTCACCACTGAAATATGGCTTTTACTTGCTCCACCGGCTGACTGCACAGGGAGGTCTTGCAAATATTTTCAACAATGCATTAAGATCATGCCTCACCTTGTTCCAGAAAACCTGGATAGGAAATGTAATAAGGATATAGTTCATGATTTTGTCATATGGCAGACTGATGCCACTGCCAAGTATACCAGGTCGCAGCAATATATCACATTACTGTTGCAATAAATAAAAATAAATGGGAGTTTCTTTTAATTTATACTCTCCAGGTAGACATAGCATCACTCACTACCCTTTGGGATATCTCTTCACATCTAGAGAGGAGGCCACATGATGAAGGTCAGGCATTGCCTCAAAATAGATGCATTGGCTGTCACTTCGGAGGCAGGAGAGAAAGAGTACCTGGTCCAAAAAGGGTTGTGTTGTCAAAGGCTTTCATGGTAGGAATCACTGGGTTGCTGTGAGTTTTCTGGGC
Source organism: Anolis apletophallus (assembly GCA_030556195.1). Taxonomy (NCBI): domain Eukaryota; kingdom Metazoa; phylum Chordata; class Lepidosauria; order Squamata; family Anolidae; genus Anolis; species Anolis apletophallus. Next base: position 83,260,441 of record JARBWK010000012.1, on the reverse strand, counting down.
TTTATGGCCATGTTCCAGAAGCATGGCCATACAGCATGGAAGTCAGGAGAGAATGCTTCTGGAAAATGGCCATACAGCCTGGAAAACTCACAGCAACCCCAAAAGGGTGGTTTTGAATATCAAAGAAGGCAACATTATTTCCTCCAGGTGCTAATGTACTATGCTCACACACTACCTATTCTTTGACCATGTTGACTGGGGATTGTAGGACAAAACTTCAGTAGGGCGCTAAGATGCTTCTGCTAGCAATATAGGGTGTGAAGTAAATACATCAGTAAAATTCAAGCAAGAAGGAAGAACCAACGTGGATATCCCTCAATTACAATTCCCATCATCTCCTTGTCACTGGTGACATTTAACGGGAGTTGCAGTCCCACAAAATCAGGAGGATCAAGCAAGAAGGAAAAAAGGCATCATCTCCTTGTCACTGGTGACATTTAACGGGATTGTCCCACAAAATCTAAAAAGGCAGCAAGAGCAAGAGAAGAAAAAATAACTGAAGCAATAGTCAAAGTTCTTGTACAAGCAGCAAGCTGCAAACTCCACACATTGGCTTTACTTACTCAGGCAAAGATATTTTGGACTATAATTCCGATAACCTCTCATCCAATATGGTAATGGGTGTGCTAGCTGGGCCCTTCTGTGAACTGGAGTTCCTGCAGTCACATTTTCCAAGTTCTGGATTCATTGATGAATTGGGGTGAGGTCTTGAGAGTTGGTTAAAGCGGGTAAACAACTACTCTAGATTAGCTTTTTCACAGTGATGGGTCTTTAGGCACTGTTGAAAAATATCTCCTGTCATCTTGGGTTAACATGGCTAATGAGGGTAGTTGTAGTTCAAAATCTGCAGACCCATGCTTGAAAAAGGGTGACTAAGATCAACGCTGCTCAAAATCCATGGACCAATGTCAGTCTGTGGTGAGTTTCCAGTAAAACAAGAAACAGTTGTAGTCTATGGACACAAATATGGTAATCCCTGGCAGGTATAGGAGTTCGGAGGAATCCTGCTGAGCTCCATATCAGACATCTTAAAAACCAATGGTTTAGATGATGGACAGGGGTTGTGTAGTTATCTAGATGTTACTGGTCGGCCACTTCCTCACCTCTAGTTATTAGGGATTAGGGCTGGCCCAGATTCACTACCTTTCATGAAAAAGATCTGCCTTACCTTGATTATTTTGCAGCCCTTGGTGGTATCCAGTACTCTATCATATCATTCAACTGCTAGATTTTTGTGAAACTACAAATGTCTCACATGTGCCAGAAAAATGACTGAGCTAATTAAAGACTAAGGATTAACAAAAGGTATTTTAAAGGGTGGGAACTAGGTAAATCAAGTGTACTTATATGGAGGTGAGAAAGCCGAACGTTCTCAAATTCTTTGGTCTGTACAGTAACCTGTATTCCTATATCCCCCAGATACTGATGGATTTGTTATTGTAGTTAATATTCACAATTACCTGCAGAAGAAAGATTTATTGTGCTACTTTTGTGCTCCCTGGCGCCAGAGTTATGTTCTAAATCCAGAAACAAGATAAAATTTCTCCCTGAAGTGGTGCATGAGAAAAGGTGGAGCTGTGACTCACACTGGAATCAGCTTACTGTGGTGATGCCAGGTAAATACATATTCAGAACAAAAAACTTGTCCTTGACAGCTGATGACAAATGCTTCAGAATACCTAGAGGGTAAAAGGGACTCCCACCACTCTTCCCACCCACTGCCCCATGCTTATCCATCTCTGTGCTTGAGCTATTTAGGAATTAAGAAGAAAAATGGAAGAGATATCAGGCAACACATACATACAGTATTGAAAAATACACTCCAATTCTAGGAACCACTTTTTCAGTGTTTCTGATGACAAAAAATAAAAGCAAAATATACGATTTAATCATGGCCATGACAAAATTTCCAACTGTTAGTTACACATGCAGTAAGCTATTGAAATCAATGGGATTTAAGTCACAAATACCACGTCTGCCTCCACGTTTCCCCCCTCGATTTGCTAGTTATCAACCAGTCTTGTTGTCATAACCTTTTTTTAAAAAAAATAAAAATGAAATGCAACCCAGTTTTTGCACTTTTTTTTCACCTTGGTTAGAAAGCTCCTCAGTTCCTCCTCGCTTTCAGGCATCAAAGTGGTATCATCTATATATATAAAGGAAGCGTCGTCATGGAAAGACCGTCCCAAACAGAGAAACCTTACAACGCAGAAACACCAAACTTGCCAACAGAAATAGGCCTCAAGCAAGGTATGTTTGTAGCAAAGAAACTTTCCCACCCCAAAACCTAAAAGGCCCTCAAAACAACGAGTAAAAAAACCCCCTACATTTCCCAGCATCCTCCGGGGCTGCCAACGACTCTCCCAGCCTCTACATTCTGACAACATGATTGGCTGCCAATAAGGGCGGATTTGCATAATTCCTGTACTGGCCAGCCAACATGAACATTCCGACCCATAATAAACTGTCAGAGGAGGATAAGGCAAAGGGCTGAGGCACAAACACAAACACCCAAATCACAGACCACGCCCAAAATTGACAGTAAGGCTTCATTAACTTAATTTCCCTGACTAGGCCTCACTTAATGGAATGCTGTTTACGCTCTGAATTGACAGTAGGCTTCATTAACTTGATTCTCCCGACTACGCCTCAGCTCATTGGACATTGTGTATGGCCTGAATTGACAGTAAGGCTTCATTCTCCCGACTAGGCCTCAGCTCATGGGACATTGTGTATGGCCTGAATGTACAGTAACCTACCTTGGCACACAGAGCCCCTATGACCCACGCTACATTCTACTACAGTTTGGAGGAGGGTGGACCATGGATTATGGAACTTGAAGTACCTCCATGGATAATGGGATTTGTAGTACTTCAAAACCCATCATTCCCCACAGACCACTGTGTCCAAGAACCAAGACCGATAAAGACCAAACTTGGCACACAATGCCCCCCATGACCCACACTCCATCCGACTACGGTTCAGAGGAGGACACACCATGGATAATGGTACCTCCAGTCACTTCCAACCACACAAGCATCAACCTCTACATCAACACAGCAGATGGAATGACAAAAAACATTGTATATCCACAAGCTATGCAGAACGCCAGCAACACCACACACCAACAACTCCCCAGGACTTCAACATCCCACCCACCAGAACAACCCACAACGACACAGCCATGGCCCCAACAACACCATAACTAACAACAATTCCAACCCTTACATACTCAGACTTTCTCGCATCTCCTAAATAGGGCACAGCTAGTCTGTATATATATGGCTGTTAATGTTTCTTCCAGCAATTTTAACTCCAGCCTAAGCTTCGTCAAGCCCCACATGTCACATTATGTGTTCTGCATACAAGTTAAATAGATCAGGTGAGAGTATGCAACCCTGCCGTACTCCTTTCCCAATCTTGAACCAGTCTGTTGTTCTGTGGCCAGTTCTTACTGTTGCTACTTGGTCGTTATACAGATTCCTCAGGAGACAATACATGGTGGCTTGGTATCCCCATATCACCAAACACTTGCTAAACTGAATAATCCATCTGATACATTTTGAAAGCTTTACAATATTTGGCATGTGGGTAACCTCTATATTTTGGAAGAGCATTTTTAACAATGGGGGAGAGGAATGTGAAACCAGGCTCCAACTCTGTTGACAAAACACTTCATGCTTTATTTTTAACTTAAGGTTTACTTTTAACTTAAGCAATGGGCCTTTAGCAGGTCCAAATTGCTCCCACGCTCTGAGGGATCTACATGTTTGTTTCAACAGGTCTCTAAGCTTGTTAACCATAGATACTCTATAGGAGCTTTGGGTTCCAAAAGGTCATTTTAATTATATTACCAATTACAATAGAAAATCCTATCCTTTTTAATGTTAATTAAGTGCACAAGATATACATTCCATCCGCATCTTCTCCTAGGTTGCAAAGGTGTTGCAATCTGTACATTATAAGAAAACAAGATATTAACTCATCATTCATATGAAATAAACTCCAGATGTTTGCTATTTCCACTAAATAGTTGAATATTGCTTGAAGCACTGCCTTAAAAATACCCAATAAAGCAAAAAAGTGTCAAGATGTACATCAATAATGTAAATCAATTATTTAATTGAGACATTTGCACTTCTGTTTTTCTTAATGACTCAATTACATCCCATTACTTTGTTCCCTCTATAACATCTTACCCACTGAAATATTTCATGAAATTTCTAACTGATTGATTTGAACAGAACATAGACAAAGTATAACATCTTCTTAACTTCACTGGTTTATTGCTAGATGGGTGATGCAAACAAAGTGAAGTGGCAAAAATCTTGGTGGGATGACACCCTAACAAAGTTCATGTTCATTGAGTAAAACTGAACCTTTTCCCCCTGCAAAACAATTCTGGAAAGACTGCAGAAATCATAATGCAAGTACTATAATGCCCTTGTCACTTTTCTTGTATAGTTAATACGACTTCAAACTTCTGGCTCATATTTGTGGAGAAGGAACTGTCAGCAGACCAGTTGGCTTGATTTTGTTTATGCCTCCATCCAAAATGCAGACCCTTGGATATTTGATTTTCACTAGATGAGCTGCAAACTGAAGCAGAAAGATTCAGTCAGAATATTGCATGAAATCCAACATATGCACATATACTTTATATCTTATATTGGAGGAAATATAAAGGAAGGAGTGATTCTGCAAAGTGGTTGAGGGATTTGCTGATAAAGTTTTAATAGCTATTTTAAGGCCTGTCAAACAAACAACTAAACTAGAACCATTATTCCTTTTATATCTCTGCATTTGGAAACCGAAGTTCATGTGTGTTATAAAGATTACATCCTTATTAGCAATTGTATGTATGCAAATGACAACAAGAAGAAAAAGCAAAAATAGCCTGAGATTTGAATTTTTTTCTGGAATCATGCACAAGTTGAAATGTGTGCAAAATTTTCTCAATGTGAAAAGGAAAGTTAGCTCCATTTTCTTACAACTTGATTTCTTTTGGCATTACGGATTAACAGAAGGGTAGAGGTTCTACTCCATTGTTATTTCACTTATCTTTCTGCATTCAAATGGCCTATGAAATTCTGATTATGTTGGGAACGGGATATAACTAGGTGGCAGGGAACATACATTGTGGGCAGAAGGTGCCAGTTTAAATCTTTGCCACTCCCCTGCCAAAAGGCGAGGGGAGATCAGGTGTAAGTAATGGGAATATGGCCTTGGAAAAATAGTTGATAGGCAATACTTAACTAAATAAATTGTATGAACTGAGATTGTAACTGCTGCACGCCACATTGCATAGAAGTGGAGGGCGATGTTGGCACTGCTAGTCACCATTATGATTTCAACCATGGTTTGTCAATATTTTCTCTTCTGAAAATGTAAATAGAAGTCTCCTCTGTTCTTCTATCAGTAACTTCGTCCTTGACATCAAAACAGCGAGGTTTGCTTGAGTTGACTACTACAACTGGCAAAACCAGCTCGTAGTATTCCTTGCCTAAGAAAAACCTAGGAAATTTATAGGGTTGAATTGAGATGACAGGCAACTTGATAGAATACACAATATTCACAGACGAAATGGGGATCTGAATGTGCAACTTGAAATGTTTGTTTTTTTCTAGTCAATATGTTTTGTGAACCTACACAAACCTGTCTTATATTTTTCATGTTGAAGATAGAATTTTAGTACATGATCTAACTTCATTTTATTTGTGTAGACAATGACACTATTTTGTAATCTTCAAACAGAGTATTTTGTAATGTCATTTTCTATAAAAATACATAAGTCTTACACCAACTATTTTATTTATTTATTTATTTATTTATTTATTACTTCGATTTCTTAGTCGCCCCTCCTGACTGGCTCGGGGCGACTCACACATGGTTAAAAACACAGTAAAAACACGGCAAAACACATAACACAGTAAGATTTTAATGAAGGCCAAAGCCAAACAATAACTTACATGTCTCCTCAACCAAGTTGGTGCCAAATTAATATAAGCTGATCAGAAGACGATCCTATCTAGTGAGGCAACTCTTCTACAGTCTTCTACATCTTGCCTCCAGTGTCATCAGTTGGGAGCCCGCCCTTCCTTCCAGCACTAAGCGCTGCTCTGAGATCAGAGTCAAGAGAGCGGCCAGGAAGGCAGTTCCATCTTGCCTCCTGCACTGTGCTTATAATATAATATAATATATACATATAATATTGATAGTATTATAATGTAATACAATATAATACTGCTAATAATATATTATAATTATATATTTTATATTACATGTAATATTACTAATAATATTACAGTATAATGTTATAGTACAATGTAATATATAATATTAATATTGTGCTTTGGGAATGATATAATACATTGTATTTACATTTTACTTGTAAGCCGCTCTGGATCCCCTTCGGGGTGAGAAGGGCGGCATATAAATGTCATAAATAAATAAATAAATAAATAAGGCTAAAATGTAAGTCTTCCCTGCTTTTTGGGAAGAACTCCACAAACTTTCTCTTCATTTTTATGCGTTCCCATCTCCAGTACTTATAATTTTTGCAGATGTGACTAAATGATACATTTTCCTGTCTATTGTTGTATACCTTGTTCCTACTTTCATAGCTTTCTATGGTCATCTTAAAAATATTCTTTTTCTCAATTCTTCTGTCCTAACATATCCTGCCTGTGACTCTCAGTCCTCTAGTTCCATCATTATTGGGCATCTCCCTTGCTGGGAGCTGCTTTCCAGCAACACCTACATGATACCACCTCTTGTCTTTGCCACAAAATCTTTAACAAAACTTATTAATCCTCATATCTCAACATAGTGCATAATTAAAAATAAAAGCATTTCTTTCAGCCAATAACTTCTGCCCATTCTTCCAGTGTTGCATTAGCGACAGCAAAGTTCCTTGAAAAATGCTTGGTAAAGTGGGAGGTGGCAGGAAAACAGCAGGAACACAATGGAGGAAGCCGTAGCCTTGACTTTCCAAGACTTGAGCAAAGATGTTGCTGTTGGGGGTTCCTGCAGGTTTCTCATTGATAGGGTCACCGATAAGTCAAAGGTGACTTGATGGTACAAAACAGCAAAGCTCCTTCAGGTCGGAAGGGAGCGCTTAGTCTCTCTATAACATCATGCACACTGACGGTATTAAATAAGCAAATGGCATTTGCGTATATCATTTTACCAAACTATAATGTGACAGAACAGTAAGTAATAAATTAATTGAAAATATTTCTTCAGCCACCCATATCCCCATGTAGTTACAGTACTAATGTCATGAAATAGTAGGGCATCACTAGGAAGCTGCTGCCAAGTCACTGCATTTGTGTAGATGAAGATTTCTCCCCCCAGAAATAGAGAGAAAAAGAGAAAAGTGCCTATTAATAACCTTCATGTGAAATGCCAAACCCCCTCTGCATCGTATTTCAGAAAATATTGTTCAACTATGGCTCTAAATTTCACTTATCTAAAAAAGCAACTTTTTGCGTGTTGCAATATTCTCTTCTTACTCAAAAACGATAAATCTTGTGCCGCCTTGTTCTGTTGCAATGCCTAAGTCATCACAACATAGTAAAACAAGACTTTCATTGAAACTTTTGACAAATGACCCCTTTAAACTTCTTGATAGGACTGAGAGGCTATTACTGTTGTCATGCAGGGAGATCCATAGCAACCCGGCTGGAGGGGATCTGTGACAACGTCCAAAACAGTAGAGAAAGAACAGTGATTTGGATGAATTGTTTCTAGTTTGCTAGCTGGGTGGTCTGTGGCAGCAAAGAACGCTAGATACCAAAGCCTTTGACAGATACCAAACTGCTTAAACTGAAAAGGGACAGAATAGGAAAAGTCGCATTGATGTGTGTGTGTGTGTGTGTGGGGGGGGGGGGTCTTGTGAATGAAATTTGGGAAGACATTTACTGATGGAAAAAAAGTCAGATAATACACAGCTACGTATATGCATACCTCCTTCTAACTAGGAAAAGCATTGGATAAAATTAAAGAGGAAGAACATAACATGTCAGTCAACTTAATCCCAGCCAAAATGCAACCACAATTCTGAGTTCCATCTAGTGTATTATGCAATTGCACCAAAATAGATAGACAAGGTACTATTTGACAAATATCACATTTCACACAATGATCTGTCTTCTGTTTCAGAAATCACCTGCATCCTCTGTGTAGCAGCAGTGTGTACATGCAATGAATGAACAACCAGACATTTATCACAGATTACAGCACGCATGCCAGCTATTTAGTAAAGACGATATTACTTTGAACTAAGGCATTCTTGATAGGAAAGATTGGGAAATAATTCCTTTGGATCAGAACTTCCAGAATCCCTCACTGGTCACGTTTGCTGGGGATTGGGGAGAAAAGGTCCAAACGCTTTGAAATTTCTGTTTCAAAATTAAATGCTGATGGAATGAATTGGTACTGATCATACAGCAGATATTAATTATACAACATAATCAGCACACATTACAGTGTTTACAGAAGAACATCTAATCTGCTCCAAGGGTTTTAACCACCGAAAAGTTATCACAGGGGAAACAAAAGAAGAAAGGAAGTGGAGAGAGCAATAAACAAAGGAGGAAAAACATGCTTATTTCAGCTACATGAACTTAAGCTTAGTTACTTTTGGGGATGGGAAATACAGAGTTGTGCCAACGGCTGCATTTTTTCTTTAATTTCTACCCATGATACTAAATTACAGTCACCAGTATTACCTTAATATTTTTGGCAAGTTAAACATCAACAGAAACATGCAATTAACAGGCAGAGACTGAAATCGGAACTCAGCTAAGACGTTTTCTAGGGCTGCCTGATTTCTTATCCACAAAGTCACAATCTATGACAGTTACAGCAAGTCTTTTTTTCAGAAGAAAAAAAAGGTTAAAGGTTGTTTTTGGTATGTATATGGCTGGAGGGAAAGAGAAAGAACAGCCACTGCAAATATTTACAAGGATTTCTGAAAGGTTCTTTTGCAATGTGGGTATGCCATGAAATCAGCTTTGGAAAAATGTGCTCTCAGTTTCACCATAAACGAAGAATGAAAAATGTTGAATGAATGATATAGATATAAAATGATTGTGGCTAATGATAATTATATTGATTTGTACTTTAGGGGCTCATTATAGGTAAAGGTAAAGGTTTTCCCCTGACATTAAGTCCAGTTGTGTCCGACTCTGGGGGTGGTGCTCATCTCTATTTCTAAGCCAAAGTGCCGGCATTGTCCATAGACACCTCCAAGGTCATGTGACTGGCATGACTGCATGAGCCAGCCAGAGCAGTATCTATTGATCTACTCACATTTGCATGTTTTCGAACTGCTAGGTTGGCAGAAGCTGGGGCTAATAGCGGGAACTCACCCCGTTCTCCAGATTCAAACCGGCGACCTATCGCTTAGCAAGTTCAGCAGCTCAGCGGTTTAACCCACTGCGCCACCAGGAGCTCATTATACTTTAAAGATTCTTTATTTTTTCCAGACAGTATCTCATTTCTACCAAAACACGAGGGGTTTGAAGTTATTGTTGTGTATCTGATGACGTTAACTACTTGCATGTTTAGCTTGATGGTTTCTCAAGAGCAAAAGCTCTCCATGCCATGAACCTCCAATTACGGAGGAAGCTTTGCCTCTGTTTATTTATTGTCTGTCAATTGTATGCCACACAGAGTCCAGAGCCATTGATTGGTAATTGATTGGGTGGACCTCTCCCTGCACATACAGGGACGGCAACATCAACTCAGGAATTTTTTTCTCTTTTGAAAGGCACTCTCTGTGTAGAGGGAAAGGTATGTGAATTAGATGTCAAGAATTTATTGTTTATGTGTGTGTGTGTGTGTGTATATATGTGTGTGTGTGTGTGACTGGCTTTCATATCCCTTTCCACGGGTCTAGTTAACATACATTAGGGGTATATTACAGTTTGTAAGATACATTGTTATAGACCAACTATATAAATAGAAGGGTATACTTTTACACACTTTTCAACCTAGTGTTTTTGAGCACTGAATGTTTGCCATATATATACACCTGTAATCTGCTCTGAGTCCTCTCGGAGAGATAGAGCAGAATATAAATGAAGCATATTATTATTATTTTACGGACACAAAAGCACAGTATGTCACAGCAAATGAGATCTATTACTATTTACCAACTAATATACCCCCCAATATTTTTTTCTGAAAATGTTCTTAGTGTTTACTCTTAAAGAAAGTATCTGTCTATCTATCTATAGTGTGTGTGTGGGTTGCCTATAGAATAATAGAAAGATGAATGTGAGTGCAACATAGAAAAAATAATAAAACAAAGGAAGAAAATGAGAGTAAAATGTACACAAAAATTACAACAGAATTATTTTTGTCATTCTCTTCTTCCTGTTTCATTCTTCATATGAAAACACTGTAGGGCTGTTTTAAAATTTCGGATACTCCCGAATTTCGGAAGTTTTTCGGATACTTCCAACTTTTTAAAGCAATTTCGAGAGCAGCCGTTCCAAAAGGAATTCCAAAATCTGAATTCCAAATTTCGGAATTCCAAATTTTGGATGTAATTTCTGAATTTTCTTGCTGATTGCTCATTGGCTGATGGCTAACAGCTGACTCTCCCTTCTGCTGATTTTTTTTGCCCATTTTTTGAAAGCGGAAGCCATTTTTGAAGACTTCCGAAGACTTCAGAATTTCGGAAATACTTCCAAATCAATTTCGAAATAATCCGAAATGCTATCTATGACTAGATCCAAAACGAGTTTTGAAACTTTTAAAAAATTATCAAACAGCCCTAGAAAACAGTAGTTTAATTCACATACACACACTTCAAACTGGGCAAATAAAATGTATAAGAGTATGGCAGCACAAAATCACTCCAAAACTTTTTGCCTTAAATATACTTCTCTGGCTGTGAATGTATAGCTCAGCTCTGACTATTTATTTTATACTCATGTATCAGAAGCTAAAATCCCTTGTTTACAGCTCGACTGTCAGCCTTCATGTTCCTTGATAGGTGATTTGCCAGAATATGTTTATACCAGACCACCGACAGCAGCAAACCCCCACATTTTTCAAGTGTGTTAGTACATTACACACATCATTCTCTCAGTTTGTATACAATTGAGATTCCATTAAGAGAGAAAAAAATCTGTTTGGCAGTTAATGGACTTAAGCCAAGTCCTTATGTTTAATCTCTCATGCAGACAAGTGTATAGCCATGAAAAGAAAAGATTGAAAGAGGGTTGGTAAAAAATGCATGGACACAACAGCGATAGTACTTCTATATATCATGCCTTTGGCCTTAGAGTTTAATTAATTTTACATTAATCAACTCAGTAATAATGCATACTGAATGTTGGTGAGATAAAATCTTCATGCAAACAGCCCAGAATGAAGTCAACAAATCTCTCCTTGTCGTACCATCATTAAATTCTATCTTTGAAATTCTCAAAAGTTGCAGGAGGGACTTTTTTCCCCTGTTTAAACATTATAAAATGCAAAACAAAACCTTACTTCAATTCAATTACTTTAAACATGGCCAGTTTTGCCTATTTTGACAGGTATGACCTTTGGCCGTGGAGAATGAACAAATGTCCATAGCTAACATGGCCCAAAGTAAAGGATAATTGGCCTTGTAGTCCAACTGAAACTGGGAGGCTAAGGATAGCTAGTTAAGATAATGATTACTGTGATGATTATTTTACATGTGACTGTTGGACAGTAAAGACTCGCTGACAAGTAAACATGGAATAATCGAAAGGTTTTTTAAACTGTGATTTATTGCTTAGAATAGAACCATCCCTGAAATATCAGAGCAAAGATGGGATAAGTGCTATGGAACAGAGTAGGTCGAAAACACATTTCGGTTCACTCAAGATCAAGGGAAAATTCCTTACATACTCAGCTAGGAAGGAATGTACACATTCCACTCCATAATTTCAAGTACAAATGACAGGTAGAGGAGTCTAACGCACAAGAAGTTTAAAGATCCCATTAATCTACGCAGATAGAAAATATGATAAGAAATAAGGATACCATACTCAGCATGCATCAAGAAACAGCTTTCCTATATCAATCATTTTATATTTAATTCAAATTATAGCTCACATCCATTATTTTTAAATAAAATTATAAAAGGAATTATTAAACTATTTTTTCCAGCTGTCGAAAATGGAAGAAATTCAAAGACTGCCTAGAAACTGCTACAACAAATGATGTGTGCATGTAATATTCTGTATTGCGTGGGCATGTGCGGCTAGAGCCTCCCTCCAGCAAACCCAATTATGAGACATGCAGTGTTTGGGGATAACAAATGGCCACAACTTGTTTATTGCTTACAGAAGAGACTCAGGGTTGGCAGCCCTGTATGAGTCCTGGATCCGGCAATCGGGCAGCCTGCTGCTGACCGATACCACTTAACTACTCCATGGGGTGCTGCTGTTACCGATGGGCACAATATCGGGATCCCAACACCATTGCAGCCCTGCAAAACCATTGGATATTCCTCCGCTCCAATGGGCGGGGGATACGCAAGCCAGATCTAGGGCCCATGCCACTGCCTGGCACAGCCTTTTATAGCCTTTTAAACCTGCCTGAAGCTCTTGGGGGCAAACAGGGGCTGTCTCTGATTGGCCAACCACCCCAGGTGGCAGGAACTTCTCCCACTGTTAGGGGGATTCTGGGAAGAAGCCCCCTTCGACATCATGGAGTCCAGGAGGGAGCCCTGCCACCACAACATTTTCAGGCAGAGCATTTCCAGTTAGTAAATATACAAGACCTTTTTCTAAATCAAATAAAAGAGCAATTGTTATATACATAAAGGGGGGGGGGAGCGCTAGCAGGAGTCTTCAAACTTTTTAAGTGGGGGGCCAGTTCACAGGGGTTTTGGGGGGGAGAGAACTATAGCTTGGAAAAAAAATGAATTGATTCCTATACACGCTGCACATATCTTATCTGTAATGAAAAAAAATCAATGAAAGACAAAACAATATTTAAAATGAAGAACAATTTTCACCAACATGAACTTACCCATCTTTTAATGGGATCAAGTTAATTAGAATTGTTGTTGTGTGCCTTCAAGTAATTTTAGACTCATGGCAAACCTAAGTCTAAAGTTTAGGGCAGGGGCCAGGTAAATGACCTTGGAGGGCCGGATCCAGCCCATGAGCCTTAGTAGTTTGGACACACACACACACACACACACACACACACACACACACACAGAGACAGAGAGAGAGAGAGAGAGAGAGAGAGAGAGATTATCTGCTTCCTTTTTATCACCTGGCACAAACAATGATATCTACGTGAAATGTACATCAAAATTATGACAAAAATATGTCATCATTTCTAAATCAAAGAAAGACATCCAATTCCAAGTGTGTAAAAGGAATCTGAGAATACATCCCCAAAGCTTGTTGAAAATGGTATATTCAATATTTCTGTTTGTTTTAGAGGTGAAAGGGGGCAAAATTTTGCTAGAATATGGTCACTTGCTACTAAACAGTATAAGCACAATAAAAAACCATTTGATTGGCATTTTAAAATGAAAAACACCTGTGGCAAAGCACAGGATGGTAATAAAATACCACCCCTTATCTTCTTGATTTCAGAGATAAAGAACAGTTTTGGAAAACTTTTGGAGCAGAAAACAATGGCCTCATGGGACAGAGTTAAGCTGTTTTGGGGGTCTGGTATTCATCTCTTTCTAATCTCAGTTTTCTGGGGTTAACAGTCATGTTGAGAAAGTTGCCTGTATCACAGAGTGTGATTTCCAGATTAGCCTGCATATACAGTAATCAGTAATTCAAGTGACTGCGTTGAAAATGTGCTCCAACATTAGTTTCCTGTTGCTGTGAACTAAGATATTTTCTTTTGCTGAAAGCCAAAGGAACAGTTCCCACATGGAAGGGTCACCATGAACGTTTGGAAACATGTCAGTTTCCTAAGGGGAAGAGACACTTTCTTAGGCCAAGAATGTGTCACTGCGCTTACTGCTCTGCAAGAAGCCAATGAAATCTCACACGAAATCATGAACTGCTTTTTTGTCTGGAGATGACTGGCCATCCTTCTTCTAGCTAAATTTTGCATTTTCCATTATGTACTGCATCATTATGGTACAGTTGCACGCATGGAATATTTTGAATGTCTTTCAGACAATGAGAGAGTAACATTTCAGTGACTTTTACAAGTCAAAATAAATTGGTGTGATGATCCAGAGTTCACTCGCCCATAACCATGGACAGCTATAAAAACACAATAGGGTAAAAAGTTCATTTAGTTTCATAATCACTCTTTCTGGCCCAGGTTTCCAAAGTTATGGCCAAAAAAGTGTTTTTTTTCTCCACCAGAGTAACTGAGAAAGGAATGGCTAGTTATTGCTGTCAACAGGTTAATAAAGTTAATAAAAGTTGTGCCAGATCTTTTTCTTTCACATTAAGAGGATTGCTTCTCATTTGCAGAAAGGCAATTCTATCATTTTCATAGAATCATGGAGTTTGAAGAGACCACATGGGCCATCCAATCCAATCTCCTGCCATTCAGGAACACAATCCAAAGCATCCCGAAAGATAGTCATCTAAGCTTCTGCTTAAACACTTCCAGGGATAGAGATTCTACCACACTTGGAGGCAGCATTCTCCACTGCAGAACAGCTTTCGCTATGAGGAAGTTCTTCCTAATGTTTAGGTGGAATCTTTTTCCTGCAGTTTGAATCCATTGTTCTGTGCCCAGAGTAGCAGAAAACAATATTGCCCTCTCCTCAATGTGACATCCTCTCAAATATTTAAACATGCTCCTCTCATCCTTTTTTTCCTCCAAGCTGAACATACCCAGCTCTCTAAGATGCTCTTATATGGCTTTGACCACTTTGGTCACCCTCCTGTAAATATGCTCCAACTTGTCAATATCCTTTTTTATTTTTTATTATTTCGATTTGTATACCGTCCTTTCCAATTGGCTCAGGACGGTTTACAGCATATCGAACTATAACATCGGAACAATAAAACAGCAGATATCAGAACATTAAAACAGTGTCAAACTACAACTAAGGGTGACTAAAGATCAAAAGCCTGGCAGAAAAAAGCTGTTTTACAAGCTTTCCGGAAAGCCGGCAGCTCACTAATTGCACGGAGTTCAGGCGGCAGAGCATTCCACAGGCTCGGTGCCACAACAGAGAAGGCCCTCTGTCTAGTTGAAGACAGACGGACAGTTCATAGGGAAGGAATCTGCAAGAGGTTGTGATCCTCAGATCGAAGAGATCTCTGGGGAACTGTAGCAACCCAGTTCCCTTTCGTGCCTGGGGGGCAGCACCCACGGATCCTATACTTAATCCCCGTGACGGGGCCCCCGACGCTCTAGGCTTCTGCGCCAATCTGTGCTACGGGACCTTGCGCCTCTCTGGCGCTCTAGGCTGTGGTGCCAATCCCTCCTGCTAGACTCAATGCTCCGTCTCCTATCAAAGCTCCGTTCTTGCCTCCCAGCACCTGGGTCGCTTTCTTCATGAGAGCTGAAGTCCCTTTCAGCTTCCATGGGCTCATCCTCCACTGTTTCCCTGATTCTCTCCTGCGACCCGTAACCACCTGGTTTCTCATAATTATCAGAGTCATCACTCTCAGGGTCAGCCTGAACTTCCCAGCTAGCATAGCCGTCAGGCCATTCATCATCCCAAGCCAGGCTCTCTGTGGGAGAGGAAGGCCCAGCTAACTCATCAGCCCCTTCCTCCATGTCCTCATTGACTGCAGCTGGCCCTAATGCAAGTGGGACCCCCGGTGCTGCCCCCTGTCCCCCAGGCACGAAAGGGAACTGGGTTGCTACAGGAACATATGGGAGTAGACGGTCCCTCAAGTACACTGGCCCGACCATGCAAGGCCTTAAAGGTCAAAACCAACACTTTGAAGATGATGCGGTGCTCAATTGGCAACCAGTGCAGTCACTGCAGAGTTGGAGTGATATGGGCCCTGGCCGGCACCCCAGCCAGGAATCTCGCTGCCACATTCTACACCAGTTTAAGCCTCCAGATGACCGACAAAGGAAGACCAATGTAAAGGGTGTTACAGTAGTCTAGCCTCGAGATGACCGTCGCCTGGATCACCGTGAATTGTGCTACCCAATATTCTAGGTCAGATTTGACCAAAGCAGAATAGAGTTGGACTATGAAAATGGAAGGAAAAAGGAAGAGGGGCCGGCCAAGGGCATGATGGATGGATGTTATCCTTGAAGTGATGGACTTGACCTTGAAGGTGACACACTTTCAGAACAAGCTTGCTTTGTAAATACAATTAAAGAAACATGCATTCCAGTTCTGATACACCTGTAACCTATTAGCCCTGGTCAACCAAATCAATGGTGAGTTATAATGGGTTCATTTATACATAGATGGCTAAAGTCTTATAACTGCTAAAGTCAGTAATATAGCCAGTTCTAAAAAGTTGGCTGTCTACCATATCAGTTTCTACAGTCTCAAAAGAAGAGTTTTCTTTGTGTCTTCAACATTGTGAAAGTCGTTTCACTACTTCTAAAGGCTTTATCTTGATAACA
Organism: Anolis apletophallus; assembly: GCA_030556195.1. Lineage (NCBI taxonomy): Eukaryota > Metazoa > Chordata > Lepidosauria > Squamata > Anolidae > Anolis > Anolis apletophallus. The sequence goes on along the minus strand of JARBWK010000012.1, from coordinate 83,243,911 downwards.
GTCCACACTTACACATCAGACTGTTCTGGACTGTTTTTATCATTAGGGAATGAATCCAATTCCACTGTTCCAGTAAATACAGTGTCCTAACTAGTGAGCATACATACATGAAGGAAAAAAGAGGTTGGAGACACTGCTCACCATCATAAACTGGCTGTTTGTTAGCTATAAAAAAAACCATGTGCTTTTAGAGAATTGCAAAATAAATTTAAACATGCTGTAGTTTAAGTAGGCACCTAAATACAAACTGAGCAAGACAATATTTGAATGCCAGTGTTGGTAAATCAATAAAACCTTCACGACCACTGAAATAAGTTAGTCGTACTCATATTGGTGAATGTTATTGCTGTTGGTCTATTTAAGATATGTTTACTTAAAACATTATGCTAACCAATTAAACATTTCCAGGGCAGTTGACAATATCTCATAAAACACAATAGTTAAACAATTAAAAACAGGAGTAATCAATAAAATGGTTAACAAGAATGCACTAAAATAACCACAAGAAAACATTAAAAATGATGCCAGTTGAATATTCTGCTGTGTACTTCAAAAAAAAGCAGTCAATATCTCCAACTTATTAATACTAACACCAACTTTAGTATAGTCTTCAGTGTCTATAATGGAACTGGTTTATATAAATGAGTATTTCAACAGCTTTCCAGGGCTGCAGCTCTGTGTGCAGTGGATTTGTTATGGATGTGCAAACATCCATAACCTTGGAGGCTAAGATCGTCAGGGGAGGCCCTGCTCTCGATCCCATCCCCCTCGCAGGCATGTTTGGTGGATATGAGAGACGGGGCCTTCTCAGTGGTGGCACCTCATCTATGGAAGTCCTTCCTCAGCAGGAAAAAACCCCAAAAAACAGGGCTTTGGATTCACACTTCTGGTCAATAATGGGAGCAGTGCAATAAGAGACTTCAGATTAACATAATGACGACTTGGACTGGCCCTGTAATATGACCTGGATTATGTGATTTTAACTGTTATTTTAATATTATGTTTTAATTGGCTGGTTTTTAATGCTTTTGTTTATTCATCGATGTATGTGTATCTGTGGCATCAAATTGTTGCCTTTGTAAGGCCGCCCTGAGTTCCCTTTGGGGTTGAGAAGGGCAGGAAACAAGTATGGCAAATAAATAAATAAATAAAATTGTATTTTGTATAAATATTTCAACAGCAGAAAATATTCTACCAGACCTCATTTATGGATTGTCTGCAGAATTATACTCTTTGCACATGTCTTCAGATCTTATGAGGAGACATTTCTGTCTGTCCCTCCAACATCAGAGATACACCTGGTTGGAATATAGGATGGATTTCTAGTTGGCTGCTATAGGCTCTGGAACTCATTTCCTAATGAGGTTAGACTGAAACCATCACTGTTACGTCCTGGTTGTTACTGTCCTGAACAAGATATATGACACCACATGCACTTACCGACGCGGCATTCTTTGCTACGTGTCCAACAATCACCACCACTCTCCCTTTAAAACTCTGAAGCATGGAAGTAGCCGGACACTGGATGAGCTCTCCTTCAGCAGTGAATGCTGATCCAAATGGGATATTGATGCTGCCTGATATATGCCCTCGATTAAAACTGGGCAAGAAGAGGATCTGTTAAGGAAAGTAATTGGAAGGGAGAAAAAGGCACATTTTGCACCATTGTAGTGTGATGCATGGTAGGTTTCTTGCACAATAGGAAACATTCTGATCAGCCACCATATAAAATCCCCCTTCCTTTTACATCACCTTGCTGCTGAAAGTCTGTATTTCTTCAGCTCTATTTACTATCGTCCTAGTGCTAATGTTGCCAGAAAACCATTCAGCTAGAGAGAGGATGAGGAAGAAGGATGCGACGGGTAGGCATAAAAAGACTTTGTAAAAATAACTTCGTTTTCAGAGGCTTTGTTGACGTATGAATGTATTGTCAATAACTATATGCCTATTAAAATAGGCTTCTACAAAACTTCAGTTATTTTTGTTGTGAGCACCACAGCAGGTAAATACGTATGTCGGGGGTGCTTTGAATGCAATTTTCCTGCTTCTTGGCAGGGGGTGTGGCTGGATGGCCCATGAGGTCTCTTCCAACACTATGATTCTATGATTCTAATAAATATATATCATATTGAAAAAAGCATAATGGTTTTGACTATTCAAGAACATTAATTTCAATGTCAATTTTTGAGGTGCATCAGTCCACCATACCTAGTTAAACAAGCACCTGAAGGATAAAGCTCATAGAATAACGAGTTAGAAGACCTCAAGGGCCATCTAGGCTAACTTTATTCTGCAATGCAGGAATACACTCTCAGATCACTCCTGACAGGTGGCTGTTCAACCTCTATTTACAACCCCACAGAGAAGGAAACTCCACCACACTTTGGGGCAGTATATTCCATTGCCAAGCAGCTTTTATATGAAATTGAGATGTCTCATCCGGTGCTCAGAAATGGAACTTCAAGAAACGTCTTGCCCGGAATCAAGTTGTTACATTTCGCTGAAGTTGCTGTGAAGCTAAGACAGATTTTAGGATCTTGTATGAATCATCTCTGAAAGGCTTACAGCTAATCTAAGTGTAATGCTACCAATTATTTCTTTTGAAATAATTCCTGTGAACAGTCAAAAGTGAACCGTGGGAAATATAAGGGCTTATGCATCTATGTTGTGCACATTCATAATCTTTTATACACACACACACAGAAAACCACCAACAGAAGCTGAATTCTCCAGTACTATAGTTAAAAATTGTTCACTAATGCCTTCTAATATGAAAGAACACTTTCTTGTGCTGTAAAACATACAGATCAATAACTCTTATGATGACTTCATTATAAGTATTACAGTATAGCACAGTAACTGTAAAAAAAAGAGCCCTTTATGACCTCTGCATGAATAATATAACATTTATCAATCAATCAATCAACTTTATTTCTTATGAGTCGCCCTCCACCAAAGGTGCTCTGGGCGACTTACACAATTAAAATGAATAGGTTACATAGTCGCAGCCTGTTACTTAACAATCATAGGCTGTTCTGAAGAGCCATGTCTTAAGTGCTCCTAAAAATGTATGTAGATCAGGAGTGGCTCTTTGGTCTGGCGGGAGGGAGTTCCACAAGATTGGGGCTACAATGGAGAAGGATCTCTGTCTTGTGGACTCCAAACGAACCTCTCTAGGGCCAGGGACATAGAGAAGATTCTAATGAGCTGACCGTGGCAGTCTCTGATGGTGGAGTGGCATTAAATGGACTCTTAGATATGAAGGATCCTGACCTCGAAAGGCCTTGAATGCTAGGACCAGAGTCTTATAAAAAAACTCTGTGTTCAACCGGCAGCCAATCCAAGCGCTGCAGGGACGGCGTTATATGGCACCTCACTGATGTTTTTGTGAGGAGTCTAGCGGCTGCATTTTTCACAATTTGGATCTTGTGAATTGCTGCTCGAGGTAAGCCCACATTGTAGTAATCCAGCCTTGACATAACTGTGGCATGGATTATCATAGCCAGAGTCTCTGTTGGTAAATAAGGCGCCAACTGCCTCGCTTGCCGTAGATGAAAGAAGGCCCTTTTACTAGTGGAGGCAATCTGGGCTTCCATTTATAAGAAGAAATAAATGTATTTTAACTATGAACACTTAATCTTTGTAGCCTTTCTAATTTTAAATGACCATCTTAACCATTCTATTGCTGATATGATTCCAAGAACTAGACATTTATTCAAGGTCTTCAAGGATGACCAAGAGGTTTTCATTAAATGAACCAAACACTGCCAGAACCAAATATTTCCTTGTTACTCTTTAATTGCAAACACAAGCATCACAAAATGTTATTTTCTCTTCTAAGCAGAGGCCAGACAACATTTTCTTTTTACCTGCAGGTTTTCCTTACAAAATGTCTTTGAGAAAGAAAAGTCACGAGACTTTACACTTTACTGTGACACCAGACTGTAAATCAGCACCTCCTTAACTTGTAAATGGTTTTACATGGAAAACCCCATGAAAAATGAAAGTAAAAGATGAATCAATCAAGCTTTAAAATATTAATGCATTTCAAGACAAAAAGCCTCAAATTACTAAATAGTGACGAATCCAATGCTTAGACAATGAAGCCTCTGATTGACTGGAAGCCTCCACTGGTGCATGAAATTAATAAACATACAGAATAAATAATTATACTTGTTTCTTTAATCATTTTTGTTTTAGACAGAATAGCATGTTGAGGTTTTGCCATTTTTCAAGTTCTGACAGGTCTGTTTTATAAATGTGACTTTATATATAAGTAAAACTCTTATCTAAAAATCTTTAATTATATTTTAATAAATGGGGGCTGAAATTTGGCTAAATAATCTTTAGGATAATATTAGGGGTATCAAAGGCGTTCATGGGTGGAATCACTGGGTTGCTGTGAGTTTTCTGGGCTGTATGGCCATGTTCCAGAAGCACTTTCCCGATGTTTCACCCACCTCTATGGCAGGCATCCTCAGAGGTTGAGGGATCTGTTGGAAACTAGGCAAGTGAGGTTTATATATATGTAAAATATATAAATCCCACCCTGAACATTCCACAGATATATAAACCTCACTTGCCTAGTTTCCAATAGACTCCTCAACCTGTGAGGATGCCTGCCATAGATGTGGGCGAAACGTCAGGAGAGAATGCTTCTGGAAGGTGGCCATGCAGCCTGGAAAACTCACAGCCACTCATTAGATGTAACCTCAAAGATTGGATTCAGATGGTTATCAATTTTGAGGGTTCTTAAACATTTAAGAATAATTTCCAATGTTTACACTGATAAGAAAATAATGACACAGATCACATGTAGTTTTGGAGACAGATGCATCTATATATTTCCAATGAGTCCTGAGTCAATATTTAGAGATGATAGCAAAGGGCTAAAACTTAATCTAGAAAAGTCAATTCACTCAAATGTCATATAAACTCTCATGTGACTTAATCTAATTTAATAAAAAGAGCTCCTGGATGCATTCTCCTAAGGAGGATTATGCAGCTATTGCCAAAAGCACCTTCTTCCATCTTTGACTACTAGAGACATTTCTGCATATGCCTGATTTTTCCAATTCCTTGCCCAAGTTTGTTTGCTACCACTTCTCTAAATAGGGGTATCCTTGCATTGTTGTGTTATCATTTTAACTATTTCCATCATCAATATGCGCATGTAATTATGTGTTCCCATCTGAAGTTGTACATATCAACTCAGTTTATTTTTTCCCCTATCACTTTAGTACTTGTACCTAAAAGAGAAAATGGCATAAAAATAAGTAAGCCAAGACTTCTTCAATTTCACAGAATCAGAAAATCATAGAGGCTAAAAGGCTTGTCCAATAAAACCCCCTTTGGAAGGATACTCGTCACTGTTACGGATGTCAACAATAAGCAACTTTGGCTTGCTGGATTTTGTTTTCTTGGTTGGGGTCTTGAAGTGGCTTGGTCCTGACAGGTCACATAGATCAATCAAATCTTCAGCTGAGATCCGTGGTGACACTTCTGACTTCAGATCATTCAGCTTGATGGAATCCCTAGACTTTTAAATAGAGAGAAAAACAAAAAGATTTTCTTGAACAGAAATCAAGTTAACTTATCTGCAACTGTTCCTTGCTATGAATATTAAGATGTTGAAATATATTAACAAAATATTCTTTCCTCAATAAACCTCATTCTTTTTTATATTCACAATCAAGATTCTGCATCATTACAGATCAGTATAAGGTATGTGTGTTGATGAATGCTTACTTACTTACTTAGACGATCCCTCATTGTCCAAGTAGGATTGTCTTCCAAGATTGGTGTACTGGCAGTGGGTACATAGGTGACTGTGGAGCCCTATTTTTGATCTGCATTTTCTCTCACAGTGAGGGCATTGGTTTCCAGGTGGAAGGCGGTCTCGGTCGAAGTTGGCTTGATGTGCCTTCCTCTTGGCACATTTCTCTTTCGCCCTCCATTCATGCTTCTTCAAATTCTACAGCACTGCTGTTCACAGCTGACCTCCAGCTGGAGTGCTCAAGGGCCAGGGCTTCCCAATTCTCAGTGTCTATGCCAGAGTTTTTAAGATTGGTTTTGAGCCCATCTTTAAATCCCTTTTCCTGCCCACCAACATTCCGTTTTCTGTTCTTGAGTTCAGAGTAGAGCAACTGCTTTGGGAGATGGTGGTCGGGCATCCGGACAACGTGGCCGGTCCAGAGGAGTTGATGGCAGAGGACCGTCGCTTCAATGCTGGTGGTTTTCACTTCTTCCAGAATGCTGACATTTGTCCGCTTGTCTTCCCGAGAGATTTGCAGGATTTTTCGGAGGCAATGCTGATGGAATCGTTCCAGGAGTTCCATGTGATGTCTGTAGATAGTCTACATCTCGCAGGCGTATAGCAGGGTTGGGAGGACAACAGCTTTATAGATAAGCACCTTGCTATCCCTACAGATGTCCTGGTCCTCATACACTCTGTGCTTCATTCAGAAAAATGTTGCACTCACAGAGCTCAGGTGGTGTTGTATTTCGGTGTCAATGTTGACTTTTGTGGAGAGGTGGCTGCCAAGGTAGCAGAAATGTTCAACATTTTCTAATGTTACACCATTAAGCTCTATTTCTGGCATGCAATATTTGATATTTAAAATTGCCTTGCCCAATTTCAAACAGGTCATATATATTGTTGTGCACGCTGAAATATACTTTTAATTGCTTATTGAAATTATGTATCTTTTTGGTTTCCAGGTCCCACAACCCTTTAGCTTGACAAAGAAGCAGAAACTCAGGACTGGATGTGAAATTCCCAGTTTCAAAATCTTTCACCTGATGGCAACTAGGCATAGGCCTTTACTATCATTGCACCATCTTTATGGAACGCTTTGCCCTCAGAAGTCCGGGCCCTGCAGGATTTTTCAGCTTTCCGCAGGGCATGCAAAACTCACCTGTTTCAGCAAGCATTTGAATCTTGAATACTAATGTGATTTTAATTTTTTTGTGCTGAATGTTATTGATTGTGCTGTTGCCTGTGAACCGCCCCGAGCCTTCAGGGAGTTGGCAGTACAGGTCCTTCTCAAAAAATTAGCATATAGTGCTAAAGTTCATTGTTTTCCATAATGTAATGATAAAAATTAAACTTTCATATATTGCACACCAACTGAAATATTTCAGGTCTTTTTTTGTTTTGTACTGATGATTTTGGCATACAGCTCCTGAAAACCCAAAAATACTGTCTCAAAAAATTAGCATATTTGGTCGGATGGAATATGCTAATTTTTTGAGATATGTATGCCAAAATCATCAGTATTAAAACAAAAGAAGACCTGAAATATTTCAGTTGGTGTGCAATGAATTGAAAATATATGAAAGTCAAATTTTTATCATTACATTATGGAAAATAATGAACTTTAGCACTATATGCTAATTTTTTTAGAAGGACCTGTATATACTGTAATTTTGAATAATAAATAAATAAATAAAAAATAAACCTAAGTAGTCAACAAACAGACAGGGTCATGGCTAGGCTCTATATTTCCCAAGGGTAGGAAGCAAAAGCAGACATTTTTGGGAGAAAAATGTGTCTCCATTCTGGGCAGCACATAGAGTAACTATCAGTGACTAAGCCTGCAATCAGAAATATGCGTATGGAGAATTCCCCATCGGATTGCTGACTAGGAGAAGGAAATATTTTTTCCTGACAAAAGAATTAAAGCAATTAAACATCCGCTTTAGATGGGAGAGGAATGAAGGCATCATGGTCACCTACAAGGAGGAGAAAATTTGGCTTACCTCGGAGGAAAAAGCTAAATTTTTTTATAGAAGATTAGAAAAAGAGAGGAAAATAAGAACCCCACTGAGCTCTCTCGAGAAAGAGAAAAAGTCCAAAAGGAAACGCCTAAACACTCCTGAGTCCCAGAGTACCGCTCCAGCAGGTGCAGCCGCAGCCGACCCCCCAGAAATAGAGGAAGAAGAAGGAGAGGAAGAAGATGAAGATGACCCAGAACTTGAGGATGAAGATGTATTTAATAGAGACCTGAATGTCTAGTTTAATGCACCAATTGAAATGCTATTCTAATAATGTGAATGGCCTAAATTCACCCAATAAACGCAAAAGATTATTCAACCAAATTAAGACTGGAAATTACAATGTTATTGCACTCCAAGAAACACACATTAAACAAAAACATGTATCCCACTTAACCCAGAAGAAACTGGGACGTGCTTACTATTCTTCTGCACCAGACAAGAAAAAAGGAGTAGTTCTGTACATAGACGAAAAAATTAGATCAGAATTTCTGTTCAGAGATGATGAAGGCAGAATGGTAGCAATTAAAATAACTACAGGTACAGAGACAATTTTGATATGTAATATATATGCTCCAAATGCCTCTAAGAAGAAATTCACAGATACCCTTAAACAAAAACTGAATAATGAACATGTAGACCATATGATAATTTTAGGTGACTTCAACGGTGTAATGGACAGAACATTAGACAAATCTAGATTAACAAAAAGGACAAATAAAGACGACACCTCTACATTACCGGATAGTCTTAAGAAGGAATATGATTTGGAAGATACATGGAGAATCCATAACCCTAAAGCTAAAGACTACACTTTTTATTCCAATCGCCACAGCAGCTGGTCAAGAATCGATATGATTTGGATGTCCAAATCACTGACAACAAAAGTGAAAGACATTAGGATACACCCTAGAGATATCTCTGACCATGGCGCTATAACGATGACAGTGAATCAAAGGAGAGGAACGAGAAAATGGAGACTAAATGAAAATCTTCTGAAAACACCGGAAGATATAAAAAAGAATAAGGAAAAGACTAAAGAATATTTTGAATTAAATATCCAAGAAGACATTAAAATTCAAGTTGTTTGGGACGCATACAAAGCGGTAATGAGGGGCCACCTGTCACAATGCAAGGACTTGGCTGGCCCCTTAATCACACACACAGAGACGATAATCAGCTAACTACTATTTTATTGAAGAATGAAGAACAGATGATAAAGCAATTGTCCATCAAGTATTGAAAGTTCAGTTCAAAAGCAAAGAGTCTGTAGCAAAATCCAAAGGCAAGGGTCTTGGCACAAGGCTTGGCAAAAGCTCCGCAAAACCAAGCGGATCAAGAACAAGGCAAAGTTCCAACAAGGCTCCAAGAAACTTCTTGGCAAGGTACGAGCCGCAGCTTGGCTCCATGGTCCTTTCCTCGCTACACTTCACTTGGATAGAAGTGGCCGAGGTACTGAGGATCCGTTCCCACGGATCCTATACTTAATTCCCTTGGCGAGGACCCCGCCGCTCTAGGCTTCTCCTCCAATCTATGCTCCGGGCCCTTGCCCCCTTTGGCCGGTCTAGGCTGTGGTGCCAGCCCCTCCTGCTAGCCTCGATGCTCCGTCTCCTATCAAAGCTGCGCCCTTGCCTCCCAGCACCTGGTTCCCTATCTTCGTGAGAGTCAAACTCCCCTTGCGCTTCCATCGACTCATCCTCCTCCGTTTCCCACATTCGTTCCTGTGACCCGTGCCCCCCCGGTTTCTCATAGCCTTCAGTATCACTGCTATCTGAATCCCTCTGATCCTCCACATTCTCGTACGGGTCAGGCCATCCATCATCCCAGGCCAGACTCTCTGTGGGAGAAGAAGGCCCAGCTAACTCATTAATCCCTTCTTCCATTCCCTCCAAATCCTCCTCAGAATCTTCCTCAGCTGCCGCTGGTTCTAATGCGAATGGGACCCCCGGTGCTGCCCCTTGCCCCCCAGGCACGAAAGAGAACTGGGTTGCTACACCACCTCATTCAACAAAATACTATAAGAAATAAACGACGAACACAACAGCTAGATTCCATCCAAGAGGAACTAAAAGCACTGGAGAATCAACTGAAGAGTAATCCAGGGAACAAGAAAATTCCAAAGAAACTAGAGATATTGAGAAGGGAGAAACAAAACTTGGAAATGGAACAAATGGCTAAGCAATTAAAGTATATAAAGCAATCTTCCTTTGAAAATGCTAATAAAGTAGGAAGATGGTTGGCAAGAAGACTGAGGAAGAAAAAACAATCCCAGCAGATTATAAGAATTAAAAAGCAGGGAAAATATCTCACAGAAGATAACCAAATAAGACAGGAATTCAAGAATTTCTATAGTCAATTATATTCAAAAACATTGGTAACAGAAGATAAGATAATAGACTACCTGAATATTATGAAATTAAATAAGATTATGGACGACCAAAGATTAGAATTAAATAAAGAAATAACAACGGATGAAATAAAGAAAGTAATTAAGACCTTAAAAAACGATAAAGCGCCAGGCCCAGATGCATTCACGGTGTGTCTCTATAAAACGATGCAAGATGAATTATTACCAACGTTAAAGGTGATTTTAAATAAGGCACTGAATGAGAAAATAATACCTGATTCATGGAAGGTGGCAGATATAGTTATGATACACAAAGAAGGCTCAGACCCTGAAGATATGAAGAATTACCGCCCTATCTCCCTCTTGAACACCGATTATAAGATCTTTTCTACAATTATGGCGAATAGACTTAAAATTTTTTTAATAGATTGGATTGAAGAGGATCAAACGGGATTTCTACCTAATAGGAACATTAAAGACAATGTAAGGAGTATACTAAATGTAATTGAATATTATGAAACTAATCATCAAAAAGACCTGGCACTACTCTCAATTGATGCGGAAAAAGCATTTGACAATTTGAATTGGGACTTTTCCAAAATATTATTTAAGGAAATAGATATTGGTTTCCAATTTCAGAACGCGATCGAGGCAATTTATAACGAACAAAAAGCGAAGATTTGGATAAACGGCTCGGCTACGGAAGAATTTGAAATTGAAAAGGGAACTCGTCAAGGATGCCCGCTGTCTCCGTTAATCTTCATCTTTGCACTGGAGACACTTTTAACAAAAATAAGAGTAAATAAAGAACTTACCGGACTAAAAGTCGACAGACATACATATAAAATTAGAGCATTTGCCGACGACGTGATCTGTATAATTGAGAACCCCAAAAATAATATTGAGAAGTGGCTGAAGACTTTTGAAGAATTTGGAGAGGTTGCAGGGTTTAAATTGAACAAGAATAAGATAAAAATTCTTACTAAAAACCTATCTAAACAAGATCAAGATAGCCTACAGGCAATGACAGAGATAGAGGTAGTGCCAAAAATTAAATATCTAGGGATTTGGCTTACATCTAGAAATCTACATCTGTTAAAGAACAACTATTTAGTACAATGGGAGAAAATGAAGAAAGATCTTATACAATGGGAGAAACTAAATCTCTCCTTATTGGGGAGAATTGCAGCGGTTAAAATGAATTTGCTACCGAAAATGCTTTATTTATTTCAAAACCTCCCAATAATTAGAAATATAGAGACATTCAAGAAATGGAATAAGGACATAATGAGGTTTATTTGGAAAGGCAAGAAACCAAGAATAAAATATAACATAATGATAATGTCAAAAGAAAGTGGTGGCTTTGGCCTTCCAGATTTTAAAACATATTATGAGTCCTGTGTGCTGGCATGGATAAAAGATTGGATGCTTTTGTCTAATAACAAAATCTTAACTTTGGAAGGGTTCAATTTAAGGAAAGGATGGCACTCGTATTTATGGTATGGAGGCACTTCGAAGGAAAAAAAATTGGTAACCATTTCATCTGTTCCTCCCTAATGAAGATCTGGAATAAGTACAAGAATCATATATATATATATATAAAGACACCACTATGGCTTTCACCATTAGAGGCGGATCAACGAAGATTATTAGGTTGGACTGAGTGGCCCAAATACAAAGATGTCTTAAAAAAACAAAATGGCGAATACGTCTTGAAGACACAGGAAGAAATATCAAAAAATTTCCGAAATGTCCGATGGCTTCATTATTTCCAGCTGAGAGAGTGGTTTAATAAAGATAAGATTAAAGGATTTAGTGAAACTGAGGGAATTTGGGATAGAATTATGCAAACAGAGAAGAAAACAGTTTCGAAGATCTACTCCATGCTTCTTACCTGGACAACAGAGGAAGAGGTAATCAAACAAACAATGGTCAAGTGGGCTCAAAATATTGGGAGACCAATACAATTTAGAGAATGGGAAACAATATGGCGTAAACATCTTAAAATTACATATGCTACTGATTTGAAAGAGAATTGGCTTAAAATGATCCACCGCTGGTATATCACGCCGCAAAAATTGAGCGCAATGTATAAAAACATGGACAATAAATGCTGGAAATGCAGGGCACAGGAAGGTACCTTCTACCACATGTGGTGGACCTGCCCCAAGACGAAAGAATTTTGGTCAATGATTCATCAAGAATGTAAACAAATATTAAAAACAGACTTTCCAAGAACTCCGGAACTATATCTATTAGGATTAATAGATGAAAAGACTTTTGAAAGTGAAAATCAACAAAAACTTTTTGTGTTCCTTGCCACGGCAGCACGGATAGCTTTCGCAAAACTTTGGAAACAAAACCTCCTCCCAGACAAAGAACAATGGCTGGAGAAAGTGTTGGAGATCAAGGGAATGGATGAATTAACATACTGGCTATGCCAGAATAATGGTAAATGGAATACGATGACAGACTGGATTATGGTTAACGAATACATAAAATTAATGAAAATAGAGTGAAACATTCTGTCAAAAAACTGTATGAAAAAATATAAGTAAGAGCACTTTAGGATGCCCAATATTGAAGAAATAGCACAATAAAGTAACATGATATAGTATGGAACTAGAACGGAAGTCAAGATATGTCCCTTATCCCCTCCCCCTCCCCTCTCCTTCTGTATTCGTGTATGGTATATTTTTATGTTTTGTAATGTCTATAAAATTTGAAAACCCAATAAAAAGCAGTTATAAAAGAAATATGCGTATGATTAAACTTGCAACTGTGCAGAATGAACATAGTGTATACACAAATACTTTAAATCCCATAATGTTAATATTGGGCACAAACCATTATTTGTACAGGGGGTGTGCAAAGTATGGCTCACAAAAATGATGGGGTGTGAAGAGACAATTTTAAGAGAGAAAAAAACATTTGGGTATATCTGGAGGAAACTGTCTTCCAGGATTCATCTTGCTGAAATCTCCCAATCCTGAAAGCTTCCCATTTCCCATTCTTTACACACTCATACAATCCATCAAGATGATTGTAGTTTGCTAGTTCTGAGATCTGGGACTGTGAAAAATCACTGCTCTCTTTAACCCAAGAAGTTTGGTGACAGAAAAAGCTACATCTTGTATGTGAAACAAGATTACATATCTAAAGTCAAAGTAACTTTATGTGACTACAAACAGAAGTAGGAAACTCTAAACCTCCATACACATGGGTGGGCATATTGCAAATCCTCAGTTATTACAGGTTAGCCACTTTTCACCGCTTTTGATCTCAAAAGCATTGCATAAATAAGTATAAAACTGATAACAATAGAAGGAGCACAAGCGACTAAATACTTTTTGACCAAAAATTGGCAACAGTGACCACATTGTCTGTAACAATTCCTCTGCACATGAGGCAGGACACTGTGGACAAGCATACAGATAACGAAGTTGTTTGTTCTGCTCCACAGTTGCACAAGGTGGAGGATTCTTTTAGGTAGTGCCATTTTGCTAGGTTGTCTCACCACTGCAAAAAAATAATAATACCCCAATTGCAAAACTTAGTTGTTCAACTGCTCTTATGCACACACATCCAAAACAGGCCAATAAAGAAAAAGTGGAAAGGGAAATGTGGCAGCCAAGGGGATTAGAACAAAACAAATACCTTCATAAGTCTAGCCCAGTTTAAACCAGTGGCTAGACTTTTCAGTTTGATACGTATTACTTCCATTGGGAAAAACGAACAATTATCACACAAGGAAATAAGGGAAGTCAGAGCATAACCACTAAAGAGCTTTACTTGTTCAGTATTGCTGACAGCATAGAGATCTAATATATCTACCCAATAGACAACCTTTGAGGATTATTCCTATTCTAGATATGAAATTTAAGACTCACTCTAAGGCCATTTTTACTCTCTTAAAGATGAAGTATACTTCCTTGGTGGTAAAATATATACCTTTTTAGTGAAGCATGACATAAAACAGCACTATATAGCTTCCTGCACTACATTATCACATAACTTGCTGCCAAAAGATCTGTTTCCACAAGCCACATTTTTCACCTAAAACCACTCAAATCTTTAAAGAGAAAGTAAGACTACTAGGGTATATCTTCTACCTTGCCTTGCCTCTGAAAGAAAAAACACAGAACTAAATGATTTGGGCCATTTCAACAACACAGAATTTAATAGCATTTAATAGAGTATTCTCCCTACAATTAGGTAGAGCCAGCTGCCTTAAATGACTGATGCTGGTTACAGGATTGAAGCTCTTTGCCATATCTGAATCCCCAACTCGGTTTGCTGAATCTCAAACTGTGGCAGAGACAACCACATTGAAGCACCAAATTAGTGGGATTATATGCAAGAAATGGAGGTTGTTGTCATCTTGTCCTTTGCATCAGGGAAGCAAACTTAAGCCTTTTGCTCCATATTTCATTCACCATCTCTTCAAACTGTGGGTACCAACCTGCAGGTGGGTCTAGATTTCTTGTTGAGGAAATGAGAACTTCCCCTTGTCCATTAATACAATTTCTCTCAACATCCCCTTTTCCTTGTGCTATCAGCACATGGTTACTGTTGTGTGCCTCCTTCAAGGAATAGCAATCTTCATTTTCCTGACGCATGATGCTTACATTCCATTCATGTATTAACTGCTATATATGAATTATTATTACAATTAAACTAAAAATTGAATGCTAACCATGGGTGTAATATTATTCTAGCTTCTATTTCAACAGACTAAAACAATTGAGATAGCTTACACATGGATGCTAAAGACCTGTGTAAGTTTCCAGGCAAGGCCTCACTTGAAAAGTTAAAATATAATTAAATTATCTGTTGCACTCCAGGACTGAAAACACCTATGACCACCCCACCACGCAAGAGTCCAGGAATATAAGCAAACAGTTTATTGTAAATCGCATAAAAAGCATAGAAGGAATCAGAAAGGAAGAGCAGGAATCAGAAAGGAAGATATATAAACAAAAGGATTTAGCAACAGGTTGTAACCGAACAATAATCCAAATGTCTCATAAAGTACAAGAGGTGACAAAGTCCAGGAACAGCCAGAAAACACAGGTACAGCGTAAGTCCACAAGCAAGAAGGTATAACTACTAAAAACTGGAACAGGATTACATGAACAGGAACATAAAAAAACCATTCAGGATTAAATTTCCAGGATTAAAATCCAAAACCAAGGCTTGACTTGAACCAAGAACCAGAGAACCCAGGTTTAGCTTCTCACTCTAATTCAGTGTTTCCTGAACTGCCTTTAAGGTAAACAAATTTTTGTTTAATAGATCTCCATGAAAGCACTCTGTCTCCCATGAATTTTCTCCCCAACTTTCCCATGTAATCTCTCAGACCGGTGTAATCTATTTTTGACTGATTTGTAAACAAAAACTTTTGTTGATCTCCATAGGTAAAGGTGTTTTCTCCTGGGAACGCTCCTTATCACTCGATTCCTTATCTGCTGTTTCTACTTCTGACTCCTTGGACTGGCCTTGAGGCTCTGCACTTTCCAAGCCAGTTTTCTCATGGAGAGAAACAGTATTTCCCAGACCTAAATTCCCCAGACTTGAGGGCCCTTTACTCTGTGCCCCAGGAAAGCCCACAATCCTCTCTAAATTATTAAACCATCAACCTCTGGCTGATCTACAACACTATCAAAGAATTGGAACCTTCTAAAAACCCACAATTGAAAAACAGCAAAAAGAAAAGCCAGCACACTCACTATGCAAGACTCATTACTTCTAGTCAACTAGTCCTGAAAGGTGTGCTGATATATATAAAATCTTCATCTGCTTGCTGAAATATGGTAGCAAGCAGTGTTCCAATCTAGTATCTCTAGGAAGGGAGTTCCAGAGCTTGGGAGCAATTACTGAGAAAACTCCCTTAAGAAGATCCCAAAATAAAGGCAGAGTCATCAAAGAGAATATGGCACTTCAACTGATCTTTATCTGTGGTTTTATAGGTCATAACCAGCACTTTGAGCTGTTTCTGGAAATGGACTGGAAGTTATTGCAGCAGTTGCAACGAAGATTTTTTTGTTTTCTACAGCTAGCCCAAATTAACAACCTGGTTGCATCTTTTTGGATGAGTTTCTGAATACTTTCAAAAGCAGCTCATGTAGAGCGTGTTACAGTAATCCAAAGGTCATACCCATACTACCATATTGTTAGTTTGCTTATCACTTTATGAATCCTGATAAAAGGTTCATATGCACTTTTAAAAATGAAAAGAAGTATAGCAATAACATTAATTCAATATGGTACTCATTCATTTTATGTGGAAGCAGTAAACCTGAAAAGCTTTACATCCCAGACTCCACGTTAATTTCGGGAACTACAAAGAGGCAGAATTCAATATGAAGTACTATCATATGGCTCTCTTTAGAGGGACCTTGTCACATATCATCTGATGTTAATTTGTGCTTTTTTAATTGATAGAGATTGTCTTTTTTAAAGGACTATAACTGTAAGATGCGAAACACACACTTCACATATTGAAAGTCCAATATTCAATTTATGATGCATCTAATTTATAAATAATTTCAACACAAGTTCCTTGAAGATTCTTGAAAATTGTTGCCATTCAGAATAATGTATGTATAAATAGTAACACAAAGGATAAGTAACAATAAGACTCTGTTGGGATTGTGTCCAATGGACAAAGTAGCCAAAGTAGAGCTATGGTTGCATTAGAATACCAAAGAAACACAAATCAAAATTTTGAACAGGGCTTTTTTTGGCAATGAGGAGAAATAGTTATGTAAATAACTCAGAAGCCCACAGTTTAAGAACAACAGTAAGTCTGTTTATTCTTCCCTACATGCATGTTTTGCCACAGTAAACGGATAACTTACAGTGGGGCCTCATAAGCCTCAGTTATTTCCCTCTTGAAAAGAAATGAAGCCACTTCAAGCACACTTCTCAAGGTACGGCATGTGCTAGGATGAAAAAACATACACTCAATAAAGCAAAACAGAAACAGAGTCCCATTGCTGAAAGTGTGTTTGTTTTGTGTAACATACCACTGACATTTGCTTTGCACTGTGATAATGGGCTTCAGGAGTTTACTTTAGGAAATGACCAGCACACAGAGGGGAAATGCTGCTCATGGCATGAAAAGAATTACAATCTCGTATAAATAAGACATCTGATGTCAAGTTGGTCAAATTCAAAGTCTGTTGGGGTGTGAAGGGAACCATGGAATACCAAAGGAGTTCTGCTGATAAGGCGGCTATTTGGCTCAGAAAGCACAAACTTTTCATCTCTGCAATATTTGCAGACTCTTGTTTACTAATTCCACACATTTCTACTGATACTGCAACTCCTCAAAGGGACAGCAGTAATTGCTCATACATAAGAAGAATGTCTTACCCACTAGTTTTTTTTGGGGTAAAAGAATATATGCATATATTTCTTTCTTTTTTTTTAAAAAAAAAATTGCATTTTGAAATAATACCTCAGATTTTTATGGAAAAATGCAAGGCAGGGAACATGACAATAATCAAATAAATTTCAAGAGGAGCCATAAAATGGCACTGAATTGAAACCCACACAAGAAAACGAATATATTAAAATAGGGTTTCTCAACCTGGGGGTTGGGATCCCTGGGGGGGTGCGATGGGGGTGTCAGAGGGGTTGCCAAAAACTATCAGAAAACACACTATTTTCCGATGGTCATGAGGGTTCTGTGTGGGAAGTTTGGCCCAATTCTATCATTGGTGGGTTTCATAATGCCAAATTTTGGAAAATAGAAAGGATACCGACTAAGGAGGACTGGCTGAATAAAATAATTGAGATAAAAGATATGGACAGATTAACATTTTAAATGAAAAAGAACACAGGTAAAACTGTGAAGGCAACGGACTGGTCAAGTTTCGAAGAATATTTGAAGCACGTAACGAAAGATGGATACATAAACTTTAAAATAGACATCAATAAGAAAAGGGGGAGAGACAATAACTCTTAAGAAGTTAGTATATAAAGAAAGAAGATGTAAACGAAAGGAAGAAGAATGAAAGTCAAAATATTTCCTTACCCACTTTCCCCCCTTCCCTTCCACTCTTGTATCATTCCCCTGTCCCCTTTTATTTTCCCTGTCCCCTTTTCCCTTATCTTAGAAGTATTTTTATTTGGTATGTAATGGAAAAACTTTCATATATATATATATATATAGAGAGAGAGAGAGGGAGAGAGGGAGAGGGGGAGAATGCTCTTTGATTGTAGGTAACTATACATCCCAGCAACTCCCAAGTGTCAAGGTCTATTTTCCCCAAAATCCACCAATGTTCCCATTTGGGTATATTGAGTATTCATGCCAAGTTTGGTCCAGATCCATCACTGTTTGAGTCCACAGTGCTCCCTGGATGTGGGTGAACTACAAGTCCAAAACTAAAGCTCAGTGCCCACCAATACCCTTCTAGTATTTTCTGTTGGTCATGGGAATTCTGTGTGCCAAGTTTGGTTCAATTCCATCGTTGGTGGAGGTCGGAATGCTCTTTGATTGTAGGTTAACTATAAATCCCAGCAACTACAACTGCCAAATGACAAAATCAATCCACCCCCAACCTCACCAGTATTCAAATTTGGACGTATCAGGTGTTTGTGCCAATTTGGTCCAGTGAATGAAAATACATCCTGCATATCAGATATTTACATTATGATTCATAACAGTAGCAAAATTAGAGTTATGAAGTAGAAATGAATATAATTTTGTGGTTGGGGGTCACCACAACATGAGGAACTGTTAAGGGGTCACAGCATTAGGAAGGTTGAGAACCACTGTGTTAAAGAAACAGGTTCTCAATTTTTGTAGTACTAGCTATATATCTTTCACCAGTATTTTATTGTAGTTTCCTTATATCTTGACATTCACCTCAGTGTCAAACAACTAAAAAAGATAGGAAAACAGCATAGACAATAAAGACAAAGTAATTATGCTCTCAGTATGTCTTCCATGCTACTGTTATAAGATCAAGCAACACCAATTACAAAGATGACAGTTAGAAAGTACTTTTAACCTTCCTGTCAAAATATTTAATGTAGTTTTCAAAGTTAATATGTTCCCAGGGTAATGTAGATAAAGATCCAAAATGATATCTGGTTTCATCTCATTTCCTTGACCATCATCCAGGGGAAGACATTTTTACACATATACAAGCTTTCTCCAAAATAAGTTTCTATAAGTAGATACAGAACATAGAGACTATGTGCCTAAAGAACTGGCAATTATATTTTTCTACGTATGTGATAAGCCTTCCTTCATAGTATGTTTCACAAATTTCATGGGAAGGGAAAAGTAATTCTTTCCCACTATTATTTCTCAGTGGATAGAAGGGTTTACCAAGCAGCTCTGTGACTAGTCTTTACTAATCTCAGTTACTGAAATAAAAGGCCATGCTCAACAGAAACAGTTGGAGAATAGAAGTGGGGAGAAGCCCTGGCACAAGATGAAATACTTCCATTGGCACATTCTTCAGAGCAATTTTAGGATCAAAATAGTATTGGAACATAAATAAAGGTCACGTGGCTATCAAACCACAGAAGAGCTCAAAGTTCAAAATAATTGAGGAGTCAGTGAAGATAGAAAAAAGGTATTATTTCCTAGAGCAGCTAGCTTATTAAAATAGGATGTTCATTCAGGACAAAGAAACAGTTCAAGCTCAAAAGAATTAATACTTGAAAGAGGTAGACAAGGTTTAGATCTGTTTATACACATTCTACAGGAGACGAGATGGAAACTGTGACGATTCTCATATTGTTGAACTACCTATTTGTATCCCACCTTCCTCACCGTGGAGGGGACTCAAGGCGGCCTTACAACAGGCAACAATTCGAGGCCATACACAAATATCAAATAAGCAATTACAATTAAAACCAACAATTAAAACATGAATTATTAAAACATCACACCATCCAAAACACAGTCCAGGGCCCTTTCATTTGTCAATTACATTGATTCTTGATCACTTATTGCACTGCTCCAAGCTTGGTTCTAGAAGGGGCTCATCTGATTTTGTTAGGGAGGGAGTCCTATAGATGAGGCACCATGACTGAGAAGGCCTTGCCTCTTGTCCCCACCAGTCGCACCTGCAAAGGAGGTGGGACCGAGAGCAGGGCCTCCTGGATTATCTCAACCTCCAAGGTGGTTCATAGAGGGAGATAGGTTTGGACAGGTAAGCTGGGCTGGAACTGTTCAGGGCTTTCTAGGCTAAAGCCAGCACTTTGAAATGTGCTTGGTAATAAGACTGGCAGCCAGTGGAGTTGGCGTAACAGGGAGGTTGTATCCTCCCTGTACCCCACTCTGGTGAGCAATCTGGCAGCCGTCCATTGAACCATTTCAAGCTTTCGAACAGTGTTCAAAAGCAACCCCACGTAGAGCATGTTGCAGTAGTCTATTCGGGATGTAATCAGTTTGTGGACTACCATGGCCAAATATGAGTTCTAGAAGTCCACACCCTTTCAACACTTCTCTGGGCAACACTTCTCTGGGCATTGCTAGGTCCTCCAGTGCAATTCTATGGTATGCTTTGGCTGGAGGCCCAAGACTTACTTTATTTATTTATTTGCAGTATTTATATACCGTTTTTCTCACCCCTGGGAGGACTCAAAGCGGTTTACACAAAAATAATGGCAAAATTCAATGTCTTACATACATAAACCAAAACTCAAATAAAAAACATATAACTATCATAAAATCAAAAGGACAATTCACCATAAGATAAGATAAAAGGACATTTAGAACTTGAAATATAAGAATTAAAACACTTAATAAAAACATTAATATCACATGACTCATAGACTGGATCATTCCAAATGTCAATAGCACATATTCCATATTTTCCTTTTGTACTGTATTACTAGTCAAAAGCTTGGTTCCATAACCATGTCTTTGTTCTTTTTCTAAAGGCCAGGAGGGAGGGCGCAGATCTAATCTCACTGGGGAGAGAGTTCCAGAGCAGAGGAGCACCACTGAGAAGGCCCTGCCTCTCATCCCCGCAACCGTACTTGCGAAGCAGGTGAGACCAAGAGCAGGTCTTCCCCAGAAGATCTTAGCCTCCTTGATGGTTCATAGAGGGAGATACGTTAGGACACCTAAGAAAAATTGGGTTCCAGTTTATATTATTATTATGTTTATTTATAACCTGCCTTTCTCCCTATGGGAACTCAAGGAGGCTAACAATCTCACACTAGATAAGCGTAAAAATACAATACAAAAGTTAAAAAACCAACTAAATAGTTACAGTGTGGTAAAAACAGAATTAAATGTTTGATGCTTTAATTATTTTGGATTTTAATGTATTTGATTACCTATCAATGTAGATGTATATGTGGCATCCAATTGTTGCCTTTGTAAGGCTGCTCTGAATCCCCTTTGGGGTGAGAAGGTCAGGATACAAATGTGGCAAATAAATACATAAAATACAATAAGTACAGTTAAAATGGCCTTAAAAACCCATTACCCTCCAATCCCATGTGAAATCATATTACATAAAGGGTCCTGGAACAGCTTCCTTGCATAATACGTGGGCCTACTGTAGTGTGAAAGGATGCTGGTGTTACGAGGGTGGGTCAATAAGTCAGTGACTTTTTGAATTTCCCGCCTCTTAACTGAAAGGGCAACACTGCTCCTGTCAACAGGCATCTGTCAGTTGACTCCTGTCAAAATTTGAACAAGCTGCATCATTTAGTTTGTGTTTGACAGCCATTGATAGCAGACTACCGCGTGATTTGAGGAGAAAATGAAAAAAGTGAACTTTGTGTGCACATTAAGCAAAATTTTTTGCGGAAAAAAACCAGCACTCAAACCAAGGCTAAGCTTGATAAATACTATGGGGACTCTGCACTATCAATTTCAATGTTAAAAAAGTGGTTTACTGAATTTTGTTGTGGCCGTACAAGCACGGAAGATGCCGAACGTTCTGGACACACAGTTGAGTCTCTACACCCAAAACAATTGAAAAAATTCATGATATGGTGTTGCCCAATCGGAGATTGAAAGTGTGAGAGATTGTGGAAGCCATAGGCATCTCACATGGCTCAGTAGTTTCAATTTTAAATGATCACTTGGGTATGAGAAAGCTTTCCGCAACATGGGTGCCGCATTTGCTCACACTCGACCACAAATGCAATCGTGTGACAATTTCGCAGGAGTGTTTGGCATTGTTCAACCGAGTTTTTGTGCCGTTTTGTAACTGTGGACAACATGCGGCTCCACCACAACACACCAGAGACCAAACAGCAGTCAAAACAGTCGGTTTATCGGGGTGAATCGGCACCAAAGAAGGCCAAGGTGGGTTTGTCAGACAATAAAGTCATGGCGACCATTTTTTGGGATGCATGCGGCATAATCCACATTGACTACCTTCAAAAGTGTAAAGCAATCAATGGCGAATATTATGCCAACTTATTGGGTTGATTTAATGATGATTTGGGAAATAAACGACCGTATTTGGCAAAAAAAAAGTTCTTTTGCACCAGGACAATGCAAGGTGCACACATGAGCAGTTTCCATGGCAACAATCCATGAATTGGGATATGAATTGCTCCTCCATCTGCCCTATTCACCGGATTTAGCCCGGAGTGACTATTTCTTGTTTCCAAACCTGAAGAAATGTCTCAACGGAAAGAGATTTGACTCCAACGATGAAATCATCTCACAAACAAATACCTGTTTTGATGACCTCAACAAATCTTTTTTTTGTGTGGAAGGGATAAAAATATTGGAGAAACATAGGACAAAGTGTATAGAGCTCAAAGGAGACTACGCTGAAAAATAAAATGATTTTTTATCCAAAAACCTGTGTTTCATTTAAAAAGTCACAGACCTATTGACACCGCCCTCATACTAAGATTGAGTTTTTCTTTCGAAAACCACTCACCAGGTCACTTCTTGGTGCATCTTGATAGTCCGATGAGAAACAGGACATTAAGCTTCTTGTACAGGTTGCCTCACTGGTTTGCTTAGGATGCTGTGCAAACTGCCTGTAAGTAGCACTTTTCGGGGTCCAACAGAAAAGATTGATTGATTCACGGACACAACGCTCTATGTCAATTTCTGAAGAGAGGAGAAAAAGATGGAAATGAGGGAGATAAAGAAGTGGACATTTGTGAAGCCACAGCTAAGCTGCGGTCAAGAAGCAGTATATGTTTTTAGTAAGCACATAATTATAGAAGGAATTAATTTAAATTTTAGTCTACTCTTGTTGATTTGTAGTTAAGTAATCTAGCTGGGCACAAACAATACTTCTTTCCTCTACAATCGTGGAAATTTCAAATGATAATTACAGAGCAGTAAAAGTCATATTAAGGTTATACAACAAATTCAAGTGAAGGTTATGTTTTCAGCTGCAAACTCTAATTACAGTGTGTAGGCAATTTGCAAATGTAAAACGTGGCAAAAATCAGGACGAATGGTGATAAAGCCTGAATGTCAGGCATTGCATCTTTTAGCAAGATGAGATTATTATGTTTGTCATAGTTACAGTTGCTAAAGGAAACTGACAGACTTGGCAAATCAACCAGTGAAACAAAAGTTTGTGAATGTGAACTTTAGAGGCCTGCTGCTACTTTTACCAAAACTGCATAATTGCTGCTGGAAAACAAGAACAAAATGTGCTAAACCATAAAACAATTGATATAAAAAAACTTGAAGCTTTTATTTTCATTTTAGCTGAAACTCCACTCCAAATAGCCAGAAGCTGTTACTCCCACTATTTCTAATAGTGATGACGAACAATGGCCAGATTAAAATGTTCTGTTAGTTTCAAGAGGCTTAGGTTCACACTGAACTCCTCCTATTCAAGTGCCCAGTTCCTTGCCAGTCAATGATCCGGACCAGCATTTAACGTTATGAAGGACATGTGAAAATTGAGGGTGCATACTTTGCATATCCACCCTAATAAGAAAGTGCATCCTAAATTAAAACACTCAATTAAATTATCAGTGCTAATTAATTATATGCAAACTATGAAACCAGCATGGTGCAGTGATTTTGGCATTGGATTAGGGTTCAAATTCCTGCTCAGCCATGGAAATCCACTGGGTGACCTTCAGCATATCACACACTCTCAATCTTAGAGGAAGACAAGTGCAAACTACGTCTGTCAAGAAAACCCCATGGTAGGTTCACCTTAGGGTTGCTGAAGAAATTACTTGCACACAATACGGCAAAACTATGTTCACCTCTTTATAGGGTTCTTAAACTTTTTCAGACACAGAAGCAAAAGTTTCTCGTGGAGCCCCAAGCAATGTTTATATATTATGTTGTAATTATATTGAATATTATAATGAATATTATAATGTATATATAATATATCAGGCATGTGTCAGGCCAATGGCAGATGTATGGACAGTGTTTGTGTGAAAAGAAAGAAAGAATAATACAATATTTAAAACGAAGAACAATTTTGCACAATGGGTTAAACCCTTGTGCCGGCAGGACTGAAGACTGACAGGTTGGAGGTTCAAATCCAGGGAGAGCACGAATGAGCTCCCTCTGTCAGCTCTAGCTCCCCATGCGGGGACATGAGAGAAGCTTCCCACAAAGATGGTAAAACATCAAAAAAACATCCAGGCATCTCCTGGGCAACGTTCCTTGCAGACAGCCAATTCTCTCACACCAGAAGCAACGTGCAATTACTCAAGTCGCTCCTGACATGAAAAAACCCCCAAAGTTAACAGTATTTCCCCCCCTCCCCCCGGGGGCCATCCAGTCCAATCTTCGTGGAAAAACACAATGAAATCACCTCTGAGCACTGGGAAGGAAATGGGATTTTGGAAGCAAAGAAAACCAGGGAAGGGGGGTGGGTATCTTGACTGAAAGGAAAGGAGTTTGTGCAATGCAGGAGGTGGGAAAGAAAGGGTCTGTGTCCCAGGA
The DNA here is from genome assembly GCA_030556195.1 of Anolis apletophallus. Lineage (NCBI taxonomy): Eukaryota > Metazoa > Chordata > Lepidosauria > Squamata > Anolidae > Anolis > Anolis apletophallus. The sequence goes on along the minus strand of JARBWK010000012.1, from coordinate 83,218,907 downwards.
GTTGCTGCTGCTGTTGCAGCTGAAAACTTTAATTCCCCTGCATTTCTCAGCAGGAGGAAAGAGGAGACGGGAAGCAGCATGGTGCCCCAAGGGCTCGATAGAGCACAGTTTGAGAACCCCTAGTATCAAGGTGCCTCTATGGGAAAAGGACCAACTTTTTTTAGCATCTTGCGAAATTCTGGCATAGGAGTCACTAGCTGGTACTTAATTTCGGTTCTCCTGAAACAGGCTAAGGAGCAGGCTTGTTTTGTGCTGCCCTGAAGACTAGGATGTGGAACAATGGCTTCAAACTACAGGAAAGGAGATTCCACCTGAACATTAGGAAGAACTTCCTGACTGTGAGAACTGTTCAGCAGTGGAACTCTCTGCCCCGGGATGTGGTGGAGGCTCCTTCCTTGGAGGCTTTTAATCAGTAGTTTTCAGTTACTGGAGTATATAGGGTTTGTACAATCAAATCTGTTACATTAGTGGTTCCCAACCTGTGGTCCATGGACCTTTAGTGGCAAGAACTAAAATATGGTCTGCGGCCTCACTGTTACTACACCATTGTAATGAGAGCGACTGGTCTCACAAAACCCTCTTATAGTACCGAGGCTTATTAAATATGGTTTTCTGTGGGCAAGCAGCTGGCGACTACTGGATGGCATCAGAAGCTAGAGCTGATGTGGTATACCTAATGCAATTTTATACCCCAAATATCCAAACCGAATCTAAAGTTGACCAAAAACTGATTCGTAACCCATTTGGTACTAATTTTGGAGTGGTCCCTGTTCAAAGTGGTCCTTGTTCAAAAAAAGGTTGGGAACCACTGTGTTACACAAACGTTTTGCCAATATGAGAGTTGCATGTGTAACACAGATGTATCATGTGCACCACCCTGAGCTCTTTGAAGGAAAGACACCATAAAAACATGGAAACAGATCATATCATTGGAAAAGGTTAAGAATGAAAGTTCAGCCAAGTCTTTTTCCATTTCTCAAATCACCGCCATCTAGGGAATAATCTAAAGGCTATTCATTAAAATCAAACAAGTCTGGTTAATAAACTTATTTCCTGCAGGCTTAATGAACGGGAGAAAGGAATCTGCTATGCAAACTATGGCAACTGGGTGGCTGTCTTTTTCAACAGAAAGCCAATAATTAATCTTCTTGATTTGATAAAACTGTTACACATGGATGGAGAGACTATTAGAGGCAGGAGCAACTGGAAATGCCACACAGCAACTCACAGTCACGTATTGCATTCCTAAAAAGCCTTGTCATAATATAACTGACAAACATCTGTGCCACACTGACTTCAGAGCAATTCCATAATCTCCAGCAGCCATTTTAAACCTTTAGTCTGTATTTTACAGGCATAGTAGAAAGAGAACATAAAGCATCAAGTTAAGATGACATGCAGGTGACAACCAAGGGGTTATTTCACTGCAAAGTACTTGTGAGAGCCTGTCTGCTAAGACAGCGCAGAAGAAGAAAAAAGTGTGGGTAAAATGAATGATTACCGAGTTATTTTTTTTAAATTATAGTCAAAAGAATATATGGGTGAGCTCATTTCTGTATCATTTAATCCATATCAGAAACCTGTTCCTTCCGAACAAACCTGAACCCCAAGAGAAAATATAAAGAAAATTAATTGCTCTGAATGAATGGGCACAGTATTGGCTTAACCTCTTCCCAAGCATCTCATTTACTATCCTATACAACTAGCTTCTGACAAACAAACAATCCAACACTTTCAGGTGTGGTCAAGCAAAAGAGGGCACACACATTCCCTGCAGAAATTCTTCTTATTGTAACATCTTATTGCCCATCAAAGCACATTTGAGCTGTGGTTGTTGCTCTACTCGTCCAAAATGTTGGTATATTCCTTGATTTTTTAAAGCCAAATAAGAAGAGTTGTTTGGCTGAATATTTTAAAAATATAAAATGCAAACAATAAAATTAAACACAATCCAATCAAAACCAGTAGCAAAGAATAAAAATATCACAACTGAAATCACGCAAAACCTTATATTTTCTCTACTCTTCTTAGGCCTTATTTTTTTGTAAATGAATAATTTATTCCACATTCAATCATTAGTGCTCTCTGGGTGATGTGTTAACAGAAACAATAAAGCAATAAGTGATGATAGCACAATGCCAAGATAAAACTAGCAGCAAAGAATGAAGACATCAAAATGCGTGAGACTGGAATAAAACCAGCAATAAAATATAAATAATATTAATAATATAACCACTAAAGGCAGTTCTTAAAAGACTTAGAAGAATAAAAGATAAAATACTATGCCACTCTGCACCTGACAACTGAATGTTTTCCAGAAAATGCTTCACACTTCTGGCAATCACATTGCATATACACTTCGGAATTGCATAGAAATTGTAAACATCAAGTAATTATTAGCCATGGTCCCAGTTACTGTTACATCAATTCATTTCATGTTTTCATTCTGTTTGTTTCATTGGGATCGCACAAAACGGTTCAACCCCCCACGGTACGAAAATAATAGTGAAACGAAAAGGAAAGTAGCAATGGTAACCATGTGGTCGTCTGCTTTTTGGGCCATATAGCGCAGCCCAGGGAATATTTCCGCATTGTTTTAACTCTTGAGCCCAGTTGGGACAATCAGAGGAGAAGAATGCAGTGACGTGGATATGCATTGCTCAGGGTATTGGGGCGACCACCCCCAAAGCACTCATTGTGTGGCGTGTGTCTGTCAGTGCTGGAGCCCACTCCTGTGTCTGCTTTCCTTGTTGCCAGCCAACCACTGATTTTTGCCTTAGCTTGGCTGCTTATGCTTAGCTGCTGGCATCTTTTTGATGTCTTTATTTTTATTTCATTCTTTTTATTTTTATTTAAAGAGACTGGGAGATTTGAACAGTTGGGAGTGGGTTGCGCTGGGTGATGCCCCTTGGTGCTAGCGTATGCAGGGCTTTGGGGAGAAGAACATCTCTTTGCTCGCTGCTCAGATTCTTTCTTTTCTTCTCTTTCCTTTCCTTTTAAAATATTTTAAAATCTTTGGGTGGCTCATGGAGCCTTAGTCAGGGTCACCCTAATTTTGTTTTCTCCTCCCTTCCTCTCCTATCCCTGTGAAAGAGCCCTGTGAAATATATTAATTATAACTATATCACTGTAATAGAAATTCAACTGAAAGAAAAACCCTACAAAACCACTCTCTTTACCTCCCATCTAGTACTATATTTGCATTTATTACGTCTAGTTCTGATATATTTCTCTCTGTGGGTATTCTGCCTCCTGAATTTTTAAAAATAATTATTTTTCAAAGGATTGTTGGCTTTCAGTAGAATAATTTCTCCACCTTTGAAAACCACTATCTCTCTATCAAACTTTCAATCTCTATCGCTGTACCTGGCCGGCCTTGTTCTGCCCTCTAAATCACTGCATTTACAGGAATAGTTAAATCACATCTGTAATACTTTTAAAGAAAAACAGCAATTGGGTTGGGAAAAGGCATCGTAGTGTCACCTTCAAAGGAGCTTGAAGACGTTGCCCCTTCTGTTGCCCCTCATTAACAATCCCTTGGAAAACCCCCTCTCTTTCCCTCTCTATCTATCTGCCACTGCCCCACCTTCCTGAATCAGTGAGGTTGATGTTGATGACCGACCTGCTTTGAACCGCTAAAGGCAAAGCACCAAACTGTGTGTGTTGAGCATATTTGGCATTTGGGAGGGAAAATGGTGCCTTGATGCTGGAGAAGTTAGAAGGCAGGGCCAGTGAGGGAAAGAGGGAATGCTTTTAAAGGAGATTTCCTCTCTAGAAAGAAAAAAAAGCCCTAAAAATTGGGGGGTGACCCGAACGTTTTAAAGGTTGGTGGGCTATATGTGGTAGATATGCCCTCCATGTGTGGGAAGCCCTCCCATTGCCACCAATGGTCCAAAAATTTTCATCCTTTCAGATGCGGAATAAAAATGTCAAATTCGGAAAGGTGCCCGTTTTCGGAAGCAGCACTCAAAAACGAAAACGGGGCCATACAAATGAAACAATCAGAAACGGATAGCAATTCTATACAAATGCACAAGACTAGTAATTATTCTATATATGTCAATTGCATCTATTTTTCGATCTTTTGCTAGTAATTATGTTTTAAATACATTTTAAGAACATTAATCTGTTTTTTTAAAAAATCATATTGTTTAATTATTTTAAAATTTTTGTAAACTAACAATTTAAACTAATATTTTAAAAATGATTGTAAGCTGCCTTGAATCTCATCTTGAGAGAAAGACGATGTACACATTCAGTAAGTAAGTAAATAATTGTGTACTTTGACTGATGGTGAAGAAGAGGTGAGAGAATATTTCTACTAGTTTAAGCTCTGAAGCCATCTCCCATGTTGTTTCAATTGGACACTCATCCAAGCATTTTGTTGGGGAAGTGGCAAAACAGCCTCAGAACAGTCTATCAGTGGTGGAACATCATTAAATATAACCCTATATCGAGAGGCATGGAGACGCACTACCCACAATGCTGCGGCCTCTTTCGAGAAGACACACCAAATGGGTCTCGAAGAAGAACGACAACGAAGAAAGAACCTCAACTTGGAAACAACATCACCCTTGGAGACTTTCTGCTGTGCTTTCTGCATCTGAACTTGCCTATCTCAGATTGGCTTTTTTAGTCATCAATGCGCTTGTAAAAAGCGTGGGATGAGTCCTTCCTAAGAATCTTCGTTCGCGAAGTAATGCCGAGAGATATAGACAAGTGTGACCAGTAAGAAAAAACATACAGGAGATTCGTTGTGGGTTTCTCCTATTTATCATATTAAAAATAATTAATAACTGAGCATTAAGTAAATACAAGTTAATTAAAGGATTCTCGGCTTTAAGTAAAATGACATTAATCCTCAGGACTTGACATTATAAGACATCATTGGTAAGCGCAGGTATGTGCTAAGAAATCACTTTCCTTCTGTACCAAAGCCAGCTTTTTTATCCAATTCTTGGCTGAGAACTATTAAATATTGGCAGCTATGTATAGCTTCTGTTTCACAAATACCATTATTCACCTTTGATGAATTTCCGAGATCTGTTTTATAAACACATCTGCCTCTGGTTCCTCAACAAAGTCATCAAACATAAGTGACTCGAGACTAGGCAGGGACAAAAAAAGAAATCCTTCCATAAACAGGCAGCTCTTATGTCTTTTTCTTGGAATAGAAAGAGCAAAGCATCCACTTCCCTGAGAGAGATGAAGCGGGGCAAATCAAGCATTCGACACTCTGCCAGGTTTTCCTGCCTGGAGGGACAATTTCTGGAGAAACTGCCTTTGTTTCAAACAGGGTGAACTCCTTCCCATGTCATCTGCCTAACATGTAGCTCAGCATCTACTTTTTAGTAAGGTTTTTAAGTAAGGTTTTTTTTAGGTTTTCAGATGTGCTGCCATCTGTTGATATTTTCTAATGCAACTCCTACCTCAGATGTTGTTTGCTACTGGGACATAAATTGCACCCATTAATATTTCAACGTTCTGCTCAGAATAACAAAAAAGCATGTTCAAAAATTTCTGAACTCAGCTAGATCTTTTGGTGAAGCCCTGCTTCCTCCCTACTCCACCTGTGTCTGTCCACTTCCAGACCATTCCCCTCAGTTCCAGTCTGCTGTATGTGTAATCAAACGAAACCAAGGAAAGATGGGATTATATGGCAGGGAGGTAGGTGCAGCTCACAGGTGATCACAGTTGATGAACCACAGTCACAGGTAAGCAACTTGCTTTTCTTCATCATGGTCTCTGTGACTCACACATAAGGTGACTAGCAAGCTAACACAAAAATAGGAATGGAGTAGTATCACACATTGTAGGAATAGTTGCCCTAGAATCAGTAAATGAATCAGGAGACTCACTGACTTAATCTTTTGAGGCCACATGGTTCAAACAAGCCAATACATGACTGCATATATGGAAATCATCTTACAGCCAATATAAGAATCAAACAGAGGACATAATTGGATGAAGAAGATGGAGAAACAAAATTTACAGCCAAAAACAAAGAGGAGTTTCAATGGACCACAGATAAAAGCAATGAGGGATAGAAGATGACAGAAACAGAATCAGAACCCTGAATTCAACTGTGGAGTGACTTGTGCACAGGGAATAAAGAGAACTAATATAATTATCAATGCAGAGGCACAGAAGTAGAAAACAAGAGATTAACAAGAGACCCCTGCCACAAAATTTACAGAAATGCCAGATGTCCAAGCTGAGCTCAGGAAAGGAAGACGGACTAGGGATCATGTCTTGCAGTATTCAACTAGGCTTATCTCATTTTGTTTGACTGTAGTCTGAGCTTCAGATAGGAAACAAGAGTTATTATGGCTCTTGATACACAACAAACAACCTTTAACATGAGCTGACCGTGACTAAGATAAATGAACAGTACCAACTTAGTTATATGCATAGTTTGGGCCACAAAATTCATTCATTTCAATCAGTCCCCAATTTCAAGGAAACAGCCTCTATGACAAAACAGTTTGTGGCCTCCCTGTTGTTAAGCTACAACTCCTACGAGCCAAGCCAATTGAGTCAGTAGCGATGTATGATGAAAGTTGCAGTACAACATCTGGAAGGCTATAAATTCTTCAGATGTTCACTATAAAAAGTTAGAATTACTAGCACTGGGGCTATATATTGATCAAAGATTAACATTTGCTTTTGCAAGCTTTGTGCAGAAACAATGTACTGCTAAATTTTAACAGCACAAAGAGATCTACACATGTTGAGGGTTTCGTTGTTGATAAAACATGTGTTTACTAGACACTTCTCTAGACCCTGTTTCTCTAGACTCTAAGAGATCCTCAAACTGTGGCTCTCCAGTTGTTTGGGCCTCCAACTCCCAGAAGCCCTAACACGCTTGTTCAATTGTCAGGAATTCTGGGAGTTGAAGACCCAAATAGCTGGAGGGCCGCAGTTTGAGGATGCCTGCTCTAGAGAAACAGAACACCAAAAAAGGATCAGATTCCAGTTTAGAAATCTTGTCCTGGATTCAGCATTGAAAATCCAATACATGGAATAAGGTAATAAAAGCAGCTTAAAAGAGAAACACAAGGTGGCCAAACCAAGAGCTACTGCAGAAAGATCCAGAGTTCAGAAGGGTTGTATGAGGAATCATTCCTCTATCTATGTGTGCTTCTGAACTGTGTGGGGTAAATAGTGTGAGAAAAAGAAGCCCCAGTCCTCCTTGGGAACCTGGACCTCAAAGTTGGCTAAGCAAGGGAATCATTGCTTTAGTTGAACTGAATTTTTGGAGGACCTTAGGGTAGTTCAAAAGCCATGTCCGAGACAGATGAATCCCAGTCTGCTTGTTTAGTTTGTGGCAGGGCAGTGGAATGATGCCTGCTGTCACGGTGCACTGTTGTAATGCTACGAATACCTCCAAAATACAGTGCAGTTGATGTGATAATCCACATTCCTCCATCTTGAAGCTTCAGAAGAAGAGTGGGTGTTGAGTTCATCACATTGTATTTCAATGTAGTTAGAACATGTTAGATGTGTAATACAGTTATGTACGGGGGAGATGCCTCACCCATTCCAATGTCAATGTTTGTAGAAAAGTTAGGACACATTGTACTTGCCAGATGGTTGGATATGTGCTACAGCAAGTGTAACTGAAGAACTCTGCCAGCAGAAGTTATTCTAATCTCTATTATAAATTGTGTGGTCCTATATTTTTGCATGTCCACATTTGATTTAGTTATCCCATATTCTTAAACTTGTATGACTTATCTAATTTTTCTTCCAATGTTTAAATAAATGCCTCCTAAAAACTAATTTGATATCTCTTCAGAGTAGCAAAACAACCTATTTGTACCAGTTATTTTAATCTCCCTATTTATACAAAAACAAAAAATAAACTTCAGAAAACATAGCATCCAACATGGAAATTGGAAAAATAAAGATAGACCTTAATACCTGGCAAATCAGAAAAGAGCAAAATGCATTCGTTGAATCCATTAGAGAGAAGACGGTCTCTTAGCTGCTGAAGAATAGCCACTCCAATGCAGAATGGGAAGGAAGAATTCCCAAGTAGCAATGTATCCCACAGATGAAAGATTTTGTGCAAAGGAAAGACATCTGCAAAGTGGGAAAGAAATAAATTAGAACAGTAATGTCATTTTTAATGATCCGGAAAGACTAAAATCCTTACTGTTAGTAGCATAATCAAGAAAACCTATTGATCACATACTTAGAAAGGGTGCTGTTCAACTGGATCTGTTGCTGTAGAGCAAAATGTAGTGAGTGCAACAGAGGAAAACAAAAACACAAAACAAAGGAAGTTCCAAAGATGGTGTACTACAACCCAAAAGTCTCTTCTACTATGCTCATAGTGAGTTAGTGAGCAAAACGTTGCCAGCAGTAGTGAATTACAATTTGTCAGGGCTGTCCAACTGCCGGCCCTGCAGGTGTTTTGGACTTCAAATCCCAGAAATCCTAGCCAGTTTACCAGCTGTTAGGATTTCTGGGATTTGAAGTCCAAAACACCTGCAGGGCCGGCAGTTGGACAGCCCTATAGACCATGTCAGTCAAAATCTTGATAGCTTCTTTGTATCAAGTATCAACTATCATCAAATGGGTTAGATTACAGGCATACCTCTGTTAACTAAGCCTCTGACAAAAGAAAATCCTCTTTACAAGCTCCTATCTAACTGGAACATTTTGAGCAGAATCAACATTAATGAAAGATAGCTGGAGGAACACGTATTTTTAGTGTCAGATTGAACAGTCTGTCTGTAGCACAGAGTAATGAAGCTTAGTTGTTGAATTTAGTAGAGACACTATTTTTTCCTGAAAAATCAGGCTTTTATTTTAAAAACAAAACAAATCCATGTGAACTTTCATGAGACCATGATTAAAGGACTATTGGTCTGAAGTTCAAAGGAAAATCACTGAATAAATAAACAACATTTGTGATGTGGACTCTAAGCAGCACATGACAAAGTCAGAGCAGAACATAAAATGATAAAGCAGCAGAATGGGCATCTCACGAGGAAAGCAACAAGCCATCTATATTCTAAAAAAGCAACCTATGTATTTTTAATATTGGATCTCCAAAAGTCATTGTGTCCTAGCTCAGATGATGGCAAGCTTTCAAATTTCTATTATCTGAGCTACAAGGTTGAAGCAGGTTACCATATTGTTGTTCAACGTTCTCCAATCAAGTGCTTTCTACATGTGTTGAATTACAGTTATCTTTCACTTTTGCTGTCCCTAAGAGATTATGAGAATATTAACCAAATTTATGTTAGACACAAGGTTAGGAAAGGTCAGCTTTGATATTTGATCATCATCATCATTCTTATTTGTTACTCATCTCTTCATCAGTTGAGGTGTGGAACAACAACAAACACAGCACACAACATATCCTAAAATGCTACTAAAATCCATCAATACCTACTTCGAAAATTACAAATTTATATGGATGGGCCTGCCAGAAGATACTGTTCTTTATTGTTGATATAAATACAGACATCTCAAGATGATGAATATCTTCTAGCAGCTCATTCCATAGTCTGGAGGGGACCAAAGAAAATGTCTCCTGGGTAACAATCAGCCTAAGTTGGGCTTACTGAAGCAGAGGACATATGAGTGTACAGGGCAAATTATATAAGAGAAGGCAATCCTGTAGGTAATCTGGACCCAAATTATGCAAGATTTTAAAGGTAATAACCAACACTTTGTACTTTCCCAAAACTGAATGGCAAAAAGTGGAATAGTTTTTATTATTGATGTAATAATGTTACTATTAAATGTACCAGTAGTCTGATTGCCATGTCTTCAATTAACTGAACTTGGTACAGAGGAAACACAATGTACAGAGCATTACAGAAGTCTATTCTTGGCATTACCAGCCTTGAGACAATACCATCTTTAACCTCCTCAGTCCCTTAAACCTCCTCCTATATTATATACATGAAATCATAGACAGACCTGAACACTAGGTCAAATAGAAAAATGTGCATGATAGAATGATAATTAAATAGAAGCACACTTAGTATAGAAAAATGAGAAAATGTCATACTCACGTGTAAACATTGTAAGAAACCAAGGAATTGCATACAGCTATAAACACAACATAGAGACAAGGAAAAAGAAAATTATCGTTAAAACATATCATTGTGTATTTTCATCCACATAGTATTTTGATTCTGCAGCTTTTCATTGTCATGACCATGAGAAATCTGTTAGGATTGCAGTTAAAAATCTCCATCATTTTAATTTTCTATCAACTCTACAATTTAGGTGCTTAGAACCTGAATCTGATTGCAGTTCCTAGCATGTTGAAAACATACTCCATCATTTGCTCTCTTTGATTACAAACATTTTGCATGGGTTTTTATATGTGAAATTTCCTCTATATATGAACTTTTCAAAGGCCGTGATGACGCAATGGGTTAAACCGTTGAGCTGCTGAGCTTGCTAACTTGAAGGTTGGCAGTTTGAATCTGTCAGCCCCAGCTCCTGCCAACCTAGCAGTTTGAAAACATGCAAATGTGAGTAGATCAATAGGTACCGCCTTGACGGGAAGGCAAAAGCCGGTATGACTACAAAGTCATACCGGCTATGTAACCAGGAGCAGTCTATGGACAACACAGGCTCCTTGGCTTGGAAATAGAATTTAATATCTCCAGAGATGAGCAGAGATGAGAGCGCCTCCAGAGCTGGAGATGAAAGGGGAAGCCTTTGCCTCTGTCCATGTATTTGTGCTTCGTTGTGTGTTTCAAAGGCATTGAATGTTTGTCTGTGTCTGTATATATGCTGGAATCCGCTCTGAGTGGGTGAAATACAATCAAAGTGTTATTATTATTCTATAGAAAGTCAAAATGTGATGTTCTCCCCAGACTCTCCCATTTTTGAGTTCAGTTCTAACCCATAAAAGGAACAAATGACTGGAAAAAAGTGATAGAGGGAAGAGAAAGAATGGTTGCTTACCAGTAACCATGTTTCTTCGAGTGGATGTCTGTGAAATTAGCACTTATGATACTTGATGCACCTGTGCAGCAATCACTGGAAAACTCTGCAAAGCTGAGAAAGGCTTGTGGCTGCAGCCCCGCCCTTCATCCCCATGAAGCATATATATTGCATGAGGGGCTGTAGCCAGTAGTTCCCCTGCCACCGTGCAGCGGCCCGAGGTAGAGGCATAATCTGCGGGAGGAGGGTGGGGGTCGTGCTAATTTCACAGACATCCACTCGAAGAAACATGGTTACTGGTAAGCAACCATTCTTTCTCCTTCGTGGTGTCTGGTGAAATAAGCACTTATGATAGACTAGCGAGCCACAAACCTTGGTGGTGGGCATCATGCCACTGCCGAGAAGAGAACCGATCTGCCAAAAGCAGCATGCCTTCTCGACTGGACGTCCATCTTGTAATGGGTGGCGAAAGACAATGGAGTAGTCCAGATCGCCGCCCGGCAGATGTCGTCCAATGGAACTCCACGAAGATAAGCTGCTGACGTAGCAACAGCCCTTGTGGAGTGGCCCCTCAGATGCAGTGGCGGAGCTTTGCCCACCACTTGATAGGCCAGTCTGATAGCGGAGACCACCCAGGCAGAGAAGCGCTGGGGGGAAACAGGGAGACCCTTGGTGTCAGTGCGATACTTGACAAAGAGTCGAGGAGAGTGCCGGAAGTCCTTCGTCCTGTGAAGGTAGAAGGAGAGGGCCCTGCGGACGTCAAGGAGATGGAGCGCCCGCTCAAGCTCAGTTTGAGGAGCTTGAAAGAAGGCCGGGAGCACAATATCCTGAGCCATGTGATACGCCGTAGCGACCTTCGGGAGGAAGGTGATGTCGGTGCGGAGAACCACCTTGTCCCTGTGAAACCGGAGGTAAGGTTCATCCACACGCAGTGCACACAACTCGCTCGACCGGCGAGCTGAGGTGATCGCCACCAGGAAAGCCACTTTCCAGGATAGATGACAAAAGTCGGCGGTAGCCAATGGCTCAAAAGGTGGCTTCATCAGTGCGGACAATACAAGGTCAAGCTGCCATGCGGGAGGAGGTGGGGAGACCAGTGGTCGGAGGGCGCGATACCCTCTAAGGAAACGATGCACAAGAGGGTCCTGAAACCAGGAGGAGCCACCGCCTTTGCAGCAATATGCTGACAACGCCGCAACATAGCATTTGACAGAAGAGAGCTGTAGGCCATCCTCCGCCAATGTCGTAAGGAATAGAAGGAGGAGAGAAGTAGGGGCCTGGAGAGGAAGGACCCCGTGTTGGCGGGCAAACGCCTCAAAGCGTCTCCACTTCGCAGAATATGAGCGCTGCGTGGAAGGCCGGTGTGCAGCATCCAAGAAGGCCGTTACTGCTGGAGGGAGCGGGACGGCCTGATCCGCCATGCCGTCAGGCGGAGGAGGCGGAGGTCGGGGTGACGCACTAGACCTTCCTGCACCGTGAGCAAGTTCGGTCGTCTGCTCAGGGAGAGATGATCGCCCGCAGCCATGCCCGTGAGGAGGGCGAACCAGGGCTGCCGGGGCCACCAAGGGGCGATCAGGAGAGCATCGGCTCTGTCCGCGTCGATCTTGGCTACCACTCGGCTCAGGAGAGGCAGTGGTGGAAAAACATACAGCAGGGGCCCGTGCCAATTGTAGAGGAACGCGTCTCCCAGAGAGCCCTGTGGCGATGCCACTGGCATCCTGGCACAGAAGTGGCGGCATTTGGTGTTGGCTGGCGCCGCGAACAGGTCGATGGCTGGCTGTCCCCACCGCCGAAATAGCATGCGAGCCTCGTGAGGGTGCAGTGACCACTCGTGGTTGGTGGGCCCGGAGCGGCTGAGGTGGTCCGCCACCGTGTTGTCCTCGCCAGGCAGGTGCAGCGCCACAAGGTGGATCCCCCGAGGAATGCACCAGTGCCAAATGTCCAATGCCAACTGGAGCAGAGTGCGAGACCGAGTCCCACCCTGCTTGTTGAGATACCAGAGGGCTGCCGTGTTGTCCGTGCAGATCTGGACCACGCGGCCGTGCAGAGAGCGTTCGAAGGCTCGGAGCGCCTTCTGGACGGCAGTCAGCTCTAGCACATTGATGTGCAGGAAGGCCTCGGCCGGAGGCCACAGGCCCTGGACAGAGAGGGTGCCGGATGGGCTCCCCAGCCCTGAAGGGAGGCGTCCGTGGTGACGACCACCGAAGGGCCGGGAGGGCGAAATGGCATGCCCATGCAGACGGCGCTGCGAAGAGTCCACCAATGTAGAGAGCAGCGGACGAAAGCCGGCAGTCGTAACAGGCAATGCTGGCTGTGTCGGAGAGGGTCGAACACCCTGACGAACCATGCCTGCAGAGGGCGGAAGTGTAGCCGGGCATATGGAGTGACAGCAGTCGTGGAAGCCATATGCCCTAGCGTGGACTGGACGCGCTTGGCCGGTACAGAAGCAGAACGTTGAAGGAGCTGCACTGCTGAGCGGAGGTTGCGAAACCGCTGCTCCGACAGAAACGCCTTGCGCTGAAGAGAGTCCAGACGTGCGCCAATGAAGTGAATGTCTTGTGTTGGGTCTAGGTGGGACTTGCCCACATTGATCGCCAGGCCAAGGGTCTGTAACAAAGATAGGGTGAAGTCTAGATGCCGGAGGAGTTGGGACCGTGAAGCCCCGACGGCCAGCCAGTCATCAATGTAAGGAAACACCGTGATTCCGTTCACCCGTAAGTGCGCCGCCACCGCTGCCATGACCTTGGTGAAGACACAAGATGCAGTACAGATGCTGAAGGGGAGGACGCGGAAAGAGTAGGCCTTAGCGCCAACCTTGAAGGACAAGCACTTGTGGTGGTGAGGCGCGATGGCTACGTGGAAGTAGGCATCCCTTAAATCAATGGTGGCGAACCACGCACCATGAGGAAGCAGTGGTAAGATGGTCGAAAGAGTCACCATGCGGAATCTGCGGGGCCGGATGTACTGATTAAGAGCACGCAGATCCAAGACAGGCCGTTGGCCCCCATCTTTTTTAGGCACCACGAAATAGGTGGAGAAAAAAGCAGATTAATACTGTGATGGGTGAAGCGGCACAATCGCACCTTTCTGGAGTAAGGTCCGTACCTCATCCAGAAGGACAGCAGAAGGCGGAGACGTCTGGATGCGCCCTAGGGGCGGAGGTAAGTCAAATTCAATAGAGTAGCCATTGCGAATCACATCCAGCACCCACTGATCGGTGGTGATGGAACTCCATGCCTTGTAGTAAGCAGCCAGACGCGTGCCGAAGTAGATAGATGGCTGAGGAGGAGGTGAGGACACCCGGTGAGGAAGTGAAGGGAACACCTGTGAAGAAGAGGGAGGGGAGAGGCCGCTAAAAGCGACGCTTGCCCTTAGTTGGGGGCTTCCCCTTACCCTGCTGACGCGTTGAAGACCGTGTCTGCGGTTTCGGGGACCGCGGAGGTCTAGGGACTGACGATGTCCGCGGGGCAGAGGGAAAATACCTCCTAGTAGAAGAGGAGGAAGCCTGCTGAGGTCGAGAGCGAGAACGGGAAGAGGGCTGCGGAAAGCCATACTGACCAGCAGCCGTCCGTACTTCTTGGGACTCCTTCAAGGTGGAATCAGTCCCAGGGTTAAAGAGACCAGCATCATGAGTGGGCATATCCTCTGCCAGAATCTTGCCCTCGTCAGAGAGCGTGGAATTGCGCAACCACGCATGACGTCGGAGGGATGTAGCAAGAGAAAACAGCTTCCCTGAAGTATCAGCGAGATGCTGGGACATGTCCTTATGGGCACGGTGAAGAATCAGAGCTTCCTGCTGGTAAGCCTTGGCCATGGCCTGGTGGGAGGAAGGAATCAGATCCAAGTAAGGCCCAATCTTATTCCATAGGAAGGCATTATAAGCACACATGTAAGTCCCATAATGCGCCATCCGTGCAGTCAAGCTGGCATTGGCATGGGCCTTCTTCCCCATGGCATCCAGCTTCTTGCCTTCCTTATCTGGAGGAGAAGGTTGAGTCTTATGCGACCGCTTGCACTTGGCCATATTCAAAACAACAGTGTTGGGTGTGGGAGGCCGAGCAATCCAAGGGGCAGAAGCAAGGTCAACACGATAACGTGCATCCCATCTGCCCGTGACAGCTGGTACCGCTGAGGGAGCCTGGTCAGGATTCGTAGTCAAGTGGAGCAAATAAGGCAGAGCAGGCAAGGTGGTAGAAGCCAATGACTGCTGGACCTGTTCATTGGGAGGAAACATGGGGTCCTCCACCGGGTCACGGCTCTTCTTAGGAGTCAAAGACAATGACTTAGAAAGCCGGACTAACAGAGCTGCGAAGGCAGAAGCGTCTTCCGAAGGAGGCGCAGGAGAGGCAGCAGGAGCTGCAGACGTACAAGTCGCAGCAATGGAGGACCCAGACTCAGAGGAAGAACAAGTCTCATCTGGAGGATCCTGGTGGGGGGCGGCCGGGCACAAAGGCAGAGCAGGCATGCGAGGCTGCACCCCAGGAGGAGGGAGGGGAAGAACAGGAGGCAAAGGCTCAGCACGGAGCTGAGGAGCCAGGCAGTAAGCCCTCCCTCCAGGAGAATAACGCCAGCCAGCGTTGGCCTCCATGTGCCGCACCTCAGGCCTGGCAGTAGCACAGGACCGAGAGAGGTGGGAGTGACTTCGCCGCGGCGGAGAGCCCACACACCCATAAGGGTCTGGGCTAGCTGACCTCCACGAGCCTCGGGAAGGCGACCGGCCCCTGGAACGCCACGCCGATCCAGAGCGGGAAGAAGCCGGAGAGAGAGCCTCACGGAGTGCAGGCAGCTCGCTGTCGGGGGCATCCGCAGGCAGGAGGAACGCCGGAGGAGGGGTCAGAGCAAAGCCCATGCCGGAAACCGGCAACCCCGCCGCGAAGCCATGGCCACTGGGACCAGGCTGCGGTTCCTCCACGAAGTGCGGCGAAAGCATCGGAGGGGGCAACGAGGCTCCGCCTCCACTTCCGGCCGAAGCCGGAAGTGCTTGGTGCACCAGCCCCAGCTGCTCTCGCGGAGGAGTCTGGGGAGGCGAGGCCAGCAGAGATGGCTGCGGCGCGGGCTCCACCGGAGAAAGCGCAGCAGGCGGCGAAGAATGGCGGCGACGGGAGACCCCAGGAACGCCGCAGGTCTTCTGGAGCTTCTTCCCCCCGGTCCCGGCAGGTGAAGTGCTCCGGTCAAGAGAGGCTTTCCGCTTCACCGGCGCAGTAGCCTGGGGAGCACTGACGTGGCCTGTAGCAGGCCCAGCAGGCTCCGACGCCGCTCGGCGGCCATCAGAAGGAGGGGGAAGAAGAGCTGCCTCACAAAGGAAGGTCTTCAAACGCCGGTCTCTGGCCTTATGGGCCTCCGGCGGAAAAGCCTTGCACAAAGAGCAAGTGGCAACATTATGCGTTTCACCTAAACAAAGGAGACACAAAGAATGGCCATCCCCCACAGGGAGCTTCTCCCCACAAGAAGTACACTTCCTAAGAGGAATAGGAGAAGCCATAGTAAACAAAAGAGGTAAGTACGATACCAGTCCGAAGTCAGGGATTGGAGAAAGGCACAAAGTCCATACAAACAATCCGAGGTCAGGGTTTGGAGACACCAGAGGAGTCCAAAAACCAGTCCAAATAGGGTTGGAGAAAGGAGAATATCCAATAAACAGTCCAAGTCAATAGGAGGGTTGAATATCAAGCAGAGAGGTTCCTAGGTTGCTGCTGTAAGGCGGCTGGAAAAAAAGGAACTACTGGCTACAGCCCCTCATGCAATATATATGCTTCATGGGGATGAAGGGCGGGGCTGCAGCCACAAGCCTTTCTCAGCTTTGCAGAGTTTTCCAGTGATTGCTGCACAGGTGCATCAAGTATCATAAGTGCTTATTTCACCAGACACCACGAAGGAGAAAGATACTTGCCCCTACTCACGGTACCAATAAAATGTAATGCATTCAATCTGTGATGACATACACTGGCTAGTCCCAACTATAGTAAATCTAATGAATGGTGAAGCAATATGCAAGAAAATACAACTGATCCAGTGGTACTACTCATCTCCATTATATAAATGCGGTTGGTGGGGATGAGACAGGGCCTTCTCGGTGGTGGCTCCCCGTCTGCAGAATGCACTCCCTATGGATATACGATCAACCCCATCCCTCCTGGCATTCAGAAAAAAAGTGAAATCCTGGTTACGGGACCAAGTGTTTGAACATTAGCACGATTTGGCACTTTAGATTGGATTGAAATGGCAAACTGGTGGACAAGACCCAATGCTTCAATTATGGATGAAATACTGTTTTAACTGATGTGAATATATATGATGTATTTTAATATTAGTTGTATTTTAACGAATTTTAATGCCAGCTGTAATTTAATGTATTTAATTTTAACTGTTTTTGGGTGTTTATTCTACGTATGCTGTGTTGGCATCGAATTGTTGCCGTTGTTAGGCCACTCTGAGTCCCCCCTCGGGGGTTGAGAAGAAGCGCGGTAGAAATTATGGAAATAAATAAATAAATAAAATTTAGAAAAGATTTGTAGGAATAAATATGTGAACACTGTGGCTCAAACATTTTATTCACTGTTACAATTTCTTTTTTAAAAAATACTGAAACAAAAGTCTCTGATGTTTTCTGGGGTCTCCCAAATCTCTATACACATGTAGGAGACAATTTATGACAAATCCATCCATCAAGAAGAGCCAGATTTTACACAAAAAGGTTTTATTTGCATAGAGAACTATATCAGTTCAAGAGACTTGGAAACACACAATCTTGATCCAATTAATAAGAATTAATTCCAATTAATAAGAATTACACTTTTAAATGTTATATATTCATTCATATAAGATGCTGGTCAAGGCACTAAAATCAGAAAATCAAGGAAAGGTATGTTCAGGTATGAGAGATAGGTATAATGCTGCTGGTTAGCACAGAGACAAGTTACAGTTCTGTCTCAATGACAGTTTATGCCTTTTTTAATAGATCTGCTCTGACAAAAACAACATTCTGCAAGTATCTGGCGTCACTAAATTGTAGCCATCAATTTCTACTGCGTAAGTCGAAATTGTACTTGTGGAAATAAATAAGTCACCATGGAGACAGCTCATCCAATCTAGTTATAGAGCCAATCAGAAGGGCACACTAGATCTTAACGAAAAATAGTAAATACACTTAAAAAGTGGCAAATGAAGATCAGCAGCATCATTAAGGGCAAACTGGCTTTACCAGGAAAGGACACAATTATTAAGAGGGAAAAGTAAACAGTAAAGTTGTCAAAACAAACTGGACTGTAATCATTTCTACATCTTATTCCATCTGAAGGAGACAAAAACAGATGCAATTAGATAAAAAATGAATCTGGCAAATAACTGCATCCCTCATTTGCACTGAGGAAGAGCTGCAACATGGAGCTGCATCAATGCGTTTCAAATTTATCCTTAGTACACATTGCCCCCATCTGTCTAGCTTGAGTATAACCAAGCAATAATTTTAATTCTTGCTGCAGTATTTCCTCATAGTTTTGTTTTTATGGTGGAACAAGAAGGATGATCTGGGCTTGCTTTCAAAACTGCCTATTGCTGCTTTTCTGGAACAATGTACCAAATACAAAGTTATGCTAAACGATATTTCTTTAAGTGTTCCACCTTAACAATAATCTTTTTTTGTCTTCATGACTTATTTCTTAACATAATTTTCGAAATACATCAGTAAAAAGCAATTAGTCTACCACACACAAAAAATAAAATCAATGAAGTTTTAGTGGAAGTGTCCTCTTCAGTGTCGATTAGTTGTGGCAGTATTACACTAAACCAATATTAACATTAATTTGTTAAATGTTTATCATTAAGGAAGGTCCATAGTTTCCTGTCACAAATAAAAATGGGTTTATAGTAAGACTGTAGTAGCTATATAGAGAGAAAAAACTATAACACAAACCAACAAGTATTTTTCATCAGAGGTTTTTTTGCGCTGAATTCAGAGCTTTGTTTATTTTTTCTCTATCACGTGTAGTTTTTGCGATAAGACTAATTGAACAATTAATGCATTTACACACTGATATCAATAAAATGTAATGAATATCAGTGTGTAAATGCATTAATTATGCATTTCAGTGCAAAAAAACCTCTATAAGAATAACCTAAAATCATATCTGAGCAAAAATACTTGTTGGCTTGTAGTTAATTAGAGTCTATTGATATCAGTGCATGGATCCATTAATTATTCAACTAGCCTCATCGCAAAAATTGCACAATAGAAAAAAACAACACAGATCTGAATTCAGCACAAAAAAACTCCATAAGAATGACCCAAAGTTATATCTGATGAAAAATACTTGTTGGTTTGCGTTACTCAAATATGATGTGAAATGTGCAGACTTTACAGAAGTCCACTGTAATGTACCATTCATCATATTTTTAAAAGTTGACATGATGGGAAAAAAGAAGACATATTTAAAATTAGCACGAAATCGATTTAAACTGTGCTACTCTCATTTCTGATTATTACAAAAAATGATTTTGTTGATTTGTCTAATTAATATAAAAGCAGAAACTGTGACTTGTTTCATAAAATGCAGGTGAAGAAAACCAGGAATGACAACAGATACAGCTTCCTCTTTTGGGTGAAAAGGTCATTTTGCTTAGTATTGAGTTGTTCTCATGTTGTAATGCTGACACACATAGGATACTTTTGTAAAGCACAGTAGCTTAAATTTTAGAATATGCAAATGTATGTCTATTAATATAGAAATTTCCCTTTCCTTCTCTTTCTGCAAGTTTGTTAGATTGTTCTTCAACATGACAAAATATTTTCTTTGTGCAAGAGAAGGGTAACATTTACTGCATTGGAGAAGGACACTGTTTCATATTACCTTATAATTTATTTTTATAAAATCTAAGAGGATTTCTATTTATTCCATATTTCCCTACCAACCTGAGCTGCATAATACTCAGTGCAGGTATTACGACAACTGTCAATGCTCACTATTCGGTAATGTTCAATATTCTAAGAGATTTGTACTGTAAGAGTAATGGAAAAGTGCCAAGAAATAATCTCTTTCACAGCGGGAACCTGAAAGATTAATCAGCATCCGATTAGAACTCAAGCATGAAAATCTGGATCGTATCATTGCTGAAGTGTGTATCTTACACCTTGATGGAGCCCACAGAGTCACAGGTACCTAAATATAATGTAGATTTTATTTTCCTAGAGAAAAGTGGAACTGTTTAGATTTCTTTCTTTTTTTTGAAGTATTTTTTATTGAGAACTGTTTAGATTTCTAATTGAGCTGCAAATCTATTTGCATGGACAATACAACTCTGCATATAACTTGGATTTCATACAGTTGTATACTTGGCATTACTTCTTTGCCAACTTCCAAGCCCTTGAAAACAAAGACTATGTATCTGAGCAAGGTTCTAAAAAAGGAGGATTGATACTAAATTCAATGTATCTAAAAGCAATTCTAGATGGAAAGAGGGCCAAATCATCATTTATGATGCCTTCTATAACACCTGTGGACATATTTAGTTTCTGCTCATAACAACTGAATGGTTCTCTGGGCTCAAGTTGCATAGATGACTATGTATATACACAGATGGAAAAGACCTCCAAAAGATAACTATTTATGCCATCAAGGAACAGTTATCCTTTGGGGAAAAGCATGACAGTAAAATGCTTTCTTATAAGAGAAAGAAATATAGGAACACTTTGCTTATTTGATGGGTTAGGGATTTCAGCACTATCAGAAAGTAGAATTAGGTGAACAGTGAGACCCACTTTACATGGGGCTTGGAATTAGTACTCCAATTAGTACAAAGATCTGCAGCCAGGCTGTTAACAGGAGCTAAATGCAGGGAGCATACCACCCCCTACTAAAACAACGCCACTGGCTACCTATATGTTTCCGGGCTCAAATCAAGGTGCAGGTGATTATCAACAAAGCCCTACACGGTTCAGGTCCAGTCTATTTGCGCAACCGCGTCTCCTGCTTTGAACCCGCTTGGGCTTTAAGATCTGCCAGGGAAGCCCTTCTCACGACCCCTCCTCCATCACAAGCGCCACTGGCAGGGACGAGGGAAAGGGCCTTCTCGATGGTGGCCCTCCCGGCTCTGGAATGCCATCCCCAATGCCAAGTAAAATTGTGTGCCTTGTGGAAAATGGCAAATTCAAGGTTTGCCTTACAAAAATTTTTTAAAAAGTTTTCAAGCCAGTCATGGATGAATCCGTGACACAGAATCCTTGAAACTATTTGAAATCGATATCATATTAAGTGGCAAAGCTTTCAATAGAACAGTTTTTGAATTATATCATGCTTATTTTAGATTGTGAAACAACCCTTTAAACAGATCCTACTTTCTTTTACTAACCGTTAAAAGTGTATTAGAAGCATTTTCACTTACATCTGGAATGAAGCCAATTTCATTGAGATGGTTACTCAGCTCAGGGTCATGGAATGCAATCATCTGAGAGAAAACTGTCAGGTATTCTGAAGAATGAGAAAAAGGAAGTATCATTTCAGAACATCTTTCTTTAGGAATTTGGTCCAAGGAAGAAGAGACAAAGGTATGTTTTTTAACAGTACCATTACAAAATAATAATAGTAGTAATTGTGGTAATAATAATAATAATAATGAAATACCCTAAAGATCCACAGCTGTACAAGAATTATAATTTTTTTGTTTTTTAACCCTGGTGTATAACTACAAAGGAAACAAAAAGAAAGCAATGCCTCCCATAAGAATTACTGTATGTTCTCTCAAATGATGTATTCCTTTGGTCCCCAGATTTCTAACATTACAGTGAGTGAGATATTGAAGTGTTTACTTACAAAATTCTTATATTCTCAGTCTTATATTTTCTTTGCTATCTTTACCTGTCTTCCTTACCTGTGTGGATAATGGATGCTTATATTGTTTAACTGATATTTTATAATTTTCACTGTTAATGTTGGTTACTTATGTTTTGGCTATCTTGTTTGTTTTTCTATTGATTTGATGTGTTATTATTTGTTATTTTATTTTTTATGCATTTTACTGTATTTATTCCTGTTGTGATCCGACCCAAGTCCCTTGGGGAGATAGGACATGTTAAAATAAAGATTATTATTATTATTATCTAAATGGTGAATTGAAATTTATGTTACTTCAATGCCATGAATTTGGGTAATGAAAGTAATGAAGGAATAGGATAGCAAAACATCCAGGTGTCCCCTGGGCAACATCATTGTAGACAGCCAATTCTCTCACACCAGAAGCGACTTGCAATTTCTCAAGTTGCTCCTGACATGAATTTTTTTTACTATCAATGAAACATTAGCCAAAGGCAATGCTTGACAGAGTCTGGCACAAAATGCATCCTGAAAGAGCCCAGAAACACAATCGTTTTCAGATCAGGGTATCAAATCATGTTTGAAATAAACTTTTGTAGACCTCAGTCTACTTCATGTAATGCATCATGACTGTGGATGATCACATTTGAGAAAAAGAAGTTAAAATTTGCTCCCACCATTAGCTCCCCTTCCAATATTACAGCCCTTGCAAATGGAGAGCTGGGGGTCCCCTCATTTAGAAACGTAAAATATGAAAACCTGCATAATGTTCTTGATCCAGATCAGGGTTGAATATGAATGTGCTAGGATATATGAAATAACAAAGTACAGCAGCAGCTGCACACTCTCTTTTTTAATGTAACATATAGTTTGCACTTTTCTTTTTCTTTCGTTTCTTAACAGAAACAGCTTTTGAGCCAGAATTCACCATATAAGCTTTTAATTGGATATTTTAAATGGTTTTACATTCAATAGACAGTTCAATGGTATTTTAAAGATACCTTTTATGTTTTTACCAAATTGTGTTTTTGGTTTCCTTTCTATTCCCCTTTGGGGAGATAAATTGAGGTATAAATAAATTATTATTATTATTGTTATTATTATTTTCATCTTCTAAACCACCTTGAACTCCAGATTTGGGAAAAGGTGTGTACGGTTAAAGTAATGTGATACAATAAATCGCAAGCTGTAATGAGAGCAAAGTCGAAGTAATATTAGGTAAGAATTCCAGCTAACACATCCCAACAAATGATCCCCAAGGCAGCAATCAGCTAGGCTTTGAAGCTGCAAGGTCATTAAATGTTAATTATATTGGCTAATTGCAACATTTACACTTGCCTCAAGCAGGCAAGAGTTCTTTCTTCCACACTAGACATTCCACAGATATATAAGCCTTAGTTGCCATATAAACAGGCTTCTCAATCTCTGTGGATGCCTGTCACAGATGTGGGCATCAGGAGAGAATGGTTCTGGAACATGGCCATACATCCCGGAAAACTCACAGCAACCCATTTGTTTCTCTTATTTATAATTTTTCTCTAAAGCTTCAACTGGAACTTTTATTCTGTTATGAAAAGCCACACGTTTCTCTAACGCTATGGAAAGGATCCATATTTTATTTAGCTCTCTTCACTTGCATTAACATATTTACGTTTCTAATACATTCACCATCCACAGGTAAAGTATTTTAATCCACTAATCACATAAACTCAGTGATGTGCTGATGAAAACAAATTTACAATTAGCGTCTTGAAAGCACACTTCTTTTTAGACAAGAAATTCGTGCTCACAGTGGTTCCACACGGATATGCTACACCTTGTTAAAATGTCACCTTTATTTGAATAGCTAGGCTCATAAAATATAATTGCTATGTGGGATTACATGGTTAATTAAGTGTCTACTGAAAGCCCATATCCTCCCATGAAAAGCCTTTCCAGTGGACCAGAGACAAACAGCACTGTCTCAGGTGATACAAATTATTCCTCCATTTAATCTGGTATCCCATAGATATAAATCGTTCATTGGTCTTGCATTTTCACATACAAAAAGTGGACTTTGAAAGCCTACATTGTGACTCTTTGGAATGAAGTTTTGGAACTAGAAAAGCAATGGCGACACCAAACTTAGAGGTTCCTACTCTATGGCCTAATCATGCAAGAGACTATGATTTCAGGAGTGCTACAGATATTTCTCATGCCTAGTCTTGGGTTCATCTCCTATTAGATTTGAACCTTTAAAATAGCGTTTCTCAACCAGGGGGTGTCAGAGGGGGTTGGCAAAGACCATCAGAAAACACAGCATTTTCTCTTGGTCCTGGGGGTTCTGTGTGGGAAGTTTAGCCCAATTGTATCATTACTTGGGTTTGGAATGCTCTTTCATTGTAGGTGAACTACAAATCCCAGCAACTAGAACTCCCAAATATCAAGGTCCATTTTCCCCCAAATCCACCAGTGCTCACAGGTGAGCATATTGAGTATTTGTGCCAAGTTTGGACCAGATCGATCATTGTTTGAGTCCACAGTGCTCTCTGAATGTCGGTGAACTACAGCTCCAAAGCTCAAGGTCAATGCCCACGAAAAACTTTTAGTATTTTCTGTTGGTCAAGGGAGTTCTGTGTGCCAAGATTGGTTCAATGCCATTGTTGGTGGAGTTCAGAATGCTCTTTGATTGTAGGTCAACTATAAATCCCAGCAACTACAATTCCCAAATCACAAAATCCCTGCAACCACATCAGTATTCAAATGTGGGCCTAATGGGTATTTGTGCTAAATTTGGTACAGTGAATGAAAATACATCCTGCATATCAGCTATTTACATTACAATTCATAACAGTAGCAAAATTACAATTATGAAGTAGCAACAAACATAATTTGATGGTTGAGGGACACCACAACATGAGGAACTGTATTAAGGGGTCTCAGCATTAGGAAGGTTGAGAACCACTGCTTTAAAAGGATCCAAGGTGGCAGAACAGGAAAACAGTTCATGTGCTTCAAAAAAATATCTACTATCAGAGTAGACCAGGAACCTGCAGCCAAGACTCTCTATAAAACAACCACAAGGCTTCATTCCAAAGGACTGATATAGGGCTCTTCCAAGAACTTCAGTACAAGATAGCAGACAACTTTTCACCCTGCACGGCCACAACGTATGAATTGCAATGCAAGAAACACAGATCTGGAAATTTCCTTCTACACACAGAACAGTGTTCACATTCATGTCGCTCTCTATCTCTTTTGTTGACCTCCTTCAGTCTGGATTGAAAGGAGGGCCTATAATATAAGACAGGGATGCTGCAGATGGATTGAAGTCTGCATATGAAGAAGGAGACATTTTTCCATTTACAAAAAAAAAAATTAATTAAAGGAATGTGGGCCACTGTAAATAAGACTGGTACATTCTGCAGCATATGAATGTCAACAAAGTCTTGGTGGCGCAATGGGTTAAACATTTGTACCGGCAGGACTGAAGACTGACAGGTTGGAGGTTCAAAACTGGGGAGAGCACGGGTGAGCTCCCTCTGTCTGCTCTAGCTCTCCATGCGGGGACATGAGAGAAGCTTGTGAAGACACACTGAGGAAACAGTCACTCTGAATGACCAGATACTACACACATGGGTAGCAAAACATCAATAAACTGTGAAATATAGCAAAAGGTAAAAAGAACATCCCAATGCCTTACATAGGACAATATGTCTGACATCAGTAATAATACATATCAGTGAAGGATAACAGTACATATATACAGTCTTGAGTCAGATACAGTGCCTTCCAGGTGGGAAGAAACAATGCAGAGTTAATAGTAGCAAGTGGCAATATATCAATCACATATCTACAAAGATGGCAATCATATATCAATCACTTATCAAGTACAATAATAAGCAATTCGCACCACCAACATAGGCCAGAAAGATAAACAGTTCTAGTACAGTATATGTATATACCCAAGCTAGAGTAAGCAAAATAAATCTAAGAGCCGATACTCGAAAATCCAGGTAAATAATGACTACTATCGGAGGCTACACGATACCTGTATGTATCTCCCTAGGCTCCGTTTGCTCTAGGGTGCACGCAAACCATGGGAACTATGACGTCACTTAGGCGCGTCCAGTAAGCCAGTTGCCCAAGTGCTGCATAAAGCAATACTCCTAGTGCCAGTACGGCTAGTGTGCTATTCTATATTGCTTTGGAGCTTCTCCCTGAGATTTAGTTCATTTGGTATCTGGCCGCTAGCTGTACCACGTCTATTACTCGTAAATTTTTCCATTGCTTTATGCAGCACTTGGGCGACTGGTCTACTGGACACGCCTAAGTGACGTCATAGTTCCCATGGTTTGCGTGCACCCTAGAGCAAACGGAGCCTAGGGAGATACATACAGGTATCGTGTAGCCTCCGATAGTAGTCATTATTTACCTGGATTTTTGAGTACGGGCTCTTAGATTTATTTTGCTTACTCTAGCTTGGGTATATACATATACTGTACTAGAACTGTTTATCTTTCTGGCCTATGTTGAGGCTTGGTGGTGCGAATTGCTTATTATTGTACTTGATAAGTGATTGATATATGATTGCCATCTTTGTAGATATGTGATTGATATATTGCCACTTGCTACTATTAACTCTGCATTGTTTCTTCCCACCTGGAAGGCACTGTATCTGACTCAAGACTGTATATATGTACTGTTATCCTTCACTGATATGTATTATTACTGATGTCAGACATATTGTCCTATGTAAGGCATTGGGATGTTCTTCTTTTTACCTTTTGCTATATATTACAGTTTATTGATGTTTTGCTACCCATGTGTGTAGTATCTGGTCATTCAGAGTGACTGTTTCCTCAGTGTGTCTTCACAGTTCTGTATACCAGTCCAGCATTGTTCTTTTGTTTGTTTGTACATGAGAGAAGCTTCCCAGGACTACTGACCGAAAGGTTGGTGGTTTGAATCTGGAGAGCAGGGTTACAATTACAAGTTACATTACAAGGAGTCCCTGGTGGCACAATGAGATAAACCCTTGTGCCGGCAGGACTGTTGACCAAAAGGTCTATGGTTTGACTCTGGGGAGCGGGGTGAGCTCCCATCTGTCAGCTCCAGCTTCTCATGTGCGGACATGAGAGAAGCCTCCCACATAGTTGGTAAAACATCCAGGTGTCCCCTGGGCAACTTCCTTGCAGACAGCCAATTATCTCACACTAGAAGCGACTTGCGGTTTCTCAAGTTGCTCTTGACAAGGAAAAATAAAATTAAAAGGTCTTCAAAAATACCCAGTCTAATAATGGCATGTTTTCTGGTAATTGTTAATATGGTCATGATAGTTTACATCTGAAAAACAGATTAAATATTTAAAATTATATACATATTAAGGTAAATACCAATATAAAGGCCTTTTGTGTTTATTAATTTCTGTGTGATTTAAACAGAAAACCTACCTTGAATCACATGTGAATTGTCTTTTAGAAAGAAATTATATAGGTATTTAGGAATAAAAGCAGACATACAAGCATAGGCCAGAGCTAAAAGAGAAGGACAAAGAGAGTAATTAGTACAACATCAATCAATCGATCGATCAATCAATGTATCTGTTGAACTGCCTTCTCCCAGAATTGCATTAAAGATACATACATTTAAAACACAATAGAATTTGAAAAAACCCCCTTAATATAAAAGTAAAAACTCAATTGAACCAGAGTTGTATATAAAAAACACAAGTTAAACATTGTGTTGCCAAAGGCTTTCATGGCCGGAATCACTGGGTTGCTGTGCGTTTTCTAGGCTGTATGGCCATGTTCCAGAAGCATTCTCTCCTGATGTTTCACCCACATCTATGGCATACAGTCTGGAAAACTCATAGCGACCTAGAAACAAGTCAAACATATTTACAACACAACAAAACAGAAACACTGTTGGAAATAGCAAGCTTCTACAAGCCTCCTAAACCAGTGATTTCTTATGTATATAATTCAGATTGCTTATAATATTGTATGTATATTTTGATATGCAGTTTTCCCTTACCTCTATGTTGTTTGAGGTTGTGGGAGGGAGTACAGACCATGTCACCAGATCTGGGACTATTCAGGCTGAGACTCCATTTTAGAAGCTGAATTTGCATCAGAAGAAGTACAGTTTAGAAGTAAAGTCTGTGTCAGTATGCTGCAGTGTGTAGTCAGTATTTACTAAGTGAATGTCCAGTAATTAGGCTTGTTTGATTAAAAAAACGGTTCAAAACTCATTTCGGATGTAGGGGGCGCTAAAGTCAATTCCAGTTTTCACAGAAAAAAAAGTTCAAAACTTTTCAAAACTTCCGAATCCTTCGTTAATGGTTTCAAATTGTTATTTCCTGTTTTATTGGTTGGTATTTACTTTGAAAGTAGTTGTTTTACTCCAGAAAGGGGGGGAAGCAAAGGGAGGAAAATTATCCACTGGGTTTTAAGCTGCTTCCCAGGCTCACGAGCAGAGACGAGAGGGAGGAAAGCGATCTACTGGGTTTTAAATCGCTTCCCAGGCTCATGAGGGGAGACAGGAGGGAGGAAAGCCATCCATTGGGTTTTAAATTGCTTCCCAGGGACCAGAAGTGGGGAAACGCTGATTCATTTTCGACTCACTCACTGTTTTGTAACAGAAATGGTGGAAAAAACTTCGGAAGGGCAAACGGACTTCTGGTTTCCTTAAAAACTTCAAAATTGCTTCAAAAAGCAAATATTTCCAAATTTATTCCAAACTAGCTTGGGGACCCGGCGGTGCCCGGGTGATTTGAGAAGTGCAGCAGGATGTAGAGTGGGTCATGGGGGCTCTGTGTGCCAAGTTTGGTCTTGATCCATCATTATTGGGAGTTGCAGTGGTATTATGAATTGACGGAAGGTAGTGCAAGTCCCATCATCTGTGGTCCATCCTCCCCCAAAGTGTAGTAGGATGTAGATTGGGTCATGGGGGCTCTGTGTGCAAAGTTTGGTCTGTATTGGTGAATGGATGAGGGTTGCATTGGTGTTAGGAAGTGAGTGAAGGTACTTCAAGTCCCATCATCCGTGGTCCGTCTCACACAAAAGTGCACCAGGATGTATAGTGGGTCATGAGGGCTCTGTGTGCCAGGTTTGGTGTTGATCAGTCATTGGATTAGGTTTGTAGCAGGATTGGAAAGTGAGGGAAGGTACTGCAAGTCCCATCATCCATGTTCTGCCCCTCTCCAAACTTCAGTAGGATGAAGAGTGGGTCACTGGGGCTCTGTGTGCAAAGTGTGGTCCTTATCAGTGTTTGTTGGGATTCGCAGTGGTCTGTGAGAACAGAGGGGTGTGAAAGTACTACAAATCCCATCATCCCTTGTCAGTCCTCCCCCAAACCTCACCAGGACGTGAAGGCAGTCATGGGGGTTATGTATGCCAAGTTTGGTCTCGATCAGTGATTGGATGAGGGTTGCAGCGGACTTGGGAAGTGAGTAGAGGTACTTCAAGTCCCATCATCCATGGTCCACCCTCCTCCGAACTGCACCAGGACGTAGAGTGGGTCAAGGTGGGCTGTGTCTGCTAAGTGTGGTCTGTAGTGGTAGTTTTTGGTGGCCTCAGTGGTCTGTGGGAACCAAAGTGTTTGAAAGTACTACAAATCCCATAATCCGTGGGTCATGTCCCCCGAACCGCACCAGGACGTAAAGGGGGTTAGGGGGGTTATGTGTACCAAGTTTGGTGCAGGTCCATCACCCGTGCTGGTCGCTGTGGCCTGTGAAAGTGGCTGCCACATATCCGCCCTCCCGCCCTTCTGCACACATACATACAAACATTCCGCTTTATTAAGGTATACAGATACAGATTATGAAGATTCCGAATGAACCTAACCATGCCTATCAGTAATGCATTAGAATGAAGGGAGTGTTAGTCTGTATGCAACAAAGAAGAGACTGAAATAGAATGCTTTAGAGCAGCAGTGGTTCTCAGTCTGGGGTCTCCAGATGATTTTGGCCTTCAACTTTCAGAACTCCTAACAGCTGGTAAACTGGCTGAGATTTCTGGGAGTTGTAGGCCAAAAACATCTGGGGACCCCAGGTTGAGAACAACTGCTTTAGAGAGCTTACTGTTTAAACTCTCAACCAATAAGTAATATACCTGTAAGCTGAATACATGAAGTTTGTAAGTAAATCAACTTTGTCACTTTTAATGAATACCTATTTGTGGTCTGAGAGCATGATTTAAAAGCAATATATTTCATGGGAGTAGATGTTTTTTGAGCAACTGAAATAACATTTCTGATGATCTGCTATATATTTTGAGCATTGGCATATCTTTGATCCTAACAGTTCAGAAAGATAAGCAGGTACATCAGTCTATCAACTGAGAAGCCTAATTTGCCCTTCATGAGTACTAGTGGATATTTATTTACCTGAAAGGAGAAGGTTCACTCAAAAGAGTATTTAACTATTCTCAAAAAGATCACACTTTACAAAAGTGTTACGATTATTCCAAATAGTGTGAATGCCAATTAATCTCCAAAAGAGTTATGCTTCCAAAAGGCTATAGAGATTTCTGGTTTCCCAAAAGGTTATGGTCTAAATGTTTGCAATAGATAAACACTGAATTATGTAAGTTTGAAACATGGAACGGCCTAGACCAGGGGTGCTCACACTTTTTCAGCATGCGAGCTACTTATAAAACAATCAAGTCAAAATGATCTACCTACCCACAACTCAGAGAGCCATAAAAGCAAAATATTTGGAAATTTATTTCAGTGAGAGCCATATAATATATTTTAAGACCGAATTCAACTAAATGTGAGTATAATAAGCCCCTGAATTTATTCATAATAATGATGATGATGATATTCATTCAGCCTCTGCTACTACTACTACTACTACTACTACTAATAGTAACAACAACCATAGGTTCCTAGAGTAGAAGGAGACATCCAAGGGCCATCCAGTCCAACCTCCTGCCATAAGGGAAAAACACAAAGCATTCCTCACAGATGGCCATTCAGCCTCTGATAATAATAACAACAACAACAACGGGTTCCTAGAATAGGAGGAGACCTCCAAGGGCCATCAAGTCCAACCTCCTCCCTCCCCGCAATCTACCAGGACGCCCTACGCGATCTACCAGTAGATCGCGATCTACCTAATGAGCACCCCTGGCCTAGACGATGCTACTGGAAAGTGAGAATAACAGGAAGACATTGGTTATTATATGTTTTTAATGGTTTTTGAATTGTATTGATTTTATATTGTTGTTTTAAATGTTTTAATTGTATGTCAAACTGAAGCTTTCTCACAACAATCTTCTCTTTCTATTTCACTCTCCCTTCTCCACACCACCTTGTTTTGAAACAAATGTTTTATATAAAATGGATACAAGAAGCATAATTTACCAAGATTAGCACAAAATTCACTGCAAGTAAAACGATTTAAGCCAGGGCAGACAACTGTGACTTTTCAGATGTTGCTGGACTACTGCACCAGTTAGACTAAGTGATAAGAGATAACTGGGAAATGTAGTCCAAAAACATCTGGAGGGCCGTATTTAATTACGTACTTCTCATCTAAGGGGAAAGTTTACCTTCATCGTTGAAATTTAAATATAAGAATGGTGCACAAAGAGAATCGAGACCTACAGAAAAAAATTAACAGCATTAATCAGGTATTAAAATCACAAAATATTCAAAGGATGCATTGATAATTTTATGTATTACTTCCTCCTTGTAACACACAAACAGGTGTTCTTCACA
This sequence comes from Anolis apletophallus, assembly GCA_030556195.1. Classification (NCBI taxonomy): domain Eukaryota; kingdom Metazoa; phylum Chordata; class Lepidosauria; order Squamata; family Anolidae; genus Anolis; species Anolis apletophallus. Next base: position 83,187,477 of record JARBWK010000012.1, on the reverse strand, counting down.
TATGAAGGTAAAGGTAAAGGTTTCCCTTTGACATTAAGTCTAGTCATGTCTGACTGTGAGGGGTGGTGCTCATCTCCATTTCTAAGTCTCCAAGGTCATGTGGCCAGCATGACTGCATGGATCACTGTTACGTTCCCGCCGGAGCGGTACCTATTGATCTACTCACATTTGCATGCTTTCGAATTGCTAGGTTGACAGAAGCTAGGGCTGACAGCAGGAGCTCACCCCACTCCCCAGATTTGAATCACAAACCTTCTGATCAGTAAGTTCAACAGCTCAGTGGTTTAACCCGCTGCACCACTGGGGGCTCCATATTCACATATATCATAATGATAATTCTTATTTCAGGATTTATTTATTTACAGTATTCATACCCTGTCCTTCTCAACCCTGACGGGAACTCAGAGTGGCCACATAACAATTCGATGCCATATACACAACAGACATAAAGTAAACATATACTTTAAAACATGGATTTAAAATCATATAAAAATTAAAACACATTATTAAAACCACACAATCCGAGATCATAGTCACATTTTCTATCATCATTTATTGCATTGCACTATTGGCCAAAGGCTTGGTCCCACAGCCATGTTTTTACATGCTTTCTGAAAGTCAAGAGGGAAGGGTCTGACCTGATTTCACTGGGGAGGGGGGAGGGATTCTAATACATAATTCTGTCCTGAGATTTAAAAAAAACTAAGGGCATATTAAAATCTTAAAATAATAATTTAAATGGCAAATTATATTGAGGGTTCCAAGAAGTAAGACACACTCAGTCCAGTGGGCCTCATTTCTTCATAGAATTGCATAATATTAATATAGTAATCGTAATTTTATTTAGCTGCCTGCATTAATTCTGCACACCTAACCTAATTAGTTTCTCAAAATACAATAGGGAACAAACAGAGGAATAATCTTCCAGCAATTTTTAAGGAAGCTAGCAGAATGAATTCAGAAGTATTATTAATGAATTCAGACCTATCAGAATTAAAATATTGTATACCCATTGATATTCACAGATTGATTTTACACATGCTACAAAAATATCTCCACCCCAAAATATTTATGGACTTCTCTAGGCCCTCTAGTGTAATTCTATGGTATGCTTCCAACCCAAGTACAGTCAAATGACAGGGTTCACCACAATCCAGTTTCCGATGTTTGCTGGACATCTTGGAATGTCTCCTTGACAAATGCATGGGCAGTATTGTAATAATAATTACTTGGCACACTAAGCAGCACAACTAACCTTGCCAATAGACAAGATCAGGATGGGAAACGACCCATGCTTTCAACACCCGTCTAAATTTTGCATGACCTTCAGGAGATGACAGCAACTCATCATACTGATGGCAGCGAGGAATGTCAACTTCAATCTACAAAGAGAAAGAGATCAGAATAAGTACCATAAGTGGAGACAGAAATGGACTAGATAGAAGCTCTAGGTTTGTACAGCTCAAATGAGGCAGAAATAATCAGCCATCTTTTAGATGGTTGATTATCGTTCCAGGAGGCATTTGAAGGAAAAAGGACTTTTGGGGACTCTATTTTCCATAGTTTCTCAACAATCTGCCCCATAACCATGCTGTTTTTGGGATTCTGGGAGATATAGTCCAGGAAAGAGTTCTCCAAGACCCTGAACCCATGGTACATTAGGGGAAAAAAGACGGGGGATATAAGAAAATGGGAAGTATAGAAGTCCAAAATGATGCTGGTAATAGCTTTTTCATGAAAGCTTATGAATCAAAACACAAACTGTGAAGCATTTTTATGCAGCAAAAATTCTATTTGATCATCTATCTGGTAGCTATGTAATCCAAGCAATTACTTCCCCAAAATAAAAAAGTGTCTTACTTGTCTGTCTGTAGGAATTGGAGTGTCCTTATCAATGGCATCATATTTTGCTTGAATGTCACCCTAAAATGCACAAGAAATTATAAATTACAGTTGATATATTTGCAAACACTACTGACGTTGTTGCAGCATAAACCCAAGCTGCACCGGGAATGTGACGCAGCTGGCTGGGTGTCAGCTGCATAAGATCTCTACTGACCAGTAGGTCATGAGTTTGAGGCCTGCCAGGGATGAGGTGGGCTCTCGATCTATTGTGTAGCCTGTTGTCAACCTTTGCAACCTGAAAGACAGTTGCATCTGTCATGTAGGAAATTAAGGTACCATTCAGTGGGGAGGCTAAATTTAACTGATTTATGAGGCCATAAAAAGATCTCCAGGAAACACGCTGAGGAATGAAGGAGTGCGACAGCTCCCCCTGGTGGCCAGATGTTAAATTGCCTCTGTCCGTCTTGTGTGTTTGTGTGTCTAAATGTAATGTGTACATTGTAATCCGCCCTGAGTCCCCTGCCGGGGTGAGAAGGGCGGAATATAAATGAAGTAAATAAATAATAATCAATATTATTAGAAATGACAACAAAATCCATCTTTCAAAAGATCAGACAAGAGTTTCATTCTGTAGATAGTCTCATGACAGGACCAAATACCCAGGTAAATTTTGGGAAATATAATCTTCTCAAGGACACACTCTGAGCCATGCTCAGCATTCTACTTTTCTGACCTGAATAGCTCACAATGGACTTTGCAAAGTCTATGTCACTAGAGTCAGCTCTGTCCTCATGTGCTTTTACTGACTTGAAGGATATTTCCCATGGAGTATAGTAATCAAAAAGCAACTGATCAGCTTCAATACGATTCTCAACTTCAGAAAAGATTGAGACAAAAAGTGCATCACCAGAAGGCTGAAATGACTAAAAGGTACATTGTAAAAACAACACATGTCTATCCTTTCTTGTTCAAGAGAAAAAGAAATCTGCCTTACATTATTTGTCTACATTTTACTATATGGTTCTTAGAAAAAGAAATTATCCCTTATAATGCGAGTTGTCATCAATGCCTCCTAGTATATGCAATTACAAACTCTCCCTCTTATTCTTACCTCAACTCCAAGTAAGGCTGCCCAAGTTAAACCCCTCATCAGTGGAGGAATGTCAACTCTGGCTTCTTTCCAAATCTGATTTTTTTTATATGGATAGGCCTAAACACATGAAATGTTAGAGTATTAGAAATAGCATATTAGAAGTAATTGCTGTATTTCAGTCCATGATTCTGCCTGGTACTCATGTTAATGTGGACGTAGGTCAGGGGGATTCTGGGCCTGCGAGCCATCATGAGATTTTAAGTCCTGAAAATGAGCAGTCTGTGCTTCCAACCGTCAGTGAAGGTCAGATTCCACATGGTGCAGAGGAGCTATTCTCTAGAGAAAAGAGTTCAGAGGCTAAAATCTCAGGTGCAGAAAATAATGAGTTGCAAGATAATGAGCTCATAGATAGGAGTCTTAGTTTTCGCAAACTTTAGGTTGCTCACCAGAACCTCCGGAGGTCACTGTGTCTCTTACAGAAGAAACCCATATCAGAAACTCATGGGAGGAGGCATGACTTCATGTCTTTATTAGAGAGGCTGGGATCATTTCCTGGCCAGTCTGGTCAACATTGGGAATTGAGACAACAGCTCATGCCAAGTCCTAGTCAAGCTTTCTGAGGGAATTCTGGTTTCATGTCTTTGCTCCTGTTTCATGCTTCCAAGTTTGAAAGACTGTTCCTGTATTTTTGTATTGGATTGTATGCTACTTTGTATTTCCTGGTTTCCTTGCATTCCTACGTTGGATGTCCTGTTACTTTGGGATTTTGGATTACTCTTGTACCTTGAATCTTGTGGACTATTTTACACATGTCGACTTTGAAGTTTTTATTATTTTTGCTGAAGTGCTTTTTATATAGTCTTCAATAAACTGCTTATCTGATTTAACTTGGACTGGAGTGTGGTGGTTACAATAACATTTGTATGTTACATTTGTATGTTTTAAAACTATGTTTTAGCATATCATAATATGAAATATAACAAAGTCACTATATATTGATATATAGCTGAAAAAAAATTAACAAGTAAAGCTTATAATGGTCCTTATGGATAATCAAGTCCAATTATCCTGCTTAATGCAGGATTTCCTATTAGACCACTCATGGAAAATAGTTAGCCAGCCTCCTTTTGAAGTTGTTCAGAGAAGAAGACCCCACCAGTTCTCCAAGCTATTGGGTACAATGTGGAAGCCCTCTCATGGTCAAGAGGTTCCCTTCTAATATTCAATCAAACTTTACCTTCCTGTAACTTAAAACCATTACACCTAGCTCTACCCTTGAAGGCAGCTGGAAAACAAGCCAGGACTCTTCTTTGTGGCAGATGTTTAGATATTTAGGGTGTGATTATGTCATCCTTCAGTCATTTCTTCACCAAGTGGAACATGCTCAGCTCCTTCAACCTCCCCTCATATGCCCCCCCCCCCCCCCCATGCCTCCAATCACCCTCTTTGCCCTTTTCTGAACTGGCTCCAACTTGTCAATATTCTTTTTAAAATGAGGCTCCCAAAATTAAAAACAGTACTCCAAATGAAGCCTGACCAGTACATCATATAATAGGACTATTACTTCCTTTTACTTAGAAACGTCTATTAATGCAGTCTAAGATAACATTTTCCTTCTTTGCGGAAGCATGACATTGCTGCTTCATGCCCAATTTAAGATTAACAATAATGCCAGGGTCCCTTTTCACATGCAGTAATGCTGAGCTAGCTACCATGCATCATGTACCTGTGCTCTTGTTGTTGTTGTGGTTTTTTTTTTGGTGGCTTAACAGTAGAGATTTGCATTTGTCTCTACTGAATTTCATGTTATTGATTTTAGATTAAGGAAACCTGTATCATATTTAACTGCAGGGTACATTCAATGGCAAAATAGATAAAAACTAAGAGTCTGGATGCTGTGGGAAACTGAATGTGTCTAGCTTTATAAGTGCTACTCACCTTTAGCAGTCTATCAAATAGAACAATTCTGTTTAGCTGATATTCTGTGTCCCGCTCTCGGATTATAAGAGGAAGATTAGCAGCAGCAGATAACTCATTACTGCTATTCGAATGGGGTACATTTGACTGGCTGGAACAAAACAGAGGAACTACGTGTAAATAAGTATTACATTTTATACAGAGTGAACAACTTTTGTGGATCTGGTGGTCAATTTACCCTTTTATGGACTACTGTCATCCTGTAATGCAGTATTTCTCAACCTGGGGTTCGGGACACCTGGAAGGGGGGGGGGTCGCGAGGGGGTTTCAGAGGGGACACCAAAGACCACCAGAAAACATATATTTCTGATGTTCTTAGGAACCCCTTTGGCAGAGAAGGATGAAGATCTCTCCACCCGTCCTTCTCTTCCTTTTTGAAAACAGATGGCGAATCCTCCCACCAAAAGCTCTCTGCCTTTTGGCCAGCCTTTCAGCAATGAGGAGGGTTGTTTCTGAGACTCCAAGTGGGGAGGGGAGAGCAGACATGCTTGGTGCATGGCAGTGTGGTGCGTATATGTGGGTGAGGGAAAGTATGTGAGGCTAAAGGGAGGCTTGCACTAGTGAGTCACTTCAAAACATGGGGGTTCTGTGTGGGAAGTTTGCCCCAATTCTATTGTTGGTGGAATTTAGAATGCTATTTAATTGTAGGTGAACTATAAATCCCAGCAACCACAGCTCCCAAATGTCAAGGTCTATTTTCCCCAAACTCCACCAGTGTTCACATTTGGGCATATTGAATATTTGTGCCAGTTTGGTTCAGATCCATCATTGTTTTAGTCCACAGTGCTTTCTACTACAACTCCAAAATTCAAAGTCAGTGCCCACCAAACCCTTCCAGTATTTTCTGTTGGTTATGGGAGTTCTGTGAACCAATTTCGTTCAATTCTATCATTAGTGGAGTTCAGAATGCTCTTTGGTTGTAGGTTAACTATAAATCCCAATAACTACAACTCTCAAATGACAAAATCAATCCACCCAACCCCACCAGTATTCACATTTGGGCCGGGTATTTGTGCCAAATTTGGTCCAGTGATACATCCTGCATATCAGATATTTACAATGCAATTAATAACAGTAGCAAGATTATAGTTATGGAGTAGAAACGAAAATAATTTTATGGTTAGGGGTCACCAAAACATGAGGAACTGTATTAAGGCGTTGTGGCATTTGGAAGGTTGAGAAACACGGCTCTAATGGTACTAAAAAGTCCGAAAATAAAACTAAGGAAAGGTCATTTCTGGTTTGCAATCCCCTCTTGGATTTTTATGAGAAATGCATTTTTGAGTGCAATTCAAGGTGTTGTACTTTAAAAGATTGAGACATTGATGATGGTCAGTCATACAGAGTAGAAAAACTGCCGGTAGGCTTTACATTTTGCTGTGAAAGAAAGGTTGAAAAAGCAAATGTAACTGAATACGCCTCCTCTTGCAATAGAAACACTCCTTAAAAAAAAAAGAAAAGCTCAATCCATTCAAATCTCTACTCTAAGAGGATTTTGAACAAAAGATAAATGTATAAAGTACTAAGAAGCTTCTGATATAAGGATAATGTTGGTGCTCCTGGTATTATTGAGTCAATTTATATGCCGCTAGTTCTGCACATCTTACTTGCTTACTCAGCTTCTTTGTATAAAACCTCAGGCCCATTCTAGAGGAAAAAATGGACGGATTCAGTAAAGCTCACTGATCTGATCCCTGTTCCATGTTAGGTTCAATTCACCTGGAGCCAAAGATAGATCACTGAAAGCTACCAAACAGAACTTTACTGATCATAAGCCTGGCCCATTATAAACATTTTATAAAACAAATTGTGAACTTTTACTTTTCTATTTACTTACTCATCTTCAAGCAAGGGATAAAAGGCTTCCCCAGCAACATCTTTCAGCCTCTATGAGAGATAATAAAATACTGAGAATTAGAAAGATAATTTGCATTTATAACGAGTTATAAATGGAAACAGGTAACAAAGTGGCCACAATGTGTGTGCTTTCAAGTTGGCTGCCAATTTATGGCAACCCCATGAATGTCCTAGAGTTTTATTGGGTAAGGTGGTTTTGCCATTTTCTTCCTCTGAAATATATATAGTTTATAGCACCTGGTATTCATTGGTGGTCTCCCATCCAAGTACTTAGATCATTCCTGTAACTTTTGGTCATTTCTGTTGTTTATCCCTGTGTGTTTCTTTGGCCTCTTCCACAAAGCTGAATAAAATTCCACATTAGCTGTTTGAACTGGGATATATGGCAGTGTGGACTCAGATAACCCAGTTCAAAGCTGATATTGTGGGATATTCTGCCTTGATATTCTGGGTTATACGGCTGTGTGGAAGGGCCCTGGGACACACAGCACATCACCTTTCTTATATGAACTTCATAATTCATAAAGCAGCTGTTCTTTGACAGATGATATGCCTTCAGTGTTGATTGAGATTATTTTCATGGTTGGTCCTGAAAAGGTCAGTTTCTTGGTTGCATGATGCAAGTCGCATCTGATGTGAGAGAATCAGCCGTTTACAAAGACGTTGCCAGGGGATGCTTGGATGTGTTATGATCCTGCAGGGAGGCTTTTCTCATGTCTCATGGCTTCTCTCATGGCTTCTCTCAGACCACCTACTACAATGCAACCTGAGCAACATGCACTTCTCACAGCGACACCAGAGGCACTCCAAGTGGCCAGCTTCTGGTCAAAGAATATTTAGCACGATGCCAAGTTTGTAAATGTTGTGTTTTAAATACATGTTAACTGAACCCTCCACTGGCTTCTGATATGATAAATAAATAATCGCTCTAGAACCACTGATCTAACTAGAAACCTGTGTTTTAGTGAGATTGGTGGTTCTCAACATTTAGCCCTCCAGTTGTTTTGAAATTTGAGCATCCTTTGCACTGATTGGTATTTCTGAGAGATGAATTTCAGAACATCTGAAGGAACAAAGGTTAAGAGCCCCTGAGTAGTTCTGCATCATATGAGTTGAAGGGGGACTTACTCTGTCTTACTATTTTTTTTAATATATTCTCCAGTATGTTCTTAATACAGAAAAATAAGAATGCTAGCAAAACAAACACACAGACACCCAAGCACATGCAATCTAGGCTTAAAACCACTTCGAAACAAACAAACAAGTGGTTTCCAACCTTTTTTTTTTTGACCAGGGACCACTCTCCAACATTAGTATAAAAAGAGTTATGAATCAGTTTTTGGTCAATTTTAGATTTGGTTTGGTTATTTGGGGGAGGCTGATTCAGAAAAATGCACTGGATAAACTACATCAGCTCTAATTTCTGATCCAGAACATATGTCAAACAGTAGTCGCCATCTGCTCACCCACAGAAAACCATATTTAATAAGCCTCGGCACTATAAGAGGGTTTTGTGAGTCCACTCACTCTCGTTGCAACAGTGCAGTAATAGTGAGGCCGCGGACCACATTTTAGTTTTGCGGACCACAGGTTGCGAACCATTGAAATAAACAAATATTTTAACTTATATGGTAAAAATACAAATTTTATAACAGTGTGACGTGGTAATTTGAGTGCTGGACTATGTCTCTAGATACCCTGCTTAGTTGTAGAAAATCACTAGATGATGTGGAAAAGTCACACACATCAGCCTCAGAAAATCATGTGATAGGTTTACCTTAGAGTAAGCTGAAAACAAATTAAAGGCACACAATAAAATATCTACTAAAATGAAGATGACTTTGTCACTTTGAAGGCTGAATATAACGGGAAAGTGGTGTGAGACACAATATATTCCAACATTTTGAGTAATTAATAGCTAAATATTTGCCACCAAGCTTATATTCTCTGTCAAAACACATAGTACAACAGTACACATATATTTATAAATATCCCAGTATGTAGAAACGTATTTCTTCTTACATTTCTCAGCTGGCACAGAGGGAGTGTGACCGTTGTGTCATCCAAAAGGAAGCTTCTATCTCTCCCCTGTCCAAAGCTCTCTCCATCCTCTAACACAACACTAGAAGAAACATACAATACTTCAAATTAATGTACAGTATGCATACCTTTATCTTTATGTATGAAATCAGTGGGATGAACAAGCATACAAGGCAAAACAATGTTATAATAATTTCAGAGCTGAATTGGCTTTATTTTAATTTTAATAAAGCAAAATTGTTGGCAGGATAGAGAAGGGAGTAAAGGACCATGTGGGCCACTTTCTCTTTGAAGGAAAATGATACAGATATAACAGATGAAGGGGAAAATTGACATAAAAAGTGCATCCATCTCTAATTTTATCTTAAGTGTTCCTGATCTCTTATATTAATTTGCTTCCTTAATTAAAAATAGAGTCAGCTTCTTTAAGGTTGTTGAGAATTTCATGGCTGGAATCACTGAGCTGCTGTGAGTTTTCCGGGCTGTATGGCCATGTTCCAGAAGCATTCTCTCCTGACATTTCGCCTACATCTGATTGTTTCCTGCCTGGAATTCCCCTGTTTTTTTTAATTCACCTGAATTCCAGACAGGGAACAATCAGCGCCAGCTAACACCTCCCAACAAAGGATTCCCCCAGTCAGGAAGCAGCCAGTCTTTGAAGCTGCATGACCATGCAATGCTAATCAAGGTGGCTAATTGCAACATTCACACTTGCCTCAAACAGACAAGAGTTCTTTCAACCTAGACATTCCACAGATATGTAAACTTCACTTGCCTAGTTTTCAACAGACCTCACAACCTCTGAGTATGCCTGCCATAGATGTAGGATAAATGTCAGGAGAGAATGCTTCTGGAACATGGCCATATATCCCAGAAAACTCACAGCAACTCAGCTTATTTTGTTACTTTCCTTGGAGAGAAATAAGAAGAAATTGATGCAGTATGTACTGACTTCTGGAAAATCTAGGTCTTGGCAAGGTTTAAATCCAAAGCGATATTAGCAGAGAAAAATCATAGACTTCTCTCACACACCAAAAGTCCATTGGTTCTTCCAGTTGTACTAAAGTAACACATTCAATTTTAATATTTCTTGTGACACTACCCTTTTATAACCAGTTGTACAACTGGAAATCACATTGTGCAACATCTTTTTGCATCAGCATTCTCATACAGAGAAAAGATCCACTGAAACCAGTGAGAATTAACTTGGCTAAGTTTCATAAATTTCAAAAAAAATCTCTAGTAACTCTCAGGTTATTAGAAGTATCTCTATTGTGACATAAATACTGTGTGTGTGTGTGTGTGTGTGTGTGAGAGAGAGAGAGAGAGAGAGAGAGAGAGAGAGAGAGAGAGAGAGAGAGAGAATTATTTATATTCTGCCTTTCTCCCAAAACAGAAATTATGGCAAGATTACATTAAAACTGAGGTCATAGATTTTGAAATGGCAACAACATTTAGCACAACACTAACAGCACATGGTCACATGATACTCAAAAGTGTTTTATAGAAAGTAGACCTCCTTTCCTCCTTTAAAATAACTGCACAAATTAACTCTTTTCCTCAAGCTTCAACCCTCCCAAAGCAGTTTTCCACTCCTTACATGGGAAGGGTACAGATGGGTGGCTTTGAACGAATGATTTCCTTGTTGACAAGCTCTTTTTCCAAATCCCCTCCAGCCAAGCACCAGAGATAATAAACTTCTTCAATTGACCTTTCTGCTAGGTAATCAGAGTTTTCCTCTATTAACAGAAGACAACAAATACAGCATTATAGACTTTCCAGAAACTCTTTACGATTTTTCCCAGCATTCAAAACATATATATCGTTAGACATAAAATAACAGGAACAATTCCTCAAACAATGTTATTAGAGATAAACGATCTTCCCTTTGGAAGCACGAGAAGCAAAAAGGCAGCTGGACAAACTGCGGGATTCCTCCATAGCAAGAGGGCTAACATAGCAACATCTCCATCTTGACTTCATATTAGAAAAATGAAAACACAATAAATGCAACAGGGAACCATTTAATAAATGTTTTATTTGTTATTTAAAATATACTTCTCATTTTCAGTTTAATGGGATGTGGTGACAATAAATAACAGGCTGTATGAAGCCCACCTAGTTTGCTTCAAAAGCTTTCCCCTTATTCATCTTTGGATGGCTAGCAAAATGTATTTTAAGGTCTCTATCCTTCATTATTCCTGGCGACCTGCAAGTCATTACTGTTTCCCATCAGCCTCAGTCAGAAAGTTCATGAGTCAAATCCGATACAGGTTGAAGTTAAAAATATCTAGAAGGCACCTGTTTGGGAAACGTTAACTACAGTATAGTCTCACTTATCCAATCTTTACTCATCCAACATTCTGTATTATCCAACGCAGTCTGCCTCCCACCTGGATCCACAGCTGTTTCAATACATTATGATATTTTGGTGCTAAATTTGTAAATACAGCAATTACTACATAATGTTACTGTGTATTGAACTACTTTTTCTGTTGTTTTGTTGTAAAACATGATGTTTTGGTGCTTAATTCTTAAAATTATAACATATTTTGATTTTAATAGGCTTTTCCTTAACCCCTCCCTATTATTCAACATTTTAGCTTATCCAACGTTATACCAGCCCATTTATTTTGGATAAGCAAGACTATACTGTATATCATAATTGAGGCCAACATAAAAATCCTTCCTTTGGAAACCAAGAAAAAACTAAACATAACCCATCACGGAGTTCTAAGTGAAGGATCTGAATATATTGAACCTATGATGAGCATTAACCGTTGATCCATCTGGCCCAGAGCCCATTTGGTAGCAACTTACCAAGGCAATAATATCCTCTGGAGATGCTGGGCAACACCTCCCATAATATATGTTTGCATTATGGGACTTGTAGCCCAACATGTATTTGGATGGCATGAGGCTGGCAAAGCTCTTATTTAAGCTTTTAGCAAAATGTCCTCTTCAGTTCTACTGCATGAAACTCTTTAACTTGAAATTGCCCTGACTCTATGATTCTATAGGTCTTTGTTTTGCTGACTTTCTATTCCTAAACCTTCAAGACCCTTATCTTGGAAGGCTAGAAAAATCCCATGTTGTGGCAAAGCAATCCCTGAGCATGAGTCACTGAAGCAACAGAAGTCTCACTTCTGATCTTTCTAACTGTTGCTATTTATAAACACCAGTGAACTTTTTAATATGATGGTCAACCACAGCTGAGCAAGCTCTGTCTCTTCTTCTTCCCCCAAACAATTTCATGACAAAGATACAAGCTTTCTTATTAGGATATACAACACAGACTCTTGGTCAGTATTATGATCCCAAGGAGACTGTGAAGAACTCTTAAGTATATGGACATGGTGCCAAATATTGGAGCTGTCAGATCACTTTGCCAATGTAACTGTGAACCTGAGAAATTGTCTTCCTGGGACCTACCTATCTGCACTGAGTATCTATGCAGTGGTTCTCAACCTGTGGGATCCCCGGGTATTTTGGCCTACACTTGCCAGAAATCGCAGCCAGTTTACCAGCTGGAACATGGCCATACAGGCCGGAAAGCTCAAAATAACCCAGTGATTCCGGCCATGAAAGCCTTTGACAATATAGTTTACCAGCTGTTAAGATTTCTGGGAGTTGGAGGCTAAAATATCTGGGGACCCACAGGTTGAGAACCACTAATCTATAGGATTAAAAGTGAGATGCTGCCTTCAGGAAATTGGAGGAAAAACAGGCTATAATAATTATCACCCTATAATATAAATCCCGAAACAGAGAACCAGTGTGGGGCAGTGCTTTGGACATTAAACTATTACTCTTATCTCAGACGAAAGCAAAGACAAATCCTATCTGAAGAAATTTTGTCAAGAAAAACCCTAATACAGAAATAAATAATTGGACAACGAACACGGGCAATGTTCCTCAACAACCAGAAAGTCAGCAAAGCAGAAATTCACCAATATTGTGACAGAAAAGGTCTGCCTAGGATGAAAAACATATGCTTTAGGAAATTGGAGATACGGTATTTTAAAGAAACCATTGTCTGTTGTTATAGCTCCAATTCCCCTACCTCAAAGTAGTTAAGCACCATTCCAGTTATAATTTTAAAAATGTGACTTCATAAAGTTAGAATTTTAAAACCAACCCTTTGCCTTACCTGTTTCTCAACAGTAGAGAGAAGAGACTCTTTTCAGTATTCAGGGGAAAAAATCAGAATGGTATAAAACAGTTCCTTTCATTTTTTGTGTGTATTGGTGCTGGAATACCCATGTCAGAACGCATCAACAAGACACAGAATGGAGTAAAAGTAAAACATGTGATATTCTTCTTCTACCATTTAGTGAGGCCACATTTCCAGAACTACAAAAGCAACATTGGTCACACCACATAAGGGATGATGTTACATCTCATTATAATTATAATGTAACTTTGTTCCTCTTTCATTACTGTGAAATGAATTTACTCACTAGTTATTTATTTATTTCATTTATATACAGCTTTTCTCCCCAGGGGGACTCAATAACTAGATACTAGTAATAATTTGTACTTAATTATTTTAAGCTGTTTTCAGATATTATTCTTGTCTCCTTTTTACCTTCAAACAGTTGAGTAATGTCTTCAGGAAGAGTTAAGTTGGCACATCTTAGAGTGGGTGAGAACAGGCTGGCAGGTTTGTGGAAGGTTGGGTATAATGATGATATTTCACTGAAAATGGAATCATTCAGCAGTTTGTCAGGTGTAGGCCTTGAATAACAGAAAAAGAAGATGGAATGGAAAATATCTGAGCTCATACAAAAAACAAACTGCTTAAAAACGTACACAAAAAAAACAAGTATAGAAAAACCATATAAATAATGAACTTTGTACATGGTATAACTTTCCTATGTAAATTGATTTGACAGTTCAAGTCCTATGCAACTTTATCCAAGAGGTAATTGTTTCACTAAACCTTCAATACTACAATTATCTTACTTTTCCTATTAGTTAGCAATTTTTGTCATCATAGTGTATATTTTATCATGCAAAGTACAAAGAAAATTTAAAAGTATACTACATAGCTTAATCTTTTGCAATTGGATTTACATTTACAACTTACTGCTGATTTCCAAGTGACAAACAGTTGCTCATTTGAGCATGAAATTGCTCATTTGAGTGTTCTACTTATGGAGGCAGTGAAGGAAGGGTGTTGTATGTTCACAGGAGTCTAACTGGAATGCCTCCTGTACACTGATATATGGTGATTTTTAAAGCTAAGTAGTGAAGGCTGTGGTAGCAAATTTCACTGATTTTAGAGCTGATTTACTTAATTTAATAGTAAATCTTCTCCCAGGCTATAGGGAGCACACAATGCTCCTATTAAAACAGCTCCATTGGCTGCCAATAAGTTTCTGGACTCAATTCAAAGTGCAGGTTATTACCTATAAAACCCTAAAATGTTTGGGCCCTGCCTATCTTCGTGACCATTTACACCCCCACCCCCCCTAATGTACCTGTGCGAATGTTAAGCTCTGCCAGGAAGGCCCTCCTTTTGGTCCCGCCACCATCACAAGCACAGTTGGTGGGGATGAGGGAGAGGGCCTTTTCAGTGGTGGCCCCCTGGCTTTGGAACACCCTTCCCATGGAGATTACGCAGTTCTGAATGTTAAATTGTTGTTTTATAGGCTATATGTTTTATTTTATTGTATTGGACTGTGTGTTTATTTTATGTTCTGTTTCAGACACTTTGTGATACTGTATATCTAGGCCGCCCCGAGTCCCTTCAATGTATTTCCAATGTACACTCACCTCTTTGAAGGATAGAAGGTGAGACACTTTCTCAGCAGAGTTAAAACATTTTCAGGAAGCTCCTGGTGGAGAAATGTATAAATCCCATCATCAAAATCTGCACAGTGTATTGTGGTAGATGGAGTAAACTATGCCCAGTTTATGTATAATTAATTTCCAATGAAAAAGAACAATGCTCTTTGTTGAACTCTACAAACATTAAATTACTTTACAAAAGCCACACCTTCTATGTCAGATTTTTGTCAAGTGCAGATTCTAAGACACCAAGATGAATTTCCACACAGAGAATTCATCTATAAAATTAAAGCTACAATAAATTTATAGAATATCAAGCTGATGATATAAACTTCATAATTTTTAGTAAAATCTGCACAGCTTCTCTATATGAGAGTTTTGCTAAATCTGTCACTATACCAGAGTCATATTAACAGAAAAGGTAAGGAGAGAAAGAGATGCCAAGAATATACTAACTAAATCCCAAACATGTGCTACGCTGAAGGAAAAAAGACAAAGTGACAAGGGTTGGACTGAATTAAGAGGCGTAAAACTGAGAAGACAGAAGAAAACTTGTTTGCATCAGCCTTTTCCATAGACAGATGCTACATATAGTTAGGGAACAATCTCCAAAATCAGAAAGAAGCAACTTCAGTTAATAGAACATCACCCATGGAAGATACTTCCATCCTTTTCTCCTCTCATCCCCTGCACCACTGACACTTTTAGCATCCTCAGACTATGAGGACAAGAGGGAGGAAAAGTCTACTTCTGCCAGTTCCACTGTAGATACCTAAATCTGGATTTAACCCACGGCACAAATCACTTTGGGATTTGTCACAACACTTTTTGTTGAATTGTACATCTTGTGTACAAAGATGAAGTACTTTGGCCACATAATGAGAAGACAGGAAAGCCTTGAGAAGATAATGATGCTGGGTAAAATTGAAGGGAAAAGGAAGAGGGGCCAACCAAGAGCAAGTTGGATGGATTATATCCTTGAAGTGACTGGCCTGACTTGAAGGAGCTGGGAGTGGCGACGGCTAACGGAGCTCTGGCATGGGCTGGTCCATGAGGTCACGAAGAGTCGGAAGCGACTGAACAAATAAACAACAACATATCTTGTGTAATACCAACTTCAATAAAATACTACAATGTTATTAGTTATAATTATACCATGGATACTATGGACTGCTAAAAAGACAAAGGAATAGATCCTAAAGCAAATCAGACTTGAACACTTTCTAGAAGCCAAGATGACTAAACTGAGACTGTTGTACATTGCCATATCATGAGAAGTCATACCTCACTAAAAAGACTTGTTTGGTAAGGTAGAAAGCAGTAGAAAAAGAGGAAGACAATATTGTAGGCAGCAAAATTCAATCAATGAAGCCATGACCCTAAGTCTGCAAGGCCTGAGCCCGATAAGGTTTGGTGGTCCTTCACTCATAGGGTGGCCATGTTGAAGTTGACTTGATGACCATTAACAACAACAATAATTATACCATAGAAAGAGAAAGATAGGTATTCAGACCTTAATAATGTCCAAACATCCATGTTCCTCAGCCAGTACTGTTAGAATATCATCCACACAACCTGCAAATGAAAATGGGATGAGATTGTTGCATCAGATATGGACCATGGTCTAAAGTGAAGGACATATTGGCCCGGGGGTTGAGAAGGGTGGGGCACAAATATCTGAAATAAATAAAATAAATTTCTCCCTCCTTGTTTAATGGACTTTGCTCTACATGCTCCAGTAAACCGAAATGTGATTTCAAAATACATGTAATAAATAATAATAAACCCAGAGATGCTCCATGTACAGCAATCAACTGAACTAGTAGCAATCTCATTATGTTTAAGGCTATTTTAAGCATATTGATTGTATTTTAATCTGTTTTTACCACACTGTTGCTATTTAATTGTTTTTAACTTTTGTATTGAGCTTTTTTAAAAACGTGAATAAGTGTAAGGTTGTTCACTGCCTTGAGTCCCCACGGGGAGAAAAGCCGGGTACAAATAAAGTTAATAATAATAATAACAATAACAACAATAATTTAATTAATTAAATTATATCCTACCTTTCTCCAAGCTAGGGACCCATGGCAGCTCCCATCAAGTTAAATGGTTTTTGTAGCAAGGATTGGAGCATGATTATTTACCTTACAGGAGATTGAAAATGATCTATTGATACCAAATGTAACCTACCGGCACCGAACTTGACTTCTATCAATTTTTTTAGCATTGTGGAATTTTCTCTATTCATGCACTTTGCAGTAATGACTTGGTAACTTTGGAAAGCTATATTATAGTATAAGAATCTATGGCTTAGATTAGAGCTTCCATTCTTTTTGGATATGTCTAGTAGGATTGGGGACACAAATCAAATTTTCCTCCAAATAGAGTTGGTTCATTGATTCACCGGCATGGCAAGCTAATGATTCCAGGTGCAACTAGGAGAAGCAATTCCACTTTGATTTTTACTGCCACTCTCTCCCTATCTAGAATATTTGAGGACAAGGAAGTAAAGTAACTCTGGTGAAATTTTACCCAAATGCCTTCTCACAACTAAGTGATGATCTCATGTTCTTATCTACTGGAATACTGGTGATATGTTCTTATCTCACGGAATACTGGTGATCTAATATTCTTATCTCATGGAATACTGGTGACCTCTTATCTTATGGAATACTAGTGACCTCATATTCTTATCTCACGGAATACTGGTGACTTCATATTCTTATCTCCTGGTATACTGGTGACCTCTTCTTATCTTATGGAATACTGGTGACCTCATATTCTTATCTCACGGAATACTGGTGACCTCTTCTTATCTTATGGAATTCTTATCTCACGGAATACTGGTGACCTCTTCTTATCTTATGGAATATCTTATGGAATACTGGTGACCTCGTATTCTTATCTCACGGAATACTGGTGACTTCATATTCTTATCTCCTGGAATACAGATGACCTCTTCTTATTTTATGGAATACTGGTGATCTCGTATTCTTATCTCATGGAATACTGGCGATCTTATCTCTTTATCTACTGGAATGCTAAGGTAAGGTGAATAATGAGACCTTTAGTGTTTTGCATTAAGTAACCATGCCTGTTGAGAGCTCTGCACTAGTGTTTCGTGAACTGCACAAATTCCTGTGGTAAGTTCCCTTGATAATGTGAGCAACACTATGTACAACCTAATAGTATGGTCAGCTCATAAGTAACTACACCTTTTTTGTGTTTGCGAACTCTCTCTTGGATTATGGACATAACTGAAAAATAAAATGTCTACATTAAGCAATAACTTTTCCAGCTTTTCATCCATTTATATCTTTTGCATTTTCATTTAACAGTATTACTAACCATATTCATCTGCTGTTTATAAGCATTGCTGTTGTAATATAAGTTTAACTTTTCAACTTTCATATGTTCTGAAAACACTCTGTTTTCTACATTCTGAAAACACTGCATTTCCAAATCAATATTATAAGCTTTGATTCATCTGGGATTTTATAGTTCACATTACTCACCAAGGTTAAGTATAAGTTTTAGCTTTTCAGCTACATCCAAACTCTGGAATAGTTTTCTGCCCTGAAGGCAACAGTAAGATAAGTGATTAATGAAGCATCATTATGAAATGCATAGCCACCGTAGACTCTTAAATCTTCTGTTAACACAGACATTGTTTTGCACAAATCTTTTTTACTGTCTTAAGAAACAGATGCATGCCCATTAGAAACTGCAGTATGAACTTCAAAGTCATTATGAAAAATAGCAATTTACATTTGGATGTGCTAGATGGGTAATTTCTTAATTAAGGACTAGCCTGTTTTAGGGTGTAATGATGTACCGGATGACTTTGAAGGGGATGTGTGTGTGCGTATATATATATCTCAAAATTAACTTTTTGGAGGTTCTCAGGACTTAGAGAACCACCTCCAAAACATTCAAGCTAAAAGAGACATTTACTAAAAGATTTCCTAAAGCTGTGAATATAGTTCAACAAATCTTTACCACATAGGTTTGCACTATAAATTATAAATACAATATATAAGATAAAGATTCTGGTGAGGTGTAGAGTGTACAAAACATGCTTGCCTATATTGGAAAAATAAGATTTTGAGACAATTATGTAATATGTGTTGTCGAAGGCTTTCATGACCAGAATCACTGGGTTGTTGTGAGTTTTCCGGGTTGTATGGCCATGTTCCAGAAGCATTCTCTCCTGACTTTTTGTCACATCTGTGGCAGGTATCCTCAGACTGCATAACCTCTGAGGATGCCTGCCATAGATGTGGATGAAATGTCAGGAGAGAATGCTTCTGGAATATGGCCATACAGCCCAGAAAACTAACAACAACCCAATCATGTAATATATAGTACTGATTTATTTTCTTTCAGTAATTTCCCCCCCAAAAAATTGAATTCTTCTCTGACTTTATGACACCTCTGTGAGTCTTATTTGTACGTTACAATATTTTAACTCTGTGGTCTTTTTTCCTTTTATGTGCTACTCTAGTAAGATGACTCACTACTTGAAAGCTGGTACCATATTGTGAAGATTCCTTGAAAACACATTTGCATAAACACGTTTTGGTAAGAAGTGAATTCATAACGTTGCAGCTTAAATATGTATAGTCACATACATTACTTACTATACAAAGCTCAAACAATATAATACCAAGGGACCACACGTCAGATTTAGGTCCTGAAGGCTTTTCACTTTGTGTATGTTCACTACGTTTGATAACTCCTTGCGCAATAACTTCCGGTGCCAGATACGATGGGTATCTATAGAAAAAAAAAGTATAATTACAACACTGGCAAGTCTGAAGAGGCATGCTTGGCATTTATTCTAATGAAAAGTTGCCAAGCATGTATATTTTAAAGTTAGAAATACAATTTTAATAATATTATTATTATAACTTTATTCTTAGACCCCGCCACCATCTCCCAAAAGGGACTCAAGGTGGCTTACATGGGACCAAATGTCCATAAGACAATAAACAAACAATCCTTCAAACAAAAACACAATTAAAATAAGAACATAATCAAATGGAGCATTTGTCCAGTTAAAAACAAAGTTAAATAGACATAAAAGTATAAACCATTTGCATTAAAACTCCATCCAATCAGTACTCAGATCCAGGAACCAGTCTACTAAAATGGGCAAGACCCGGCTATCAAAAGAGCTGGGCATGGGAAAATGTAAAGGCAAAATATAGGGCCATGGATTTGGGCAGGGTAAAGAGAGCAACATCCTATCCAGTTAACTAGGGACTGGGCACTTATAAATGGGGCTAACCATTCTCGAATGCTTGCGTAAACAACCAAGTTTTCTGCTCCCTGCGAAAATTGTACAGTGTGGGGGCATGCCTAATCTCCCTGGGGAGGGAGTTCCAAAGTTGGGGGGCCACCATCAAGAAGGATCTCTCCCTCGTCCCCACCAATCATGCTTGTGATCCTGAGATAATGGTGAGAAAACCCTCGACAACATAATGGTGAGATTTTTTAAAAATGCTCTTATCATCCTACCTTCACACACATTAGCAAAAGATACATTGGTTACCAATAGCCAAGAAAATAAGCAAGTAACTGCACTTTACTGTGTAAAGTTAACACTTACGAAATATTTGGATATGGGTTCCATTTTTAATTTCTGTCAGCCTCTAGAAAGCAATTTCAAAAAGTGCACGAAATGGTGTGCCAAATTTAAAATTTCACAATATACAACTTACCCTATAGGAAAATCAACATCAGCACCATAAGCTGTCATGTGATAAAGACCAAATTTAGCCAATTTAATGTGTCCCTGTTAAAAAAATCAGAATGTACACATTAGTTTCTATATTCTTTTCATTTCCCCATTTTTTTGAGAATGTGTCTATTCTTGCTTTTTTCTTTCTTTTCCTTTATAATGATTTCTTTTTTAAAAAAACACATTAAAATAATATATGATAGCAGGAATGACTTTGTAAAGAAGTAGAGAAACACATTTTATACCAGAAGAACAAAGAACAAAAAGGAGAAAATTTGATCAAGTATCATATTTTTCAATTGCTATTGCAATCTCTGTTATATCATCATTACAATCTTTGTTATTATGTTCCTTCTTTGTAAAATACACTAAAAGCCTGCACCGTCGTTTACTATTTTTTATGAACACCCAATAGTACATTATCATCATCATCATCATCACTACTATTACTACTCCATTTCCTTCTAGAACCGGAACTCAAAGTGGCCAAATGTTAATGTAATGTTGATTGTTGAAAAATAGAAGCAATTTATAACTCATGGTTTGATTTGTTATTTTTTAAAAACAAAGATAGGAGAATGTAAAACAGCAAGCTGTTTTTTGTTTTTTAAAAAAGAAAAAAGCAAAGGTGACCAAGTCTTTTCTCGTGGTTGTGCCAGAGATGTGAGTGTAATGTATAAGCCTCAAAATTATGTAGACAAATTATGTGGACTGAAATATATACTGTAGCCTTACCTCCTGATCCAGGAGGATGTTTCGAGGCGCAAGAGCTCGGTGGACGATTCCATGTTTGTTCATATATTTCAAGCCCTGCAAGACTTCAAAGGCAATACATGACACCTTAAAAGAGCTGTAAGAGAAGATCAAGAAAACAACTTACGTTGGAGTTTTACGGTGAAACAGTATTATTTGACATAATTGACATTATTCAGAACTTTTGTAAAACTTTTGATTAAATAAACTGTTAATTTGTTAAACGAGTTTTGCCAGCATGGCCAAACTCCCGAGATTTTGTGAATGAGCTTATTATTTTAACTATTGAAATGCATTGGAGTGCTGTGGCTCTCTTTCTGTCAGATTCAACAAGACAGGTGGAGCTTAGAAGGAGGATTGGGATCGAAGGGAAAGCATCACGTGGCGCTGTGCTGGCCAGTTCATTGTGAAGGAAGAAAATGGTGAAAGTGACCTGAAACAGAATTCTTGTGATTCGTTTGTTCAGTAAGAAGACTCCAGGCTGTCTCTTTAGAAGGACAGGCCCTTTAGAACTGAAAATTGCTCTTTTAATGCCCTATCCTCATGGACCTATATGAACATTTCAGGGATGGTGGTAAATTTAAGTCCACCTCTCCCCCTAATTTTCCTCTATTTTTGATTTATTTTTTTGTGGCTTTGCCTATTATTATTTCGATGAGCTGCAATGAATTCCTCGTTGCAACTGGATGATGACGTGGGGCCGCAGTGGTGCAACAGGTTAAACCATTGAGCTGCTGAACTTGCTGACCGGAAGATTGGTGGTTCGAATCGCTGAGCTCCTCATTTTAGCCCCAGCTCCTGCCAACCTAACAGTTTGAAAACATGCAAGTGTGAGTAGATCAATAGGTACTGCTTCTGCAGAAAGATAATGGTGCTCCATGCAGTCATATCGGCCACATGACCTAGGAGATGTCTACGAACAACGCAGGTTCTTCGGCTGTGAAATGGAGATGAGAACCACACCCAGAGCTGGAGGTGGTCACCATTCCCAAGCCGGAGATGAAGGGGAAGCCTTTATGTTTATCTGTGAATCTATGTGTCATTCTTTCGAGGCATTGAATGTTTGCGTTGTTGTAGGTTTTTTCGGGTTATATGGCCATGTTCTAGACACATTCTCTCCTGACGTTTCACCTATGGCAGGCATCCTCAGAGATGAGGTCACTTCTAAGGATGCTTGCTATAGATGCAGGCGAAACTTCAGGAGAGAATGCCTCTAGAACATGGCCATATAGCCCGAAAAAACCTACAACAACGCAGTGATTCTGGCCATGAAAGCCTTTGACAATACATTGAATGTTTGCCTGTGTCTGCGTATGCTGGAATCTGCCTTGAGTCTGCTCGGGGAGATAGGACAAAATACAAATAAAGTGTTGTTGTTGTTATTCAACTGTTCACATCTCCATTCTTTCTGTCCCTTTCTCTCTCTTTCCATCTTTCCTTGCCAAGGTGGGTTACATACTTTGGGGAATTTGGTAAGGAAGAAGAACTTAGTTTGGAGTCAAAAGGTTTACCTTTCACATCTACAAAAATATGTCCCAATTAAACAAAGGTTCTCTCCCTTGTCCCCTGCAGCATCCACATTTAATACGTATATCCATTCTACTTAGGTGATAAAAGATCAGTGTGAGATGTGAGCGTTGATCAAAAGGACCATGGAGAGCATCTATTTTGAGCTCAACAATCATATCAAACATGTGTGGGTATGTTACAAAAAGATTAGCCAATACTGAGAACATATTTTAAACCTTCTTTCACTGGTAAGTTGTTTACGTATATTATATTGTAGGGTCTATCGTCATTCATTCTCTGTACTGGGAATAGCTGTGTCTGTTGAATTTGGCCAGTGCAGACCACTGAGAAATTTGCTTGGTTCTATCTAGTATGAGAACTTTTCCATACATTGGATGTCAAGAATTTTTCTTTAAAAATGGGTGTGTGTGTTGGGGGAGGGGAGGGAGTGAAACTGTTTGCTTAATTAGATTCTCATAATCAAGGACTTTGGACTATCTATGCAGGCATTGACAGCTCTAAGCATTACACTACATAGAGCTTGCAGTGTGATTTAAAGAACCAAGAGCCAGAAGACATATATGTAAGAAAGAGTACTTCATTGAGACACTAGAGGGCATCCTTGTATACTTAATCGCAAAACAGGCAAGGTACAACACCAAAGTATTTTGAGGATTAATACACTACTAAAGCTTTTAAACAGCCAGTTATATTTACACAGTTTGAAATTATAACCACTACATTAAGTACAATATGGTACAGATCTCTTAAATGAGGATTTATCTGCAGTGTAGGCAACGCTACTATTGTTTGCCATACAAATACTTCCATAGGCAGTTGAACCTACTTTATGTAGGCTTCTGGAAAGCAGTCATTACTTTTGACACTGTTCTGTTCCATGTACATATAAGTCAAGAACTCTATCAGTAATTATTGGGAGGAAAATATGGGATGACATAAGCAGACAAGACGACTCTGAAGCTTCCTTTAAAAAAAATGCGTCTAGCTGTTTTGTTTTCACAAGACTCCAAAACATGAAACAAGTCTAATTGGATACAGAGGCTTCTTCAGAGTTTGCAAGTAAGCCTGACTGCTCTGTATACATCAACGGATGCTTACTGGATGACAGCACTTAACAAATGAACTTTTTAATTATTCTCAGTGTTCATAATTGCACCCACTTTATATAGCGTTCATACAGATACCCATTCTATGGATGTGTGAAAGGAATAGGTCCTCCCATTCCAAAGAGCATAGTATGGATTATGCTTGTCAGGATAAGTTAACTCTATGTAGCAACCAGCAGACACAGGGTACATCTACGCCAGCGTTTCTCAACCTGGGGGGGGAGGGGGTGTCGAGGGGGTATCAAAGGGGTCACCAAAGACCATCAGAAAACACAGTATTTTCTGTTGGTCCTGGGGTTTCTGTATGGGAATTTTGGCCCTATTTTATTGTTGGTGGGGTTCGGAATGCTCTTTGATGGTAGGTGAACTATAAATCCCAGCAACTACAACTCCCAAATGTCAAGATCTATTTTTCCTCAAACTCCATCAGTGATTCACATTTGTATTTGTGCCAAGTTTGGTCCAGATCCATCATTGTTTGCGTCCACAGTGCTCTCTGGATGCAGGTGAACTACAACTCCACAATTCAAGGTCAATGCCCACCAACCCCTTCTGTGATTTTCTGTTGGTCATGGGGGTTCTGTGTGCCAAGTTTGGCCCAATTCCATCATTTGTGGAGTTCAGAATGCTCTTTGATTGTAGGTTACCTATAAATCCCAGCAACTACAAGTCCCAAATGACAAAATGAATCCCCCCAACCCCACCAGTATTCAAATTTGGATCGGGTATTTGTGCCAAATTTGGTCCAGTGAATGAAAATTCATCCTGAATATCAGATATTTACATTAAGATTCCTAACAATAGCAAAAATACAGTTATGAAGTAGCAACGAAAATAATTTTATGATAGGGGGTCACCACAACATGTGGAACTTTATTAAGAGGTTGTGGCATTAGAAAGGTTGAGAACTACTAATCTACACTGTAGAATTAATGCAGTTTGACACCCCTTTCACTGCCATGGCTCTATACTATGGAATCATGGGAACTAAAGTTTGGTGAAGTACTAGTACTCATTGGCAGAGAATGATAAAATACATTAGAAAAGTACAAATCCTAGGACTCCATACCACTGACCCATGGCAGTCAAAGTAGTGTCAGGTTGTATTCCTTCTACAGTGTTGATATATCACAGCCACTGCGATGTACTGGTTTGAGTTAGTGGGAAATTAGCTCAGCCATGGAAACCCACTGGATGGCTATGGTTTCTCAGTATAATAAAAAGGCAAATCCTGTCTGAATAAATCTTGCCAAGAAATCCCTACAGCAGAGTCGCCAAAAATCAGACAAAATAGGAATGAAGACACAAGACCCGTCAAGATTTCCCTCCAAAATTACATAATTTGTTTTCAACTTTCCGAGGAAGAAACCTCAGCCATTTGGAAAATGTACTGAACTCCCTAATCAAAGGCATTTTTACTCTAGAAAGCTAAATGAATCCACAATGTTTCTGACCACTTCTAATTAATATTACAGCACAGTCCAAATGGGATGCATGCAAACACGTCTCTCTTAACAGTGGCGAAAAGGCTAAGAACCAAGCCTGACTTGGAACACAACAGGCTGCCGTGTAACCTATCTGTCCATCTATTCCAGGAGTGGAGGAATTTCGTAGGGACTAAGTGTTCATCTCCTTCAAAACGCATGATGGCTCGCAGCATTCGTCCAATAAATCCAAGGTGGTCAGAATTGTTTTTAGAAAAAATCTTTTTAAACAAGTCACAGTAGGAAGCACAAGAAATGGTTAAAAGTAAAATTGCATTTAGAGGGCTGGGCTGTAGCACAGCTGGTTAATCACCAGCAGTAGATCACTGCTGGCTGGAAAGTGACAAGTTCAAGGCTCAAGTTGGATTGAGCACCCAACTGTTAAGCTTAGCTTACTGTCCACCTAAGCAGTTCGAAAACAACTGAGCTGCGAGTAGAGAAATTAGGGACCATTTAAAGAAGGGAAGTATTTTACGACACCATAAAAATGCCGGCAAAGAGCAAGGAGGAAATATGATCAAAATGATTCGGTGTCATAGTGGATGAAGCGACAGCACCCTCTTGTGGCCGGAATCGAGCATAACCTCCAGGCACCGAAGTTGAAATGCCAAAATACCTCTATCTGTTTGTATGTCTTGTATGCCTAAAAAAACGGCATTGAATGTTTGCCGTGTATGCATGCATTGTCATCCACCCTGAGTCCCCTTAGGGGTGAGAAGGGCAGAATATAAATATTGTAAGTAAATAAATAAATTTAATGGAGGCTTCAAGAACTACGATTCTTCATTTTCTCTATTATAAAAAATGGGATGGGGTTTTTGGGGACTTCTCAACTGAAAAAATACAGGCAACAGAGCTGCAGGTAGCACACTTCAGTCTTGTCTGATTGGCAGCAGCTTTGCAGGGTATCAACAATTTCCTATCACTCTTATGCTCAGTGTGAGATGCAGACCTTCTCATGCTGTTGTATTTTTAACTTTCACCACCCCTAGACAGGATAACTAACAATGAAAAGATCTGGAGGGATACACTTTTGGCAACTATGGCCCAGCTGATCCCTTCAGATGGAAAGACTAAGTCTGCAACTTGATTACTTGTGTCACTCATCTTGTAACACACTGTTTTGCACTTCTATCGAAGGGGTCCTCCAGATGGGAAAAATCTGCCAGGATGTTGTTGCATTTGTTCTGTGGTTCTCGGTTTGTTTGCTTAAAAAGTACCCAAATGTTGTCTTGGGCAACAGTTTTCTAGGAATTCCTGTCACCGACCATAACATATTGCTCCTACACCAGTGTGGGTTTCTTTTAAATTCCACTACATGTTGAAACAATATGTTTTCCTTCTCTTTTTCACCTTAATTTGTTTTTAGTACTAAAGAATTTGCCTTTTAAACTACAGGACAATGTCAGTAAACCACACCCTACTTTTTAAATATCTTTTGAAAGAGCAGACCAGTCTAAGGAAGTTCCTGGTTCTTGGTTTTTGCCAGATGAAGTTACTTCTGCATCTATTTGTTATATTCTTTTTGAGGGTTGTTTGCAGCAATGTCCTGGATTTGCCCTCCAAAAGAATGGAATAAGTAAATGCTGAAGTAACTAAAACCGGCAAAAAACCCCCAAGGACTGAGAACTCATGCTTCTTTAGACCAGTGTTTTTCAACCTTTTTTGAGTCGCAACACATTTTTTACATTTACAAAATTCTGGGGCACACCACCAACCAAAATGACACAAAATTACACTCTAACACAGTAATACATATAGTTAATATGTTTTTAAATGTATTTCACACTCAGTGTGAAACCTGGGCCTGTTTCGATGAACACAACATATATATGACTTCCTCTCACCTATTTATACATGGCTATCATGTCTTCTCTCAGCCTTCTCTTCTTCAGGCTAAACATGCCCAGCTCTTCAAGCCGCTCCTCATAGAGCTTGTTCTCCAGACCTTTGTGAAATTTCACCCTGAGTGAAACTTGCTTCCAGTTAACTATGGATGTCATGAAGCTGTTATAAACAGTTCTTTTGGGAGGGAGGCAACTCTCAAAAAATCCAGTAAAATAGTAAAAAAAACCCCATTTCCAAGCGGAGAGGCTCAATTTGTTTCTTGAAACCTGTGAGGGGGTTGCTAGGAGGGGGGAGAGTGCCAATTTCCCACAGCACACCTGATGATCGCTCACGGCACACTAGTGTGCCATGGCACACTGGTTGGGAAACACTGCTTTAGACCAATATGGAAAACACTATAAAAGGGTTTTCTTGGAGGAAAGTCTTATTCCTGTTAATAGGCCTTATAGGTCATTCATATTATAGGCACAACCTTAGCTGGCTTCCTTTTGATTCCTCAAGTTGAGCTTGGGATGTAATCTTGTTGCTTGACTTCTGTGTCAAATATCTACTGCTTCCTCTAAATCCTTAAGTTATCTCATAAGGAATATATTTTAAATATTCTTAATACTAACAAACAAAAAAAGGGGGAATGGAGCATTTGTGCATTCACATAGGAGCACAAAGAAAGTGAAGATCTATCTATTTAATCTGTTGGAAATAGCAACCTTCTACAAGACTCCTATACTAGTTATTTGTTCAGTATATAATTTAAATTGCTTACTGTGTTGTATATGTGTTTATTGGTATGCAGTTTTCCTTAACTCTATGTTGTTGGAAGGGGCTGCAGACCACACAATCAGATTTGGGACCCCCCTAAGATCCCAGGCTCCATTTTAGAAGTCAGTGGCTTTAGAAGTGGAAACTGAATGCTTTAGAGAAGAGACTCTATAGGACTCTCAGTACAGAGAGATGCTTTAGACCAGGCATGGGAAAACTTTTTTGTCTTAGGACCGCATTGTGGGCATGGCCAGGAAGGAGAGTGGCCGGGCATATGTTGGGTGGGATGGCCTGGGAGGCAGAGGGCCTGGAAGAGGGAGGGGCCAGGAGGGGACAGGATAGGGCCCGGGTCATCCTCAGGCTGTCCTCCTGGAATAAGGGCAGGGATGCTCACCCCATCCTTATGCTGGAAGGTAAACAAGACATGGGGTGATTTCCCCAATCCTCCTCCTTAGTGCTCCTCTCTCAATCTTCGGGCTGTCCTCTCAGCATTATGCCGCAAGGAGGGCGAGACAGGCGAACTCCAAGAGTGCTCTGGAGGGCTCTCGGCTGCTATGTGCCTTCCTCCCCCGTCCTTTCTGCACAATAATGTGGCAGGCCTGAGGACAGGGAAAATGAGGAGGGCCTGAGGTAGGCAACCAGGGGCCACATCTGGCCCCCAGTCCTTAGTTTGGCCATGCCTGCTTTAGACTCTGGACTTTTAAGATTATAAGAAAGATACCCTGTGTTATCTGCACAGAGAAACTACCTTAAGTCCTACCTGTAACTGGATTGATATGCAATGTACCTATTTGCTGAATACATGAAGTCTGTGAGTAAAGAACCTATGTTACTTTGAAAGACTATTTTGTTTTTTGGTCTCTTGAGAGCATGATTTAAACCAACATGTTTTAAGGAAGAGTAGATATTTTTTGGGCAACTGAAAAAAAACACTTCTGAAACTCTGCTGTGTTTTTGTGCATTGGAATATCTTTGTTCCTGACAGTTCAAAAAGATAGCCAGGGATTTCAATATAACAGCTGAGAAACCTGGGTTACCTTGCATCAGGGGTGCTCACACTTTTTCAGCATGCGAGCTACTCTTAAAGCAACCAAGTTCAAAAGATCTACCTGCCCCCACCGCCGCATGCTCCTGCTGCTGTTTTTCGCCCGTGCAGTGCTTCTTCCACCTGCGGGGCATTGCAGGAAGGAGAAAGCACAAGGCAGGGCATCTAGAGGGAGCGCTCCGCCCTGCCTGTCTCGCCGGCAACGTACGCTGCACAGCTGCTTCTGGACAAGAGAGAGGCAGGGTGCTCCCTCCAGAGGCCCTGTCTCGTGCTCCCTTCTTCCTGTAATGCCCCACAGGCAAAAGAAGCACTGCGAGAGCGGAAGCCAGCAGCAGGAGCGCGCGTGCACGCAGGGTGTACGCGCGCATGGCAGGACCTCCCCATCCGGCTGGTGAGGCCCGAAGATCACTTGGAAGAGGGCCGAAGATCTACTAGTAGCTCGCGAGCTACCTAATGAGAACCCCTGCCTTCCATGAATGCTGGAGATGTTTACCACTAAGAAGAAGGTTGACTCAAGCGAGGTTTTAGTTCTTCTCAGGAAGACCATGCTTTATAAAATGTTATAATCTCTAACAAGTTCATGCATTTCCAAAAGATTCCTGGTTTTCCCAAAAGTTTTTGAATGACATTTTTCAAAGGGTTATGTGACCACTGGCTTCTTAATAAGCTGTAAACATTTATACATCTAACACCAACATTAATGCAACATTTTAAAAAAAAGGTTGGGATTCTCCACAGTCCAACAGGAGGCTGTAGTCCACACAAAGCTGTTGGAGAATGGACATATTGCTGGATGCCTTTGCATGACACGCAGTTCACTCCTGACTTATGAGATCTGACCCTGCGTATTTCAGATTTAAAGTTCTACTTGGATACACTTGGGTTTGGTCTCAGGTTAGACATAAAGCTGCAATCAGTGAACAGAATCCAAAGAATATATTAAATCAGTAGGGAGAAATCTATATTTGTTTCCAAAGCCATTTCCACAGCCAAACCAACAAGCAGTTTATAAAGAGAAGAAAAAGTATATGTAGAGTTCTGGCGGCTCGAGCAGTTCTCTCAGTTCTTTATGTGTATAAAGCACACGCACATAGAATACTGGCCAGAACTTTTACCTGTTTTTTTTAATGCTTACACATACAGAAATAGACTATTTTACGTTGACTGTATACTAGGCAGTCTACTCAGAAGAACCAAGATATCTGTTTTTTCTTCGTAGGTTCTGTGAATGCACACTTATGAAGGCCTGCACACCAAAGCAGGCCCTAACGGAAACTTTCCAAGTTTTAATTTTTCAAGTTTTGGCGGTAGCTCCACCCAGCCCTCCCTGAGGGCATAAAAGCGCCCTCATGTGCACCACCCACATTCCTTTGTTTTCCGCCACACGGCTAACATCGGAACTTCTCCAAAAGTTTTCTGCTAGAGAGTTTGTCTCCTAGTATGTCCACAACGAGCTTCAAGCACTACGTTGCTTGTTCCAAGAAGATCCTGGACCGGTGCCTTGGCAAGGGCCACGTTGTCTCGACTTGTGTTCATTGCCAGGCACTCACCGCACAGTCTCGGAAAAGCAGGGCACAACGTCTCCATGCCATCCTGATGGAGGAAGCACTCGCTCCTGCCCCATCGTCTTCGGCGGGAAAATCTGCGACGGCTGCCCCGGTTCCTTCGACGTCGAGCTCTCTCCCGGCTGGGAAGAAGCATCCGTCAAAAGCGAAGTCGAAATCTATGACCTCGACAAAGACGTCGAAACCAAAGATGACCCGCACGGTGACCACTGAAACCATGCAGCCGACACGCTCCTGACAGCTGTCGGTGAGCTCGATCGCTTCAGGCCTATCCCAAAGGTTGGCGATATCCATGACTCCCTCCACAAAGGCCATGCAGATTGCCTTCCGGAGGGCGAGTGAGGAGGCCCGTAGAGCAGAGACACAGCACACTGTGCCATTGACTCCGAGGAAGTCTTTGGAGGCAGCCGCCTCAAGACCACCATCTCCGAAGAGACGCAGACTACAGTCCTCCTCTACCTCGACGTCCTCGCGAGCACCGACATTGGTATTTCAGAAGAAGGAAGTAGCAAAACCACCGCTGAGCAAACCTTGCCTAAGAAAGTTCTATAAAATCAATGGGATCACCATAAACAAGCATGTGACTTGAAGGAGAATGCGCGCACACAGGTTTCTGGAAAGACCAGTTCAATATTGGAGAATGTTTTTTATTTTACATTTTATAAAATATACCATGAAATACTATAGTTTAAATAGAAATCCAATGTAACAATTATATATCAGTTTGAATAAAGATATACATTTATATAGGACACTGTGAATCTTTTAGATCTCCAAGGGAAGGCATTCTCTCAGTCCTGCTACCATCACAGCCTCACTTGGTGATGATATGAGACACAGCCTTTTAAGTGGCTGCCCTCACCTTCTGGAACACCCTTCCATGGAAGGCTAGATTGGCCCTTTCCCTGCTTGCAGCAGGCCAATGTATTTTGGGTAAGCAAGTATTTAATATGTAATTACTATACTGAACTTTCAGGGAGGCTTTCCAATGTTTTGTATCCCTTTATAATTATTTTATAGTGGTTACATGAGTTTTTAATAAGTTAGGTTTTAAATAATTTCACCCATGAATCACCTTGGATCCTACTCTGGGAGAAAGGTAGCATATAAATAATATATAGATAAATAAGTAAATATAAATGCAACAAAATCTAACAATGCTTAAACAGTGGGTTGCTGTGAGTTTTCCGGGCTGTATGGCCATGCTCCAGAAGTGTTATCTCCCAACGTTTCGTCTGCATCTATGGAAAGCATCCTCAGAGGTTGTGAGATCTGTCAGCCTCTGAAGATGCCCGCCATAGATGCAGGTGAAATGTCAGGTGAGAATGCTTCTGGAACATGGCCATACAGCCCGGAAAACTCACAGCAACCCAGTGATTCTGGTCATGAAAGCCTTCGACAACATAATGCTGAAACAAACAATGCTTAAACAGCCACTCTATTTGGCACTCTAATTCTGAGTTGCTATCTTTCCACGAGAGTTAATCCTTTCTTCACTGCCTTTCCATCTCTTATTTTATGCAGGTGTCCACTGTGGTAATTTACGTACTTTAGTGAACACTAGACACCAGCACCCTAAGGTCAAGAAGATGAGAGTATAAGCCACGGATCAAAACCAGATGGTATATGTGTGCTGCAGTACAGCCAAAATCGCTCATTTCTATCTGTGAAGATAATCAAAACAAGGTTGCAGAGATGGCAAGGATATCTTCCACCATGAAAGCGCATTAAGCACTTTAAATGTGTGTTGTGGATTGGTGCTTCTATAGAAGGTGATTGCTGAATGAGGAATGAGCAGCAGATACCTTCAGCTTGCCCATGTACTAGGCCAGTCTCCAAATATTCTCATGCTTAGCCAATCTGTGTCTCAGAGAGAGGCTCAACATCCACTGGCCAACAGAAATTCTCAATATTCATACTTCATAGGAACCCCCTTGTAGGATATCACCAACACTGTGCTTGCTATGTAAAGAGAAAGCCATATGCTTTCATAATTCTGCCATAAGGACTCTTCAGTTGGAGGCCGACCATAGCAATTTGCTGGGAACCTAGACCTCCAAATTGATTCCATGGTATACTTCAGTTGGAAGCCTGACACATAGTTCATTTCAGGTAAGAAAAATTAGATTCAATATTATGTGAAAATTATATTATGCAAATAGCCTTAGAATGGATTCGTCACATAATATAGAAGTCTTTTGTAGGACTAGTGAGACTTAAAGTCAAATATTCACACAACCATGAAACTTCTTGTACAATCTTTGGTCAATCATCTCCATCCTCATCTTAACTAAACAAAAGGCTATATCTTGAGCTCCTTAGAGAATGGGTGGGATAGTGAACACAGTAAGCTGCCTTAAGACCACTTGTCTCAGTACTGATTGCACTAATTTGATAGCACAATCCTCCAGAGCCAAGTTTTTGGGATGCAGGATAAGATGCAGAAGGAAGAAAAGATTGTTCCCCTCCCAATTCCACTGTTCCATGAGCAGAAATTTAATGCTGGATATCAACTATAGATCTGATCATTATTCTCCAGGATTTATGATCTAAGTCGTCAATGTCTGGCTTTTTCAGCTACAGCTTGCCAGGAAAGCCCCATATCTAGAACCCAGGAGAGCTGCTGTCAAGTTCATGTAGACAATACTAGTCAACTCTTGCACACATGGAATACTGCAAGAAGCTATTTCTCTTTGCCTCACAAACCTTTGGATCCTGATCATAGTTTGGAAAAAAAAACCCAGTCAAAAATGTAATTTAATCTTCCCATTAACATAACTGTGATATTTATCAGGAACTGTTATTTTTTTAAAGAAAGGCACACACCTTTTTCAAGTAGGAAAAGACCTGTAGAGAATACAAATTACTCTCCAGAGCCCTTTTCAGATATTTCAAATATTTGGAAGTGAGTCGTTGGGTTTCCTTGTGCTTTTTCAGCTGCAATTATTTTTTAAAAGCAAGCAATTCATATTATTAGCATCTTCCTTTCGAAGTATTTTGCCCCTGAAGAGTTCCTGACAGGAAATTACTAATTAATTTCACCATTATTTTGCTTTCGCTCAGAATATGCATAATATTGCTTAGAGTGACCTTGTATACTATTTTGCAGCTTAAGGTTGTACAAATCATGAGATCTGTGTTGGGGTGTCCTGAATGGTCTACCACAGCTTCCTCCTTTTTAGTGAGGCCAAAAGGATTATATTGATTTAATAAAATGCAAAGCCATGAAAAAGCGCTGACATAGCAGGCTGCCAGAATTAGACTCTTGGTTTCAACACAACATCATTTTAACACATGAAAATAATTGAGTGAAAATTTATTAAAACATTCCCTTTCAAGTTCCTTCTGCTACACTTTTAACCTAGTCAAATTCAATTTGTTTTGCAGAGCAAACGCAAAAGTAGAACTGGAATTGCCAGCATAGATAGTCAATGAGGGATAAAATCTTGACTTTGGAGAATCTCACTATGACCAGATTTAGTTTAAAGCTTCAGCACAGGCAAAGCAACAGGCAAAGGCAACTTCACACTTCAGTAAACTTACCTCTTCCCACTTTCTATAGCTGTGAACGTTTTTATTCAGACAGGCCCTTGGTGTTAATTCTTCTCTATTCATTAACTCACTTTATTCCATTTTAGTACAGGTTATCCCTTATACCAGGGGTGCTCACACTTTTTCAGCATGCGAGCTACTTATAAAACAACCAAGTCAAAAGGATCTACCTTCCCACTACTCAGAGAGCCATATAATATATTTTAAGACTGAATTCAACTAAATGTGAGTATAATAAGCCCCTGAATTTATTCATAATAATGATGATAATATTCATTCAGCCTCTGCTAATAACAACAACAACAACAACAACAGGTTCCTAGAGTAGAAGGAGACCTCCAAGGGCCATCCAGTCCAACCTCCTTCTGCCATAAGGGAAAAAACACAATCAAAGCATTCCTCAAAGATGGCCATTCAGCCTCTGATAATAATAATAATAATAACAACAACAATGGGTTCCTAGAATAAGAGGAGACCTCCAAGGGCCATCCAATCCAACCTCCTTCTGTACCTGGGCGGTGTCGGGAGCCTGCGGGGCGGGACTGAGCCTTCCTCCCACCCTGCCTGCGATCTACCAGGACGCCCTACGCGATCTACCAGTAGATCACGATCTACCTAATGAGCACCCCTGCCTTATACTAAGTATCCCTTATCCAAAATGCTTGTTTTAGATTTCCCCCCTGCTTTTGGAATATTTCTGGATCGTTCGCAGTCAGACCCGGCATAGTCCCGAGATGGCATTGGTCGCCTTGGTGGATGACCTCCGCAGGGAACCGGACAGGGGGAGTGTGACCCTGCTGGTGCTCATGCTACCCATCTATTCTGCCTTGGTCAGACAACACTTGGAATACAGAATTGTGTCCAATTCTGGGCACCGCAATTGAAGGGAGATATTGACAAGCTGGAATGTGTTCATAGGAGGGTGACTAAAATGATCAAGGGTCTGGAGAACAAGCCCTATGAGGAGTGGCTTAAAGAGCTGGGCATGTTTAGCCTGAAGAAAAGAAGGCTGAAAGGAGACATGATGAGGGCCATGTACAAATATGTGAGGGGAGGGGAGAGCAAGCTTGTTTTCGGGTGCCCTGGAGACTATGACACAGAACAATGGCTTCTAACTACAGGAAAAGCGATTCCATCTGAACATTAGGAAGAACTTCCTGACCGTGAGAGCTGTTCAGCAGTGGAGCTCTCTGCCCCGGGGTGCGGTGGAGGCTCCTCCTTTGGAGGCTTTTAAGCGGAGGCTGGATAGCCATCTGTCAGAGGTGCTTTGAATGAGATTTTCCTGCTTCTTGGCAGGGGGTTGGACTGGATGGCCCACAAGGTTTCTTCCAACTCTATGATATCATTAATACATATATATTAATACTTCTGTGTGTCACTTTAAACATATTCCACAAAAATGAAGAAAATGGTATCAAGATCACACATGGTTTGTTTTTGAAAGCACAAGGACTTCTCCACTGAAAATTCTCCATTATCCTGGCACTTTATCCTGGTGAAGTAGTGGTCAAAACAACAGCTTCAAATGCACTTCATGTACATTTCGGAGCACTCTCTGGCTCGGTTTAACTCATATTGGTAAGCAATACTGAAGCCGACAAGAAGGGCAGGGATCTGTTGAACTTGACAAGAAGGTCCCACAGATCACTCCCAGTCCCGAAGCACTAGTTAAGCCGTACATATTTGCACAAGGTTATTTCATATAAAGTCTTCCTAAATGCAGGGAAAGCAATGCAAGAAATGAACGCACATCAAGCTGAACTTCTTTGAGAGGTGATCCATTTATATTTGTTCAAGCTAAATACTTAAATTATTTTTCAAAGTAGAAAAACCTCAATATCACCTACTTGATATCCTGGTTTATCTGCTTCCTAACAAGATATGTTTTTGTGGGCAGGCTTGGGTTCAGACATCAAAATAACCCTGATTTAGCTAAATTTATCCAGATTTTATATTTCCTTTGAGCCTAGCTGCTGAGACCTATAATCTTTCTCTCAAGCCTCCAACAACGGGAAACATTTACTAATTCAATGATACCTTCTGTTTTAATTTTAAGTTATTTTGCAATCCAGTTTCAGTTCCAACTTCATCTTTACTAAACATTCAACTAATTAAGAAAAGCAGTATTGGATACTACATAAACAAGACATGACTAATGGATTTTCTTGCATCATGACTTCACTTCAATAAATTTTGTTTTGGAAATGGAATTTCTGGAAAAGGATTAAAAGGGAAAACTCTGATATATGTTTTGTCATACTTGGTTAAAAAAGAGTTTTTAAAAATAGATTTTCCCCTCTTGCTACTCACGCAGGTAAACTAGCATTTCCAACAGTAATGGATTCTTCAATGTGGTCCAGGTTTGGCTCTGGTTAATGATAACCACAATGAAAATGAAGGAATCTGTTCCAAAAATCCTGTTTTATTTTTGAAAGACTCTGTTTTGAGCTATAAAGAACGCCCTTAAGTCTATTTTTAATTCCTTCAGTTCTTCCAATGGAAGCTCTTCCTTATTTTCTGAGCAATAAAAGCATTCTTCTTCAATGCAGTACATTTAAAATAACTATTCAATCTATTTTTATCCCATTTTTTTTTCTTCCTGTGTTTCACTTAAATTTACAGTTTTCTTTTCATGGACTGATATCCCACATCAGTACATTCATGCTACATATTGGATTAAGTGGATTGAGTGTGTTTTGCTTTAATTCTACACTTTAAGTCATATTGATTTCCACTTTAGGGGAAAATTGGGGTATAAATTAAATAATCAATGAGCAAATGCTCCATTTAACCATTGAAGTCATGTCAATTGTTGCTTCACAACTGGAATTGTACAGTTCTAAAGCTGGAAAATGTACCTACTTTTTCATTTTTGATCAATACAAATAATAATATTTTATTTGTATTCCGCCCTATCTCCCCAAGGGGACTCAGGGCAGATTCCAATATACAATGGCAAAAATTCAATGCCAACATAAAGCAAACAAACACTGACAAAATCCCAGAAAAAACTCACATATGGAAATAATGTTAAAACCTAACATCAAATTAAAGCCTAACATCAGTAAATTAAACTACATGTAGTCAGACAAAATTATATAATAATATAAACTCTAAACAAAACATACAAATTAATATACAACAGCCAGCAAGGGTTCACAAAATGGTCTGGGTTGGTAGTGTAGTCAAATGAAGTCATTGGGTTGGTGTGGACCAGAAAAGCCCAATACAAATAGTTATAATAATAATAATTATTATTTATTCATACCCCGCCATCATCTCCCCGAGGGGACATGGGGCGGCTTACATGAGGCCAAGCCCAATGACACATAATAAAATAACAAAGCAGCAAATAATAAAACAACACAATCAATATAACTCACACATAAGCAATATCAGACAATTTAAAACCAAGACGCCTGGCAGTGATCTCTCAACCATCTAATCCTCCTCCTCTCCATATGCTTCAGTTGTTTTTGGAAGGAGAGAAGGGAGGGGCCAGTTTTATTTCTTTACGGAGAGAGTTCCAGAGGTGGGGGGGCAACTATGGAGATGGCCCTCTCTCTTGTTCCCACCAGCTGTACTTGAGATGGGGGTGGGACAATAGCAGGACCTCCTGCAATGACTGCAGTGCCCGGGCTCGTTTGTAAGATGAGATGCGATCAGTGAAGTAGCCTGGACTCAAGCCGTTTAGGGCTTTAAAGGTAATGACCAGAACTCTGTATTTAGCTCGGAAGCAGACCGGCAGCCAGTGGAGCTGCCGCAACATGGGATTGGATCTCTCCCTGTATGGAGCACTTGTTAGCAATCTATACTATATTCATGCAAACAACATGTTTATCTTTTGGGAACAGTTTCTGCAATTAGATTTTTGCAGCATAATTCAACAGTAAGAATACACTTCATGGAGGATAGAACAAGAAACTCTAATCCAGACAGCAGACAATAGTTTAATAAGAGCAAATAAAACCTACTCAACCAAGTCCGATCATGTTTTCAACTGAGCTAGTAAACAGCTGCAGACACAGTCTGCTTCCGATCAAAGATTCTATGTATAACATATTATACCTCTGTATCTCTCTGATGGTTCACTGGTAATTTTTCAAAACCATAACCTCCAGAACATATGACAACTATATTTTATTGAAGACATATTATGACCACTCTGCTCACAAATTTAGAGCCATACAGCATGCACAATGCAGGTGCCAAAAGTCACTTAAGCATTTCTGTCTTGCATTTGCTAGCCTTTTACATTAAAAGATGACAAAGAAGCCACCCCCACCCCCCAAAAAAGTGTGCTTTAAAGACAAGTATGAAAAGAGAATAAAATGCAGATGTACTACTTTTTAGATGCTCACAATTGTAACAGCTGTATCTGTTCTCTGAAGCTTCTGTACCACTAGATTATACAACCAGCGTCAAAAGAGAGGTGATTTACTGTGTTCAAAACCAGCTAAGAGTCTAATCCTACACATACTTTTTGGGAATTAAACCCCACTGAACACAGTCAGGTTTACTCTAAGCCAGTATGAATGAGGTATATGAACCCAGTTGGAGGTAACCAATCCAAACCAGAGAAATTAAATAAACCAATTTCATAGTAAAGAATCCAGTATGCATATTTGCATGTACTTAAACAGTTAGTTTTTGCTCTACAGACAGTTCACTTTTAAGTTAGTGACTCATAAGAAAAAGCTTTTTAGTTCTATTCTCATGCAAAAGCAGTCAAGATTTTTTTATTGAACTGCCTTACTCTATATCTATTAATACCAATTTTATATTTCAAATTCAAATGACTAATTCCACAACTAACATTTATCCATTTCTTTTCAAACATTTATTATATCTTGATTACCAATTATTAAGGTAAATTTCCATTAGTCTTTGCTGATTACACAGCAGAAATGAAATTACCCAGAATTTACAGTGCAATACAACACACATTAACTCAGTGAACGTCACGGTGGTCTATAAGGCTTACACTCAAGTATAAGTGCACAAAGGATTGCAGCCTTTCAATGCAATTCTTCATACAAATGATTTCAGTTTGAAGGCTCGTAGCACTATCAGTTATAACAGGTATGGGCAAACTTCGGCCCTCCAGCTGTTTTGGAATTGAACTCCCACAATCCCTAACAGCATACTATTAGGAATTGTGGGAGTTGAAGTCCAAAATGCCTGGAGAGCCAAAGTCTGGCCATGCCTAAGTTATAAGATACTTTATGCAGTGGTTCCCAACCTGTGGTCCATGGATCATCAGTGGTCCACAAGAACAAAAATATAGTCTGCGGCCTCACCATTACTACACCGTTGCCTCACAACCACATGGCAACGAGAGCGACTGGTCTTGCCAAACCATCTTATAGTGCCGAGGCAAAGGGAATGTTGGGTGTGGAGACAACCCACGAAAGATTACTACTACCACATCTGCTCTAGATTATTAAAAATGGTTTTCTGTGGTGAGCAGATGGCAACTACTGGATGGCATATGTTCTGTATCAGAAACTAGAAATTGTTGGTTTGATGATGGGATAATGGGACATGTAATCCTCTATATCCACAGTTGCAGAGAAAACAGAAGAAGGTGGTTGATGGGTATTTGAGCAAACAGAAGCAAAAAGAACAAAGTTTGTCTTCATGTAAAAAATTTACTAATATAGCTTCAAACAAACAAAAAAAACAGCAACATGCTCTTTCAATAAACAGTCCACACATTCTTCAGTAACAGGCTTCTGTGTTAACTCACACAGTATTGCAACTCCCAGCATCCCTGTTACCATTTCAGCATTGTAGCAGTTTAGGAATCCATTTCTCCAAATTACAGCATTTCAGCATTTAAATGAATTTCTCCAGTATACAGCATTACAGCAGTATAGGAATCCATTTCTCCAGGCTTCAGCATTTCAGCATTTAAATGAATTTCTCCAGTCTACAGCATTCCAGCATCACAGCAGTATATCAGCCAGGAACTTCACCCAGCACAATAGCCAGCATAGACAGTAAGAAACTGCAAAAGCCAAAAACCTAACTCAATCTGTAACAAAGGAGATTTATACAAACACAGCTGCCACACCCTACTGGAGTCAGGCAAACCCAGCTGCACCTATTCAGACACACCTACAGTAGTACTACTACAGCACATAAATCAAAAGAAACAGATACTCATAACGCAAACATTTGTTTGATATCTTTACAGTCTGACAGAGATGATGTGGTCTATCCAATGCAATTTTATGAATCAGCACTTCAAATAACCAAACCGAATGTAAAGTTGACCAAAAGCTGATTCGTAACCCTTTTGGTATTAATGTTGGAGAGTGGTCCTAGGTCAAAGTGGTCCCTGATTAAGTAGTCCCTAGTAAAAAAAAAGTTGGGAACCACTGCTTTACAGTATCAATTAATTTTGTGGATAGGGGAAAAAAAGATAGCACAGAACCAGTGATGAGAAAATACAGGCAAATCATAAGCCAATGATGATAATTTCTAGGTTGAATTCATATAATTTTCTGAAAAATTATATGAATTCAACTATTGACTTGGACTTGTCTTCTCCTGAGTTTTCCTTCTGTTTCCATGTACTTGAAGCTGGGGAGTGACTGAAGTGACAGAACTGTGAGCCAAATAATTTGTGTGCTGACACTGAAGACACACACACACACACACACACACACACATATATATACACATACATACACAAACACACACATACATACCAGGGACCTTTGTTAAGAGAAGAATGTGAAGGGTCCAAATAACAGCCTGAAGGAAAAAGTCTAAAGGGAGGTAACGTTTTTAGACGCATCCACAGCTAGCATCCTATTCCATATCACCAAAAGAAAGCCAAAATGACTTGTACTTATGAACTGCACTACTGAGATTTTTTTAAAAAATCTAGAAGAACAAGCAACATGAATAAAAAATGAAGATAAAACCGTGGTTGCTTAAAATGACCCAGGTTTGGATAATGAATGCTTACTATCTCGGATGGTATCTGTATACGCTTACCCAGATCATTTTAACAAGAAAAGGAGAGTAGAAGGAATAATATGATTTCCAGAAGCTTTTGAAATCATGACATCTAGCAAAGGTTTTCAATTATCCATGCTGGATGCATTTGGGGATACACAGATCATAAAAGAAAAGTGTGTTCTAATGTTTCAAGTGGAATGCTTGGCTTCCTGATGAGCTACAATAAACCAGGGCAATTTGGTCTGAAACCAGCCAAATATATTCAAGCCTGCGACTACTTTAGATATCTAAAGTTCTGATTTAAACTTATGATACGTTCTTCTAAGCATCATTTAATGGCGTAATGAAATATCACCTCTAAAAAAAAAGGACAGGAAAAGACGGATCTTCTTGTGGACCTAAATCAAGACTGTGCAGAAACACCTATGTAAACGTTAGCTCATATGTAATGTGTATAATGATGCATGACTTCATAAGATTAACTGCAAATAACTATTAGACAGCTGGACAGCCTGCTGTTTTGCAGTATGCATGGAAAGACGGACCATCCACTATGCTATATCTTCAGTTTCAGTAACAGGCTAACAGAAGATTTCCTGCTGACTTGACATCAGCCTGTGATACAGGTGCAAAGGACTTATTTCCTGGCAAGTGTAAGAGGAATTAATCTATAAACCATAAGGACAGCTTCTCCCATTCCATAACAGTTTATGAAATTAATTACAATAGCATGCACATCAACTTTGGGGTATATGACTAGAACTCCTATCATGAACTAAAGCAGTCGAAACATGTGGGGAGGGTGGCTAGAGAGATTGAGAGAGAGAGAGGGAGAGAGAGAGAGAGAGAGAGAGAGAGAGAGAGAGAGAATGAACCCAAATAGTTCTCTGAAAAGCTAACTGACAAAAATGGGTTGAATGGCATAACTGGGAATTGCTTTTTCGTAAATTATTTCTGTCTCTTGAAAGAAACCAAAAGATGTCCATGTTAATTAACTGAAAAGCAATGGGAAATATTTTAGTTGGTCTCCCTGGATCTCTCTTTAAGGTGAAGCAGTTTCTCCTTTGACTGCTATAACAATGAAATTGTGTTGCATAGGTTAGCTTATGGATGGCAAAAATCCTTAATACATTTAATGATCTCAACATCCAATTATTTTTTTAAAGGCAGGAAACAGTGTTTTGGCATGTATTTCTTTTGGTTCGGTGTTTTTCTTCACATACTTGAAAAATTAGTCCAATCTCACGAAGGAAGGAATTTAAGAATGTGAAGATGTAACTGATGTTGTAGTTAATATTTTGTGAAAATAACTGTTGCCAAACTGTAACTCCCATCATTCGTTACTATCTATTATGCTGGAAATCCTTATGGGAGTAGAGGTCCACAGAAATTTGGAAAACTACAAGTTTGGATCAATCATTTGACACTAAAGGAGAGTTGCAGCTTGCCTTCTGGGTTTAGTAGCACCTCTGGGAGCCAAGAGTCTGGTCTATAGCAGTGTTTCTCAACCTTTTTGGAGCCGCGGCACACTTTTTACATTTACAAAATCCTGGGGCACACCACCAACCAAAATGACACAAAATGACACTCTAACACATGCAGCGAGGCCCCGAGATTTTCTCCCTTTCCCCAGCTCTCACTCACAAGCAGAGTGAGAGCCTGGGGAAAGGGAGGAGATGCCTCCCGGTGCCTGGCTGCATCCAAACCCGGGTTTGGAAGCAGCCAGGCCCCGAGATTTTCTCCCTTTCCCCAGCTCTCACTCACAAACGGAGTGAGAGCCTGGGGAACTGGCCCTGCCTGGGAGCCGTTCTCCCGGTTTGCGGCTCTGCCGGGCTCCTCGGAACCGTGAACCAGGAGAAAGGCTTCCCGAGGTGCCCAGGTTCCCTCCTCCTCCGGAAGTGATCCCACAGGATAGAGTCCTGTGGGTTCTGTGGGCTCACTTCCGGAGGAGGAAGAGGACGTTGCCCGGCCCCTCCCCTCCTGAGCCTCCCCTGCCTCTCTAGGTCCTAGAGAGAGTCGGGTTTCCAAACCGGTAATCCGCGATCATCTGGTGTGCCGCGGGAAAACCTCGGAGGGGGAAGAAAGGCGGGGGGAAGAGGTTTTCTCGCGGCACACCAGCTGATTGCTCACGGCACACTAGTGTGCCGGGGCACAGCAGTTGAGAAAGACTGGTCTATAGCACCCACTTAAAATCTCATTTCCATCACAAAGTTGCTATCTCTCAGTTTCACCTCCTCCCCTCCCACTCTAGCAACACAGGGATAATAACAACCTTACAATGAATAGTATATGTCTAATGCTTCAAGCATTTGAAAAGACTTAGTATTTCTTAGGGCTTTTCCACACAGACATACAGTATAACTGAATAACAAGGCAGAAAATCCCACAATATCTGGTTTGAACTGGGTTATCTGAGGCTACACTGCCCTATATTCCAATTCAAAGCAGATAATGTGGAATGTTATTCAGTTGTGGGCCTTAG
Organism: Anolis apletophallus; assembly: GCA_030556195.1. Lineage (NCBI taxonomy): Eukaryota > Metazoa > Chordata > Lepidosauria > Squamata > Anolidae > Anolis > Anolis apletophallus. The sequence goes on along the minus strand of JARBWK010000012.1, from coordinate 83,144,033 downwards.
TCTTGAATTAGTAACTTTCTAGCTTTAAATTTTTACTTAGGCTGGAGAAAAGAAAGGGATCCTATAGTAATAAGTCTAGGAAAAAGCACATAATTAAACCTATGATGGTTGAGCTGAGTCCACATCAGGGGTAGGGAAACTTTGCCCTTTCAGATGTTTCAGACTACAATTCCTATAATTACAGACTCAGAGTTGGAAGAGACCTCATGGGCCATCCAGTCCAACCCCCTGCCAAGAAACAGGAAAATCGCCTTCAAAGCACCCCCAACAGATGACCATCCAGACTCTGTTTAAAAGCCTCCAAAGAAAGAGCCTCCACCATGCTCCGGGGAAGAGTGTTCCACTGTTGAACGGCTCTCACAGATAGGAAGTTCTTCCTAACATTCAGGTGAAATCTCCTTTCCTGTAGTTTGAAGCCATTGTTCTGTGTCCTAGTCTCCAGGGCAGCTGAAAACAAGCTTGCTCCCTCCTCCCTGTGACTTCCCCTTACATATTTATACATGGCCATCATGTCTCCCCTCAACCTTCTCTTCTGCAGGCTAAACATGTCCAGCTCTTTCTGGCTAGGTGTATTACCTTGCATTTATCCTTGATGATTTTGGCCCAGATCTCTAATCGGTTAAGGTCATTTTGAATTCTGATCCCATCCCTTGCTTCCCCTCCTAATTTAGTACCATCTGCAAATTGTATAAATAGGCTCCCTATTTCATCATCCAAGTCATACAAGAAAATATTGAATAGCACTGGGCACAGGATGTGGAGGAGCCACTGGGGAGCACTCTTCGGATCAACCAATTATGAATGCAATAATTTTATTGGGTTGTTTGCATGGATGCCATGGGGGACCCTGTAGCAGAATTGCCAACTGCAGTGGCATAGGACACTTAAGAATACAAATCTGCCTAGTTTATGTAACTGGAGTGGAGGAGGAAGCTATTTCCCATTTCCCTCAGAAAATTCCAATACTACTTCCAATACCTTAATTTCTGTTCTGCACTAGATTTGAACCCTAGCAGATGTAAGGGCCTTCTGCACTACCGTAGAAGGCCCTTAGATTTGCTGGGGAGGTCTTCCTCTCGCTTCAGCCATCGCCCACAAGCACAGTTGGTGGGGACGAGAGAGAGGGCCTTCTTGGTGGTGGCCCCCCAACTCTGGAACTCCCTCCCCAGGGAGATTAGGCTACCCCTACTCTGTTGGCCTTCCATGGGGTCCTCAAAACCTAGATGTTCCAGTGTGCATTTGATGATGGTTAGGCCCCTATTCATGAATGCCCAGCCCTATCTAGATTGCACTCAGCACTTTCCCCTCAGCCCTGGCCCTGGCCTATAGTCTGCTTTTTGCACAAGCCCATGCCCAGCTATATGTCCACTATATTTCTGGTCACTGGTTGTCGAGGTTTGCTTTTATACATTTTACTGATGTTTTTATACCCTGCTGTTTTTAATTGTTTGATTGGATTGTGATATGTTATGTTTTTAATTATTTTTAATTGGTAAATTTTGTTGTTGTCTCTGGGCTTGATCCCACATGTAAGGTGCCCCGAGTCCCTTCAGGGAGATGGTGGTGAGGTATAAAATAAAGTTGTTGTGGTTGTTATTGTCCCAGTTTACTTCCAATGCCTTAATTTCTGCTCTGCACTAGATTTGTTATTTTCGTCCAAACAAAAGCTGTAAGAAAACACTATAATGCATATTCTCCCTTTTTGAATCAAAAGTGAATTCACTCTTGATTATAGAAGCATAAAACATTTCACAAAGAACATCCAAAGAACTATATCTGTATTCTCCAGTATGTTTCAGAAGGCTTCCATTTTCAAAGAAAAAAAATTGAAACAGAAACAAGATATATGAGGAGAAATGGTTGGCAGTTTTCAGAACCTTCACGATAAAACCTTAAACATCTCTTCTCTCTCTCTTTTTCTTTTCTTCCAGAACTAAATATATACTCCATCATAAGCATGTGTTTATCTGGTTGCCAGAAGGATAAAGCAGCACTGGAAGATGTCAGTTTTGAATCCATATAGACCTGTAAAGGTAGTTAATGTTTTAAAAGAAAAAGTGTGTCTGGAGTATGTCAGTTAAAGTAGATAAACCTTTCAGCTTGCATGTTTCTTAGCTATGTTTTTCTTGATACCATACCTCACTGGTTTCCTGTCTCGAAGCAAGTCTTCCAGGCTTCTTCCACAGTGTTCAGCAACAACCACTAGCCTCTCTGATGAAAAAAAGAGGGAGACAGATTTAGTATCTTGGTACTCATAAGCATGAAACACTTTCTCTCACATACTGCTTTAAATTAAAACCACATCACACAACACCTTGATCATTAAGACAAGGAAGATGTCTACTTATTTGACTTGGACATAAAATCAGATCATTATCTATACACATAATAAAAGTGAAAACATGTATGTGTATGTGTGGCTGGAGTGTCCATGTATACAGACAAGCTCCTGCCTCTACAAACAGCTATATCTCCCGGCACTCAGGAGACACCAATGGCCCTCCCTCCAATTATTATTATTATTTATTATTATTATTTATTAGATTCATCAACCACCACTCCTAATGGCTCGGGGCGGTTTACACTCAGAACAAAGCAGTACAATAAAAGCGATAAAAACAGTTACAATAAAATACAATTTAACCTGTGTATTAGGACTCGAAAACCTGCTTGAACAGAGCAGTCTTACAGGCTTTACAAAAAGCTAGCAAATTTCGTAAAGCTCGAGCCTCAGGGGGTAACGCATTCCAAAAAACTGGAGCAATAATGGAGAACGCCCTTCTCCGAGTTGCGGTCAGATGATATGATTTCACAGTGGGCACGACTAGGAGGTTCTGCTCTTCAGATCGCAGTGATCTCGTGGGACAATATGGGATAAGGCACTCCATCAGGTATACTGGCCCCAGACCATACAAGGCCTTGAAAGTCAAGACTAGCACTTTGAAAGTGATCCGGTACTCAATTGGAAGCCAGTGCAGTTCCCGCAAGATCGGTGTAATATGGCAGCCCACAGGAACTCCTGCGAGCAGCCGGGCTGCGGCATTCTGCACCAACTTGAGTTTCCGGGTCACCGTCAGAGGCAGGCCAATGTAGAGAGCATTACAGTAGTCTAACCTTGAGCTGACCGTAGCTTGGATCACCGTGGCCAGATCGTGTTGGGACAAGTACAGGGCCAGCCTCCTAGCCTGTCGAAGATGGAAAAATGCCACTCTGCTGACAGCGGAGACCTGGGCCTCCATTGACAGCAGAGGGCCCAAAAGGACTCCAAGGCTTTTTACTGATGATGATGGGCATAGTGCCATGCCATCCACGGTTGGAAGCTGGACATCTCTACCAACCGGACAACCCAGCCGAAGGATCTCCGTCTTCGCTGGATTCACCTTCAACTTACTGGCTCACAGCCATCCAGTAACGGCTTCAAGGCAACGATGGAAATTATCGGGTACAGATTCGGGCCGGCCTTCCATCTTCAGAATGAGCCGAGTGTCATCAGCGTACTGGTGACACTCAAGCCCAATGCTACGTACCAGCTTAGCAAGTGGTCGCATATAGATGTTGAATAACAGAGGAGAGAGAATGGTCCCCTGAGGAACCCCGCAAACTAAGGGGGAACCCTCGGAGACCAACTCTCCCCTCATCACAACGTTGTAGCCGGTTCCAGAGAAAGGAAGCCAGCCAATTTAAAGCTGTCCCCCTCACCCCGGCCCCAGCAAGGCGGTGAGTCAAAAAATCGTAATCGACTGTATCAAACACTGCCGTGAGGTCCAATGACACAAGCAGTGCCGATCCGCCTTGATCTAGCTGGCAACGTAGCTGATCTGAGATGGGAGACCAGAACCGTCTCCGTCCCAAGTCCCGAATGGAAGCCAGACTGGAAGGGATCTAGCCAGGCTGTGTCATTTAGGAAGGTTTACAACTGCTCCATTGCTGCCCTCTCAATCACCTTGTCACCTCTCAATGACATTGCAAGTTACAGTGAGTGCCATGAACATGTCCAAGAGCCCTGCCAATGTCTTCCATCAACACCTTACTGCCCATCATCCAAGTAAAGGCTTTCATATGGGGACAATTTCATCCTAGATTTTATGTATTTCCTTCACTACAGACATCCCAGTGTTTCTGTCTCTCTCCATTCATGTGGAATTTGCATGACTCGCCCACTGCCTCTCCCTTAACCCTTTCCTGTTCTTTTATATGGAACACAGCAAACAGAGGAATTGATGAGCAACTGAACATACTAGAGAGGTTTGGGGAGAATTCACCATGGGTTGTAGGTATTGGGATGTATAGTTCACCTGCAATCTAAGAGCACTTTGAACTCCACTAACAATGGACCTGAACTAACTTGACACATGGAACCCTCACAATCAGCAACAAAAATATTGGAGGTCTTTGGGGAAAATTCACCTTGATTTGGAGGAGTTGTAGTTCTCCTATATCAAGAGAGCACTGTGAACCCAAACACTGGTGCATCTGGACTAAACTTGGCACACATACCTGAGATGTTGAAATTTGATTATTGGAGGGTTTTTTGTGGGGGGGAGGGGGACCTTCCTTTCTGGAAGTTGTAGTTCACCCATAAGTAGAGAAACAGTGACCTCCACCGATGCTGGAACTAGAGCAAACTTTGCACACAGAACCCCCATGAGAGGTTTGAGGGGACTGACTCACCTTACAGGGACTTGTAGTTTACTCTACAGCTACAGAACACAGTGAACCCCAACAATGATGCATCTAGAGCAAATTTGTCCAACATAACAAACTTTAAATACTGATGGAGTTTTTAATGGTTAATCTGACATGATGTGAGTTGTAGTTCATCCACAGTCTTATGCATTTTGTACAATTAAAAAACGAAGGTTTTTCAAATAACCTGAGCAATGCCAGGTACCCAAGTTAGTTGGTATATAAATAGGTATACAAATTAATCATTTACTGACAATAGATCACATTTACAAGGTCTGCTAAACAGGCCTTGAAGTACAACTGAAGCATTTTCTGCAGAGTCCACTATATACACTACACCTTGTTGCTAACAGATTCATACTGCCAAATATTTCATGACTCCAGAAATGAGCATAGGGAACCACATTTAGGGCCAGGACCCACAGTTTAAGAAGCTTTTCCTTTGCTACTTTGACTTTTCCTTTGCTACTTTAGAACCTACAGTACTGCATTTTTAAAAAAAAACACACACACTTAGACAATCTCAAACACACATTCACAAACTCCTATTTTTCAACACATTTCTTTGTCGGTCTTACTTTTAAGTGGTGAATTTAAATCTGCATTTCATCAGTGAATTGTAACTTATATTTTAATTATCTTGTATCCTGCCTTGAGCCACTGAGAGGTGCAATAAATTCATTATTATTATTATTATTTTACTGACACCACAGTATGTCACAGCAAACGAGATCTATATGCTGGATTTCGTATCAAAAAATCACAAGTCGAACACTTCTCAAGTGTCTAGGACTGTGTGATGTATTTCCGAATGATGCACGCAGATCCAAGTAAGGTGGCCTTTTGCAGTTGACAGATCGTGATTTTCTCAATGTTTAATATTATTGTTGTTGTTTACTGTGTTTAGTTTTATTGTTAGCATAATTTTATTTTTATGATGTAAATGTTCAGTTGTCTCCATTTTAATATATGAGTCTCAGATCAGGAAAAGAGTGGAATATAAATAAAAAGGGACCTCAGTATCCATGGGTTCATTGGTTCCAGAACCTCATGCTGATACAAAAATGCAGATGATCAAGTCCAATATTATTACATTGCAGTCCCTGGAATATTTTCTGAAAACATGATTTTTTTTACTAGATATTTTTTATTTGCAATGTGATGAATCTGTGAGCACAAAGAGGAATTCTTCTCATTTCCCAGCTATGAAATGCTTTACTATCTTCAGATGTGATGTACTTCATGCTCAATGCAGCAGAATGCTATACCCTGAGAATTATAACCATTTTGCTTTGCTGGTTCAACACCCCCACCCAAAGAAACAAGCTCAATGTTTTCTTTTATCTGCTATATCATAACACATTGTGCAGTTGCAAGAATATTGCCATTTTTCATATAACCCTCACTCCTTGAAAATAGATTTACAATGTGAAGCTTATTTGTTGCATTCCACTTTGCCAGACATTATGCTTAGCTATACAGCTAAAGCTGGTTTAACAAAACTCTCCATGTATGTGCACACACTCACTCACTTTAAAGTAACAAAACTGATTCCAGGTGTAATAGCCATTTTCTTTCTCTTTTGCAGCCGATGCCAAAATACAAAAGAAGAACAATCATCTTGAATCAGTTTCGAATAGCATATAGAAAACAGGCAAAACCTGACTTCTGATCTGATTTTCTACATAAAAACATAACATTCCTAAGAGACAGGCCACATGCGATATCCAACATCAGAACCAAAGGAAGGGGGAGAGAACAATGTAAACAGAACAAGGAAAGTAAAGTACGGGGCAAACTGAACACTTGCGAATTAGGAATACACATATCTAAGAATATGGTAGCTAATTATAATAAGTAAGATGTGTACAGAAGAAAAATTGCTATTTTGCACACAGATCTCTCTATACACATACCCCTGAATTTGAATGGGTAGCTATGGCATTCTATCTTCCTTGACCCAATTTCTGGATTCACTATGGAAAGGGAAAGGTTTTCCCTTAACATTAAGTCTAATCCTGTTCAACTCCAGGGGGGTGGTGTGCTCATCTCAATTTCTAAGCCAAAGAGCCAGCATTGTCCATAGACGCCTCCAAAGTCATGTGGCTGGCATGACTGCATGGATGACTGTTACCTTCCTGCTGAAGCGGTACTTATTGATCTACTCACATTTGCATGTTTTCGAACTGCTAGGGTGGCAGAAGCAGGACCTAACAGCGGAAGCTCACCCCACTCCCTGGATTCAAACCGCCAACCTGTCGGTCAGCAAGTTCAGCAGCTCAGTGGTTTAACCTGCTGCGCCACCAGGGGCTCCTTTATACAGAACTGATATGTAAAGACAGAAAGTTTCACAACTTTGACAGATTTAAGACTCTCTCAAATCAGTAGAGGAGAGCCTTGATCTCAAATTGTTTTGCACTAGAATTCTGATACTCCATGTCCACTATCTGTGCTCACTGGGGTTTCTGGGAACTAAAGTCCACAATTTTTTGAGAACCAAAGTCTATATCTCTTCTCAAGACTGGATGGAAAAACTGTCATCTGCTTGGAAAACCTACATAAGCATCTTTACTGCGACAACTGTAAATTGGTGACCTTCATAACTGAGAACATTAACCTCTCTTACAAACAATATAAAAGGTAAAGGTAAACGTTTCCCCTGACATTAAGTCGTGTCCGACTCTAGGGGGTGGTGCTCATCTCCAATTCTAAGCCGAAAAGCCAGTGTTGTCCGTAGACACCTCCAAGGTCATGTGGCCAGCATAACTCCATGGAGCGCCCGTTGCCTTCCCACAGAAACAGTACCTATTGATCTACACGCATTTGCATGTTTTCAAACAGCTAGGTTGGCAGAAGCTGGGCCTAACAGCGGGAGCTCACCTTGCTGCCAGAATTCAAACTGCCAACGTTTTGGACAGCAAGATCAGTAGCTCAGCGGATTAACCCTCTGTGCCACCGGAGGGCTCACAGACAATATAGGTAATCTATATTCTCATCTACCTTCTACCAGTCATAAATATTTGAACTAGTCAATGTAAAACTGTGCAAATGGCCAAGAGTAACACCTGATCATACACTGCAGTTCAGGATGACACTGTATTATTTCTGAAGGTATGTGGGAAACTGGTTTTGCAAATCTATCAGAAGGTGATGATCCTAATTGTCAGGAGGATGCTTTGGCCCCATATAATCTGTCTTCCTTGCTGCTTTTCCTTTATTTTGTCCTATAAAGTCAGACTGAAGCCATTCTAAAGACAAATCTGCCCTTGCTTGCCTCTCAATTAAATATATATATACATGTATGTGTATGAATGAACTAAGGGTATATAAAGAAGAATAAAAAGGGAAAGTTAAACAAGATACTGCCCTCTGAGGCAGCCTTGGTATTTTTGTCTCTCTGCAAACCGATCCTTGATTTATCATCCATGAGTCAAATCAAAATCCATAATTATGCCCCCCAAACCTGCTTTGACTTATACATGAGAATATATGGTAAATCATTCAGTAATTTGCAGGATTCAATGCGGTACAAGATCTATATCAAGAGGTGTAAATTGCAGTTTATATTACATCTTTGCCACAATATATGATTCAATGATAAGTTCCAAAATATAAGAACTGAGGGGAAATTGTTGAGACCGCCTTCTGTGGAGCACATTTCTTTTAAACTCCAAACATCAAAAGGGAGATTTAAGGATTTAAAGAAAAAGAAAGACAGATTGATGAATTACAGGAATCCATGAAACAAATGGACTGAAAGAAGCCTGTAGATTTAAAAGAAAACCAAGCCACCCCCAAGTAAAAACAAGAAAAGAAGAAAAAAGAAGCAGAAGAAGATGTGAAGTGGGGGTGGAAAAAAGAGTGTGAAAAAGAAAAGGAAACATCCCAAAATTATGAGTGTGATCTGAACTACAGGATACCCAAAGCTTTGCAATCTAGCAACACCCTACATCTGTGTCTGTTATGTGTAACAACAGAGAGACAAGACTAAAGAATGCTACAACGGAGTCAGTCTGGAGAAAAGCAAACTGCTGTTAGCCTTTGAAGTCTATAATATCCCGAAACATATGTATAGAATAATAGCTGTAACATGCTTAAATGTAAACCCAATGGTTGGGGGGAGGGGGAGAGAAGCGGGGAGAAAGAGTAAAGACTCACCGTGTTTTCCTCGAGAAATGTCGACATACTGGCACAGTCTGGGGTGCGTAATTGTCTTCAGAATCTGAAAGCGCCCCAGGATCTTTATGGAGTTTGGTGTCAAAGGCAGGCCATTGCTCCCACAAACATCATTGGGAAGAGCTGAAGCAAAGAAGGTGAACGCTCCGAGTTCTGCATCTTTTAATGGAAACATCTCAGCATTTGGTGAGATCAGACCTCAGGTACAGTGCCCTTAAAAGAGAAACAAAAATACTAAAAAAAAAAGCTGCAGATCAGTCAACGAGGTACCTGTAAAACAAGTTGTTTACCTATACATTTACCTATAAGGCTAGTCAAGGAAAAATAAGATATTAGCACTGGTTATGATAGAACAGCGAAATACCTTGTCATTAGTTGACACGCTGAAGTACAAGTAACAACCTAAACCTTTTTTCGACCAGGGACCACTCTCCAACATTAGTACCAAAAGAGTGACGAATCAGTTCTTGGTCAACTTTAGATTCAGTTTCGTTATTTGGGGTGCTGATTCAGAAAATTGCATTGGATAGACCAATGATACAGAACATATGTCATCCAGTAGTCACCATCTGCTCACCCACATAAAACCATATTTAACAAGCCTTGGCGCTATAAGAGTGTTTCACGAGACCAATCACTCTTGTTGCAACGGTGTAGTAATGGTGAGGTTGCAGACCATATTTTAGTTCTTGCAGACCACTTGTGTTCCACAGACCACACGTTTGGAACCATTGATCTAAACCAATTGCTCCTATATTTTTAGGGTAAGGGAGAGATATTTAAGGAGCCAGCACGGTGCATTGTTTTGATGTTTGGACTATGACTCTTAGGACCAGGGTTCAAACCCAATGGGTGACCTTAGGTAAAGGACACACACTGTCAGCCTCAGAAGGATGCAAAACCTTTCTGAATACACCTGGCCAAGGGGAAAAAAACCCTCTAAATAATGTTATTTTCAGGAAGACTTAAGTTGGGGGAAAAAACTTGAAGGCACACCACCACCACCACCACAACAGAGGCATTGGCTTTAGTTAGTATGCACCGGAGTGTGGGGAAACACAAATAAATGTTGTCATTTGACATGATTTCTGCCAAGAATATTAAAAACATTTTGAGTAGACATGTTAACACTGCTCTTTCTCTTCACCTGGGATATATGTCTATCTTCTAAGATCTGGTCAGACTGGGCTGTATTAACTGAAATGTATCTGCCTAAGGTTTGTTAACTGTAATAAAGGCAATTGATTGATTGATTGACTGAAATGCAGACAGGATGCTGCCACCTGACTGCATTTGGCATTTTTTAAAGACCAAGGGCAATCTACATTTGCAATCTTATTCATACTTATATAAGTGCCAGCTCCACCAAATTCTATGGGATTTTCTTTATGTGCATACATTGCTAAAATATGGCTCAACTCTAAATGACTTCTTCTTCATTTTATAATGATTTAAATGTCCAAGTGAGCAATAGGTGAGATAAAGATCAACTGGCTATGCAATGAATTAGGTAGGTTGGCCACATGTCCTATGTCAGGGCTGTCCAACTGGGGGGCCCCGGACCGTATATGGCCCCCCAACCCCTTCCCCACGGCCCCCTACCCTCCTGCAAGATATCTGCTTTTTAAGATTTTTTTTTTTAATATTTTTTTTGAATATTTTTTATTTATTTTTTTCACGGCGGGGGGGTGAGGGGTGGGGCGGGAGGAGGAGCAGGCTCCCTTCCTCCTCCTCCTACTTCCCTCCCTCCCCCCTCTCTCCCTCCCTCCCTCCTCTCTCTCTCTTTCCCCTTTCATTCCTTCCCTTTTCCACCACTTGAAAGAAAGAGGGAAGGAGAGAGGGCACCACGTGTGAGGGGGCGTGGCCAGAATGAAAAAGGGGCGGGGCCGTGTTTGGAGCGCGGGGGGGATGCTCATCCATTCCCTTTACAGCTTCCTCCTCTTCTGAGGCTTCCTGCCAAGTTTGGTCCTGATCCATCATTATTTGAGTCCACAGTGCTCTCTGGATAGAGAAGAACTACAACTCCCAAACTCAAGGTTCAGTACTTTCTGTTGCTCTCATGAGAGTTTAGGTTTGATTCAACATGGCTGAGGAATGCTTTGATTGCATTTTCCCCTTATATAGCAGAAGGAGGTAGGACTGGATGGCCCTTGGAGGTCTCCTATTCTAGGAACCCATTGTAATTATTATTATTATTATCATCATCATCATTAGAAGCTGAATGGCCATCTGTGAGGATTGCTTTGATTGTGTTTTCCCTTATAGCAGAAGGAGATTGGACTGGATGGCTCTTGGAGGTCTCCTATTCTAGGAACCCATTGTAATTATTATTATTATTATTATTATTATCACCATCATCATCATTAGAAGCTGAATGGCCATCTGTGAGGATTGCTTTGATTGTGTTTTCCCCTTATAGCAGAAGGAGATTGGACTGGATGGCCCTTGGAGGTCTCCTATTCTAGGAACCCATTGTAATTATTATTATTATTATCATCATCATCATCATCATCAGAGGCTGAATGGTCATCTGTGAGGAATGCTTTGATTGTATTTTCCCCTTATGGCAGAAGGAGATTGGACTGGATGGCCCTGGATGGCCCTTGGAGGTCTCCTACTCCAGGAACCTGTTGTTGTTGTTGCTATTATTATTATTATTATTAGCAGAGGCAGAATGAATATTATGCCTTATCATTCAGGGTTATAGGCCTGTGTGGAAGGGCCCTGGCTTCTTATTTGCCTTCCTTTCCACACATCTGAATAAAATCCCATGTTATTTTCTTTAAACCAGATTATATGAGTGTGGACTCCGATAATCCAGTTCAAAGCAGGTATTCTGGGCTATATGGCTGTGTGGAAGGGCCCTGAGTCCACACTGCAATATAATCCAGTTCAAAGCAGGTTTTGTGGGGTTTCCTGCCTGGATATTCTGCGTTATATGGCTGTGTGAAGGGCCCTGAGTCCACATTGCAATATAATCCAGTTCAAAGCAGGTTTTGTGGGGTTTCCTGTCTGGATATTCTGCGTTGTATGAATGTGTGAAGGGCCCTGAGTCCACACTGCAATATAATCCAGTTCAAAGCAGGTTTTGTGGGGTTTCCTGCCTGGATATTCTGCGTTATATGGCTGTGTGAAGGGCCCTGAGTCCACATTGCAATATAATCCAGTTCAAAGCAGGTTTTGTGGGGTTTCCTGTCTGGATATTCTGCGTTGTATGAATGTGTGAAGGGCCCTGAGTCCACACTGCAATATAATCCAGTTCAAAGCAGGTTTTGTGGGGTTTCCTGCCTGGATATTCTGCGTTATATGGCTGTGTGAAGGGCCCTGAGTCCACACTACAATATAATCCAGTTCAAAGCAGGTTTTGTGGGGTTTCCTGCCTGGATATTCTGCGTTATATGGCTGTGTGAAGGGTCCTGAGTCCACACTGCAATATAATCCAGTTCAAAGCAGGGACTGGGACTTGAGACTGGGATTTTGGTGTTCATCTCTATCTCCAAGTCAAAGCCCCGGTGTCCTCCACAGACACCTCCAAGGCGGGAGGGGCGGGGCAGGGGTGGAGCCGGGAGGGGCGGAGGCAGGGGCGGAGGCAGACCCGCCCGGCCCCCAGGTCATCAGTAACCGAATTCCGGCCACAGGTCGGTAGAAGTTGGACAGCCCTGTCCTATGTTACACAGGACGGTCACCTTTTGAATGTTAACAAGTTTAAAAGTAAAGGATAATGGGAAGGGAGAGCAGAAGTCATGAAACTTTCCATTGACAATGAAATGTTGGGCAACAGATATAGCAGGCGCATAGGTCACCTGGTCACAAAACTCCTCCAGGATAATGAACTGTAGTGTACTGCTTCTACTTCAATTATTTTGCCTGAACATCATCCAGTGATGTTCTTAATATAATAATAACTATTTTTATATCCTGCCACAATCTTCCCAAAGGGGCTCGGGGCGGCTTACATGGGGACCAAGCCCAGCATAAACACGGATTACAAACTAAAACACAATTAAGAACATACTACCGTGTTTCCCCAATAGTAAGCACCCCCGATTGTAAGACGTATCGGGGGTGTCAGAGGGGTCGGCTAATATAAGCCGTACCCCGAAAGTAAGCCGTACCCCCGGCCGCCACGTCACTCGGTCCCGCCTCCTCCGCCGCCGCCGCCGCCCTCCCTGCGGCCGCCTCTTCTCGGATCGGAAGGCCCTCTGCTGCCTCTTCCGTTCCCCGAAGAGGAGGCCACAGGGAGAGCTATCGCGCGGTTCCCCTGCGGCCTCCTCTTCGGGGAACGGAATTGAGGCGGCAGAGGGCTCTCCTCAGCCGCCTCTCTTCCGATCCCAGAAGAGACGGAATCGCGTGGTTCCCCTGTGGCGGCAGTGAGGCGGCAGAGGGCTCTCCTCAGCCGCCTCTCTTCTGATCCCAGAAGAGGAGCGGCCTCCTCTTTGGGGAACGGAAGAGAGGCGGCAGAGGGCTCTCCTCAGCCGCCTCTCTTCCGATCCCAGAAGTGGCGGCCGCAGGGAGAGCGTGGTTCCCCTGTGGCCTCCTCTTCAGGGAACAGAAGAGAGGCGGCAGAGGGCTCTCCTCAGCCGTCTCTCTTCCGATCCCAGAAGAGGCGGCCGCAGGGTGGGCGGCGGCGGAGGAGGAGGCGGGACCGAGTGACTCGGCGGCCGGGGGTACGGCTTACCGTCGCCCAATGTAAACCGTACCCCGAAAGTAAGACGTAGTGGTGCTTTTGGGGGTAAAAAGAAAGTAAGACGCTGTCTTACTTTCGGGGAAACACGGTAACATATAAAAAGTATAATTGAAATAATTAAAACTAGAAGAGTAACAACATCATAAAATACATTAACCGACATCAAACAACCATTAACCAGGAAATGGTGGGCATTCTTCTATCTATAAAAGTAATATCCCCTAGAAATCTACTTTGAAGGGCTTTCTGGAGCACATTTTTGGAATCAGAGAAGGCTGGCAGTGATTATGGTGGTGGTGGCTTACGTCATGAAATGAGAAATCAAACATATATGACCCCATGGAGTACAACTAAAAAAAAAGACTTCTCCTTTCATTTCTAACACTGTAGTTCACAGAAAATCACAGATACAACACTGTAATACCAACAGAGGAAGAAAGAGGTTCTCAACTGGAATCTAACAAACCTAATATTAAGGACTTGGTTGTTAGAATCTAGCTGCAACATCTCGATGCATCATAAGCATGCCTGAATAAAATTATCTTTTGCTGCTTTTATATTTGTTTTTTATTGTAAGGCAATTTTTTTTAATCTAACGATAATATTGCAACAGTAGATGAAAGCCAAAGACCACTGATCTGAAGAGTTGGGACTGAGATACCTCATTAGCTCTTTTAACGTAAGAAAAAAAGAAGTTGCCTTATCCAGAGGTTCTCAACCTCTGGGCCCTCAGGTGTTTTGGCCTACAACTCCCAGAAATCCCAGCCAGATTACCAGCTGTTAGGAATTCTGGGAGTTGAAGGCCAAAACATCTGGGGACTCACAGGTTGAGAACCACTGAAATCATTGATCCACCCAGCTGCATGCTAGGAACACTATCTGGCTGTGGCTCTCCAAGGATTCAGGTAGAAGTCGTTTCCAGTATGCCATTGTGGCAAAATGGGCATAGTAAGCACAGCAATTGATACAACAAGGGTGCTTTGTAGCTCTTGAAAATCAATGTCTGCTAACCTCTGTTTGACAATTGATTTAGACCTATCTATGTCCATGGGGAAGAGAAGAGATGCCTTCCAAGGAAATGTTACACACAACTTCCTCCATCCAATGTGACTGGAATGAATCTGATGTCTTGGACATTAGGGAGTTGAAATTGAGCGTAAGGCAACAGTAGGGCCAGAAATTGATAGAATAAGTCCATGCCAGACATCTTAGTACAAAATGTAGCAGAACCAACCAGGCAGAAGTCAACAGTAGAGTGACATGCTTTGAAACCAAACTGCTTTTCAGCCGGATTTGAATGGGGTAAGAGTTGTGTGCTTCCTTTTTGCTGCTCCGGTGAGAAATCTGGCTATTGCCTGTTGGACCTGAACGGTCTTCAAAGACAACCTCATGAAGAATGCATTGCAGTAATCTATTCTCAATGTAACAAGACCATGGACCAAGTCAGACTTCCCAAGGTACAGTTGCAACTGGCACACAAGTTTTAATTGTGCAAAAGCTCCCCTGGCCACTGCTGAAACCTGGGGTTCCAGGCTCAGCGATAAGTCCAAGGTCACTCCCAAGCTGTGAACCTGCGCCTTTAGAGGGAGCGAAACCCCATCCAGCACTGGCTGTAACCCATACCCTCTTCAGCCTTGTGACTGACCAGAAGTAGCCTACCTCTGTCTTGTCTGGATTCAATTTGAATTTGTTCGCCCTCACACAGACCATCACAGCTGTCAAGCACTGATTCAGAACCTGAACATCCTCCTTAATAGCAGGTGGAAAGGTGTTAAACTACAAACCTGGATGTCCCAGTGTGCCTTTGATCAAGCAGTTCACTAGTAATTTTTTCCTGTCCCCACTGAGTATAGCACTTTATTCTTGCCCTCATTTGATCTACCTCAATATGTTTTATTATAGTATTTCCTGCCCAATCTACATTCCATTTCCAACGGAAAAACTGTCTGGTGCCTTAGAGTGTTGGGAGTTTTGTGGCTGGCCAATGAGAGTCCTTTATGCAAATAATCCCACAGTAGCAACCAATTGAAAAGCTGCCACATATTCCTCGGCACCGCCTGCCGCAAACACTGACTTTTATTATATACATAGATACGATAGATTACAGTATATGGCTCTAACTGAAATAAATTTCCAAATATTTTGCTTTTATGGCTCTCTGAGTCCAAAAGGTTCCTGACCCCTGCTCCAGATGATCGGAGAGATCACCTGGATTCTTAAACAGAGATGCAGTCACGTAGGTAGGCGGGTCCCAAACCGTTCAGGGCTTTGTAGGTAAGAACCTAGAAAGGTCTTGTGGGCTTGTCCATTGTAAGCCACCCCGAGTCCCCAAGGGGAGATGGTTGGCGGGGTATAAAATAAAGTTATTATTATTATTCCAAAATTCTAAATCCAAAACATTAATATTGGGAGTATTTCAATATTTTAAATCAGGCATGGGTAAACTTTGGCCCTCCTGGTGTTTTGGACTCCAACTCCCATCATTCCTAACTGCAAATTGTGGGAGTTGAAGTACAGAACACTTGGGAGGGACAAAACTTTGGCCCTCCTAGTGTTTTGGACTCCAACTCCCACCATTCCTAATCAGAACACCCGGGAATTGTGGGAGTTGAAGTACAGAACACTTGGGAGGGTCAAAACTTTGGCCCTCCTGGTGTTTTGGACTCCAACTCCCACCATTCCTAACTGGAAATTGTGGGAGTTGAAGTACAGAACACTTGGGAGGGTCAAAACTTTGGCCCTCCTGGTGTTTTGGACTCCAACTCCCACCATTCCTAACCGCAAATTGTGGGAGTTGAAGTACAGAACAGGGGAGGGTCAAAACTTTGGCCCTCCTGGTGTTTTGGACTCCAACTCCCACCATTCCTAACTGCAAATTGTGGGAGTTGAAGTACAGAACACTTGGGAGGGGTCAAACTTTGGCCCTCCTGTTGTTTTGGACTCCAACTCCCACCATTCCTAACTGCAATTGTGGGAGTTGGGAGTTGAAGTACAGAACACTTGGGGGAGGGTCAAAACTTTGGCCCTCCTGGGTTTTGGACTCCAACTCCCCCCCTTCCTAACTGGAAATTGTGGGAGTTGAAGTACAGAACACTTGGGAGGGTCAAAACTTTGGCCCTCCTGGTGTTTTGGACTCCAACTCCCACCATTCCTAACTGCAAATTGTGGGAGTTGAAGTACAGAACACTTGGGAGGGTCAAAACTTTGGCCCTCCTGGTGTTTTGGACTCCAACTCCCACCATTCCTAACTGCAAATTGTGGGAGTTGAAGTACAGAACACTTGGGGGGGGTCAAAACTTTGGCCCTCCTGGTGTTTTGGACTCCAACTCCCACCATTCCTAACTGCAAATTGTGGGAGTTGAAGTACAGAACACTTGGGGGGGGGGTCAAAACTTTGGCCCTCCTGGTGTTTTGGACTCCAACTCCCACCATTCCTAACTGCAAATTGTGGGAGTTGAAGTACAGAACACTTGGGAGGGTCAAAACTTTGGACCTCCTGGTGTTTTGGACTCCAACTCCCACCATTCATCTTCGGCGTTGAGTATTTATGTCACAGCGGATAGGCAACAGAAATATAGAAGTTTAATTCCCCATCGGCCCAAAAACTCCAGTCTCTGTTCGAGTGAATAATGAAACTCTCATTCAATTCACAAGGTAAATATATAACTTTGTATTGAATTGTATTTAACAATAACTGGCAAAACATCGAAAAACAACAGCCATCACAGCTACCTTTCTAAACATCCTTTCCTCACAGATATTAAATCCCAACTGACAAATCCCAACTGTCACTTTGTAACTGACATTCCTCAAGGTTCCATTTAGCAGTCTTGAGACAGCGCCATCTGGTGTCAAACATGTCACACTGCAGGTCATCTCAAACTGCGAAAATATATCTTGTGCTGACTCATGAATTGCTATTAAAAATGCAATAATCTGACAATTCATAACTGGAAATTGTGGGAGTTGAAGTACAGAACACTTGGGAGGGTCAAAACTTTGGCCCTCCTGGTGTTTTGGACTCCAACTCCCACCATTCCTAACTGCAAATGGTGGGAGTTGAAGTACAGAACACTTGGGAGGGTCAAAACCTTGGACCTCCTGGTGTTTTGGACTCCAACTCCCACCATTCCTAACTGCAAATGGTGGGAGTTGAAGTCCAAAACACTTGGGAGGGCCAAAGTTTACCCAGGCCAGCATGAAAACAATATTGAGCCAGCCTCCCCCTTTAAATCTGCCCCCCTTGCACACAAAGAAGGAAAACACACCCCTTTCCTGCAAGCTAAAGAGCTCCCACAAAAGACCCCCCAAATGAGAACCCACAGCTCTTGATGCCAGCAGCACCCCTCCCAACCACCCACTCATCCCTTCTCTTACTAAACACTACAGATGTTTCTCTTTCCCTGATCAGAAATAAGTAGTACCTGCAGATCAGGCCAGTCTTTCCTCCTGTGACCACGCCCACTCTGCTTCCCGGCCTCACTCCATTGGCTAGAGCCGGCCTCGGTGCAGCGCGCGTGCGTGGCGCACGGTCCTTTTTCAGGAAGGAGGAGGGGGAGGAACGCGCGCATGCGCATCGGGTGCCGGTTCGTGTTTCCGTGGATTCTGAGGCAAAGCGACGTGAGGCGGGTAAGTTTGGGGTTGGTTTTTTCAAAGGCCTCGCCGTTTGTGGAAGGGAACCGTCCCAATATGGAAGGAGGTTATTTCGTTGTTTCTGTCTGTTTCCAAAGGGTGTGGGACCAGCTTCTTTTTCGACTGAGATGAGGCTGGTTCAAGGCAAGGCCTACTGTAAAAGGCAGGTGGCTTTCAAGCTAGGCCTGGGCCAACTTGGGCCCTCTGGGTGTTTTGGACTTCAACTCCCACAATTCCTAACAGCCTGCCGGCTGTTAGGAATTGTGGGAGTTGAAGTCCAAAACACCCAGAGGGCCCAAGTTGGCCCAGGCCTAGCTTTAAAAGAATACAGACTATATAACCTTCCTTCCTTGGGTGAATCCACACTGGAGAATTGATGCAGTTTGACACCACTTTTGGGAGTCACGAAAAATAGGAGGCCAAAAAAAAACATGGTATAGCTAGAGATCCCAAACAAAAAGTAGTCACTCGGGGCTAAATCCGGAGAATAGGGCGGGTGAGGGTAAAGCTAGAGATCCCAAACAAAAAGTAGTCACTCGGGGGGCTAAATCTGGAGAATAGGGCGGATGAGGGTAAAGCTAGGGATCCCATGGTTTCATGGGACTTTAAAAGTGATGTCAAACTACTGTGTAGATGCCCCATTTTCACAGGCCTGCTATTGTTGGGAGTCAAATCTCTTTCCACCAAGCCATTTCTTCAGTTTTGGAAACAAGAAGTAGTCACTCGGGGCTAAATCTGGAGAATAGGGCGGATGAGGGTAAAGCTAGAGATCCCATGGTTTCATGGGACTTTAAAAGTGATGTCAAACTACTGTGTAAAATCCACCGAGCCATTTCTTCAGTTTTGGAAACAAAGAAGTAGTCACTCGGGGGCTAAATCCGGAGAATAGGGCGGGTGAGGGTAAAGCTAGAGATCCCATGGTTTCATGGGACTTTAAAAGTGATGTCAAACTACTGTGTAGATGCCCCATTTTCACAGGCCTGCTGTTGTTGGGAGTCAGATCTCTTTCCACCGAGCCATTTCTTCAGTTTTGGAAACAAGAGTCACTCGGGGCTAAATCTGGAGAATAGGGCGGATGAGGGTAAAGCTAGGGATCCCATGGTTTCATGGGACTTCAAAAGTGATGTCAAACTACTGTGTAGACGCCCCATTTTCACAGGCCTGCTATTGTTGGGAGTCAAATCTCTTTCCACCGAGCCATTTCTTCAGTTTTGGAAACAAAAAGTAGTGACTCGGGGCTAAATCCGGAGAATAGAGCGGATGCGGGTGAAGCTAGAGATCCCATGGTTTCATGGGACTTTAAAAGTGATGTCAAACTACTGTGTAGATGCCCCATTTTCACAGGCCTGCTATTGTTGGGAGTCAAATCTCTTTCCACCGAGCCATTTCTTCAGTTTTGGAAACAAAAAGTAGTCACTCGGGGCTAAATCCGGAGAATAGGGCGGATGAGGGAGCAATTCGTATTCCGATTCATGGATTTTTGCCATGGAAACTGCACTTGCATTTGTGGCAGGTTGTGAGCAAACGCGGCACCCATCTTGCGGAAAGCTTTCTCATACCCAAGTGATCATTTAAAATTGAAACCACTGAGCCATGTGAGAGGCCTATGGCTTCCACAATCTCTTGCACTTTCAGTCTCCGATCGGCCAACACCATATCGTAATTTTTTTTCAATTGTTTCGGGTGTAGAGACCTCAACTGGGTGTCCAGAATGTTCGGCATCTTCCTTGCTTGTACGGCCACAACGAAATTCAGTAAACTATTTTTTTACCATTGAAATTGATGGTGCAGAGTCCCCATAGTATTTAAAAAGCTTAGCCTTGGTTTGAGTGATGGTTTTTCCCCCACAAAAACTAATGCTTAATGAGCACACAAAATTAGTTTTCCCCCCATTTTCTCCTCAAATCACACGGTAGTCTGATATCAAACACAAGCTAAATGACGCAGCTTGTTCAAATTTTGACAGGAGTCAACTGACAGGTGCCTGTTGACAGCAGCAGTGTTGCCCCTTCAGTTAAGAGGTGGGAAATTCAAAAAGTCACTGACTTATTTACCCGCCCTCGTACATTTTTGGGGGGCTTGTATGTGAAAAGCCTTTTTTTAAAAAAAACAAAACAAACAGTACCACAGTTCTTTCACAAATTTCATTTAGTCAGATATTATAAACATGAAAAAGGTAATAATAATAATAACTATTTTTATACCCCGCCAACCATTTCCTCTTGGGGATTCGGGGTAGCTCACGAGGGACAAGCCCACAAGACAATTAAAACACAAAAGAAAAACACCAATTAAAACATCAGCTAAAAGCAATACAACATAATTATACACAACATAAGAACAATATTGCTGGAAAGAAAATTAGCTGAGGTACAAATTCAATGAGTGCAATACATTTTACAGGAGCACCAGAAAAGTGTGACATACCAGTAGATTGGGCAGGAATTACTCTCATAATACATGTTGAGGTAGGTCCAATAAGGGCCAGAATAAAGTGCTATACTCAGTGGGGACAGGAAAAAATTACTAGTGAGCTGCTTAATCGAAGGCACACTGGAACAGCCAGGTTTTAAGTTGAGTCCGGAAAGAGGACAAAGTGGGAGCCTGTCTGATCTCCCTGGGGAGGGATTTCCAGACCTGAGGGGCCACCACAGAGAAGGCTCTTTCCCTCGTCCCCCACCAAACGCACTTGCAAATATTTGCACATCTTGGAGAAAGGACCCAAGCCTAAGCACTAAATTCATGTGCGTTTCATATTTACTTATTAATTTCTTTACAGTATTTATATTTCGCCCTTCTTACCCTGCAGGGAACTCAGGATGGATTACAATGCACATATACATGGCAAGCATTAAATGCTTCAGGAAATAAAGCCCGACTGCTCATTGGAGGGAAGGATATTAGAGGCAAAGATGAAGTACTTTGGCCACATAATGAGAAAACAGGAAAGCTTGGAGAAGAAAATGATGAAGGGGGGAAATTGAAGGAAAAGGGAAGAGGGGCCGACCAAGGCAAGATAGATGGGTGGTATCCTTGAAGTGACTGGCTTGACCCTGGATGCCTGCTTTAAAAGAATACAGAGAGGGGAGGACTATAACCTTTGAGGCAGTCCTTGGGTGAATCCACACTGGAGAATTGATGCAGTTTGACACCACTTTGGGAGTCACCAAAAATAGGAGGCCAAAATGACATGGTAAAGCTAGAGATCCCATGGTTTCATGGGACTTTAAAGTGATGTCAAACTACTGTGTAGATGCCCCATTTCACAGGCCTGCTATTTATTATAATACATTTTAGGGATCTTGTATGTGAAAAGCCATTTTTAAAAAACAGTTACCACAGTTCTTTCACAAATTTCATTTAGTCATCAGATACTATAAACATGAAACAGGTAAAGCAGCATATGGTCAAAAAAAGCATGTTAAGATAAGATATTTCTGTTTTCAGCCAGTGGATTCCCATCAGAGAAGTCTATCTCTTCCTAAAGTATGACTTTCCTTTTGTTCTCAGTTCTTATTTAGTTCAAGATAATGATGGTAGAACTTGAGATTGAACAAGATGGTTGAATAAATATCTCCCACACACACACACACACTTCTGTGCCATTCACCCTTTCTACTATTACATCTGTGATAGACTCTTATTAAAAGGACTCCTAAAGTTAAAAAAGCATTAGTTTATGTTTTATTTATTTATTTATCGCATTTACATCCCGTCACTTCTCAACCCCCGAAGGGGGACTCAGGACAGCATTACAATTAAACCCAATTAGAGGCTATTTACAAAATTACAATAATAAAATCACATATTAAAACATCACATCATAAAAACAATACATAGTTAAAAACCATACAAAAATTGAACAATAAAAACCAGCCTCAACAGTCATATCACCATTGCAATTTGTCCCTTAAAGTGCTGCTATATCTATTGCCCATAAGCCTGGTCCCAAAACCATGCCTTTAATTTCTTACGGAAAGCCAGGAGGGAGGGGACCAATCTCAATTCAGTTGAAAGAGCATTCCATATTCCGGGGAGCCACTGCCGAGAAGGCCCTGTCCCTCGTTCCCGCCAGGCACATTTGAGCTGTTGGCGGAAGCGAGAGCAGGGCCTTCCTGGATGATCTTAGATTTCGAGGTGGGACATAGGGGTGGATGCGTTTGGACAAGTAAGCTGGGCCAGAACCGTTTAGAGCTTTATAGGTCAAAACCAGCACTTTGAATTGGGCTCGGAGATGGATCGGCAGCCAGTGGAGCTGACACAACAGGGGGGTGATTTAAATGCTGTGTTGTACTGTTGTACTGTGTTGTACTCGGGGAGATAAGGCAGAACATGAATAAATAATAATAATTATTATTATGTTCCGCCTTATCTCCCCGAGGGGACACAGGGCAGATTACAACAAATAAAAAGGAAAACATTCAATGCCTTAATACATCAATACGTTCAGACACAATAACACAAAACAACTCGAATTATAACATGTCAACTAAAATTAAATAAGATAACCTATCAAGTAAATTATATCTACCAGAAAACATAACACATGAAACATAAACAACAGCATCAGTTTACAGAAGTGACCAACAATTCATTCATTAAAATATGTAAGTTGATTATGTGACCAGTGATGTTAACTAAACTAATAGGGTCTACAACAGTCGTTCCCAATCTGTGGTCCATGGGCCGCCATTGGTCCACAAGAACAAAAATATGGTACACGGCCTCACCATTGCCTCAAAATCATGCAGCAATGAGAGTGACTGGGCTCACAAAACCCTCTTATAGTGCTGAGGCAACAGGAATGTTGGGAGGTGAGAGGCTGATTACCCAAATCAGCTCTAAGTTATTAAATATGGTTTTTTGTGGGCGAGCAGATGGTGACTAATGGATGGCGTATGTTCTGTATCAGAAACTAGAGCCAACGTGGTCTATCCAATGCAATTTTCTGAATCAGCACCCCAAATAACCAAACTGAAACTAAAGTTGACCAAAAATTGATTTATTACCCATTTGGTACTAATGTTGGAGAGCAGTCCTTGGTCAAAGTGGTCCATGATAAAATTAAAAAAAGTTGGGAACCACTGGTCTATAAAGACGAGTACAACAACAGTTTTCAATCAAAGCCTATAGTAGCAGTATATCATCATTTAATCCTCCTCCTTTCTATATTCTAATGACAAAAGGTAAGTTTTCGGTTGGTTTTTGAAGGAAAGAAGGGATTGGACCATCTTTATTTCTTTATGGAGGGAATTCTAGAGGTGGAGGTGATCACGGAGAAAGCCCTTTTCCTCTCTCCCAACAGCCGTGCTTGGGATGTGGGTGGGACTGAGAATAGGGCTTCCTCTGCTAACCACATTTAATATGTTGGAAACCTGGTTGAATCTCTTCATGGGAGAAAAGTGGGATATAACAATATGTATATGCTGGATTTCATATCACAAAACCGCAAGTTGAACACTTCCCAAACATTTAGGATTGTGTGATGTAATTTCGAATGATGCGCTCAGTAAGGTGGCCTTTTGCAGTTGACAGATTGTGATTTTGTCGATGTTTATTATTTTCAAGTGCCTGCTGAGATCTTTTGGCGTAGCATCCAGTGTGCCGATTAGCAGTTTGATTTTGCAGTTCGATTTTGAGGTTCTATTATTATTATTATTATTAGTGATGGAGCAAATCTGAAGTTTATTTTTGGATTGAGAATGCCAAATTCTTACAAAACTATCATGCGTTATTTTAATTTTAAAATGTTATATTTATTGATGTGCCACCTTTTCTCTCTTAAAAGGGAACCAAAGCAGTGCAAAAAAGGTTCCTGCTCCCTACTGTTTTACAGGATTGTGAATTCAGTTTTAACAAGTTATTTTGTCATTTGCCACTTTGCTTTACTTCTTTTTCTTTCTTTTTTAATGAACATAACTTTAGTAACTTGTGGAGGGGGACATGTTATAGAAGAGGAGGACTGTAAAGTATGTCAGGTGAACATAATCAAAGTATAATATTGCTTATTAATACACAGTAAAGAAGCAAAGAATACTCATTTTAACATCCCAGCAAATCACTTTTATTTCACAGCAGTTACAATGTGATCTTGTATCGTGCACTTTAAAGGGGTGTTTGAGTTTCTCATGTACTGTATACTAAGTTAGGTGTGTGTAGGCAGAGAGAGTACAGGCAGTCCCCAAGTAACAAACAAGATTGTTTCTGTAGGTTTGTTCTAAAGTTGAATTTGTATGTAACTTGGAACAGATACATTTTTAAGTGTAACTCCAGCTCGCTTGCTGTATATATACATGCATGCTTTGAGGTATATATACTTTATATATGCAGGTTTGGATAGCATAGGAAAGGGTTAACACCCCTGTGGTGTTTGTTTTGCTGTCTGTGCCCCTGTTCAGAAGTGTTCACCTGACTTTCTGTCCCTGTGATAATTGGATTTTGAAAACTTTGGGTTGTCATGGAAACAAGGATTAGTGATGTAGCTTCAATGGAGAAGCCTTTTCCCCATGATAACTCTTTCAAGAGTGAATTTGCCTTTCGAGAGGTAGATTTCTCTTACTTCCTTTTTTCTCACCTCTGTTCTTAATTATGAGTCATTTGTAAGCCAGATGTTTGTAACTCGGGGGCTATCTGTATATCATGTTCAGGAGTGCACACTCATGCATATGAGGCTGTAGTTCACTGGCAAAGCACGTGTATTTATACAGATGGTTTCAAGCTCAGACCCTGATATCTCCAGCTAAAGAAATATTACTGTTGATTATGGATAAGATTTTTATTTAGGACCATAGGACCATGTCAGAGTAGGTGAAAATGGACAAATAATTTACCTGACTACCTGTATATATAATTTCAAATGTAGCTGCTAGCTGAGGGTATGATATCATGCAAGGTACATGGATTAAATATCCATGGTTTTACTTACTCATGTGCCAATTTTAAAAATCCACCAGGAAGTTTGTTTGCCCCTCTAGATGAAGTCCAAGTCCCAAGTATGGTAAAAATATAGGGTTCACTATTGTCCATGTTGCTAGATATCCATAGGTGGGGAGTCTTAGAATGTATCCCCTGTATGTATGTCTAATTCATGAATGTTTATATCAAAATCAATGTTGGGGTTTAAAATATTATGCTCCTCTATTGTTTTTACTGTAAGTGATTCATAAAACTGTGTGTGTATGACTTTATTTCATACAGTGCATTGTCCAGGCACAGAGGTGTTTATGCCCTTGCTAGCTATAGATTTCAAGTTTAAGCACTGTTTGGCCCTGTTCTATTTACAGAAAGAAGCAATAATCAAGGTGTTCTTCCATATTCCCATACTATAACAAGTTATGAGGACCTTTGAAACTGTGAAAATATTAAATACTGTATAGAGGTAGTTCTTCACATAATATGGCTCTTAAAGGAAAGTAGAAAGGCTGCAGAAAGAAAGGAACTACTGGAAGTTGAAGGCTTGCCAACCTACTCCAGGAGATGCCATTATCTAGGAATTGCAAGAGTAGTTTGTTACTCATGATCTTCAGAAATGTAAAGGTTGTTAGTCATAATCTTGTTTAATTATATCTGTCTTGATTCTGCTCGGCATGTGCTCTATGTACCCCCTCCCACCACCTATTTCTTCTTTTTCATTATTCTGAAACATACTCTTAACTCTTATTTTCTTTTATCTCTCTTAAGTCATAATAGTGGCTTATTCTGATGTGCCATTTCTTGAAGTTTTATGCAGATTTTAAAATTCTTATTGGAAACTGACATTGGTAGTTTGTTTTAAATATTCAATAGTTATATCTCAACTGTGCTTGGAGACATTACTATGCTTAATACTGCCTCTCCTGATCAGGTTCTTACAAAGGACATATTTGACGGGGTCCTGTCTTCCTCTGAGGATCTCTGCTCTGGCTGTGCCTGTTAAATGTGAGTGTGTCTTAACATGTGCTGCTGTGATGCATTCCTTTGGATCAAAGAAGAGCATAATGTAGGCATTGCAGTAGGCAGAATGACATGTTAAAATCCTAAAAGGGGACTCGTGTCCCCGTGTTTACTTCATAATGTCCATTAAGACACTTATATAGAGAAAAACTAATTAACAGGAAAGGACATTAAACTTTCTTATGTGTACTAGTCATTCCTTTTTTTTGCTAGATCATCCCCAAATAGAGGCTTTTGCTTACCATTACCTGACATTTTCATGCTAAAGGGAGCATTTACCATAAGTGGGAAATAGTTGCCCTATTGTAGTCCTGAAGTCATTAACAGTACTCTGTTGCTTTATCCTTTTATATTGCTAACACTAAGGGTTTTGAAAATTAATATATCAAAGAAAAAACGTTAAAATGTGTTACTCTTTTCCATATTTTTTGAAACAAATTTCTGCAAAACATGAATAATCAAAACTGTTTTGTGAAATTGGCAAATACAATGCTTGAAATGCATTCCGATTAAACACATCATATAGAACTATTGGGCCTCACAGTTGAGTTTATGGCAGTTTACTAAAAAATGAATCAACTGTGTATTTAGTGCAACTTTCTGAGTCTTATGCCAAAGAGTGTTTTGTATGCCATACCATTCCTTGTCAGAGTTAGTGCAAGATCAGATATTTGGAAAAGCTCAGGTACATAGCAGAGAGAAAATTAATTTGTGTATAGACAGACTCCAGGAAGTATGTTTTGTGCCATAGTAATAATTTGTTTGTTTGCTTTTATTGTTAATTGCCATGAAGTGAACTTTGAATTGTGGTAACACAATGAATAAGAGAGCTCTATGTCATCCTATCAATAGCAGCCTACTAATAGCTTTTCTGCCTTTTGACTAAGATCAAGTGTAGCAGCAGCCTACTGAGTTCTTGCAGACTCAGTCAGGGCTGTGACTTCCTCGATTGAGAGGGTCTTCCTCTTCTCATACTGACTTCTTATACTACTGACTTCTATCTTACCAAATGTTTGTATCCAGGAGTACTTTCTTAAAGAGTCATATATTCTCGATAGCCAAAGTATAATAGTCTCAGTTTAGTCATCTTGGCTTCTTGGAGAGTTCAATTTGACTTGATCTTGAACACATTTGTCTTTTTAGTAGCCCACTGTAACCAAATAATTCTTCTCTACTACCACATTTCAGATAAGTTAATCTTCTTGTCAGCTTTCATCACTGTCTAGCTTTTGCAACCATGAATAGAAATTGAAAACACAGTGGCATAAACAATCCTAATGTTAGTATTCAGTGATAAATCTTTGTTTTAGGATCTTGTTTAGTACCTTAATAGTTGCCCTTCAAAATCCTAGTCTTCTTCTGATATATTGACTGCAGACTCCATTCTGATTAATGACTGAGCCAAAGTATGAAATTTTTTATCTCCTTCAATATTGTTATTGTCTTCTTTAAAGCTGTGTAAATAATTTATGGTCATTATGGTCATTATTTTTGTTTCCAGCTGTTAGTGATCTAGCAACTGTCAGTTCTGAAGCAGCAGGGAAAAGGTAGCCATCCACATGAATTCCTCTCTTTCCACCTGTTCCCCTACTATTCTATTTGTGGGCCAATACTGAATTTTCCTTGGAATTCTACAACCCTAATGACTTAACCACCTACTATCAGAAATTTTAAGTGTTGTTTTCCAGAAGCTCTCCCAAGTTCTACACTTTCTTTAGATTCTATTTTGATAAATATTTTAGTGGTACTTAGCAACTGCTTGGATAGAAACTTTAAAAATTGAAATAGCACATGAAAACAATTTAAACTGCAAATTGGCTATGCTTGGCAAGCAAGTCTATTCTCCCTCTGGGTGTTGAATGCAGATGATCTAAAAGCAACTGCCTAAAAGAGAGTCAGTTTCTGCCTTCTAGTGAAATTGGGCGGAATGAGGATTTTCATTGTCACTTGTGTTTACAGGGAACCCTTGGGCTGTAATTAATAATATGTTACAATATTAGTCCAGGTGAAGGACCAGAAATCTTTGCTTTCTATTAGAGCCACATGGGAACTATTTGGAAAATATATTGTAGAAGTGCTGTCGCTGAGTGGAAACTAGAACGTCGTATGTGTATCCAGCAATCCTGTATATGGGACCTCAAAATAATCCTTGTGAAATGGGAGGGTTTCCACTAATTGTATAAATAGGTTCTGACCCTTCAAGGATGAAGATCTGGATACCGAGCAAGGTGATTATTCTGTAAATATTTTTAGCAAAATGGCATTGTAGTTCCCTCTTGGCAATTCAAGTTTGACTGTTGTGATACAGACTGAATTTGAAAATCACATATGTAATTTAGCAAATGAAACTCTTTTTGTAAATAGGTTGACTAATTAAGCTAAAGAGCCAGAGTAACCTACTGTGTGGTTATTTATCTTCAAGTACAGCCAAGCATTAATGTAATGTTGGAATTTAAATACTGGTTTCATTCAGTAATTATTTGAGCTCCAAAAGTGGGTATTGTGTCACCTTTCGACATTTTAAGAGTTATGGGGGTAAAGCATTTGTTGGGCCCCCATTACTTCTGCTTTGAGATGGTGGGAGAAATTCTCTTTGTGGGTTTCTTTTTAGGCCAAGACAGCACTTGGATCATTTGTGTTCAGCACCTGGAAGGAAAAAATGCCCACTTGCCAAGCAGAGACAATGTAAAATTTAAATTATTTTCATGTGTGACTTCAGTTTGAAGGAAGCAACTGGTGGGATAGAATGTTAACTCTTATTTAAAAGGTTATATAAATAAAATTCAGGGCAGCTGTCAAAATTTACCCATTTGTGACTGTATAATCAACTAAATGATTATGTGGTGGTTTATAAAATTGAATTAAGGGGTTTTTTTAATGACAAGATTTTTCTACTTTAACATATTATGGTTCCATACAAATTGATATTAATGGTTTTTGTTCATTCTTTACAGCATGTTGAGAAATATAATATTGCTATAGTTCTGGTTTTGTTAATTTTTTTGTTTAAGGTTGCCATAGAACTTTTAAAGAATTAGAACATATTGTAAAGTTATCTAGAATACAGAACAATATAAAACATTGTCTGATCTTTTGTACTTTTCGATTAGGAGCGTAATAAGCTGCCTTGTACAGCTTCATAGCATTGATATGTCCAGCATAGTATTGGCAGTTTTGATTAGCAATGGCTCTCTGGGGTTTCAGGCAAAAATATTTATATTCCACACTCAACCCTCCAAACCAATAGTATTCTTTGGTGATTCTTGTCCCAAGTTCCATCCTAGAACTGATCCAGTTTTGCTTCCACACTCTGACAGAATTGGGTGAGTTTACAGCAGACATGAGCAAGCTTAGGCCCTCTAGGTGTTTTGGATTTCAACTTGTTGAAGTCCAAAACACCCAGAGGACTGAAATTTGCCCATGTCTGGTTTAGAGAGGTGGTGGTGGTTAGACTTACATGTTTTACCCAACTTCTTATAAGATCACTAAGAAGAAATATGCTCTGTAGTGGCAAGTAAACTATGGGCCACAACACTGACCAAGCAATGCAAGACAAAAGTGGGGGAGACAGAAGAGAAGCAAATATGCGACTGATCACATGTTAAATGCAGGAACTGAGTTGTAGCCTGGATGGTGCTTCTGCACACTGGAAAGTTTGGTTGTAATCCAGTTCTAGGATCTGCAGTATCCGATGCTTCACAGCCATGGATGATTTGGGTTTATTTTTCCACCCTTCACCCCAGTGTGTGTGGAGGACTGCAGCTCCCTTAATAAGTTTCACTATACAGTGTGGTTTACACTTGCTGATATATATTACAGGGCCTATTTTGGAGTACCCTGCAATTTTGCTTATTCCAGTTTGAGACCTCTAAAGTGCGATCCTACATGCATTTGTGCTGCACATCATTTGAACTGTGTTTTAGAGATGCCTTCAGTTCATGTTAAGTGGTAATTGTAGATGTGCCCGGTGATAAAAGAGAGCAATAATTCTATCTGGGAAATACTTTGAAAGCCTTTGTAGCTGAAGAGTAGGAGAGTATAGTATAGTAATAGTTCTGCTTACATTAGAGTATATTAGTAACATCTAATGCCTGTCTTCTGAACTCTTCTAAATACATAAGACAGAAATACCACTCAGATAGCTTATTCAAGCAGTGTGGAACTATAAATAACTGACAAGAACCAGTTGCTGCCAAGCACTGTGACGGAGTGCCTTAGAAAGTGGTGTTCCCTCTCAATTTCAAAACTACCAAATTATTTATTCAGGTAATGAAGAAGGTAAATTAATATTAAAAACTTCTTATAGTTTTAGTCATTCTGTTTACCTGTATGCCTGATAGACCAGTTTATTATAAAGCTAAATGGTTTTGAAATATCTGATGTACCTAGCTCTATAACTTGTGTAAGTATGAAGCTGGGGAGAGCTGCTGTTGTTTTTTTGTAGATTGTTCAGTAGTTTCTTTAACCTACAGTTACTGTTCTAATTTTGGACGTTTAAATTTTGTTGCTATCTTAAATTATTTCAGCCTGTTTAAAAGATAATTGTTTAAAATTTATTTTCTGTTTGTGATTGTATACTTGTTGGCTGCATGCTTTTATGGATATGCAATATATATTTTTGGAACTCTAAATATAGCTTCACTAATAGGAAGCCTTTATTTAAGTGTTAGCAATTGTACATTCAAGTCGGATTCTTCAGTAATAAATTTAAACAATAGTATAATATCTGTACAAGGTATGTTTGTGAAATATATATAATTTAAAATATTTTGGCTTGGGTTTTTCATACTCTGAGTAATCTCAGTGAAATCATTGTGTAAAGTGAATCACAACTAAATCATTTTGATTTCTTGCAGATTTTAAATCTATTCCTTTTTATTGAAAATTAAGATGATGTGTTTTTTTGGTAATAATGAATCGAGAGATTATTTTTGCTGAATGTGATTTGTACAGTTTTATGAATGAAATTATAGAATTTAGAATATTATTCTGATAATAGTCATGTTTATATTAAATATGTCATCTAAATTCTATCCTTCCTAAATTATCAAAACTTGGGAATCTTGCTACTTTGTGACTTTAATATTTATATAGAAACAATACTTTTTTTTATATTTAGCTAATGAAATGTCAGGTATTATATGAAGTATAATTGGAAAGATCCTAAGTATGTAACAACAGCAAAGACTAGAATTTAATAAACAGGATTTGTTAAAGTTACAGTCGTATATCAGACAAGATGTAAGGGGGGGAATCTCACCGGCTTCAGCTAAGATTGGTTGTGGTCAGGAAAGCTGGAATTTGTAGCCCAAGGCATTTGGTGTCACAAAATTGAGGGAAACTGCTGTAGACCTTGATTTTTCTAATTATTTGATTCTTTGTTTCTATTAGCTTTAGTACTAGAGAATACAGAAAACATATCTAGCAAGCTCTCAACATACTTTTACTGCTGTATGTTCCAGATAATAACAGCTTCTATATTCAACACTGGAATCTAGAGAAGTACTTGACAAATCTCCCCATTCTTGTCAGCATCCAGTAACTTCTTTTAAAAGTTATTTAAGTAGCAACCATTGTATTTTATTTGTTAGGTTAATCTACAAAAGAAAAAAAATCTTAAATATTAGAAAAAAGAAAAGCAGACATCAGTTTATTTTACAAATGGTACACAATCCTTTATTTCTTGTTCTCATTCTCTCATCAAGCCCAGTAATACAAGTAATTCCCTTGACATTTACATTCAGTTGCATCATTTTGATTTTTCTATGGCAATTTTGGTTATTTCTCATTAATTTTTTAAAAATATATCTTTTAATGTGATCCATCCATTTATCCATATTTTCTGAAGTTAATCTTTATGATTATGTTGGCTAAAATCTAAAATATATGTTCCTCTATTATGATATAGATTTGTGGAAACTTATTTGACAAGTACAAAATCTATCAAATTCAATTGCATATTTTTCTAAGCCTTGGTTCATTGGCAGGTTTAAAAAACCAGTGCATCAGTTCACTTTGAAGTTGCAGCATAAATGCTATTGTTTTTGGCTAAGGTTAAATTAACATTTTTGACCCATGATAAAATGTGCTTTTTAATTTTAAAAAGATGATTTCATTTGGTTGTTAATATTATTGTTTGTTTCTCTATTCAAGCCCTCCTCAGGGTATGGAACAGTATTAAAGACTTAAACTGTAAATTTTGTAGTGAATATATTTGGCATGGAACACTCTTAACAAAGACAGTGGTTTTGAGCTTGTTAATTGGCTTTTACAGATGTTTTCCCAGCTATCATTGTAAATCTGTTTTTCCTTTTTAAAAAATCCACTTTGTAGGATATTTGAATATCTCTCTTTTACCGGCACTTCTTTTTTTTGTATTCATATTTTTTATTGATGATTTTAATACATGTATTTTAAAAAGGAAACGAAACATAGGGGGGAAAGAATAGAAGAATAGGAAGCGAAGGGGGGTGGGAAGGGAAAAGGAGATGGGAAGGGAAAAGGAGGGGACCTGAATAGAATAGGGGGTGCAATAGCGCAGACAAGAGGGAAAAGGAAACCATATTTGTTGACTTCTCGATGCCTCCGCAGGGTTTGGCGGTACTTGGACTTGAACTTGGGCTTCCAAGTTAATCTCTGGAATTAGATCAGTCCCCCACTATCATCAGTTCGTTTTGGTCTCCTTTACTCTAGACCTTGGTTTCTTATTTTATTTTCACAGTTTTCAAATATTTTAGAGTATGTCTCCAGTCTATTCTACTGTTAATATTTTGATCTGTCATTATGCTTTTTAGGATGTCGAGATCGATCACATCTCTGAGCTTGAGCAACCAGTCTTCCACCCTTGGCGGGTTTTTGCTTTTCCAATGCCTTGCGATTTCTATTCTCGCCGCTGCCGCTAAATAAAAGAAAATTTTATCCTCATTACGCTCCATTTCAAAATCTGTAATGTTAATCAAATAATAGTCTGGTTTCAGCTCACATTTAAAGTTCAGGATTTTCCGTACATGAAGATGGACCTCCTTCCAAAGCGCCTTGATGTCCTTACACGTCCACCAGCAATGTATGAAGGACGCTTTTCGCTATCCACATTTCCAGCAGCTATCCTTCACGTTCTTATAGTAGCTTGCCAGTCTCGCTGGGGTGTGGTACCAATGGTAAAACATCTTAAACCAGTTTTCCGTAATACTCGTGAAGCCCGAGTATCTTATTTTGACTTTCCATATGGTTTCCCACTCTTTGAGCAAGATTGAGTGGCCAAGCTCTTGTGCCCACTTCACCATGGTATCTTTAATTAACTCTAACTCCGTGTCCCATTCTAGAAGTTTGCCATAAATAAGGGATATTGTTTTTTTCTCGGACTTCATGATTCTGTCCCAGTATGTCTCCTGTGCCTCGAAGTCTTTCTTCAGATCTTGTTTGAAGAGCTCCTTTGCCTGGGCGTATTGGAACCAGGTAATGTCGACCCCTTGCTCTCGGAGAGAGTCCAGTGACTTTAATTGCCACCCTGTTGAAGTTCTTTGTATGAACTGTTTATACGTGAACCAATTGTGTGATGGTATCTCTTTCATATGTTGGGCCTCCAGAGGCGATATCCATTGTGGCGTTTTTTGGTGGAAGCGCTCTTTGTACTTCTTCCAGATTTTCATTAAAGCCGCTCTGACAAAGTGGTTGGAAAAGTTCTCTTCAACTAAGGATTTATCTTGCCAGAGGTAGGCGTGCCATCCACGACGGAGGTCGGCCCCTTCTACCATCAAGATTCTCTTTTTAGCCAGGGTGGCCCAGTCCTTAACCCAACTCAAAACAGCTGCTTCGTAGTACAGCTGGAGGTTGGGTAGAGCCAAGCCCC
The DNA here is from genome assembly GCA_030556195.1 of Anolis apletophallus. Lineage (NCBI taxonomy): Eukaryota > Metazoa > Chordata > Lepidosauria > Squamata > Anolidae > Anolis > Anolis apletophallus. The sequence goes on along the minus strand of JARBWK010000012.1, from coordinate 83,110,071 downwards.
TCTCTCCTTTCTGTCGCTCAGTGTCTTATAACTGATCCTTGCTTTTTTACCTCCCCAAATAAATTTAAGGATATCCGTCCTCCAGGTTTTGAAGCTGTGATTGGTTCTCAAAATCGGAAGGTTTTGAAAGAGGTACATCATTTTTGGGAGCACGTTCATTTTGATAACGGCAATCCTTCCAGTCAGATTTAAGTTGAGGTGCCTCCAATTCTCTAGCTTCTTTCTGATGCCTGCCCATGTGGTTTCATAGTTATTTTTAAGTAGTTGATTGTTGCTTGCCAAGGGAGGATCCCTAGGTACTTCACCTTGCTGGCTATTTCATAGTGGGAAATTTCGTGTAGGCGGTTCCTTCTCTCTTCTTTAATATTTTTCGTTATAATTTTTGTTTTTTCCTTATTGATTCTGAAGCCTGCTAACGCACCAAAATCTGTTATTTTCTTTGACCATTTTGTTACTGCCTCCAGCGGGTTCTCTATGACACAGGCAATATCATCGGCAAATGCTTTTACCTTGATCTCTTCTCCCCTGACTCGGAGGCCCTTAAGTTCTCCGTCCCCCCCTTATTGTCTCCAGAAGGGGTTCAAGGACCATAATGAACAGAAGGGGTGACAGCGGGCATCCCTGCCTTGTGCCCTTCTGGATGTTAATTTGGTCTGCTGGTTCACCATTTACTAATAGATTGGCTGACTGCTTGGAGTAAATTGCCTGGATTGCATTCCCAAAATTGGATCCCATATCTTTTTCCTCTATTAGTTGCTTCAAGAAGCTCCTGCTTTTACCGGCACTTCTTGTAGTCTTTTACCTATGTTTTTAGCCAACATGTATTTTCAGCAGTTTTTAACTGTTGTAAATTTTATCCATTTGTGTGTTTAATCAACCGGATGTTCTTAATCTCATTATCTGCATACCTTGTATGCCTACGGTGCAATAAGGGTCTTTGGACTATAATAAAATGTTGTTGTTGAATATCTTCCTTACTGATTGATTGATTTTAACATGAACAGTCTAATCCACAAACAAAATAATATACATTCAGAAAGGAAAACAAAAAACCTGAAGGAAGAAAAAAACTAAACAAGAAAAAAATAATCTAAAACACAATATTCAAGAGACCCAATTATAGGGACTTAATCAGATTTTGCAGACTGTGAGCCATTGTTTCCTTGATTGAGTGTTCAGTTTGTAGTGACTCAATCATTACAAACATTACCATATTTTCAAGCAAGTTATCCTGCGTTATGTCCAAAGATTGAAATCCTCACTGTAGTCATTTTAGTATGAGAACATAAATATAATTTTTACATTCTATATATGCTATGTATTCTTAGACAAAGATGACCACTAGTTCAGAATAATAAGTGAGTTCATTCAGGATAGCAAATAATTGCCTTAATAAAATGCTTACATTGTTCTGTTGTTTGTTATTTAGGATTTTAGTTCGTTCTTTGATGAAAATGGCGGCTAACAATGCAGTTCTAAACAGACTGGAGCAGAAAGGTGCAGAGGCAGATCAAGTTATTGAATACCTCAAACAGCAAGTTGCTCTTCTAAAGGAAAAAGCTAGTAAGACATAAAACTTTATCTCTGTTGTTAAATGTCTGTACAATATCAAGATGTACTCTGATGCCTTTCGTTTTGAATCAAATGTGTAAAATCTCATATTTTGGACTACATGTTTCCTACATCTCAAAATACAATCAAAAGAATATTATTTAGGTGTTACTTGGCAATTCAGTCTATGATAGGAAGACATTTAATTTTAACTCTGTAATAAATGATGAATGGAAATATATATAGGTGAGAAGATGTGCGTAGACATTGAAGATTTTGTAACAAGTGTCCAATAACTTTACTTCTGATGAGAAAGTATCTGGTTCCCAGTGCAAATCATCATGTTATCTTCCAGAGTTCATGGCATGCACCATTGTAACTGTTGTTAGAGCAGTGCATGAATAACAGTGGTCAAGTTCAGTGGTAATTAACTCAATGGTTGTTCCCAACTAGAATGGCTCCATTAAATCAGTGGGATTTACCCTTCTGGAGTTTAGTTGTTTACTCCAACTGGAACTAGGAATTGTGTTTAAGCTATTGAAGAGGTATATCAAACACTGTTAACAAACATCTTTAACTACTGTTGCCGTCTGGTCATCTTCAAAGAGTGGAAGGAACAGAAACACACTGAAGCTCTAGAAAATTATGTCAACAATGTAATAACCCCAAATTTAAAACATGACAGTCAATATATGCAGTCAATATATAATTTAGCCATACTATCTTAAAATAAGATAGTAATAATATCTTAAAATAATTTTCTAGTCATATGTTGCTTATCTTATTTACTGGAACAAAATAGTAGATTTTAACTTCATTTGGGAATTAGCTGTTGTATTAAACATGATTAAAATTATAACTGGAATGGTCATTACATTCCATAATCCGTACTTTGAAAACATGAATGGGTTGGCAATATGCAAACACAGCTATTTCATTTTATTAAAATTACTTAAGGGAAAATAAGGATTTGGCAGTTTTGCTAGTTCTCATATTATGTGGCTGATTATTATCTGCTTTTGTTTATTATTTGATAGTAGCAGTTTTCCACTGTTGTACTATTTTAACTAATAGAGTGGTTTGTGTATCTGAAAAACACCTGCTGAAAGAATAGAAATATAACTTCTTTTCAGAAGATTGCCAGAGAGCAGAAATATAAGCTATTTAAAAATAAAGGTAATGACCTACTGTTGGAATTCTGTTTAACGAGTATGGTAAATTAAGAGTTGCTCCATTCTCTGTTTACAGAGGGTAGGGGATACTTTATCTTAGAAATACTATTTTTCTGGTCTGATAGAAACAGTAAGTGTGAACTGTACAAAAGTTCTCTGAGTAGAAAAACAGTATTTCTCTTTGAACTCCTTTTTACTCTGACATGATGTCATATGATGATACCTTTGAAAAATCACATACATGTTCAATCTAATCTAGCATTAAGTTGGCTAATTGAAAGTGTTGCTTGCAAATCTTGCCTAGAGACTTTTTCCAGCCCAGAACTAGAATGTGAGAGAAATTATAGTGATTGTTAGAAATTTAACCTGTGACTTTGTACATGTAAAACATGTTATGTGTTGCCCTTTCCTTGTGACCGCTGCTCTTTTTCAGGATTGCCTGCATTTAGTACCTTAGTTACATAACAGTTTTTAATGATAAGTATTGTATTTTGATTTGCTCAGTATTGAAAGGGAGGGCCATTCTTTTTTCATCATCTAGAAATACTGTTAGAGCTATTCAAATAATGCTGCTATGTGTCCTATGTCAGTTACACTTAGATGTTTTATACAGAACAATATACAGTTCTGTTTACTGGGAGCCAGAAGAATTGGACTGAAACCAGGGACATTGTCAGGGAGGAATGAAAAAGGCACTATCTATAGCCAAAAAGAAATAGGAAACTCAATGCAAGACAGATGAAACTTCTCAGGCAGAAATAAAGTGAGAACTTTGAATGCTAGTGTTCAGCTATTCAGATACAAGGTGAAACACCATAATAATGAAATAAGAGAAATAGAAAATAACAACAGGAAGGAAGGAAGGGCAAGAGACCTGTTGCATAAAATCTGAGAAATCATAGAAATTTAACCAGGAGCAAGAGCAGATTACTTGAACAAATAGAAATAAAAAAACAATGAAAACATATACACAAAATAACTATATAAATGAGCAAAAGGGTGAAAAGTTCATTCAAAGAAGAACCATATGAAGATGGACCTCCAATTTTAGATAGTAAAGTGGAAGCTGGGAGAATCCAGGAAAGTCATTCTACCCCTCTATTCTGCCTTGGTCAGACCATACCTGGAATACTGTGTCCAATTCTGGTCACCACAGTTTAAGGGAGATGTTGACAAGATGGAATGTGTCCAGAGGAGGGCGACTAAATTGATCAAGGATCTGGAGCACAAGCCCTATGAGGAGCGGCTTAAATAGCTGGCCATGTTTAGCCTGCAGAAGAGAAGGCTGAGAGGAAACATGACGGCCATGTATAAATATGTGAGGGAGCAAGGTTGTTTTCTGCTGCCCTGGAGACTAGGATGCAAAACAATGGCTTCAAACTACAGGAAAGGAAATTCCACTTGAACATTAGGAAGACCTTCTTAACTGTGACAGCTGTTCACCAGTAGGACTCTCTGCCCTGGAGTATGGTAGAGGTTCCTTCTTTGGAGGCTTTTAAGCAGAGGCTGGATGACCATCTGTCAGGGGTGCTTTGAATGTGATTTTCCTGCTTGGCAGGGGGTTGGACTGGATAGCCAACAAGATCTCTTCCAACTCTATGATTCTAAGAAATAAGTCACCAGGAACAGATGGCATACCAGTAGAACTGATCGATCTATAGAACTACTCTAGTTCTAACTAAAATCTGACAATAAGTATGGATAGTCAGTCTCAAGGAAGTCATGACCCTGATTCTGCAAGTTTTGAGCAGGGCTGTTGATGATGATGGGGTGGTTTGGAGGTTGACTTGATAGTAACAAAGGCAAATACTTGTAGATTGCAGTCACCAATATTTGGCCATTTATAGAACCAATATAAAATATGCACTGGAAATTTTTAAATCATATTTTCTTAATATTAATCTCCCCCTTTTTTTCTTTTAGCTTATTGTCCAAAGTATCTGAACTGAAGTCTTACCTTGTTTCAATTCCCAAGCAAGTGATTTGGCTTAGAATTGACAGACAAATGTTCTGCTTATGAGTATAAGAGATCAAACTTTTCAACAGTTTCTGCATAGCCCTAAGGTAGTGCCTCTAGAGTTCATTTGACTATAGTTTACATGAAATGGTCTGTCATCTTTCTTCCATCCCAGCTTTCCTCATGTAGTAAGAAGGAAGGCTTTAAAGAATAAACAGTTTGGCTATGCATTCCATTGTAATAGGCACATAATACTGTTTCAAATTGTATTCCCACAAGAACCTTAGAGCAACAGTTCTTTCTTAGAACAGGTGCCAAGTTACAGGGGAGGGTTGAAGAGTCAATCTGATTAAGAAAGCCTATTTCTATTTATGCCATGGAATTAATTACAAAATACCTTAGGCACAGAAGGTATTACTGTGGTGTTTTGACAACAATGTGGGGTGGTAAAATATTAAAATACATGGGAAAACGAAGGTGCTAAGTTCTAATACAGTCATTCTATGGAAGAGCCAGCAATAATATTCAGATTGTCTTATTGCAGATCTTTCATGGGAAGATGAATTTTCCTTCCACTTGCTGTGTTGAAATTTTCTCCAGTGCCATGGCAGCTCCTCTTGTTTTTTTTGTTTTTTTCATTTTTCCATATTTTTAAGATCAGAATAAATCTAGAATTTGAGCATTGCAAGAAACTCTGAATATCCTTTGATTACAGAAGTAATTCTGTGCACTTATTTTTCTATTAATTTAACAATTATTGCCCTATGTTGTTTTTAAAAAAGGCCATTGGCAAAATGCAAAAGGAACAGTGTACTTAAATGAATCAACATTTTTTTCTGCTTTTAAGAACAAGTGAGCCTTGCGTCAATTTGATATCTGTTAGCATAGCTCAGATTTTTTAAACTAAAAACAAAAGTAAAAGTAAAATAACCATATTGTTTAATGCAGCCTGACATTAGTAATTGTTAATGAGATGTCTGTACTTTGTAGTCTTACAGGCATCTCTGAGGGAAGAGAAGAAACTCCGAGTTGAAAATGCTAAATTGAAGAAAGAAATTGAGGTGCTGAAACAGGAATTGATCCAGGCAGAAATTCGAAATGGAGGTAACTGAATTTATACTGGGAGGGCAGTGTTGTATTCTAATCATCATCATGAGTCCCCTTTCAGGGGCAGAAAGGTGGGGTAAAAGTCCATGAAATAAATAAAAATCATCATCTTTATTATTCACCTCTCCTTTCTACTCGATTATGCCAGTGTAGATTTTTCTTTCAGCCTTAAGTATCTGTTTTTCAGTGGTTGATGTTTATTTGTTCAGCCGCTGCATGACCTCATGGATCAGTCCACGTCAGAGCTCCGTCGGCCATCGGCAACCCCAGCTCCTTCAAGGTCAAGCCAGTCACTTCAAGAATACCATCCATCTATCTTGTCCTTGGTCGGCCCCTCTTCCTTTTTCCTTCCATTTTCCCCAGCAGCAGTCACTTCTCCAAGCTTTCCAGTCTTCTCATTATGTGGCCAAAGTATTTCATCTTTGCCTCTAATATCCTTCCCTCCAGCGCCCAGCCTTTTTCAATGGTGGCATTAAAAATATACGGTGTATGTTAATGGTAGCTGCTCTTTCACTTGCTTGGAACTGCATAACACATGAACAAACATTATTTCCAGGGCATATGTTTGAGAGTGCCTACCAACATTGATAAAGCTTGCAGAACGTGATGCAGTCAATGAATTTATTAAGATATAAGGGAATTCCAAGTATTTTGAATGTTATTGTGGACAAAAGATCAGAATGAACTGTTTAGTGCAAAATTTAAGGCTGCATGGGAGATTCAGTTAAGAGGGGAGATTGCTCTCTCTTCTAAGTTTGCTATTTGAAGCAGTTGTACAACTGCATAACTTAATTGGATATTACTTTTAATATATTTGTTCTCACCAAAGGAATTTTGGCCTTGTCTGTTCAAACCACCAAATAAAGTGGCAAAATCTATAAGCCAGAGTTGCTGTATCACTCCTGATTTCTGTATTAGGGATTCTGTTTGTGAATGCTCCCTTGGGGGAAAAAGCTGCTGGAAAGTTTTTTTCAAAAGTAGATGAATTAAATGCTAAAGAAGAAAGTTCTAGAATGTTGTTTCAGTAGATCACGTTTACATTATAAGCCATTCCAAATGTTATATGCTGGGAAGTATTAATTCACTAGTTCTATTAAAAACATGCAGGCCTCAGATTTGGCATTAGGCAGCTGTCGGTTTTTCAAAATATTAACTTTAACCTCTTTATGCTTGTGTTTTGTTCTGTTTTCTTGGTATATTTTGAGTGTGTATCAGTTACACTGTTAATTCATATTGCTCAGAATTTTGTATTGATTATCTTTTTTGTAACTAAAATCTAGAACTTTGTTGCATTCAAAATAGCATGACTCTTATTTTGTGTTTGCATTTAGTGAAACAAATCTCAGTACCAACCAGCGAAACACCTTCTACAGCATCTTTTTCAGAAGGTTTTTCTCAGCCTGCATCTGCTGCAATAACCCCATCCGCTCCCAAGGACCAGCCCAAAGGAGCAAGTGAAGAAAAGAAGAAAAAAGATAAATCAGAAAAGAAAGGTAATGCTGCACCAGTACTTTTTAAATAAATGTAAGGAAAGATTGTTAAAATAAAAAGTCTATATACAAATTAGTACCCCTTATCCAAAATGCTTGTAAGAAGAATTTTTTTGGATTTCAGAGGGGTTTTTTTGTTTGTTTGGATTTTGGAATATTTATATTTGCACGTGCATAGAAAGGAGACCCAAATCTAAACATAAAATTCATGTATGTTTCATATACACCTTATACAAATTGTCTGAAGGTAATTTTATATGCAGTGCTTTTAATGCTTTTGTGCATGAAACAAAAGTTTGTGTGCCTTGAGCTATAAGAAAACAAATGTGTTACTATTACAGCTATTCAAGTAGACAATTTTGAATTTTAGTATTTTAAATTTTGGGTTTCTGGATAAAACATGCTTTATCTGTAGTACTTTTCACATTAATACAAGAGTGTTTCCAGCTTTAAAAACATTCTGGCTCTTGTTGAGGTGTATAGTAAAGATAAATGCACATAAGCCACATCCAATTATAGAAGTATTCCAGATTTTCTGATTTGCAAACTAGCAAAGTTATATGATTCAAAGAATTATCTTTTGTATGCTTAAAACAGTATCTTGTTTTTTGAGTTGTTCTGTGTTTCCATGTGATTCTTTCTAGTTATCACTTCTCAGCCTTTTGGCTAAGATCAAGTGTAGTGTAGTTATCGGTGTTTAAGGAAACCTGTAAATGCTGAATTGTAGCATTTAATAATTTATTTATTATAAGGAAAAATGTACAATACACTCACACTCATCAAAATCTGCTTGTTAGTTTCAACTGTGGACCCAAAGAATCAGTGAAATGTACTGTACAATAAGTATTAGCTTAACTTTTCATTGATTCAATGGGTCTACTTTAGCTAGGACTAATGGCTCTTAGACCATAATGTTATTTCCTTTCTGGAAAAATGGAAATGCTTAATATTAGTAATTTGCTTAAATTGCATTGCATTGAGAGATCTAATTTGTCTTGCTAGGAGAAAAGAAGGAGAAGAAGCAGCAGTCAGCAGCAAGTGATGACTCAAAGCCTTTGGATGTTTCCCGGCTTGATTTTCGTATTGGTTGCATCACAACAGCAAAGAAACACCCAGATGCAGATACTCTATATGTTGAGGAGGTTGATGTTGGAGAAGCAAATCCTAGAACTGTTGTCAGTGGTTTAGTGAAACATGTTCCTTTAGAAGAGGTACCAATGGAATTTTTTATTTGAATACATCAGTTTTATGTTTACAATTTTTTTTCAATTTTTTCAAAATGGAGTATTTACTTTGGCATGTCAAATATGTGCTATGTAGATACTAAGAAACAATTATCAGAATTCTAAATTTATCATTTAAAAAATTGATTAAAGCCAGATGCCAAGACAATTTTTTTGCTTATATCAACACTACAAGTTGATGTCATAGACATGTAAAATTTTGAATGCTATGGCAAGTGGTTTCAGCGTGTTGTCCTTCTTAACTGATGCCATTTAAGCTGTACAGCCTATCAGCTAAGCAATTAGTATTATTATTATCTTTATTTATATCCCACCTTTCTCCCCATGGGGATTCAAGGCAGCTAACATCTAGCCACACTAAACAGTTTAAAAAGAACAATACAAAAGTTTTTTAAAAACCAAATAATAACAGTGTGGTAAAGACATAATTAAAATGCAGCAAATACATTAAAATGGTCTTTAAAATTCATATCCCCCAAAAGAAACTATATTCTTTCCCCCGGGTCAGGAGTGACTTGAGAAACTGACAGACATGTAAGTGCACAGGTGTATTTGGGAAACTAATAAAATATGTGAATATAAAATAAATGTAAAACGAATGTTCACACTGATGTGATAACTTAAATCTGCTGTTCATCCAAAACACAGTGTCAGTTATTCTAATCCAGTGTTTCTCAACCTGGGGGGTAACCAAAGACCATCAGAAAACAGTATTTTCTGTTGGTCATGGGAGTTCTGTGTGGGAAGTTTGTTTTTTGCTTAACTAAATACTATAGTTTATCTTTCATATCCATCTGCTGTCTTCCATGTCCAGAGTCAATTATTGAGCCTACAAGTATTTCAGAAACTGCTTCTAAATTTTCATTAACTGGGCTTAAGAATTTAATACATTTATATGCTGACTTTTCTCCAAGGAGTTCAAGCCTGCATTTGTATGAACTCCCTCCCCCAAATTTTTATGCTCACTATAACACTATAGGTGAATTGGCTGAAATAATCCAAATGGCCAAGGGATACTCGGTTATCTTCATAGCTGAATGGGAATTTGAACCTAGATCTTTGCTGTCGTCGTTTATCCCACAGTGGCTCTCATATATGTTGCATGTAGCTATTTTAAGCATACCTAGTATCCCGTTTCCTCACCTTAAAGGAATATTGCACCTAACACCACACATTAACACATTTAAGATGAGGTTTTTGTTGCTCCATGAATCATCCCAATTTTAATACACTTTTATATTTAGAATTTACAGTATAGTATAAGACCCTACATTTTATCATACTGTTCCCTTTTATTTTCCCAGAGAAAAACTCTTATTTTGTAAAGCTAATTCTATGTATGTGTGTTTTGAAAGTTTGATTATTCCAGCAATTGTATAAAAATATGAAAGGCCTTTTGTTGTTTTAAAGCATAAAGGGTGTTTTTTGTCAGCTACATAAAATATAATATGATGGAATCCTCATGATCCAGACAGCTTGGAGGATACCCATGCTAACTGGAACTGCATTGAGAAATCCTTCTCTGGCTGAATATATGTGTAAATGTTAAAACAAAGCTCATCCAGATTATATTTAGCATTCTACTTTACAGTCATGGTGCTCCAGAAAAGAAAATGTTGCTTTGTTATTTTAGTTGGTCTTCTGCCTAAGATGGACGTTAAAACTATCCAGTAGTTTATTGAAGCAACTGTAATTCTTTCCGTTTGTGGGGAATGTTGTATAACATGATGAAGACAGTTTGAAAATAGATTACAACCCACTTTTCTTACATGCAAATATATTAATTGGAAACTGCTTCTTTTATACTGTGCAATGCAAATACAGTAGTGTAGTTGGGATATCCTGTTGGTTATATAACATCTTTGGGTTTTATTAGATACCTTGAGTTGAAATTCTGAAATAATTCATTAGTTTGACAAAACGTGGCTGGTATTCCCTGGAGCCCATTGTTCTATTTCTGGCATTATTTCCTAGCAAGTAAAAGCAGAAGCCTTTTATGGCATTAAATAATTTAATTGCAATGTTTGTTATGTGCAACCATTTTAATTTAATTTGTTCCAAAATATGAATCTTGTCTTTGGCATGTGGGGCCAGTAAGTGTGTATACCCTAATTAGATCCTGTATGGTAAACCACCTGAACAAATTTGTCCTGTTTTCCTTAAGAAGTATACTTTAGCCAGATTCCGGCTATAAATGTTAAACATTGAATTCCTAGACCACAATGAATGGAAAGCTGGTAAAATATTGTTTAAGCCATTATCACAGCCCATCAGGATCCAGTGTCTTTATTGCACCCCACCGTGTCTCTATGTTTAAACGACAATTTTTCTCAGTTTGCTATTTCCTGGCTCTTACTCTTGAATTAGTCTTGAAAGAATTTTAATTGTTGCTAGCTTATTAGTATCTGCATACTTTTTTCTACACTGTGAAAAAAAAAATTAAGAAAGAACTTTCCAAATTCTGTTTTTATGTTCATTTCCAGATGCAGAACCGGATGGGAATATTTCTCTGTAACCTGAAGCCAGTAAAAATGAGAGGGGTGATGTCCCAGGCGATGCTGATGTGTGCTAGCACACCAGAGAAGGTGGAAATTCTAGTTCCCCCTAGTGGGGTAGTTCCTGGGGAGAGAATCGCATTTGAAGGCTATCCTGGTAAGCAAAAACATTCTATAACTTGAGATAGAAGTAGAAAATAGGAGTAGAAAAGTAGAAAGTAGGAGCTGATTTTTTTTATTTTTAGTTTTCATTTGACAGATAGTCCTGATTGTTGATTTACTGAATACTAAAGATGCTCCTCACACTATAAGAAACTAAATGTTATACAGTTTTGTTATAAGCAAGAATAGAGATGGGGAACATTGATAGATGTGTATATCAGTCGTGATCTTCCAGGATTTGCTCAGGGTTGTCCCCATTCCAGAACAGATAGATGTTTCCTTACATAAAGAAGCAACCTTTGAGCCTCACGGAGACCACTTTCCTTGTAAGCCGCCCCAAGTCCCTTTCGGGAGGTGGTGGCAGAATATAAATAAAGATTATTATCATCATTATTATTATCATTATTATTTATGTATGTACTTTTCAAAATGGAAGTGGCAGGAATTTTGCTTGTGGTTTTACTGACCGAAAGGTTGGCAGTTCGAATCCAGGTTGGCCCCAGCTTCTGCCAACCTAGCAGTTCGAAAACATGCAAATGTGAGTAGATAAATAGGAACCGCTCCAGCAGGAAAGTAACAGTGCTCCATGCAGTCGTGCTGGCCACATGACCTTGGAGGCATCTACGGACAACACTGGCTCTTCAGCTTAACATTGGAGATGAGCATCACCCCCCCCCCCCCCCGAGTCCGTCATGACTAGACTTAATGTCAGGGGAAACCTTTACCTTTACTTTTGAAAACATACAATAAATTCTTTTGAGGAGAATAGTCACTCTTGGGGGCTTCCCAGAAGTAAGAAAATGTTTTTAATGCCCAAATTATCTTTCTGTGCTGCACTATTTATAATATTACCAGTATGTAGCAATGTGTAGCCTGACCAGTGTGTATAGATAGCATTACTCAATGTTTAAGATAGGATAATTATGGAAGAAAGGGGAAGTGCTTGAGGACTATTTCTATCATTTTTAAATGAGAATGTGTGCTACATACAGTACATGTCACTTGCATTTCAAAACATACACTCCCCATGAAGGATCACTATTAAAAAGAATAGCATATTTCTGCCAGATTATGTGATCAGAAATAGATGTGTCTAGAGCACGAAGAACTACTGTTAAATGTTCATTCTCCCAGCGCTATTATATCTATTTATTTATTTATTTACTATTTTTATATGCCACCCTTCTCAACCCCGAAGGGGACTCAGAGTGGCTTACAGCAAACAACAATACTGCCAGAGTGGCTTACAGTGTACATATAACAATATTGCCGGAGCGGCTTACAACAAACTGAAAAAACAACAATTAACATTACATCATATCGCAATATTGTTAGCAATATTGCATGTAATACAAATATATAAATTATAATATCACGATATAATTATTGTATCACATTATCATTGGCAGTATTATACTGTGTTAATATACAACACCACCAATACCAAATGCATATACCACATACCATACCGTAATCATACTATTATTATTATTATTACATTACAATTATTATACTATAACATAATACAATATATTGACATTATATTATATTATATCAAATTGCAATGCAATGTAACACTATATTATATTATATATTATTATATTATATTATCTTTAAAATAATAAATAACATTATTTATTTAAACAAAATAAAATTAGATAATTAGATAATATTAAAAATAAAATAAAATTTAAAATAAAATAAATGTAAATAAAATTTAAATAAAATAAAATCTAGGTATATGTTGAAATGAAATTCTACAATGGCTGCTTTGGTTTATATCAGGCACGGGCTGCTAGGAATTGTGGAAGTCCAAAACACCTGGAGGGATGAAGTTTGCCCATGCCTAGTTTATATAAATTAGATTTACAAATGCTATAATGAGATTATTATCCTCCATCCTATTAAGTAGCGAGTTTAAGATTATCTTTTGAAAGCTTAACATTACTATGTACCAATTTGAGTAAAAATTTGCCCATTCCACTTCCTCTATTTTTCTTTGTCTCTTTCAGTATAGAGAAATAGCATTTTTCATCACTCAATTGATTCTAGTTAGATTATCTGTTGTACTAGATAGGTAAACAGTGATCCATAAATATAATGTTGTTTAGATTTCACTGGGAAAGTTTGTGTTCATCGATTATAATGTATTTCATGTCATGTATAAATCAGACATTCCTCTGGTTCTGATTATGGTTCTTTTATAATCAGATACATTATAATTGTGACTTTGTTACAACTAATTATAGTGTGATTTCATTCAATCTTTTGTTGGATTTGTTAAGACGTTTCAAATAAAAGAGCAATTGTGTTTTTTAAAGGTCCTATAATTTTTATCAGGAATGAGAAGGGTATTGCCCTCAAAATGTTATTGGGCTATATCAATGGTTCTTAACCTGTGAGTCCCCAGATGCTTTGGTCTTCAACTTCCAGAAATCCTAACAGCTAGTAAACTGGCTGGGATTTCTGAGAGTTGTAGGCCAAAACTCTTGGGGACCTATAATAGGTTAAGAACCACTGGGCTATGCCTTCCAACATTTTTTGTCACCGGCTATGCTGAATACAGTTCCTGAGAAGTGAAGTTCAACCACTCTGGAGGGCTACATATAATGTTCTTAATTTTTGAATGTTTTGTGTTTATATTATAAGAAATAAAGTGATGTTTCGTTATTTATATATGTAAAATAGATATGCTAAAGTAAATAGTCCACTGGAGAAGATGAGAGTATAGTATCTTGAAGGTGATTGGGTTTAGGGGTTTTAATGTGCTTCTGAAATGTGTTTTAGTCAGCAGGAGTTAAGATATTAAGCAGTTAGATTTGGCTGAGATTAGAAGGAGACAGAAAAAGAGAGTTGAGGTTTAGGTGACAGAGAGCAAGAGAGGTTAGTTTAGGCCAGCTTTTTTCAACCTTTATATCCTGGAGAAACCATTGAAATCAGGATTCAGTAAACTGCTACATAAAATTTACTGTCTCTAAAACTCCCCCCTCCCAAAGTTATGGTTTTTTCCCCAAACACAATCTCCCAAAGAACCCACTGAACCCTGGTTGAGAGACCCTGGTTTAAACTGATGGTGGGTTTTGTTTGCCAGGGTGTGTGTTAAGTGCTACTTTATATGATCTTATGCTTAAGAGCATTTTGTCAGAAACGAGCATGTAAAGACAAATATAGCAAATGTAGCCTTGTATTATTTGAATTATTTGTATCATCTGCATTTCATTTTCATACATTGGCACATTTTGTCATAGGTTAATGAGCCAGTTCACTCGCATTTAAACAGATGGGAACAAACAGAATCTGTCTACAGTTATCTCTGGGGAGAAACTAGCATTGTCCCTCAAATTCATTTGCTTGGTGTGATAAAACTGGTTGAGAGAGAGAATGCATAGAGTTAGAGAGGAACATTGTGTGTGATTGTTATAGATTATTAAATGGGAACAAACAGGATCAGTCTACATTTATCTCTGGGAATAACTTGAAGGGCATTGCCCCTCAAATTCATTTGCTTGGAGTGAAGCTGTGGTGTGTTTTGGAAGTATAATTAATCAGGTATCACTGCATCAAATTAATCACGGTCATGTAGGCCCTTCAGGAAATATACATTGTATCATACTCTCTTTATAGCCTTTCTTATTAGTAAATTAAACAAAAATAGTTAACTTGGTAATGCAAATGAAAATATGGTAGCTGACGAAGTATTTTTTGTGTCTACAATTAGAAACCCAGAAATAGGCAATTTAGACTCTTTTTGTTGCAAATATGTGTCCAATGTAATTAAAATATGCTGGGAAGAAATTTTCTGTGGGTTTGTCTCAGTCTAGAGGGAATACCCTTTCTTAATTTTGATTCTTTTTCTCAGTGGTCCATTGGATGTTTTGCACTGCGTTTCTGTATGGATTCATTGTGTGAGTTGCTTTGACTTGTACAGTTTACTTGTCATTTTGCTCATCTTACATATTTAGAAAAAATGAATTGTATCTGAAGAGTAAGATTCATTTGTTTTCTCCAGTTTTATTTATAGACGTCCTTCATAATGGTTGTTGTTTCTTTTCAAAAGGGACGAGAGGGGGAGGTTATTGTGGTACATGCAACTTGCTGCTCTGGTAACGTTTAAGAATGGTGCCTGTGCTAATCTAATACAAACCCACCACAAATCCCAGGAGAGCTTGCTTGGTTATTCCAAAGCAAATTTTAATAAGATCCAGAAAGTGTTTATGTAATAAAAACCAGATTTTAGTTTATTATTAAAACTAAATTTGCTTTTATAATGTTTGCATTTTGGAAGAAGTGCCTTCACCTTTGTGGTAATTTAGCTCTTGTTCTGTTTAGATTTACTTTATTTCAGCATTTAAAAACCTTGCCTTATCCTAAAAATTGGTGTGGGTTTGAGGCTTTTTCTGTATTTGCTTTTTGTTGTTGAAGCAGATCATCTCTTAAGCCCCTTGTTATCTCCAAATGTAAGTGGTTGCTATGTAAAAAAGAGGTGGCAGTTGCATGATGCACTGAAGCCCCCCCCCCCCCCGGGCCCATTTTAAAGAGAGGCATGGTAGGTTAATTGTGTAGTGACTGCTGTGTGGGGGCAAGTTAACATCTAGCCATCTGATAGTATATCTGAATAAATATCAGATTTTCACAAACTCGATGAGAAAATCATTAGCTGTAATTTCAAGTCAGTTCTGACGTATGGGTGACTATGATCCTGTCTGATCTTGATAGCTAAGTAGGATGAATTTCAGGTGCTGTAGACGATATGAAAATCCTATCAAATTCATAGGGTTTGCATAAGTAAGCAGGTGATTGAAAATGCATCCATGTAAAAGTATGATAGGGCTTTCTTGGCAGAATTGGTTTAGTGGAGGTTACCCTTATGTTCCTGAAGCTGAGACTGTGTAATGTACCCAAGATCACTCATTGGGTTTCCATGACCAAGCAAGAATTCAAACCCTAGCCTCACAGTGTCCTAGTCCACCCTTCATATTACTATACCACAATAGCTTTCTGTATCTCCTTCCTTTAAATCCTAAAATAAGTTGTAAAGGTAAAGGTTTCCCACTGACATTAAGTCTAGTCGAATCTGACTCTGCCTCAGCCAAAGAGGCAGTATTGTCCGTAAAGGCCTCCTAGGCCATGTGGCATGCATGACTGCATGAAGTACCATTACCTTCCTGCTGAAGTGTTGCCTGTTGATCTACTCACATTTGCATGTTTTTGAACTGCTAGGTTGGCAGAAACTGGGGCTAACAGCAGGAGAACACTCTGTTCTGTGGATTTGAACCGCCGACCTTTCGGTCAGCAAGTTCTGCAGCTTAGCAGTTTTACTTGCTGCGCCACCGTGGTCCCTTTTGTATCTTCTAACAATTAAAATTTTCAGTCAGATCAAAGCAAGGTTGTATGTACATTTCTCTGTTTTATATGCAAGCTGAAATTGATGATGGTGTTTTTTATTTTCTGTTCACTGATAACAATATTTTAACATAAAGTGTATGCAAGGGGATTTTGTAATACCTTGGAAACTAATTGAGGGAATGATGTTGATGGTATAAGTTTCCATCAACTTAATTGTACCTCCTCAAATGTATATAAGGAAGTAGACTTGGTCTACAAGATTTTATACTACCAACTTTGTTTTTTCAGCTAGTCTCTAGGGTGCTGCAAGACACATTTCCATACTGATATTTCAAGCTAATACTTCCGTGTCTTTGAATTGATACTAAGGGTTTGAATTAGGAAACAATCAGTTTCCCCCCATAACAAGTGTTAGCTGGTATGAAAAATAGTTTGAACTGTCCAGAGGTAATAAAAATAAATCGCAATCTGTTTCAGGTCCTAATATATTTAATATCACATTTATCCATTTAGTTCAAGAAAATAGAAATAAAGTTTTCTGGGAAAATCAGTAGAATTTTTAAAACGCATGAGCATGGATTCAAACAATTATTTGAGTAGCTCCATACTCATAAGGAATGTTGAAATTCTTAGTTCTTGAATACTCATACACATGCCACGTTGCAATTCATAAGGGAGAAATGCCATTTAAAGTGTGTGAAGGAGATACAAGCAGAAGTTCTGTTTTGCATGTCCAAAGTATCTTTCTAGGCTTACTGGCAAAGGTCAAAATCCAACACTATTGAATCATTAGGATTATGCTATCTTAATTGTTATGCTATTGTCGCCTCCATTTTCTGCTTGGCTTTTGTTGATGTGTGACAGTGCCCATCATGAAAACACTAAATTTCTTATTTGGCAAATGGGAAGTGATCAGTAAATTGTGCTAATTATTTCCCTACTTGGTAGAAATATTGTGATTGTACCCTATGTAATTTTAAGAGGCAATTGGAAATAAAGCATCGAAATTCATAGGTAGTGAACATATCAATTCAGCTTGATCCATGAGCTGCTATTGAAGTTTAAATAACGTCTACTTGCTAAATGAATTGACACTTTAAAAGAATTGCAATTGAGACTCACTTTCACTGCAGTCTACATCCTAGAAAGAATTGTACCAAATAAGTAAGATTGTGTTTTTTTAAGTTGAAAGTTTTGTTCTATCTGTATTGCATTACTAAAACTATAAACTGAAATTGCTTGCCTTTACAGACTAAATAGTACAATTAGTTAACATGCTCTGTTTTAGGTTGGGTTTTTTTTTGTATGCATACCATTCAATGCTCATTACTTAAAGGGATACAGGAAAATATGTGTTGGATCATTCTTTATCTTTCTAATGGACTATAAGTATAACCTGGATACCACTTCTCATTTTATTTGGACTTACTCCTTAAACTACTGTTGCAGTACAGGTGCAACGTTAATGTGCTGACGAAGTCTTGTGTTTTAGAAAGCATGTGGTCTTAGCAAGTGCATTAATGCAGACCCTAATTGCTAATCCTAAAGGATTAAGGAATAAAGCATTTCTGCTGCTCTGCATGGTCTCTCATATTTGTGATGGGAACCAGAACACCTTGCTCACTTCAACTGTTTTGATAATCCTACTCATGGGCTTTGTGTTATTCCACTGTTGTGACCCCCTTAACTGTTCAACTAGTAGTGTGGAAAGGGCATTATTCTTTCTTTTCCCTAGTGTTAGTTTACATGGAAAAGTCCACAGGTTTTACCCCTCTCCCAACAGCATTGAACATATTTGAGTGGTGTGATCTTTGCAAATAGCAGTTAAAATATTTTATCTGGTTGTCTTTGTGTCCTTACTATTGCCAGAATGCTGTTTATAGTTCTGAAGAATTTAGCAGTGTCTTGTTCAACTGTGATTTGGGCACACATTAAGTACTGTTAATGCTCACCATCTTTAAACCAAGCTCTGTTTTAGAAGGAACCCTGGGTGAATGTTAGCTCTGATTAACATTAATGGTGGAGGAACAAAGGAATTTTCATGCAAGCGAAAAGATAATGAAGGATGAGAGTACATAATCCCATGGTCCAGTCCTAAATCCTTAACCATTGCTTAAAATGGGGGTTGCATCTTGATGCATTTCCCAAGTTTCTCCATTCTTCATTTTAACTGGAAATAGCTGTTACGCTTAAATCCTTTCCTTGTTGGTATTTTTCTCAAAATCAGATAAAACTGGGATTTTAAAAAAAGTGTTATGAAAGAAAAGATTTTGGGCAGTGTCATTTCATTTCTGGGATATTTGAGAAGGAAATAATCTCTCCCCACCTCAACTTTTCATGTCTGCTGTTTGTTCTTAATAGGTGAACCTGAGAGAGAACTGAATCCCAAGAAGAAAATGTGGGAACAGATCCAGCCTGACCTTCATACCAATGAGGAGTGTGTTGCTACCTACAAAGGAGTGCCATTTGAAGTGAAAGGGAAAGGTGTATGCAAAGCTCCTACCATGGCCAGCAGTGGAATCAAATAAACTTCATCAGACATGGAACAGTTTGAGGGTCATTTTTAATGAAAAATAACTAAAATATTGCCTCACCTCAAACCTGAAATTTGTTCATTTTGTTATATCTGCTACTAAAGGTGTGACTAACAGCTTCCTGGCTAACAACTTCAAAATTCTCTTTTATTGCCTCCTTTCTTGCATATAAATAGAAGCATTCATTATATTAGGGTAAGTCTTGGTTTCACACTGAAGAAGAGGCCATTACATTGATCTGGAAGTAGTTTGGAGAATTTGCATACAATACTCGCTAATGCAGCCATCCACCTGGTGCATGCCCGTGAACTTGTTAGAGAGCTGAACAACTGCTGAGCTTTATTTTTGGGATTATATATGCTAGATCTTTGTATATTATTATAATATTCATGTCAAAAATGAGATTTGTTATCTTAATTTCACAAAGACCATGCATGTAGACTGTTGCACACATTTCCAAAAGTTTCTGTACAGTGCATTAAATCATATTGGAATATTATTATTACGGCAAATGTCAAATCATTTTAAAATGAAAATGCCTAGTTTTGTTGACTTATTTGACAATTTGTTTTGGATTTGTAACCCACTCTATTTTAAGTCACTAGTGGATCTCTCAGATTAAAACAGGGTTGGGAGCCATGCAATCTTCTAGATATTGTTGCACTGCAACACCAAGCATGGTGAGAAATGCTGGTGTTGAAGTCAAATAACATCTAGAGTGCGACTTGATTTCCATCCCTGTTGTAAAGGCTGAGAGAAATAACTGAGTGATTACATTTCATAATGATTGCGTCCCAGAACACTTGTACAAGAACAATAAAAACATTAATGTTCTTCTCCTCTTACCAGTATATAACCTATATATGGCCTCTGACAGTGGTTCTCAACCTGTGGATCCCCAAGTGTTTTGTCTACAATTCCCAGAAATCCCAGTTTACTAGCTGTTAGGATTTCTGGGAGTTGAAGGCCAAAGTATCTGGGGACCCATAGGTTGAGAACCACTTTGATGTTACCCTTGAACTGCTCTCTACCAGATCCTGCAAAACTTTGAAGCTGAGAACAGGGCTAAGTAATAGGTTATAATACAGGGTGTTTCAAGATGATAGGTCCAAATTCAAACCAATATATTTCACATTAAACAAAAAAGTTACACACAGTTTAACTTATCAAGTTAACATTATCAAGACTTACTAACCATTTTGAACCAGGAACAAATCTAAAAAAATAACCTGCCAAATGTAGAATACCTCATTAGGCTTTACATTTGGGATTGCCATCTTGCAAATGACAGGCTAGGGGCTGTTTGTGTGCTGAGAAAAGCATCAAGTAGTAATTATTTGGAGCTCTATGCCCCAGCCTTTCAAGTGCTAAGAGTTTCACCCATGGGTGGTTCGTTGTTTGCAGAGATACCGCAATTTTAAATCAGGTCCATCTTTTTGAAACACTTTGTAATTTATAGCCAGCATGGTGAGATGGTTTGAGTGTTGAACTACAACTGAGAAACCAGGTTTGAATTCCGGCTTTGCCTTGAAAACCCACTGAGTAATCCCTAGGTGAATCACACACTCGTGGCTCAAGAACGGTGATAGATTTGCCTCAGAGTCATCATAACTGGCTGTCCTCCTTCCTCCAACGCCGCCAGCTGCGAGTGAAGTGGGGAGGGGCGGTCTCCGGAGGCTCCCCGCTGAGTTGCGGGGTGCCTCAGGGGGCTATCCTCTCCCCGCTGTTATTTAACATCTATATGCGACCACTCGCCCAACTGGTACGGAGTTTTGGGCTGGAGTGTCATCAGTACGCTGATGATACCCAGCTCATTCTGAGGTTGGACCCGGGGCAGTCTCTGTACCCGATAATTTCCATCTTTGCCTTGAAGCCGTTACTGGATGGCTGCGAGCCAGTAAGTTGAAGGTGAACCCGGCGAAGACGGAGATCTTGTGGCTGGGCCGCCCGGGGGGGGGGGGGTAGTGACCCAGTTGCCAACTTTCGATGGTGTGGCCCTCTGCCCTCTGCCAGCGGTATAAAGTCTGGGGTCCGGCTGGGCGCCCACCTGTCCATGGAGGAGCAGATTGGCTGCACCTGCAGGACAGCATTCTACCACCTACGGTTGGCTAAGCGCCTGGCTCCCTACCTCTCCCAACGCGACCTTGCTACGGTGATCCAAGCCACGGTCATCTCGAGGCTCGATTACTGTAATGCGCTCTACATTGGCCTTCCCTTGTCGATGATCCGGAAGCTTAAGCTAGTGCAGCACGCCGCAGCCCGCCTCCTCCTGGGTGCTGCAAGATCTGACCACGCGACCCCACTCCTGCGCGAGCTGCACTGGCTTCCGATTGAATTCGGGTCCTCTTCAAGGTGTTAGTTCTCACCTTTAAGGCCATCTATGGTTTGGGGCCAGTGTACCTGAGGGAGCGACTTACCCCTTATGTGCCCGCGAGATCACTGCGCTCTGAGGAGCTTAACCTCCTTGAGGTGCCTTCCCTTGGAACCTGCAGACTGGCCACTACACGGCGGAGGGCATTCTCTGTAGCTGCCCCAAGTCTCTGGAACGGCCTCCCGGAGGAGATCCGCGCCATCCGCGCTCTTCTGCCCTTCCGCAAGGCCTTGAAGACTTGGCTCTTTAGGAAGGCGTTTGGCCCTTAACTCAACCACACTGTGTGCCATGCCGCCTATTACCCCCCCAGATTCTTATCTCGTCCCCCAGCCTTCGCTGAGGGTTAGTGTTTTTACTATGTTTTAACTGCTTTGATGTTTAATGTGTTTTAACTGTTTTATCTGTTTTATTACTCACGGTGTTTATGCTTCTTCTGTAAACCGCTCTGAGCTCCGGAGTGAGCGGTATACTAAATCGAAGTTAATAAATAAATAAATAAATAATAAGTCAGAAACAACTTGAAGGCTTACACAACATATAAGCTATAAAGAGAAAGTCACATTGTTTCAGCATACTAGTTCTTCTCGAGATAGGATTCTTCAGTTTTTTAAAGCAACATTTTATTTCTTTGAGAAGCCTGGGGATTTATCAAACAAAACATGATGGGCAGGTTCAATGGCTTTCATTTCTCCATTTGTAAATTAATATACACTCAGTGCAAGGGCAGAAACACAGTTTTGTTGAGCAAATCATGCACATGTGTATGCTGTTTCTCACACATGATTACTGTTTTAAATCCAGACCCAATAGACAGGCAATTTTTTCATGTTGGACTTAGGCCATTACTAGGAAATAAACAAAATCTCATTCCCAGTTTAATCAGCCTGATGCCTGCAAGAGTATGGTTTAATGAATTTTTATTTAGAGTGTTTAATGAAATTTTCTGCCATACCTAAGATAATAAAACTGACTTTTATATAACATACTATGTGCTGTAAAATATCCAGTATAATGGTTTCAGATCTGTTTATCTCTTAAATTTAAACTACTTTTCTGTATAAAATAATTTGTAGCTCCAAATAGAAAAACTCAGATGGCAAGATACAAAAATGACTCAAGCAAACAGTTTCAATGGTTTTTAATTATTTACTGTGCCAGAAATTGCCCACAGTGTTGATTCATAGAAGCTTTAAAGATAACATATATGTTTTCTTCAGACATAGTATAAACTGCAGTTATGAATAAGTGAAAGAACCCAGTGTTCCTATTGTCTCACAAACTACAACTGGATAGTAAGAAATCTGTTTGCCAGTTTTGTGAGAACAGAGCTATGAAAAGTGTTTCATTTTGCATTTATCTTAAGCACCACTGTTAACATTCTGAACCAAGCAGACCTTGTTCAAAATAGTGTGGAGAAATGTTATGCACTATAATAAGATAAGTCAGCTATATTGCTTGCCCTCGTTTAATTTTGAAATACAAGTGTATAATAACAAAAGATAAAATGATTGACTTCTTTAAAATAGTTCTACAAGTTACGTCTGATCCTAAATACTTTCTGAGAAATAAGACATTTAATGTAGTTATTGGAACCACTGTGCAAAAGTGGTTAAATGGACCCAAATTCCCTTGAATAGAAGAGTTCTGAATATGTTTGTTTCATCATTCCTACCATTCTGTGCATGACACCTTTTCTCTGACATCTTGCTGAGTTCAAAAATGTACTTGTTAGACAGTTACTCATTAACTTTGAGTATATTATTCTTTTATGATGCATGCAACACTGGCATTAGCAGTTGATCAAATTGGCAGGCATCCAGTCAGGGAAGTGTAAAAGAAAAATAATAATCATCATCTTTATACCCCACTACCATCTCCCCGAAGAGACGGGGCGGCTCACAAAAAGCACACAACATTGCTGTAACGAAACAGCATACGTTTACATAAAACATACATTTGCATAAAAACAACATAATGGAAACAAACAGCTGAGAATTTGGAAGTTCTAAATTGCTTAAATGTATACTGTTTACTTAAATTGAAGGGTCTGGTAATGGTTGTGCCTTATAAACTCTGAAGTTTTTCTTAAAGCTTTTAAACTTTCTTGTTTTAACATTATTGCACGATTGTCTACAAAAATGTGTTTTTCCTGTACAGACTGCATGAACTTATGTAGTGTATTGGAAGCAGCGTGCAAATATTGTTCTTTACTAAACTTAGCCTTTTCAACCATATCCTCATGAGTAAATAAGATGGCAGTGTAGCTCTTCCAGTTAGGACCCAAGAGTTTCTACAAAACAAAGAGATATATTACTATAGTATAGCTTTAATATATGCCTTTTGTGTTCCTATTTCATCTTCACTAATCAAGCAGAATATTATCAGGGATCCACCTTAGGGAGCAACCTACACTGGGAAGTGAATAGGGAAAGTGTGTCCTTGTTGGCTCTTCTGAACTCCTCAGCTGCTTTCAATGCTGTTGACCATGATATCCTTCTGGACCACCTTTCTAAAATGGAAGTTGGTGGTACTGTCCTACAATGTCTCCATTTTTTTTTCTAGAGAGCCGTTCTCAGCAAGTGGAACTTGAAGGTTCTTCTTTGACTCCTTGATCTTTGGCCTGTGAAATCTCCCTCAGCATTCTGTTTTGTCACTTGTACATATGAAATGGGGAGAAATCTGAAGATTTGTAGTGTACTGATTGTGTGTGTGTGTTAGTGTTAGGATAAACTTGAGAAGCAGCAAGTCACTTTCTGGTGCGAGAGAATTGGCCATCTGCAAGGATGTTGCCCAGGGGATGCCTGGATGTTTTTGATGTTTTACCATCCTTGTGGGAAGCTTATCGCATGTTCCTGCATGAGGAGCTGGAGCTGAGAGAAGGAGCTCATTTGAACCTCTGACCTGTTGGTCTTCAGTCCTGCCGGCACAAGGGTTTAACCCATTGCACCACTGGGGGATCCATGGTGTGCTGATGATTCCAGCTCTGTTATTCCATTCCACCAAATTCCCAGAAATATGTCCTTGTGCTAAATTAGGGCCTGGTAGTTGTAATTGACTGTCAGAAGGCAAACACAATGAAGTGTAATCCAGACTACACAGAAGTGTTCCTTGTCTGTCAAGTGATTTGAGAATTGGGATTCAGCCTGTGTCATCATCTCCCTGGAAACTCAGGTTTGTAATCTAGGCTTATTTCTGGATTCTGGCATACAATTTAGACATATTCTTGAATGTTTATATCTATATAGTGTGCCAAAACTGTTCCCTTTCCTGCAGAAGTAATATTTGACCATGATAACATTCTTTCATTATATTCTGTTTGGATACTCTATGAGGATCTGCTTTTGAAAAGTACCGAGAAACTTCAGTTGATCCAAAGAGCTGCAACCAGATTGTTAACTTTGGCTGGCTACAAGGAGCACACAACTTGTTTTTTGTAATAGCTCAAGTAGCTGCCAGTCTGTTTCCGGACACAAGTCTAGTGATGATCTATAAAGCCTTATATAGCTCAGACCCAGGCTATTTGAAGGCCCATAGCTCCCTTTATGAGCCAATTACAGTTCTAAGATTGTTGAGAGGTACTTCTCTGAGGTGGAAATACAGATAGAAATACTTATTCTGGGGCCAGTTTTCTATCCTGGAACTCTGCAGAGGCTGTACTGATTACCCAAACTGCCAAAAACAGAAACATAAAAAACAAAGCCAGAACTATAAATTTGTTTCTGGTTTTGGAAAACCAGCATTTTATTAAATATTAAAGGGGGCGGTGCCACCAATTTAAATTATGAAGTGCAGCTCCTGAATATTATTAAATATCAAAAGAGGCAGTACATGTCTTTAGATCAAAAAAGAGCAGTTTGGAGCCTGGATGAATCATGAACTACAAAAAAGTTGTGGCTCACCCCTAAATTAAAATATTAAATTGGGACTTGGGAAATCACTGTAGTCTCCACTGGGTGACATACCCTGTCCCATATGATTTGGTTAGCAGGGCTGTTGGGAGGATTAGGCAAATTAGATATGTGCTTGTGCCTTGAGTTCATTGGAGTGAAGGTAGCAGTTAAATGTAACATATACATAAATACAGCCTGTTCCCCGATACACCTGCTGAATCACTGTTTACCTGGATGAATTGGATTGTGGAATCCTCTTCGCCCTCACACAGTGGGACGTCAGCTCTCAGGACCCAAAATGCCAAGTGTAGACCTGTCTCTCCAAAGTGCTGAACTAAAGCGGTTTTTACTTCTTGCTCGACCTGCTCCTTCCTCAGGCTGCTGTGAGGATACCCAGGCGTATCTAGCACACGGACCTGTATTGTTAGCTCATGCCCCTGACGACGTGCAAAATTGGAAATGTGAGAGCTACGCCCCAAGCTGCAGACTGTGGTCACAGATCCTGGAGAAAGATGACTGGAAAAATCTGTACTGCCTAGAAAGGTGTTTCCTGTAGCACTTTTGCCACTTTGCGTCCTTCCGAGCAAGAGGAGATTTATGGTCATATTGCTGTTATCAGACATGGTGCTTTTTCCTCAGAGTTCCTTAAAAATGAAATATTAATAATATATTAATATATTAATTATATTAACCACTTAATATTATATTACTGCAGCAGTAGTGTGCTGCAATAACATAGCACATATAAAATGGGCATAATTCAGAAGATCAAGGTATAAAGTACTCAGGAAATGTCTGGCTTAGTAACTAATCCTTACTTCTGTCTTGTAGGAATTAGAACAGTAGTTCTGTACTATGATGCGGGCAACACAATATGTTGCAGAAGGCCAATCTAATACTAAACTCTGTCTCACAGTCTTCCTAATCCTTGAAAAATATGAAGTGTTTTGCTATCAAGTAACATTAAAATGTTGCAGAGTATAAGTGATTGCAATCATACACACCTACCTGGGTGTTGTCTCATTGAATTCCATGTGATTTTCTTCAGACTATTTACTAAAGCAAGGGTCATCAAACTTTTTAAACAGAGAACCAGGTCACAGTCCCTGAAACTGTTGGAGGGCCAGATTATAATTTGAGAAAAACATGAATGAATTCCTATGCACACTGCACATATCTTATTTGTAGTCCAAAACACAATACAATAATTACAATGAAGAACAATTTTAACAAATATAAACATATTAGTATTTCAATGGAAAGTGTGGGCCTGCTTTTGGCTGATGAGATAGGATTGTTGTTGTTGGTGGTTTTGTGTGATTTCAAGACTTAGATTAATCCTGAGCGAGGGCCGGGTAAATAACCTTGGAGGGCTGTATCCTTGGGCCTTAGTTTGAGGACCCCTCTACTAAAGCATTTGCATTCCACTCTATATCCAAGGATCTCAAGATAATGTACAATTAAAATCAGTTTTTACTTTTGAAACAATTTAAAGTGACTAAAGCAAATTAGAACAAAGTGGTTTAAAAATTAGTTGAAAGAATGGAAGACGGTTAAAAACCATATATATGTTCGGATTTGGAGCAAATCAAGTGATCCCAAAGGGTCTAAGAGCCGATGTTTCTGCTTGATATCAGAATGACATCTGCATAAGTATCTAACATGCCTTTAAGGGAGGCATATCTAAAACCCATAAGTGGTGTTCTGTTGCAACAAATAAGACCTTTCCCATGTGTTTTGCCCAGTATGGCAGCATACGGTGGACATGTAGAGGTTTGTGCTGTAGAGCTTAGATTCAGATACACATGGCATTGGGAGACCCAACCTTGCTTTATTCTAAAAGCTGAAAATAGATGGGATTGCACATGCAATAATCTGTTTGGGGCAGAAAAAATAGCCTCTCTGCCTGCACCATCTTAATCCTATTTCTTAACTCTACCAGCTACTGTCTGAAACAAATAGCTGCTTATATGTTCCTACCATGGTGCAAATAATTTGAGGAATGGTGTTTTAATGTATAATAGGAATCTCCTCTTGTCATTGGAAACTACTGATTCATACCCAGCCCTCTGGAGCAACTGAAAGCAAGCTTGTGTCATTTTGCACATTATAACTTGATATTTCTTCTCAATATTCTCTTATCCAGAGGAAATACGCTTAACTTCCTCAACCACAGAGCCAGTTTCTTTGTGATTTTTATTACCCTTCTTTGGACACACTCTTGTTGATAACTCCCTTAAATTTAGTGCCGGCAATTGAGATCTGATCAAAGTACAATGTGAGGTGCTGTTATTTCACCAAATCTGTACACTATATTTCTACTAACGCAGCTTTAAATTGCATTAACGTTTTGCCATCACAATGTTGATGTGTTTAGCTTGTGGATTGCTAAGGCCCCTAGATTATTTTTGCATAAACAATCTTGAAGAAGGCAAGGAGATGGAAGGACTGTTGCTAAAGTAAATCTACAGATGTGAAAGACAACAATCTTTGAGCATATAGTAATGTTAAGCCATTATTTAGCACTTTAAAAATCAGCCTGACCTCCCAACACCTCTTCAAATATGACTTCATGGAGGAAAACAGAAGATCAGCTTTGAAGTATAAATGAATTGAAGTGCCTATCTATAATATCTATCTAAATGAATTGAAGTGCCTATCTAAAATAGAATACGCAATCTGTCTATGAGCTGAGACTGCTGCAGAATCTAATATATTACAGTTGACATGTAGCATTAAATCTTTCTACAATGTTGTAAGAACAGCCTTATAAAAATGAGCTTGAGATGATGTACAAAGTTTCACTTACCTTATGAGGTCCTAAAGATCCTCCTCCGTTCACTTTCTATTTTTCTGCAAACTTCTGTGTGATAGGTTCCAGTATGTACTAGTTTGAAGCGGATATTGCTAATGTACCAACATGAGACTGATACGGACACTTTACATAGGTTAATTGGTTACAGAGTTATTCTCATTTATAACTGATAAGATGCTCGAGTCACCTGGTAACTTCCTTCTAGCTCTTCAAACAAATTGTCGCTTTCAGTTTTTTTCTCATCCAAAGACTGTTTCAATATTATTATGAAAAATATTTTAAAATGCCCAGTTGTGTGCAACCGCTATCATCAGGCATTAGCATTCCTTACATGTCTATTTTTAAAAAATCTTTTCCTGCAGCTCTTATCAACGAAAGTCAGTAGTATAAGAAAATCCTGGGAAAAAACATGATGGGCTTGCTGGGTTGGTAGACAGAACTTTGAACAACAACAACACATCTGATGAATGTGTGAGGAGGGTTGAGTATCCTTCATTGATTTCCTTCTTGTTTGGGAAGTGGTATCCAGAAGAGTAATGTTTGTTCTATACACGGAGACTCCACATAATCCAGAGCCATCAGACTTTCTGATTGTGTAGAGCAGTGGTTCTCAACCTGTGGATCCCCAGGTGTTTTGGCCTACAACTCCCAGAAATCCTAACCAGTTTACCAGCTGTTAGGATTTCTAGGATTTCTAGGATTTTCTAGGGGGATTAAAAGAGGCCATGGTGAAACCGCTGCTGAAAAAGCCGAATTTAGATCCTTCGGCTCCCTCCAATTACAGGCCAGTTTCCAACTTGCCTTTCCTAGGCAAAGTAATTGAGAGGGCAGCAGCGGATCAGCTGCAGCGGTTCCTAGACGACACAGCTGGACTTGATCCCTTCCAGTCCGGCTTCCGTATTGGGCATGGGACGGAGACCGTGCTTGTCGCCATTACAGACCAACTTCGCCGCCAGCTGGACCAGGGTGGATCAGCACTGCTTGTCTTGTTAGATCTGACGACAGCATTTGACACCATAGACCATGCACTATTGACCCACCGTTTAGCCGCTTCTGGGGTCGGGGGGACTGCCCTTAAATGGGTGGCCTCTTTCCTCCGGGACCGGGGACGTGTGGAGGGGGGTGGGGAGGTCTCCGGGAGACTCCCACTTGATTGTGGGGTCCCTCAGGGGGCCATCCTCTCTCCCTTATTATTCAATGTGTATATGCGCCCCCTGGCCCAGCTGGCCCGTGACTTTGGTCTGGAGTGTCATCAGTACGCTGATGACACCCAGCTTTTGCTGAGAATGGACGGCAGGCCGGACTCCGCACCCATTTGTTTCCATCTATGCCTCGAAGCCGTGACTGGTTGGCTGCGTGCCAGCCGGCTGAAGGTGAATCCATCGAAGACTGAGATCCTGTGGCCTGGTCGGCCTGGGCTGGGTGGGTGCCGGTTGCCTACCCTGGACGGCGAGCGGCTTAATCCATCGCCGTCAGTTAAGAGCTTAGGAGTTGTGTTGGACTCCTCGCTGACCATGGAGGCCCAGGTCTCCGCGGTCAGCAGGACGTCATTTTATCACCTCCGACAGGCTAGGCGACTGGCACCCTACTTGTCCAGGGGGGACCTGGCCACAGTGATCCAAGCGACGGTCATCTCGAGATTAGACTACTGTAATGCCCTCTACGTTGGCCTTCCTTTGTCGACAATCCGGAAACTCAAGCTAGTGCAGAATGCGCGCCCGCTTGCTGGCAGGAGTGCCGGCGAGAGACCATATTACACCTATTCTTCGGGAGCTGCACTGGCTTCCTATTGAGTACCGGATTGCCTTCAAGGTGCTGGTTTTAACCTTTAAGGCCTTGCACGGCCTAGGGCCTGCGTACCTGAAGGACCGCCTTACCCCGTACGTTCCCCCGAGATCACTGCGCTCAGATGAGCAAAATCTGTTGTTGATTCCATCAGTCCGCTCCTGCCACCTGTCAACGACCAGACAAAGGTCCTTTTCTGTGGCGGCACCAGTGCTCTGGAACGCCCTCCCGGATAGTGCCCGAGCAATTGCCGAACTGGGTCCCTTCCGGAGGGCGTGTAAGACGGCCCCCTCTTGAGCTGGCCTTTAATTAGGCGTACTGGTCCAAAAAACCTCGATGTATGTCCCCCAATCCATGCTCTGACAATGTAACTGATTTTAAATGTGGCTTATGTTTTATGTGATTTTTTTTTATTGTTTTAACAATTGTAGGGTCGCTTGTTGACATGTTGCAACATGCCGCCCATGTATTTTTGCTGTGATCCGCCCCGAGCCTGCTGGGAGGAGCGGAATACAAAAGTGAAATTAAATTAAATTAAATAAATAAATTAAATAAAACATCTGGGGACCCACAGGTTAAGAACCACTGGTGTAGAGGCTCTTAATTTATCAAAGAAGCTTTCTCTTTTTAGTTCATCATTGCATGGGATAGAAAAGGTGAATAAAGAAAAAATATTTTCTCTGTCACACAACACTAGGACTAGGGGGCACTCCCTAAAGCTCCAAGGTAGGAAAGTTAGAACTAATAAAGGGAAATATTTCTTCACCCAGAGGGTCATTGGGTTATGGAACTCACTTCCAGAGGAGGTTGTGACAGCTGTCAGCCTGGACAGCTTCAAGGCAGGATTAGACAGATTCATGGATACCAAGGGAATCAGTAGCTACTGAAATGGACATCCAAGTGCCACCTCTGTGTTGATGGAGGCAGGCAGGATTTTCCCCGGGAACTGGTTGTGGGGGGTCGGGAGCAAGTGAGGGTTTTGCCCTCCTTTCTGCTAGAGATCCCTGTGTACAACTAGTGGGCCACTGTGTGACACAGAATGCTGGACTAGATGGGCTGAGGCCCGATTCAGCATGGCTCTTCTTATGTTCTTATGTTCTTATTGCCCACATACAGATGACCAAAGGACCAGTATGCTCAAAACTCTTCAAGTTTTCATAATCAACACCTAAATAAGACTTTGACCTGTACCTGCATAAGTTGCTACGATTCTGCCTCTTTTGCTAACATTTTTGTTTGAATGACAAACAGAATCTATTTTGAGGCTGGCCTGATGCCTGGGATTGTCAAGAACAGCCCCCACCCCAGATCTGTCCCTGAGTTCATCAGCTTATGTGTGAGATGAGAACTGAGTGCCTGCCATCAGTTCCTGGACAAGCCTACTTTCCATTTCTAACAGTACCTGTCAGATATCTGAGGAATTATTATTATTATTATTTACTTCTATCTACCCATCATGATAGGCATTTGCTAATGAATTAATGTTTCAATTAATAATTATATGAGTTAATATTAATTTCCAAAGTTATGTTACATTTTTCTTAGAGAAACTTCTGTCAAACTGGAATGTTCTGAAAGCAAAGTATAACATGATGCAACTGTTATGTCTTACTCATAAAAAGCAGCGACATCCAAGGCAATTTGTTTTGAAACTATTCAGAATATATAACTTTATATAAAAAGTGCTATACCTGGACAGAGTTAAAGTAAGTTTTTTAGAATACAGCTTCCAAAATGTCCTAGCCAAAATTGGTAGTGACCACACTTGTATTTCTGAGTGTTGGACCCAATAAAGATATGGATACATTCTGTTATCTCTCTTGCATGAGGCAAATTGAGCTTCATGCAAGAGAGAGCCTTAACAGTTGAGCCATTCATTTTATTGGTTTGGATGCAGTGTGATACTAAGTTAAAGCAGGCTTGTGAAATTACACATTAAGTTGTGCTTCTCTTGATTTAGAACAATGGCAGTTCTCCACAATGCAAATCATAATGCGAAGGATGCTAGGAGACATCTGGAAGATCTTATAACTGCATGAGTATAAGAGTTTAAGAAACGTCTCTTCCTGTGGGGATATGACAGGCAAAACATGAATTTGATTTATGTTGCAATATTCAAGATGCCTTCAGCTTCAGGGAAGGAGTCTACCCCAAGGTGGCAGCATATGCCTATTTCACCGGTATCGATGTATCTAGCTTGAAATTTCCTTTCCATTTATAGTACATTATAAATTATTGAGAGTTACGTCTTAACATAAAAGCTGGATAAGGGGAGAAGGGCTTTTTGAGAAAACCAACAACAGAAGTCTAGCAAACCCTTTTTATTGTAAGCTTCATATACTGGTACTGAAAAATTAAGGAAATGTACCAGTGCAATTTAGAATACAACCCTGTAATAATTATGTTTGACAGTATATAAATGTTTCTTTATTGACCTCTTCAATAGAACCAGCTATGCTTATCACCTGCAGCAAGTTTCTTCAACACTATATTCTTTATAATTTCCCTTCTGGTTCACTTGAGTTTTGCTCTGGTCTCCAGAAAACAATGAGAAGTCATTCTCTTTCTTTGCTCCCAATTCTAGAGTACGCAAAATGGCTGCTCTAAGCAATGACCTAGCTCTAGCAAACTGTTTTGACTCCCATCTTTTCTTTAAATTAGAAGCTCTGGCAAAAGCTTGAAAAGGTTACCTTTAGGCTACAGTCCCAGCTGCCAATGGCCAGACTAGCTGGGAGTTCTGAATACTGTTGCCCCAAAAGGTAACTTTCTAAACTGTTCTCAAACGAATGCCCTGTAACAGAACCAGCCGAAGACCGGAAATCGACAGCGACCTCCCACCGGAAATCGTGTCATCGACCCAGAAAGCGGAAATGACGGCAGAAGGGAAAGAGTTGCCAAGAGTGAACTTCCGGCCGCACCAAAGAGCAGCGAGGAAACAACCAGAACTCCAAGTCTAGGACCAGATCAACGTTGCATCACAAGCACAGAGCTCCCAAGACTGTTGGGAATGTTAACGGTCACCAATGGCAGAAGAGGTCTAGAGTGTTCAGTTCGGGAACACAGAGGACATTTCATTCGAGGACATTTTGGAGCTCAAACCATAGAGCTCCGAAACGTCCCTTGGAGAACCGTCAGCCCTCGAGTCTGGTCGCCGGACTGGTAAAGAGACACCCATCGAGAGCACAGGGCGTTAGGGTCAGAGATTATCTCCTTCTCCTTCCCAACCTTGTGATCCTACAAGGCCCCTTGGGAGCCCCGCGGCTATCCCCCTTCGATGGTCGACAACTGCCACCATAGTGTGCATGGGACCCTATGCTCCTTTCCTTATTTATGTGCTAACCCTGTACTGTTTTTTTTCCTGTAATGTCTGTTCTTGTATTGTTGCTGTGTTATGAATCAAACTGTAAACCGCTCCGAGCCTCCGGGGAGTGGCGGTATAAAAGTTTGAAACATAAATAAATAAACCCTTTGTACTAGGTCAGGGCTGTCCAACTTCTACCGGCCCAAGGGTGACTGATCATCTGGGGGGGCAGCAGTGGGATGGTGACTGATCACCTGGGTGGGGCCAGTGGGGCGTGGCTGCTCATGGGGGCGGGGGCGGAGGGCACGGCGTCCGCGTGGCCGCCCCTTTTGTGGGCTGGGTGCGCAGGCAGGGTGCCACCAGTGAGCAGTAAGAGGTGGAGGCAGAGGGCCCTCCACCTCTTCCTGTGCTGGCGGCCCGCCTGACGTCAGCCAGCCCATAAAGCAGCCGCACAGGGCGCCCGCAGGCCCGGGGCTGGGCACAGGTGACGTCAGCCCCATTTCAGCGGGGCTGGGTGACATCAGGCGTGGAACAGGAACAGGTTGAGGCAGAGGCCGTGGCTTCCCTCCACCTCTTCCTGCTCGCAGCTGGCGCCACGCCTGACGTCACCCAGCCCCGCCGAAAATGGGGGCGCAGGACGGCGGCCCTCCGCCTCGCCCTCCCACCCTGCCGTGCATGCCAGTGAGCACCCCCGCCCCCTTCACGAACGGCCCGCGCCCCTGAATTTTTCAAAAAAATGTTTCCAAAATTTTTTTCCAAAAAATGGTTTTTTCCAGGAGGGTAGGCGGGCCGCGTTCAAGGGGCTGGCGGGCCGTGTGTGGCCCGCGGGCTGCCTGTTGGACAGGTCCATACTAGGTCATTCCATTTAACTTCAGTTGCATTCTCCTATTTCGTTTGTCTGATTCGGGAAATCCACACATTTATTTCATTTGCAATGCCAGGTAATAGGTTGATATAATAATCTGAGTCAAAACACCAGTCCATCTGGACCACTGCTGTCATTAGTGCCATATAATTTCAGATAGGCTTCTTTGCTATACCTATGTGGAGATCTCTGGTATCTCTGGTATTCACTGTTCATATTTCATCAATGTACAAACCAGCCTGATCCAACTTAGCTTCAAAAATCAGGCAAGCTCTGTTGGGATCAGTATGGCATCATAGTGATATAGAATCATGAACTCAATTGATATACAGTTGGAAGTTTGAATTTTGTGGATTTGATTATTCACGAGTTTGATTAAAATGTTCACTCTGGAATCTGTAGTTCCTTAAGTGTGACTCATCATGGACCACATTCTCTGGACATTGATCATAACGTCATGCTGGGGGACCTGGAGATTCTTAGAGGCATATTCTCTGAGGTTAAAAAAAGCAATTATTTTTATTTGTGGTTTTTCACTTTCAAGGGGATCTTATGCCCCTAATCTCAGTGAATGAAAAGCTGACTGTCCATTTATTTATTTATTTATTTATTTATTTATTTATGGTATTTATGTCCTGTCACTTCTCTATCCCGGGAGGGGGACTCAGGACGGCTTACATAGGCAGCAATTTGATGCCATTACAAGAACAATTAAAAAATAATCATTAAGCCTAATGTCACGATGCAAGACCTTGGCCGGCCCCTTAATCACACACACAGAGACGATAATCAGCTAACTACTTTATTGAAGAATAAGAAACAGTTGAAAAGGTAATTGTCCATAAAAGTATCAAGAATAATCCAAAAGCAAGGTAATGTCCAAAAGCAAACTTGGCAGGGAAGTTTCCAAAGACTTGGCAGGGCTCCGCTCAGCAAAAGCGGATCAGGGAACAAAGCAAGGTACAAGATCCAAGATACTCCTTGGCAGGCCACTAGCCTAACTTAGCTCCGTGGACTTTCCTCACTACACATCTGTATAGGATAGACGTGGCCGAGGTACTGAGGATCCGTTCCCACGGATCCTATACTTAATCCCTTGGCGAGGCCCCCGACGCTCTAGGCTTCTCCTCCTCCAATCGGTGCTGCGAGACCGTGGTCGGTCTAGGCTGTGAAACCAGCCCCTTCTGCTAGCCTCGATGTTCCGTCTCCTATCAAAGGTTCGTCCTTGCCTCCCAGCACCTGCATCCCTATCTTCGTGAGAGTCTGACTCCCTATCAACTTCGCGGGCCTCCTCCTCCATGTCTTCCCACATTCTTTCCTGCAAACCTCGCCCCCCCCAGCTGTTTGTAATCTTCACTATCACTGCTTACAGAATCCATCTGGCCTTCCAAACTCTTGTAAAGATCAGGCCAGCCAGGATCCCACGCCAGGCTCTCTGTGGGGGAAGAAGGCCCAGCTAACTCAAAATCCCCTTCTTCCAGCCCCTCCAAATCCTCCTCAGAATCTACCTCAGCTCTGGCTGGCTCTAATGCAAGTGGGACCCCTGGTGATGCCCCTTGTCCCCCAGGCACGAACGAGAACTGGGTTGCTACACCTAACCATTAAAATGCATAAAATACATAAAAATACATAGGCCATTAATTAAACAATATAAAACATTAAATTACTAAAACACCATATCCTCATATAAATAATCTTTCCAGTCCATTTCAACCAAAGTGCTGCTTTATGTCTGTTGACCAAAGGCTTGGTCCCACAACCACGATTTTACTTTCTTCCTGAAAGCCAGGAGGAATAGGTTTGATCGTATCTCGTTTGGAAGCGCATTCCACAGGCGTGGGTCACTGCCGAGAAGGCCCTGTCCCTCGTTGTGATGAGGTGGTTATTTATATGTTATCACATGTTTGTTTATGTGTTTGGGAGGGACAGTTTTTGAAAGCTGCAGAGAGTGAGCTGTGGAATGTTCGCAGCAGCAAGCTTTAAGCAGAGGCTGTTGCCATGAAAACAGAGGCCACTCTGGCTTTAGAATGTTCAGTTTGAATCTGACAGTTGAAGAATGTCAGTTGGCCAGCAACTCTAACCAGAGTTAGTGGGGAATTGGCAGTTGCTGAAGCTGCAAGCTGTCTGTAGGAACTGCAGTGTGCAGTTCAGTTCTGTGTGTGGGTTTAAGGAACCCAAGTGTGGGACAAGTTAGTCCTAGGGTTGAGAGTAACCCATTATTAAGTAGTTACTTGTGTGTAACTGTATCAGAGGAAAACCCCAGTGTTATATTGTTTAAAATTGCAAGTTTGTACCTCTTCGGAGCCTATTTGAAACCACCTAAGCTTTGAGCCCATTTGTGTAAAATAAACTGTTAAACACTCACATCTAGTGGTCAAGCATTGACAAATGGTGGCAGCAAGTTAATAAAAAGGAAAACCGTGATAATTGGTGGCTGTCCTGCCACAGTTTTTAAAAAGTCACGAAGTAGTCAGTGTGTGTCCAGACTTCGTTACAATTGGTGGCAGCGGTGGGATTAAAGGATAGCCTGCCCTGCCACGGTTCGAAAAGTGAACGGTGAATTTTCCTCCTTGTTTACACTC
Organism: Anolis apletophallus; assembly: GCA_030556195.1. Classification (NCBI taxonomy): domain Eukaryota; kingdom Metazoa; phylum Chordata; class Lepidosauria; order Squamata; family Anolidae; genus Anolis; species Anolis apletophallus. The sequence goes on along the minus strand of JARBWK010000012.1, from coordinate 83,073,404 downwards.
GTCATCACCAGCCAAGTTTGTGATGTTGGTGGGAGTGAGAGCAGAGCCTCCCCGGAAGATCTTAGGTTATGAGGTGGGACATAGGGGCAGATACATTCGGACCAATAAACACACTTTGATATTTAAAGTCTTTTTTTCTTTAAAAGGTTGATAAAAGCCCATTACAGGGTAGTATGGGAAGGATTAATCATGCCATTTTGCTGCTATTTTCCAAGCTAAACAACCTACCCCCACCAGGAACAACTACTAAAAATGGAAGATACTATATAGCAATAGAATTTGAACTAATATCTCTTTTCGGATTCCTATTGTGCTCTTATGTGCACCAGTGGGGTGAATCCAAAATCATTTAAACAGGGTCATACAATAAACAAACTTTATATCTGCTATAAATTATTGACCTCTATATTATAATATTCATTGGAGATTTAGATCATGATGTGTGACCCAGAGGCTTTAAAATATTTTTATACTTGAAACCTTCTAATGACCCAAATATGAGGATGTTTTCCCTATACGGTTCCAAGCCATTGCAAACGTAACATTTAAAAATGGAAATTGCTTGAAAACCAACATGGATTTCTTTGGCAATAATAAATGTTTTGAAAGCATGAAATTGCTAGAACTGGAATGTAAAAACACGATACAAATGCCTGTAAATTGGAATGGATGGATCAGAGGTCCAAGTGCAAGTCTTGGAGTTCAAGACTCCTTGCACGCATATGTCTAAATCCCAGCATGTTCATTCTAGACTTCCATGTTAGAGTAGGCTGACAAATTGAGCAGCGAAGTTATTTGTTGAGAAAGCTATTTCCCTAAAGGCAGAACAGTTTTATTCTTAGATTTAAAAGCACACTGTTCTGAGCAGACGAACAGTCCAAAACTACAACCTTAGCACTGCTTTGTTGAAAGCAAATGCCAGTGTTGCATGGCGCAGTTGACAAGATATTGGCCAGGATTTTATCCTTCTCAACTATAAACCTTAAGGGATGGATTCAGGCAAGAGATAAGAATATAATAGTTTATTGTGTGTCCTCGGGCTACAGAATAAATGTAACAGATGTTATTTAAACAATGAAATGTTGGAAAACATTTTTCATACTAGGTTGCAATAGAGTCAGTTCAGAATCTGTGGAGGAGTAAAGCTGGTTTATGTACATGGGTATGCCAATGGAAAATGTTATCCTTGAATTTTGAACAGATGTTCAAATAAGATAGAGGAAACTGGTGCTTATCACCATAACAGGGTAAATTGACAGTCTAGCGGGGGAAATACCAGTTTCACTATGCAATTGCATATATAAACATTTGTACCATACGACTGACATGGTAAGAATTATTTATTTATTTAAAACTTTTGTACCCCGACCTTCTCACCTCTATCGAGGGACTCAGACCGGCATAACAGCAAAAAATCAATGCTATACAATTTAAAAACAACTACAACAACATTTTAAAATACATAAAAACCCAGCATAAAACCACATCACCATTAAAACAATTCCACTCAATCTGTAAATGTGGTCATACATTCAGACAATAGCCAATCTCAGCCTATTCTGGGAAGGCTTGGTTCCACATCCAGGTCTTCACCAGCCTCCTAAAGGACAACAGAGAGGGGGCAGATCTAGCATCACTTGGTAGAGAGTTCCACAGCCGAGGGGCGACCACAGAGAAGGCCCTGTCTCTTGTCCCCACCAGCCAAGCTTGCGAAGCTGGCGGGATGGAGAGCAGGGCCTCTCCAGAGGATCTTAATGTTCTTGATGGTTCGTAGGGGAGAATCTGTTCGGACAGGTAAACTGGGCCAGAACCGTATAGGTTTTTGTAGGTTAAGACCAGCACTTTGAATTGTGCTCGGAAGCTAATTGGCAGCCAGTGGAGCTGGCGCAGCAAGGGAGTTGTATGCTCCCTGTGCCCTGCTCCTGTTAGTAACCTGGCTGCCAAACGTTGGACTAATTGCAGCTTCTGAGCAGACTTCAGAGGCAACTCCACGTAGAGAGCATTGCAGTAGTCTATTTGGGATGTAACCAGAGCATGGACCACCGTGGCCAAGTCAGACTTCCCAAGGTACGGGCACAGCTGGCACACAAGCTTTAACTGTGCAAAAGCTCTCCCGGCCACCGCTGAGACCAATAAAGAACACTTTATTGTGAATTTACTGTCTCCCAAAGTAAAGAAAATGGAAAAGGGAGATGACTATATCAAGTTAATTTATTTATCACTGCTATCCACTTTGTTTCATCCTTAGAGAGTACCTGTTTGTTCTTTCCACATTATTTCAGCATCAAGAAACCTGAAAAATGCATTTTTGAATGCCAGTCAGCCCTCCACATTCATTGGGGTTAGGATGCAGGAGAAATCACTTCTCTAGAATTATAGAATTATACAGTCATAAGAGACCACAAGGGCCATACAGTCCAACCCCTGTCATGTAGGAACACAGAATCAAAGCACCCCTGATCATCCAGCCTCTGCTTAAGAACTTCCAGAAAAAGAAACTCCACCAGCCTCTGAGGCAGCATATTCCATCGTTGAAGAGTTCTTACCATCAGGAAGTTCTTCCTAATGTTTAGGTGGAATCTTTCCCCCCCTGCAATTTGAATTCGGTGTTCTCTATAATAGCAGAAAAGAAGCTGCCCCTCTCCTCAATGTGACATCCTTTCAAATATTTAAACATGATGATCATGTCCCCTCTCAGACTTCTTTTCTCTAAACACCCCTGGCTGTTCCTCATAGGTCTTGGTTTCGAAACTGTTGGTTATTTTTGTTGCTCTTCTCTGGACACATTCTAGCTTGACAATATCCTTCTTGACAAACAAGAAAGTTGAGAAGTTAGTATCTCTACATTTTCAGGTAGAATTCTCTGGGCTGCATCCAGTGAAAGTTTATCATAGGGTTGTGCTGGAGGACCTAAAGATGCATAGAGAGACCATATTAATCAAAACTCTGAATACTCAAATCCACAAAAGTTAAATTCATAAAGGTGGACACCTGATTGTATTTCAGTATATAGCTTTGACTGGATTATCTCACAAAATATGCATTTCGGAACACATTTTATTTGTATACTTAGTTTATCTGTATTTTATCATAAAATGCAATTTAAAAAATGCATCTGCTGGTACATTTGTTTTTCAAATAGCTATATTTTCAGATCCTCATATAAATTTATGTAATGTGGGTTTGGAGAGGTTGTCTAGGAACCCCAAAGAATAAATCCCTGAAACATGTTTATTTTCCTGTCATAGAATGTGGTGCAGTACACCATATTATTTTTATATGAAAGCCTGCTCAATGACCTTTAGATGGAGATAATGGCTGTGTTTTGAAACATTAGTGGGGTCCCCCCCCCGTATATCCTTCATGCAGCCCTGGTGTTTTAAGGGTACTTAACAGTATTATTTTCCAGAATTGTGAGGAGCAAATGATATCCATGAACACATGCCACAAAATGAGGAATGTGTGATCCATGTTGGAGACCTCAGATAAAGAGACATTTATATGGATTTAAAAATGATTATAATATTACAGAGAGTTTAATTCCATTAAACATTTGCTTAGTTTTAACTATAGAGAGAGGTTTGTTCTGTTTTATATTTTTTTTCTAGACCCTTTGACTCCCATCTGGGAGGAAAAGATGAGATGTGTGTAAATTAGCAAAATTAAAAATTCCCATCATCCTTCCCATTGGCAGTGTGATAGCTTCGTTATAATGGGAGTTGCAGTCCAACAATAACTGGAGAGTCACTTATTTCCTGTTGTGCACTATAAAATAATTATACCAAAGCTGTTAAACAGATACACAAAGCCAAACTAGTTTTACAATCCAAAACTGCAATCTTTTCATCAGAGTGTAATCTCAGTGGAAAAGTATCATCAGCTTGTTCACCTTGTTCAAGCAGCAGAGGATTGAGTCGTCATCGTCCCCTGTCCCCCCACCAAGCTAATTTTTTACTTGGTTCTAACAGAAGGAATCTAAATCAAGTAAAGTTGATAGACAGGTTTTATAAACAAAGTCATCAGCCAATCAAACCTTGGCACCGGTTCATGGAAACAGTGAGGCAGATTGATTTGAGATGATTTACTAGACATGACTGATCAGGATATCCGTTTTTCTCACTGCATGCTTTACTAAATGGGATTGAATAGGTTGCCAGTTTTTCTCACTTTCTCTTTCATTGCATCCGTATGCTCCCATGTCATCATTTACTACAAAAACCCACAATAAGTCAGTGATTCCAGACTGCAGTCTTCTAGGTGTTTTGGACTTCAAATTGCCAGAAGCTCCAGCAAATTTGGTGAAAGTCAGGACTTCTGGCAGCAGAAATCCAAAACCTTTGGAAGAACAAAGACTGATAACCACTGCTGTAAACTATATTCACCAGAAGAAGAATTGAAAATGGTTTGCTTTAATCCTTGAAAAACATGTTGGATGACATCACTGATTAATGGAAAGGAGATTCTTAACAAACTGTTGATCTTGCACCAGACAATTTTGCCCTATCTTTCAGATTTCTCTAAAAAGGTTTTCTTTAGAGTTTTTGTTTTTCAGAGTTTTATATATAAGCATAATTGGCTAGGAGTAAGTTAGACAAATGTAATCACAAACCACACTAACCCTAGCAAATGCTATTTGGCAATTACTTAGAAGCTGATTGAATTGCCACCTATGCATATATACAGGAATTCTTATACATGGAAGCCATGTTTTTCAATTCTTGATTTTCTGTTATGTTCTGATTCATCCTTTTTATGACTGTCTGTGATCATAATAAAGTTTAAAGGATTCACATGAATCTGTCTATCCCAAGAGAGAAGAGCCACAGTACTTTGCCTCTTAGGGCTGTGCAAAATTATCGTTAATCCTTGTAAATTGGATAAAAATTGTTAAATTAATAATTATGATGTGAGATCTGACACGTAGGTATGGCCTACACCAAAAACTCAAGAGTCTTACCTAATACTTTTTCATTTGGATTTTGTAAACCTTGGAAGCCTCCCAAAGTCAGTGCAAGCAAGCAAAGCAAAGCTAAAAAGGCTGCCATTCCTCTTTACATTAATTGCCTCTTGTCATTAGGAGAGGGAAGCAGCAGGGAGAAAACATTTTGCTGAGAAAGGGACTGAGAAAGCACAGAATTCTGGGAGCTGTAGTTTGGAAAGGCAAGGAGCCCTATGCCAGAGAATTCAAAAGGCCCTGCCCCAAACTACATTTCCCAGAATTCTGCTCAGCATCAGAGAGCGGCGCTTCCGGTTGGACCAATCCGAGGGAGAGGCAGCAACGCTTCCCAAGTTCAGTGGAAGACTCCCGCGAGGAGAGGAGGGAGGGCGGGCAGGCCAGATGGCGGCGGCGCTGAGCGGTTGGGAGGACGCCGAGCTCCTGCAGGCTCTGGGCAAGTTCCCCCAGCTGATAGCCTCTCCCACCAAGCCGACCACCCCTGACTGGGGGGGTGGTCGGTGGGGGGTTGAGGGGCCTCTCCAGCCACCTGTTTGGACACCAGAGGGATCTTCTCAGCTCCTCGAGACCCTGCGGGCCGAGGTCGAGATGACCCTTGAACAGGCCCGGGATCCAACTAGGGCCTTCAGAGCCGCGGAGGTGACTATTCACCCGGCCCCTTGGACCTCCAGGAGGGCTCGCGGTCCCATGACGACCCCTCAGAGGCTGCCACCCCGGTCCCCCATGCCCTGGCCTGGCCTGGAGGTGCTGGAGGTGTTAGAGGAGGTGAGGGACCCCCCCGCCGCCGGTTCCACCCTGAACAAGCCACCGGCCCTCACCTACCTTCCCTGTTGCTGTGCGCAGATGACCGACCAGCTGGTGAGTCGCCTGATCGAGGCGCTCGGACGGGAGCTGGGCCAGCTGCTGATGTCCTGCTGCTGTGGGGGGGGGGGGGCTTGTCGCCTGGATCCTGTCCCTGGGACCGGAGGAGCCATGGCCCCTGGAGGGCCAAGCCGGCCGCATCGGGTTCCGCGGCGACCAGACCCCAGGGAGAAAGAAGAAGCAGCGAGTGGTGAGCGGCGAGGGGCAAGCGACGCGGGAGAGGCGACCGACCCACTGAGCAGACGCTCGGACCCCGTGGAAACGGAGGAGGCAGCAGGCGGCGAGGGAGAGGCGTGCAGGTCGCTGGCTGTGGGCCTGCAGACCGGGCTGCTCCCAGGCCCGCCAGGCCCGCCTCCTGAGGGGCGAGCGGAGGGGTGCCAGCCGACCAATGGAGGAGGCCTCCCTCTTGAGGAGAGGCCGGAGGACAGGGCCATGGCTGTAGAGTTGGAGACCCCCTGGTGCAGCCCCTGGGGGGCATTGGGATGCAGGGCCTCCCTGAGTCTACCGAGGGAGGCGTTGGCTGGGGATTCCAAGATGGCACCGAGTCTGAGCTGCTCGGCGTCCTCAACCCCGCTCCCCCTGCATGTCCCAGGGGCTGAGGCCGCCCCCCGACTGTACACTGGACCAATCACTGCTGGCGAGACCACCACTAGAGACCACGCCCCTGGCGACCGTCACTATGGAGCAGCCGCCATTACCGGTCTCGCCACCGGAGGGCGCGAGCTCCCCCTTACCGCTGCCCGTGCAGCCCTTGACGGATGCGCTGGATGTCTCGGGGGCCCTGGTGAGAGTTCCTGGGGAGCGGCCCCGGCGACGAGTGGGACGGCTGCCGGCAACCTCCATGGCCGCGACTAGCTCATGGCCTTTGCCAGTGCTGGAGGGCAACTGCCCTGCTGTCGCCGACAGCCACGCGGCCGGGAGCGCTGCTGATGCGGGGGGTCCCGTGACCGATCCCCTTCCCCAGTGTCCCGATGGGTTGCCCAGGTTGGGTAAACATCTGGTGAGGCGGAGACGGGGCCTAGGGTGGGGCAGGGGGCGGGGCAGGGTCAGGGTCGGAGGAAGTCCCTGCCCTGCTCTGCAATGCCTCCCCCCATAGCCGCTGACCCTCGGAAGGCGATCCCCGGAGGGTCTCGTTCCAGGACCTTCCGGAACGCTGCCTTCAGGCGCCGGGTGTCTCTACCGGCGAACCTCCAAGTTAGGAGGGTGGGCAAGCCGCTGATGATGAGACATTATCCACAGGCCGGCAATGACCGTCACTGTAGTGACTGCCACTGCATGGACTTGGAGTCTTTGAGGATGCTCTTCGATCTCTGGGACCCCCCCCCCGGCTCCCCCCCTTCGATGGGCGTGCTTGATTCCTCCTTTGGGCATGAGCCTGGCTCCCCCTCTCCCTTACCTGCTGTTGGTTGCCCCGTTGACGTTTTTACCCTGTGTATGCCCTGTATGTTTTATTTATGTATACTATGTACTCTGTGTTTGCCTTCGGCTCCTGTGAGCCGCCGCGAGCCTCAGGGAGTTGGCGGCATAGAAGTCTGAATAAATAATTAAATAATTAAAAATAAAAGATAGCCCGAATTAGGATAGGGGAAAGATTTGTTCCTTCATAGCAGTAGCCAGCCAAAATTCCAATAAATTATCGAATCTGCAAAGAGGAAGGCTGAATTGAATGACACTTATAGTAAGTAAATCTCTGTGCTGGGCTGGGAAGAAATCCCTAAATGGAAGTTCCATTGGTTAATATGGGAGACACTCAATAAAAAAGCTGTTGTGGCTATTTCTGAAAGTTATCTTGTGTCATTATACAGAAAATTCAAAGAGACAGCTCTTATAGTTTTTAAAACAAATGTTGCTTGTAAAAAATTTGAAAATTCCCCCAAATTCCATGGATAAATGAAACATTCTGAAACTTGATGGGCTAACAGTGGTACATGTATTCTACCATTATAGCAAGTTTTACTCCAATAGGGAGAAAGGAGCCCCTGAAGTTTCCCCACTTGCACAATTACTATAAAGAAAAAGTAACTAAATTTCATTACTCTCAATATAGTAATGAAAATTTCACTAATGGTACTTTTGAAACACTTTAGAAATGAAACGCCGGCGCCCCCTAATTTTGTAATAAGTTTTGAAACATTTTTTTCATCGATTGCGCAGTTCTATTGCCTCTTCAATGAACTAGCTTTCTCACTGAATAGAGGAAACTCTGAGGCTGGATCTACACTCCACCATGGCCCCTTCCATACAGCTGAATAAAAGCCAACATTATCTGCTTTGAACTGGGATATATGGCAGTGTGGAAGGGCCCTAAATCCCAGGATCTGATCCCAGATTATCACTTTATTCTGATTATCTGGCAGTGTAGACTCATATAATCCAGTTCAAAGCTAATAATCTGTTATCAGGTTCTGGTATAGTGGGTAGTGTAGATCCAGCCCTAATTGGAGCACTCACAGGGTTAAATTCTTGAAAAGATGAAGTGGAAAACTGAAAATATTATTGTCCTGTCTTGATAAAGCTCTGTATTGAAATTGGTGCTTTAAGAAGCAAGGCTATAGATCTCCTGTAATTAATGTATACCACACCTTTAGATTTATTTAAAAATAGTCTTGCTCATCTTTGTAGAGTAGAGTCTCGCTTACCCAACATAAACGGGCCAGCAGAACGTTGAATACGCAAAGTTGTTAGATAATAAGGAGGGATTAAGGAAAACGTCTAATTGCATTATGATTTTACAAATTACGCACCAAAACGTCATGTTCTACAACAAATCGACAGAAAAATCAGTTCAGTACACAGTGACATTATGCAGTAATTACTGTATTTAGCACCAAAACATCGCAATGTATTGAAACAGCTGTGGATCTGGGCGGGAGGCAGACTGTGTTGGATAATATAGAACGTTGGATGAACGAAAGTTGGATAAGCGAGACTGTACTGCACTTGGATTGTATTCTACTCATTAAGATTTCAAGTTTTCTTCCAATTAGTGTATTACAGATTTTATGAACAAAACTACTACTTTTGTTTCTTGGAAACAATTTCAGGTGTTTCACTAAAAACTTGAATTTGTTTCCAAGGAACAGTAGTGGTTCTACTTACTCATGACCTTTTTGTCCATTGACTTTCTGGATTTATTTGTATTCTTCCTTCACACTCAACCCCCTATTTCTGCTTTTCTCTGGAGCTTTTGTATTCAGGTGTAAACCTCCTCTAATAAAAAAGAAAGAATCAAGCCAACTATCCCAAGAAGATTGTCTTCCAGTAGAATGATTTTTTTCTACAGGATTTTATTACATAGGTTTGTTGTTGAATATGGCAAGAGTTAGTAAAGTACTAAGGAGCTTTGTCCTCATGGGAAAGGACCTTTAGTTGGAAAACCTGCAGAAGAAAATGTTTGGGTTACTGAGCTCTTATACCAAAAGGAATATTACCAGCTTTATTTTTTTATATATATAATGTATGTTCTTATGGAAACTTGTCCTCATTCAGACGTGAGTTTCACCTCAAGTTTTTATGCAGCTCTCTAGAGAAAGCAGGTATTGTTGTCTTAAACAATACTGACTGACTGATCGTTCGTGCCTTCATAAACATTTAGAAACTTGCTTGACAACATTTGGCTTTTTAAAATTTTTAGACCTTTTTTGCTTTATATCCGCATGAACGCATGCCCCCTTTTTAAAGTCCACCGAGAGAGACATACAGATTTTTATATTTCCTACAAGTCACGTTTTCATTTCTCCCGCTCTCATGAGGGGATTTTTACCTCAGATATGCCAAATAGAAAACATGTGGTCAAGGCAAATGGTACTGCTGTTAGGACAGACAATTCCAACGTCTTTATGGAATTGCTTTGCTAATTTAAAGTGAAATAAAAGCAGCTGGTGTAAAGAATGTGAGGTATAAACTCTTGCTGCCTGTTGTATTATGTTTCACTTATATTTTTAATATATCAAATTAAGCCAAAGGAAAATAGTTATTGATAAAACACAGTTCTTTCCCCCCCTCCAAAAATAATTTTTTCCAGCACTTATCAATGAAAGATGCACAGTTTTAATGGAGTACTGTTTATCGAGGGATAATGTACCATAGCTAATTTAACATAGGCCGTGGAGATACAATAAATGTCTTCTTATTTGATTTTTCCATATGAGTCCAGTATTCAAACAACATTACATGCATGTATGTATGTAATTTATTTATCATATCAGAACAGCTGGCCACTTGGAGTGCCTCTGCTGTTGCTATAGGAAACTCCTCCATTGTGCATGTGGCAGGGCTCAGACTGCATTGTAATCGGTGATCTGCGGTTTGCTTTTCTTCGCACTCACATGTCACGGACTCCACTTTGTGGCTCCATTTCTAAGGTTGGCTCTGCATCTCGTAGTGCCAGAGCACAGTCTATTCAACGCCTTCCAAGTTGCCCTGTCTTCTGTGTGCCTAGGGAGGAGTCGCTCATTCGGTATCAGCCATGGCTTGAGGTTCTGGGTTTTAGCCTGCCACTTTTGGACTCTTACTTGCTGAGGTATTCCTGCAAGTATCTCTGTAGACCTTAGAAAACTATTCTTTGATTAAAGGCGTTGGCGTGCGGGCTGATATCCAAACAGGGGATGGGCCAGAGATGTCACTGCCTTGGTCCTTTCATTATTGGCTGCTACTTCCCAGTGGATGTTAGGAGATGCAATACCGGCTAAACAGTATAATTTCTCCAGTGGTGTATATTTATTTATTTACGCTATTTCTACCCCGCCCATATTAGTCCGAAAGCGACTCAGGGCGGCGAATATAATAAAAAACATTACAATAAATGAGCATTATCAGGGTCTGACAAAGTTAATTTGTCATTTACTGTTTGCAAAAGTGTAACCATAGATAGAGTGGGAAATGTCCCCAAAACAGAATTATGCCCCCATGGCATTTTCCTTCAGTTTTTAATTTTCTAGTATCAAAGGTAGCATTAAAAACTCTTCACATCTAGAAACCTTATATCTGATGCTTTTTGGACTGAAAGAAAATTTCATTTGGGGATAAGAAATCTTCTTTTGGGGACAATATCTCCATTTTGTCCCTTCCAGTCATACTCACACATTCCATTATGTTATTTTCTGTGCTGAAAAATGCTGTTTTGTGTGGGGGAAAGTATCTGTGCATTTTTAATAGACTAAGTCCTGATTGTGTGTAGTATTAGAAAATTGTAACTTTCTGGTGACTTTCTCAGACAACAAAAAAACATGTCTTTCCCCTATTCCTGTACAAGAATTAAATTTTCAAAAAATTACATCACTAGCAGTGTCTTTATTAACAACTACTATGAGGAATATTTATGATTTTAAAGTTATTAATAGATTGTTTTCCATGTATCCAAATATGAGTTTAACCTGAAGGCCAGGTTCGCAGCTTGGGTGTGATCCTAGACTCATCACTGAGACTGGAACCCCAGGTTTCGTCGGTGACCAGGAGAGCATTTGCACAATTAAAACTTGTGCGTCAGCTGCGCCCATACTTGGGAAGTCTGACTTGGCCATGGTAGTACACACTCTGGTTACATCCCATATAGACTACTGCAATGCTCTCTACGTGGGGTTGCTTTTGAAGACTGTTCGGAAGCTTCAAATGGTCCAACGGGTGGCAGCCAGGTTGCTAACAGGAGCGGCGCTCAGGGAGCATACAACTTCTCTGTTGTGCCAGCTCCACTGGCTACCAATCTGCTACTGAGCACAATTTAAAGTGCTGGCTTTAGCCTATAAAGCCCTAAATGGTTCTGGCCCTGCCTATCTGTCCGAACGTATCTCTCCTTACGAACCATCTAGGAATTTAAGATCTTCTGGGGAGGCCCTGCTCTCGGTCCTGCCATCTTCACAAGTGCAGCTGGCAGGGACGAGGGACAGGGACTTCTCAGCGGTGGCCCCTCGGCTTTGGAATGCCCTCCCCAGGGACATTAGATCAGCCCCCACCCTCTTAACGTTTCATAAAAGAGTTAAAACCTGGTTATTTGAGAAGGCTTTCCCAAATGCAGTGTAGCTGATAAATTCTGATCTCGGAATGGCTGGACAATGCTGATAGAATTCTTTGAGGGTGTAAATAAACACATAGATAAAGGGGACCCAGTCGATATTGTTTACCTTGACTTTCAAAAGGCTTTTGACAAAGTCCTCACCAAAGGCTCCTAAATAAGCTCTTTAGCCATGGAATCAGGGGACAGGTCTTGTCCTGGATTGGAACCTGGCTAAACTGTAGGAAACAAAGGGTGGTAATAAATGGACACTTCTCTGGGTGGAAAGAGGTGAGAAGTGGCGTACCCCAAGGTTCAGTTTTAGGACCGTTACTTTTTTAATTTATTCATAAACGATCTGGATGTAGACGTAAATTGTGAGGTAGCAAAGTTTGCAGATGACACTAAACTGTTCAGGGTAGTTAAAAATGAAACTGACTGTAAAGAGCTCCAGAAAGATCTCTCGAAATTGAGTGAATGGGCAACAAAGTGGCAAATGCATTTTAACCTAAACAAGTGTAAAGTCATGCACATCGGGCAAAGAACCCCAAATACACTTATCAACTGATGGGATCAAAGCTTTCTGAGACAAACCAGGAAAGGGATCTTGGGGTTTTGGTGGACAGCTCAATGAAGATGTCAACCCAGTGCGCTGCAGCAGTGAAAAAGCAAATTCTATGCTTGGCATGATCAGGAAGGGAATCGAAAATAGGTCGGCAAATGTTGTATTGCCTCTCTACAAATCTATGGTGAGGCCACATCTGGAGTACTGTGTACAATTCTGGTCACCGCACCTCAAAAGGATATAACGGAACTGGAAAAGGTACAAAGAAGGGCAACAAATATGATCCAAGGGATGGAGCAGCTCCCTTATGAAATCAGGTTGCAACGCCTTGGTCTTTTCAGCCTTGAAAGACAGCGTTTAAGAGGTGACTTGATCGAAGTGTATAAAATCATGCATGGGATAGAAAAGGTGAACAAAGAAAAAATATTTTCTCTGTCACACAACACTAGGACTAGGGGCACTCCCTAAAGCTCCGAGGGAGGAAAGTTAGGACTCATAAAGGGAAATGCCCGAACTGGACAATGATTTGGTAATGAAATGCGGAGGATTTATTGTTTTATTATGTTTTATTGATGTTATTATGTAATGAATTTTTATCCATGTTTAAATGTTTTAGCTATTTTTATATTGTTATGGGCATCGAATTGTGCTATTCTGTAAACCGCCATGAGTCGCTCCCGGGCTGAGAATGGCGGTATAGAAATATAGTAAATAAATAAATACATACATAATTAGTTTGTGCAGCAATACTCGATATTCCCTATGTTGTTTCCCATCTTTCTTTTCCAAATGAAGTCTTTCTGGATATTAAATAAAGCAGAATGTGTTATTTTGTGAAATTCATCATTCTTTGTCAAAATGATGAATACTGGCACTTTTCTGACCACATATCAAACTCTTCATTCTTTGGAAAGTTTGTTATTACCAAAATATCTGATGACTTGCCACCTCTACCCTAGCTCACACCTCTCAGTTTCCATTAAAAGTAATGGACTTCATGGATGAAGTCAGAACAATTTCAGTTTCAATATCATTCAGGCCAAAAGGGATTGCTTTTGGCCTGAATGTCATTGTGGATACAAACTGGAGAAAGTGTTGGTCTAAAATTATCAGAGGACACCAGCTCCTGGTATAAAACAAAAACACACTTAGATTCGTACATTCTCCAGGGCATAACCGGTTACTACAAGACCAAAGTAATGTTGTCATCTCCTTATTAATTTACTGTTACTTCAACTCAGCTCACAGAATTCATAATATTGTGATAATCCACAGGGTTCTTTCGTAAAAGTTGGGTTTTATTGGGGGGGGGAATCAGGAAGGAAAACCCCAGTGCAATTGAAGTGTATACATTAGCTATTATTCCCTTTGAAAAAAGTTCTATCAAACAGCAGCGGCTATGTGAAAATTAATACCTTAGAATTAGCTGCAGCATTATTAAAATAGGTATGTTAATTGCTTATTTTTGCAATTGTTTTTTTGTGGTTCCCCTATTTCTTCCCATTCTGGAATAGATAAATTCTTGCTCTTACTTTATCTAGAATAATGTAATTCCAAGATGCTGCTATTCATTCATGTAATTTACTTTCCTGCCCTATTCCCAGGACTCACAGGAGTTTAGTCAAGTAGCATACCTTCAACAGCTCAGAAATTAGAGTTTTCCAACACCTTAGCTTTAGAGATTGCAAATTTACCTGGCTAATGCCCTCTGGCAAATTTCATGGCAGGCCAATATTTGAATCTGAAGATTCTTTCACACTACATACTTTGATACCACTTAATTGTCATAGCTGTTTCCCACAAACTCCTGAAATGTGTAGCTTGTTTGAGTCACTACAGCTCTCTGGTACCAAACCTTATCTTGTATAGATGTTTTATGTCCTCCATTGGAATATTGAGGGTCTATTCTTAGTTACTAATTATATAGTATTCTGCCTTTCATAAGCTTTTTAAAAACTTGCCTTGAATTTTTATGTAAGTTATAATTCAAAGCAAAGACCAAGGATTTGACCTAATCGTGACTTCATTAAAGACCAGGTTTCTCTCTAGCTAAAAAGAACTCCAAATTCTTTCTGAATTCACCCCCATGCTTTTTTCCTTTGATAATGCTGACTTTAAAATAACCCCTAAACAATACTATGATTTCCAAGTAAAGGGCCTACCATTGGTTAGATCAGTGTTTCCCAACCAGTGTACCGGGGCACACTAGTGTACCGTGAGCGATCATCAGGTGTGCCTTGGGAAATTGGAACCTCCAGGAAGGGGGGGGGGGAAGAGTCTAGTGTGTTGAAATATAAAAACCCTAAGAAACATACCTCGATAAAGGCACAAAATTACAAACACCCCCTCCCCACCCGTTGTCTATTTGTTCTCTCCCTCTCCATGCATTGGGAAGGCCCACCTCCCTTTCCCCAAGTGGAGACCCCCTCTTGCCTCCTGGGGGTTCTGTGCGGGAAGTTTGGCCCAGTTCTATCATTGGTGGGGTTCAGAATGCTCTTTGATTGTAGGGGAACTATAAATCCCAGCAATGACAACTCCCAAATGTCAAGGTCTATTTCCCCTGAACTCCATCTGCGTTCATATTTGGGCATATTGAGTATTCATGCCAAGTTTGGTCCTGATCCATGCTCTCTGGATATAGATGAACTACAACTCCAAAACTCAACTTCAATGCCCACCAAACTCTTATAGCATTTTCTCTTGGTTATGGGAGTTCTGTGTGGGAAGTTTGTGTCTTTCTGCCATTCCTGCCAGAATATCTATGTTGTGTTCATTGAAACTGTAATACTATATGTATTACTGTGTTAGAGTGTCATTTTGTGTCATTTTGGTTGGTGGTGTGCCCCAGGATTTTGCAAATGTAAAAAGTGTGCTGCGGCTCAAAAAAGGTTGGGAAACACTGGGTTAGATGAACAGTCCCCAAATATTTTGATAGCAAAGAATGAGGACTTTTCCCAATATGGACCTTGCACTGACTTTTCTTTTTAAAATAGTGCTTTCAGACTTGTAATACGGCATACAACTCAGCCGTACTTTTCATTCACAGCCCAATCAAATTAGCTCAGCTTTGACAGCTGAAAATTCAGAAGTCCCTCACCAGATAATCATCACTTGAGAGAGGTTTAGCAACTTTTACATCTTGCTGGGAGAGAGGGAATTGGTTGGCAGACATTATTGTAAACCTCTGTGTGGATTACTCTTGGTTCTCAGTTGCTAAGGCAAATTAGCAGAGAAAGATTAAAAACAACTAACTAAACCTATGTTAGGGTCCCCCTTTCTTAACATACTGTCCAACCAAATACATCCAAGTGTTCCTAAAGTGTTGACTGCTGAGTTCTCAATAGTCAGAGCCTGGGTGGCTACTTATCATATGGCCTCATAATTTTCATTTCTATTCCCTTCCTACCATTGTCATCTGGGAAAGGAAGGAGAGAGATACATTCCAGCCACATCATCCTGTGACATTACATAATTGGTTAAATATTTTGATGTTATCTTAATAAGTATAGTATGACATCAGCAGGCATCTGGTTAGTGAGTTATGCATGCGTAGCTTCTCCTGCAAAAGCAGCTGGATATTTTTGTCCACATGTCGAAGTTCATATTCAGTTGAAAGTTGTGGAAACAGTGCCACCATTTCATTTATGGCACTATTGCCAATGTGTACTATGCATTGCAGCCATGCATTTCTGCAGTTTAGTTACACAGTGTGGAATTCACCAATGCCTGAAACAGAAGTCTATATGCAGCTGACGGTTGTGGAAGCAGATGCCCGAGTGTGCTATTGCACTTGTGATACTGCTGCACATTGCATATGAAGAGGTGCACTGTGCATTACAACCATGCAGTTGTTTGCACATTAAGTTGCACAGTTGTGAATTCATTGATATAAAGCATCATGTGGTTCCATGTGTGTAAAACCTTCTTGATGTAGGATCTTGGTCAACACGTATAGTAGCATCATACCATTTTGAATGAATTCCAGGAATTTGTTTGTTTGTTTGCTTGTTTGTTTTGGTAAGGCACTCTTTGGCAGAGAAGGCTAAAGACCTTCTAAAACTCTTAACTGCCAATCATTGAGGCAAGACAGATAAGGTGAGATCAAGCTGCATTAATTCTACAGTTTAGATGCACCCTGAGTGAATCAATGAGATTCATTTAAGTATTGACTTATCAAATTACACTTGAATCTGAAAAACTGCTCTATTTTGACTTGGAGCTCGCAGTTCACCAACAAGACACTAAAGGGAAGTGAAAAGGAAGTTCCTTATTCTCACACTCTGCTGTTATAGCTTTTGTTACTAAAGAGGCAAGATATGTACATTAAAAAGAGCAATGTTGGTATATAACAGGAAGAAAGCAGGAAAAAAGAAGAAAAAATCTTGCACATTTTTGGTACATTTGGCGATGCTTTCCTTTAGTACTGTTGGCCATGAAAGTAGTGGCAAACACAATTCTCATCTTAGTACTGGCTACAGCAACTTTGAGTTCTCACATCTTTGAGTGTTTGTACAAGCCCTCAATTTCTTATATATCAATGAGAATAATTACAAATCTGGCAATGATGGTATAATGTTGACTTGGATTCACAGTGGTGGTGGTTTATAGCAGGATGCTGCTCCTTGGAGAAAGCTGTGATGCTGCTATGGCAACAAGTTGTTAAGGTTAAACCCAATGAAGGAAGACAGTGAGACAAAACGGGGAAAATGTTCAACTGACATAGAGGCCTTGGAGGGAAACAAAGGCCACTGCTGCGTCCATAAAAGAGGACACCTGTGTTTTCATACTGTCAAAATTTCATTGAAGGACAGCTCCCATGCCAAACCCAAGTGCCTTCATAGGCGCCATCACCTTTCACTCCAAGTGGAAGGTGAAATGTCTTTGGTCTCCCATGGCTTGTGTGGATTCTTAACAGCATGTGCATTCCTACTGAAAGCCAACCAAAACAAACAAACCCGCACCTACTAAATAAGGCCTTCCCCCCACCTGCTGTTCACACAACTCTCAACTGAAATAAAAATGAGTCATGCATGACAGATGTTAGTCATATCACTCAAGACCCTTTCAGAAGGTGCTCATGTTCTCTGGTGAAGAAGACTCCAGGGACCATGGATAGGAGATTACATAACACAGCAGAAACTGAAGAACTGCATTTGTTTGGAGTCATGAACAATACAGTCAACTTGCATTTTCAATTGCACTTAATGCTTTCCTTTTGGCAAATCCAGTAGCATTTTTTGTATGAGTTCTAAACACACACATACAAACAAACACATACATGTACCTTTCCTTAGTTTTGGTTACTGCTGCCTCTCTCCTTACTACATTAGCAAGGTTAGCCCAAGGTTAAAGCCCTCAAAACTCCAAGATTCATCTGCAGATAATTTTTATTCAAGTATGATTTTATGGTTGTGTATAAAACCTCCCCTTTCAAGTTTCATATTCTAAGTACTTTGTATAAAAGCCATATCACTTTTATAACACACATCTTGAGATCCTCTTAAAATAGGGGCTGAAACATTTGGTGAACTGAAACTTAAGTACTAAACTCAAATCTCTTTTATAAGCCTTTTTGGATAAGCTCTGGACAGTTGTCATTTCTCTTACTGTAATCTTTGGAGACAAAGATAAACCCTGTTAAAATCTGTTAAAGGCATGATCTTACTTCTTGAATTGAATTCTTAACAAACTTCAATAAGAACTTAACAGGTTTGGCATTTAGATCTTCCTTCTATCATGAAAATCTGGTAGACATCACCAGCCCTCACCCACCCCTGGCACATATGGTAGAATTAGCCAAAGGTTTATAAGACTTTGGAGAAATATTAATAAGAGAATTTTTACCTAAAGGCCACGTACTGATTTTATGTAGGATACATGAGATAAATCTATCTTATAACATATACTCACAAAATTTACTAATTTTGCAATAGGATTTTTTTAAATCTTACATTTAGAGGACCATGAATAAAAAGATAAATCCCAGAAAGCTTCTTTGTTGAATATTTAAAAGTTTGTACACTATTCATATTGGCTGTTTTGCTGTTCATATACTTTCATTTGTGCACAACACTCTTGTTCTTAGTAGAATTATATCTTGCCCTTTCCCCCCCATCTGGGAGCTATAATGGCTTACAACAGTTTAAAGAAATGTATTTCTTCCCACACAGTCTTCTTTCCATATTTGCTCTGTTTCTCTGCGCTGCTGAAATGGAGTGCCATGAAGGCCATCACATGACCCAAGGCCACTTCCGGTGGTTGCCTGTGGGATTCGGTCGCAGCAGAGCAGAGAAACAGACAGAAGACTGTATTTTCAGAAATTGGGTGCTACCCAGTTCCCAATAACAGACGCTGGAGAAAAGCCGGAGAGAAGCAGGGAAAGGTGGGGAGACGATGTGGGATGGCTGCCATCCCTGAAGATGGAAAGGCACGGGGCCTCGATGGTAGGAAATGAAATTAGATGGTTCTCCCTCCACTTTCCCCCTCATTCATGGAATGAGGTCGATACCCCATGGTCACTTTGGTAAATTTTAAAGAACAGCTATAACAGCTATTTTTCATTTATTTTAATTGTTTTTATTATGTGAGATGTTTTAATGTTGAGTATATAATTAATGTGACTTGTTTCATGTAATTATTTGTATCCTATTTCCATTATGATGTTAATCCCTTTATGTAATAACCTCACTGTTATTATTTTTTATTATGCTGTATTATTGTAAAAAAAAATTGCATTGCCTGGCATTGAATGTTTGCCTTCTTTTGTGTGGGTAAACCACCCTGAGTCCCCTTAAGGAAAGAGGGTGGTCTATAAATAAAATTTTATTATTGTATTATATATTAGAGCTACAAAATAGAAAACATAACTAGTATCCTTTTTTCTTAAACTATCTAGTCCGTGAGCTACTTTGTGCTGACGATGCTGCCATTGTTGCCCATATAGAAGCAGCCCTGCAGCGCCTAACATCCTGCTTTGCAACAGCTGCACAGCTGTTTGGGCTGGAAGTCAGTCTGAAGAAAACGGAAGTTCTCTACCAGCCCGCACCACAAGAAGAAGAACACCATCATCCCCACGTCAACATAGGCAAATCTGTGCTTAAGTCCGTTCAGCAGTTCACCTACTTGGGAAGCATCCTCTCTTCAGATGCCAAGACTGATGAAGAGATAGATCATAGATTAGCAAAGGCATATAATGCTATCAGAAGGCTTCACAAAAGAGACTGGAGTAACAAACACCTGAGGCAAAGCACCAAAATCAGTGTGTACAGAGCTATCGTACTGTCTATTCTCCTATATGGGTCTGAAACATGGGTCACCTATCGCCAACACCTACGACTCCTCGAACGCTTTCATCAGCGCTGTCTTCGTACAATCCTAAATATACACTGGACTGACTATGTGACGAATGTTGCTGTCCTTGAGCAAGCAGGGATCATCAGCATTGAGGACATGCTATTGAGAACACAGCTGTGCTGAGCAGGGCACGTCTCGCCTACCAAAAATACTTCTCTATGGTGAACTTACCATGAGTCAGCGCAAGAGAGGTGCCCCAAAAAAGAGATATAAGGACTCCCTGAAACAACATCTCAGGCTCGACCAGATTGATCACCAAAAATGGTCCACCTTGGCCTCACATCGGGAGGCCTGGAGACGCACTATCCACAATGCTGCGGCCTATTTTGAGAAGTCATGCCAAATGGGTCTCGAAGAGAAATGACAACGCAAAAAGAACTGCAACTTGGAAACAACATCACCCAAGGAGACTTTCTGTAGTGCTTTCTGCAACCAGACTTGCCTATCTCAGATTGGCCTTTTTAGTCATCAACGCGCTTGTAGAAAGCGTGGGATGAGTCCTTCCTGATTGTCATCCATGAAGAAAAGCCAAGAGAGAGCTACAAAATATACTAGGTAGAAAAGTTTTTTAAAATTAAACTATATATACAATTAAGATCTGTTAAAAACATAACTATTACCATTGAAAAGGTTTTAATTTCATTTGTTCCATACAGTTGTCTATGTAACATAGTCCTTCTATGAGGGCAAAGGTACATTTGTTTCTAAGTCATACTGTTCTTGTTTCCAGAATGCTCCCAGATTTTTGAAGTCCAGATTATGTGGTCCTGTTCACAACATAAATTTGATCTTTTAAGTATCCACCTGTTTTCTTCCCAAATGTTGTACTGAGCACTATGTAGCTGCAGATGAAATAACTCAAATCTGTGTTGTCAAAGGATTTCTTGGCCAGAATCACTGGGTTGTAAGTTTTTCGGGTTGTATGGCCATATTCCAGAAGCATGCTCTCCTGACATTTCACCTGCATCTGTGGCAGGCATCCTCAGAACTAGTTTCCAATAGACCTCACAACCTATGAGGATGCCTGCCATAGATGTAGGCCAAATGTCAGGAGAGAATGCTTCTGGAACATGGTCATACAGCCTGAAAAACTTGTTTTCCAAGTGGTTGAAACTCTTTTGGTTGACCAATAAATTAGAGAAACAAATTTGAAATGCCTTCTAGAATCAGTTTTCAATCAGTGAGAAGATAGTGCTTTCCTACTGAAGGTAAAGGGTAAGAGGAATAAAAATTGTAAATCTATTTGTCCACTTGATGTGCTATATTATAAATGGACAGAAAACTCATTGTATTAAGCTTTGTGTTGTATTATTGCCAGCAGGTTGCTTGTGAGTGGAAAATTTGTATGAATTTGTTGTTTATTTCTACATACATTTCTTACAGTATTTGCTTTATACTTTATATCATTCACTATTGAGTTCTTGTGCAATTGAAATTCATATGAGCAGCAATATTGAATTTTAGCAAGGGAAATCCTATTTGTTTTCTGAAAACTAAGTTAGTTTTTAATATAGTTTAGGAAAGAACCATTTCCCTGAATATTTGCGTCTATTAACTTTTGAAATTGTTTATGTTCAATGCTTTTAAAAATAATCCTTTGTCCAAATGTTATATAGATCTTACTCATACTTCTCATACTTCTTACATCAGTTTCGTAAATCAGTTTCTTATGAAACCACTAAGAATAAAGTTTAATCCAGAATATTCTTTAAAGCAGTTTTCAGACAGACCCAGTCATGCAAAGCCATCTGTTCATGGTGAAATTGCCTAACCATGAAATGAAGAACCATGAACCTAAAAAAATATTCAGAATGTAGATATAATAGTCATAAAATTTAATATGCCAGAACAGCAAATACGATACTTCATCTGGATTGACTTTATATATCATTTCTACAAATGATATAGTTAAATAGAATATTTATTTAAAAAATACTGGAAATGAATAGCTTCAATGATCAAATAGAGTATACTGGTTTATGCACCAAATCATGAACATTTCATCTTTTTGAAACCTGGCAATCTGTTGTAACAGGTGACTCGTGTAGTAGTTGATGTTTGCATGATATACCACAAAAACTGCAACTTACTTTGCAAATGTTACAAAGTTTACACCAGCTTTTCCTGGTGTGCTTTCTAGATGTATTGGACTAAGTTTCCCACCCCTTGACAAGTGGGGATGATGGCAATTGTGCTCCAACATCTCTGAATGGTGTTGAGTTGGGAAGGCCCTCTTCTTTCTTTTCTGGGATCTCTAATCTCATATCACTTTCAGACTTACGTATTGAGTAAAAATACACAAGTCAGGTAAAAAGCAGGACATAACTCCTGTATCTTTAATGAATTTCCCTACTATTACTATATTTATTTGAGCACACAACTGCGCTGGGCAGGGCATGTCCCTAGGACGGAGGACCACTGCCTCCCTAAGATACTACTCTATGGTGAACTCGCCACAGGTCAGCACAAGAGAGACGCCCCAAAGAAGAAATATAAGGACTCCCTGAAACAACATCTCAGGCTCAGCCAGATTGATTACCAACAATGGTCTACCCTGGCCTCACATCGGGAGGCATGGAGACGCACTATCCACAATGCTGCGGCCTCTTTCGAGAAGACACGCCGAATGGGTCTTGAAGAGAAATGACAATGCAGAAAGAACCGCAACTTGGAAACAATATCACCCAAGGAGACTTTCTGCTGTGCTTTCTGCAACCGGACTTGCCTATCTCAGATTGGCCTTTTTAGTCATCAACGCGCTTGTAAAAAGCATGGGATGAGTCCCTAAGAATCTTTATTCACGAAGTAATGCCAGAGAGATGTGAATTCAACAAAAATATTTTCCCCTTCCACTCATTCTTATGCATGAGAAATTCTGTGCTCCCAGGTAATGATGGCACAGCAGCAGCCTCAGTGTGTTTGATAGACATGCTGCCAAAACAACAGACAATGCTCTTGGTGGGTCTTTGGTGTAAAATACTTTGGACTTTCTTGATTAAAGTATTCTGAAATAATTTTTAAAATGAATTGTGTGGTCTTTGAACCAGTGGGTCACATTCATTTTTGGGAGGCACGGGATCAGCTGGTAACAGTTAGTCCAAATCTTTGCCTTCAGCTGGCTTGCTGCCTGCCACACGACTGTACTGTAACAAAAGGCAGACAGATTTTAAGACACATGGCTCAACTCTGAAGTATGTGTGTGAGCCTGGAGATAAAACCAAGATTTTTCTTTAGGTACATGTAAGTTAGAAAGGTATTTTTCTATGTGACTCCATCCAGAGTCTTATTCCATTAAAAAAAAACCCCAATTATTGTGTTATCTAGGAGTTGTTGCTTTCCCCTCTAATTTCTAGGAAACGCACGATTCATTCCCAAAGAATAGCTGTACAAACCATTATCCTGATTTGCGGCTGACTCCTCCAGCTTTGAAGAAATTGATTGTGCAGCTCTGGTTTAATCAGTTTCAGCTAAAGGGCTAAATAGTGTCTGGTAAAAGGACTCCAGTTGAGTATTATTAGAAATAAGCTCAGCTTTCCAAAAACAGAGTTCTCTCTTGAAGCTAATTAATATAATCCTTGAGAAATTTGAACTAGTAGGTCAAAGCAAACACTGGAGGATCTCGGCTCCTTTCACAGTTTGATAATTTTTTTTACTAAAAGTGATCAGTTCTACAAAACCTAAACCAAGATAGAGAGACTAAATCTCCAAACTTTTTGGAATACAGGTTCCATGACACCTGATTATATTGCCTGACTGCATTTGACGAGATCTCAAGAAATCTGACTAAGGACTTTGTCCCATTGATGAGGTCACACAGGGCAAATCTGCCAGCCTCTGTGATGAATCGGTGGGGTAGTGGGACAATCCCGGTGCCCCGTGTCTCACTGACAATGAAGCTTCCCCATCACATGTGGGGAAGCATCACCACATGGCTTCCCTCGTGCTGGCCCCGTGGAACATGGGAATCTTTCTGTGTTCTGGGCACAGCATTTTTTGATGTTTGCACCCCAGTTAATCGACAGAGCTCTGCCAGAAGTGAGCCTGTGTCATACGATGGTCGGCATGGGGCTCTCTTGATCAGCTGTGCTGCAAGCATCCTTGGACACTTGCAACCAACTATGTGATGAAGTCCTAAGATCTCACAAGCTTATGAAGTAGAAAACAGTTCACAAACATACTCCAGTAGTCTGTCTCAAAAGCATGACAACGTGAAGCACTTTGATTCCTGCATACCTTTAAAGATGTAAAGTGAGGAAATGTTTCTATGAGAATAAGAAAATATGAGGAAAACATGTATTGGTTATGTTTTCATCCCATTGTAGTGTAGGCATGTAGGACCATATGAATATATATAAGTCAAGCTCATGTATAAGTCAATGGTAGGTTTTGGAGTCAAAATTATGGATTTTGATATGATGCATGGATTAGTCAATTGAGATGCAAAAGCACTAATGTCACCTCAGTAGAACAGCTGGATTTGGCCTACACCACTATTTCTCCATCCAGGCATTCACAAAGGCCAGAAGAAGTGCCATGGCAGAAAGAGTAGAGTGGGGTTGGTGCTTCTTTTATGCTCTCCCAAGACAAAATAAGGTCTTGCCTTTCACCACTCAGCTCTGAGACGGGAATGATTATGGTACGGTACTCACACTGACCCATGAATAAGTCAATCCAGCTTTTTTGGTTTGTCTTCTTGACTCAAACTTCTATGTTTATACATAGGTATATAGTGTAGATATAACTTTTCTTCTTGTTGTTGTTTGCTCCACAGTGAAACTGTGTCAAGTCTACATGCAGGACATAAATTGTCAGCACAGGTCAGATAAAGCATTCATCTGACATCCTCCCTGATGCAATGCAATGGCAGCCAATGCTGGACAGGGAAAACTTGATCAACATTTCAAGCACTAATCCAGGACTGAATTTAACTTGTTGCCCTCATGGACAGGAAGGTGAACATGAGTCAACAATGTCATGCGGCGACTAAAAACTCAATTGGATTTTGGCTTGCATAAATAGGAGTCTAGTGTCTAGATCCAGGGAAGTCATGCTACCCATCTATTCTGCCTTGGTCAGACAACACTTGGCATACTGTGTCCAATTCTGGGCACCACAATTGAAGGGAGATATTGACAAGCTGGAATGTGTCCAGATGAAGGAACTAAAATGATCAAGGGCCTGGAGAACAAGCCCTATGAGGAGCGACTTAAAGAGCTGGGCATGTTTAGCCTGCAGAAGAGAAGCCTGAGAGGAGACATGATGGCCATGTATAAATATGTGAGAGGAAGTCATAGGGAGGAGGGTGCAAGCTTGTTTTCTGCTGCCCTGGAGACTAGGACGCAGAACAATGGCTTCAGGCTACAGGAAAGGAGATTCCACCAGAACATTAGGAAGAACTTCCTAACAGTGAGAGCTGTTCAGCAGTGGAACTCTCTGCCCCAGAGTGTGACGGAGGCTTCTTCTTTGGAGGCTTTTAAACAGAGGCTGGATGGCTATCTGTGAGGGGTGATTTAAAGACAATTTTTCTGCTTCTTGGCAAGTGGTTGGACTGGATGACAAAGAAGGTCTCTTCCAACTGTATGATTCTATGATTCTATGACTGATTTGTGTGTGTGTGTGTGTGTGTGTGATCCCTGGGCCATAGAGCTTTTGACAGACTGGCCATTTGGGAGTTTTACAGTGAATAATCAAAATATATATCTCCAGATAAGTTATGGTAGCTGGTGAGAAAATGACGATTTGTTGCTAAATTAAATATTACTACTAGCCTGATCCATGTTGTTGATTAAAGTAGTGTTCTCAAAAATTGCAGAAGATAACAAATGCTCCTATAACCATTTTTGAGCTAGTTTTAAAATAGAAATTAGGAGACCATAGCAGACTAGTTATCTCATCACTGTTCTGTTTTATTAAGCGTAAGAATTTCTGGCTCATGCAAACTTCAATATTTTCTTAGTGTTAATTGAGAACGCTATGAAGAAATTAAATCATAAAAGAAAAAGGACCTGTGGTAGGCTTTCCCCCAGAAATAATACTGAAGAGATGTAAAATGTAACAATTTTCCAATAAAAGCATCAGAGTAATGTTGTAATTACTCATGTGTGCAAAATTTCTTGACATAACAAGGTTAATTTTTCTGAATGGCCAAATTTGCCAATAACCATCTAATATGCTTATGACATGTAGCTGTATGAAGCTATTTCAGGAAAATCCTGTCCTTAGTTCATACGGCAATGCACTGGTGCTCTCCAAAATGGCTTTGTATATTTTCACAAGACAAGTCAATCATTGGGATACAGCTGATGATGGTGAAGCCTGAGCCAAAAATGGGCAGAATTTGTAACACAGTATAAAAATTACATGACTCTGGGTTTGTACTATTTCTTCTGCCTCTCTTCACTCTCATCTCATTCTCCTCCCTCTTCCTCTAAATCAGGGGTGCTCACACTTTTTCAGCATGGGAGCTACTGATTAAAAAACCAAGTCCCAAAGATCACCTACCCAGAAATGTAAAACGTATAACTATTTTCTTATTTATTTATTTATTTATATTTATTATTCATTTTTATGTACCGCTCCTTCCAGCAGGCTCGGGGCAGTTTACATAAAATGAAGTTATAAAACATCAACATTTCAATCTAATAACAACAATATAAAACAGAGCATAAAAATGCATCCAACCACCCCATTTCTCCCACACTGCCATATTACCACACATATTATCAGCCAGAATGTAAGAAGAGAGGCTTTTGAACTGCAAGGCCATTTAATACTCAGCAAGGTAAACAAAGGGGCATGCAAAAATACATCCAACCACCCCATTTCTCCCACATTTCCATATTCCCCAACATATATTTCTCAAGGAACAAAGCAAGCAGAGAGGCTTTGGAGCTAAAAGGCCATTTTTAAACATTAAAAATAAACAAAGAGACATGCCACAGAACAATCAAGCACCCACCCCAAAGTAAAAAGACCGACCTTTGAGATGCGGTAAGGAAATGACCCCAAAACGTCCTTCTTCTCCTCCGTCGTTGCTCCTATTTCTACGCCGCCAGCATGCATGCCGCCTCCAAGAGCTCATGAGAAGTCCGAGAGGCAGAATGGGCGCTTCTGCGCATGCACGCAGGGCCAGCCATGCATTGCGTCATCCAGGCCCGCCCCCCTTTGGTCTCCTATGACTCTGAGTGGCTGGAGAAGGACGGAGGGAGGAGGAGGAATCCAAAAGAGGGGGCCCATTCTGCTTCTTGGACTCTGGAGCTTTTGGAGGCGGCGCGCGAGCAGGGAGCAGGGAGGAGCAACGACGGAGGACTTCTTTGCAGCGTGCAGGGGCGCGTGAAGAGGACCAACAGCAAAAAATCTGGTCTGGGGCCTGAAGATCACCAGGATGAGGCCCGAAGATCACCCTGGTGATCGAGATCACCATTCTGAGCATCCCTGCTCTAAATCCTTCTTTTTATGCTTTCTGTGCTACCCCATCTTTCTCTTCCTTTCGATGTCATTCCATCTCTACATGGCAGAGGAAATTAGACCATCTCAAAATCAGGCTGAGACTATGGACATTGGACAAGTCTTGGCCCATAGATTTCCCATATTGAATGATAAGGTAGATGATCTATAGTGATGTTTCACTAAGGGAATAAAATGCATCTGCCACATGTTGTGTAGTAGAATACTGCTGGCCCTCCACATTTGTGAGCCTCACATATGATTATTTGCAAATTTGACTAAAAAGTTATTTCCAGAAATCTCCAGGTCCTGCAGTGTGACTCTATGGTCAACGTCCAGGAGAAATTGACCATAAAGTCATACTGGAGAGAGATTCCTAGGGGCCGGGCTTAGCACAGCAAGCTAAACCACTGTGCTGCACAATAATCCTACTGATCGAATGGTTGGCAGTTTGAATCCGGATCAGGATGAGCACCAGCAGTTAGTCCTAGCTCACCTGCCCACCTAGCAGGTCGAAAGCAGAAATGCGAGTAGATAGTGGGAAGATAATAAAGGCGCCCTTACAGATATTGATCAGAGGAAAGCTCCTCTGCATGGAAGATGGAGAGACAGCACCCCCCCCCACCCCGTGGTTGGAGTTGATCACAGCCTCCAAGATGCCAGAAATAAGATGGGAAAAACTGCCTTTACCTCTGTTTGTGTTGTCTGTCCTTGTTAATTGTATAATCAGCATTGAATGTTTGCTATATGTGTGTTCTGTACTGCCGCTCTGAGTCCCCTTCAGAGTGAGAAGGGCTGTAAATAAATAATAAATAAGTAAATAAATAAATAAAAGTCCTCTCAGGTTAGTAACATTTTATTCATAGTTTTCCCACCTTCTTGGAAGTCGTGTGTGAATGTGGAGGGCCAACTGTATCTTGTAAATCCAAAACATCACAACAGCCTTCCTGTACAGAATGAGAAATTGATGTATTTTGGAAACAGCAACATGATGGATGAATGGATGAAACAGAAAATTGGAAAACAGATAATGCAGCAAGAATTTTAAAGGGTTGGTCAACTAGAAGAGTGTGCCTGTGCTATTTGCATTAGAAAACAAATTTGCCAGCAGTACTGCTCAACCCGAATAAAGATAGCTGCTTTCCACTATAGACACTGATATAAATGAGGTATAGACTAATACCTTAAGCAGCAAAGTATTATCACAAGGGTGAACAACTTCTTTTCACCAAGAGGTCAGTTTTCACTTGCTGGGATGCAGGAGGCAAAGGCTTAGGAGAGCAGCAGCTCATCTAAATTCAACTTGAGATCTAGAAAATAAAGAATATGTTCTTGCATAGTGAAAGCAGTGCAGAAATAGAAATGCATAGTGAAAGCAGTACAGAAATAAAACGTTAAATCCTGTCCAAGAAGAAAGGTGAGATATACATTCAACAAACAAATATATAATTTTCCACTCACCAACCTACAGATAGTTTGTTGTTGTTTATTTGTTCAGTCATTTCCGACTCTTCATGACCTCATGGAACAGCCCATACCAGAACTCCCTGTTGGCCGTCACCACCCCCAGCTCCTTCAAGATCAAGCCAGTCACTCAAGGATAACATCCATCCATCTTGCCCTTGGTCGGCCCCTCTTCCTTTGTCCTTCCATTTTCCCCAGGACAGACTAATACTGGTCTCAAAAAAGAGATTCCAATACAGCTGTTTTTCATCTTTGTTTCTTCAGACATTCAGCCAATTGTAAAGAGTTTTAATTATCAATAATTATGGAATTATTGGGGACCAAAGTCCAAAATATGTGATGGGTTAAGGTTAGAAACCAATGATTTAATATTCAGGTCTAAGCGCAAGGAAGTAAGAACAAAGGTTACAGATGACATCCAATGTGTTAAAAATTAGGATAGTTCCTTTCCTTTTCTTCTATTCAACATCACAGATATTTTTAGGTATAAACTTCAAGTTGCATTAGTTTGATCAACACTAAGAGCTCTTTATAAGTTAATTATGCAGAGCTATTAGCTGGATAGAATGTAGAACTTAATGACTTCCTGAAACATGTCGTGGGGAAAATATTCCCCTTTAATTTTAGCTTGCTGTGTTCGCTTTCATAAGGAACGGATAACAATAATAAACCCGCAGTATTAGTTGGAGGGAAAAATCAAGAGAATGGGAAACCGCTGTCTGAGCCAATCAAGAAATAACAAAGTCATTGAATAGTTTTGACCAGAATCAAAACAAACTTTCTTCTTTTAATATACATTTTTTATTTCTAAAATAGCTTTCTTCATCTACTGGGAGCTCATTGAATATTGATGGGAGCGTTGTAGCAAAATGCCAAAATCTGCAGATGTTTTGTTTCGCTGCTTGCTTATCTGGGAAAGAAATGTTAGAATGGTTTTGATAATACACCTAGTTCATTTTTCCATGAGCTCTTTTAGTGATAAATCCCTCACAGAACTGTTCTTAAAACCAAGTAGTATTACTGATGGGTTTGTGTTTTTTTGGGTTAATCATGGTTGTTATACATTCTTGGTTTGCCAGTGAATAAGTGTAGGGAAATAACCAAAAAAGGTATTTGTGGATATTAAAACATTATTCTGCCCTTCCTCTGCCTTAACTGAATTCATAACCTAGAATCTCTTTTTATGGGAGTCTGGAAGACTTAGCCATAGAAAATATCAATTGTCTGTTACATTACCAAAGGAAGATATTATTCTGTGCTTTGTTGTTTCACAGTGTCATTGATGAAAGTGGCTTGGGGGTAGTTTAGCACATATCACTTTAGTGGGGATTAGCTACCTTATCAGGCAGCAGTATTGAGAGGCATTGTTAAATTAAGTAAAGAGATCAATGGGCAGGGGTGGGGGTGGCTGGTCCTACCTTCCAGTCCTTGTTCATTCATTTTCATTCATTCTCCTCTTGTCAGTGCTTCCATGTAAGTGTCCATTATCTTCCTCATCACACATAGGAGATAAGTCTTCTCCACCGCCCAGATTTTTTCCCATGCAAATCTGCCAGAATCCCTTTCCATGTGATGGAGTAGTTCTGCATCTAAACCCACCAATGTGACGCTGCATTAGATAAAATAAATAATGTTTTAGCATGCATTAATTGGATCATAGTTTCTAAGTCAATAGAATGTATATTCACACAATAACCTGCACCAGTGAGGTCTCATATGGATTACTATGTTCAGTTCTGGACACCTTATTTTAAGAAGGATGTAAACAAGTTAGAGCAGATTCACAAAGGGGCAACAATGATGATAAGAACAAAGTGTATTATACAGAGGAGATATACCCGGAAGTGACATTTCTAAATCGAAACCAGGTCCACCATTTCCATAAAGGGCGTGTTATTATGTCATTTTTATTTCCGCCCTTTCTTATCCTTAACCCGTGTTGGTTCTCAGCTGCCAGGGGAGGGTGGAAGGCATGCACTCCATCCCTCCTCGCCAGCTGACAACCAACGCGGGTTAAAGATAATTCTGAGCTGGTGAGAGGGCGTGGAGGCGGGCATTCCCTGCGCACTGCGCATGCGTGGCGCCACTAACGAAATAGTAACACATTTCGTTATTAAATACGTTTCAATTTCAAAATTTTCACCAAAAATTTCAGAACACTTTCTATTTCAAAACAACAGCGGCTCCCCCACCACCACATGAGTTTAGAAACATTTTTTTATGGATCAACCAGCCCTACTAAATACATCAAGGGCTGCCATGAGAGGAGGGAAGGAATAGGTCTAATGGTTTTAAATTACAGTAGGATAGATTTCCATTGAACATTAGAAGGAATGTCCTGATGGTAAGAGAGGATTGGCAATTGAACCAATTGCTCCTTCTCTGGACATCTTCATAAACTGGCTCAACAGATACTTTCTGAGGGTGTAGCTGAAGATTCTGTTTGAGCAGCAGGCAGAACTTGATGGCCTACAAAGTTCCTTTCAAACTTATGATTCTATGATTTCATTCTTCCAAAAACTGATGGATCTCTATTTCTAAGTATGGTTCCTGTTGGTCAGTGAAAAGAGGGTCAGAATGTCCATGCAATAACATTTTTTTCTCCCAGACATTTTCCTGCATGCAATGAATTCTATGAACTGTCTATGAAGTCTATCCTCCGAAATTCCAAATGGATTAGGGAGGAAAAGCTTTTTTCAAGAAGTGTTCCAAATGTGGCAGTACCTGTGACATAAATAGCTCTCTGTAATACAAAATGCCTCAGGGCCATATTCAAATGAAAAGATAAAAGACTGGGTTCAATTGGCTGCTTTAGTGGCTTTAGGAAAGACATAGGTATCATAAAATCACAAGCCTGCAATTTCCTGCTTTCCCATTGCTTATTTGAAGGTTATTTATTTATTTTATCAAACCTGCACCACACACGGAATTGGTTCATTTATAAGCTCATTTTCCTTGTGGATCATCAGCTCAGAGTAAAATAGATTGCAGAGTTAGAAGTGCATTCAAGAGTTATCCAGCCCTTTGAGAATGGATTGTATCTGTTTTGGGCAGAGCTCGGAGAAATTCCTTTTCTGGGCTACAACTCCCAGAATCCCTTGGCTAGCAAGGCCATTGCTGTTGGAAGAGGAAAAAAATGATTTCAGATTGTGTCAAAATTCAAGTTTACATAAAGTTTACCTCCCATATTTGCAAGTGTAAATTTTTGTAGAGTTGATTATTTGTGGATTTGATTAATATATGGTCTCTCTAGGGATCTTTAGAACTTCCAGTACATATCTGTGGTACACCTCTCTAGGAATCTTTTGCTTAATATCTACTGGAGGACTTAGAAGAAAATAGGTAGTTTTAAAAAATCTACTTTTGCAGGGGTCCTGCATCCCCAACTCTAGTGAATGTGGAGTGCTAACTGTTGTTTGGTGCAGTCAAGCCAATAGGCAAACTAAAATAAAGTTCTTCAAAATTCACATGGCTTGAAATGTTACAGTGCTGTTCTCCATTGTACAATGTCTATCAAATTACATATACAGAAGTGCACATACATATATTTTAAAACAATTGACATTTTTATATATTGTGCTAGAATATAGATGAGGAAGAAATACATAAAATATAAAAATAAAATTATATTTTGCTAATATTTTCCAAATATATAATTGTACATAATGTGGAGAAAATACATTGGAAACCCTATTCTCACTTTTGTATAATAATAGAACCCTGACTTACTCCAGACACTGTCGCACCAAATGACAATTCTGCTCTCATAAAATTTTCCTTCAGATCATTAACTTGCAGAGAGCAAGACATTAAAAGCTATGCACTCCTATATTTATTGTTCACATTTTCTTGGTACCTTTGCTTGCCACTTTGCTTTGGATGACTAAACTGCAATACTAAATGCTAAGTTGAAGCCTAAAGTTTTTGAAATGCTAGAAAACTGGGGACAGAAGGAAAATTTTATGGGGAGCAGTAATGCTATTATTTGGGTTGAAATTGTTAATTCCCCCTTCTCATCTTCAGCTTGTTACTCTGTGAAGTGGAATGGCATGGGATTCAGGACAGAGGATCCTGAATTAGGTGTCATAAGTGTATCATGGCAGCTTTAATCAATAATCTTTCACATGAATCTACCATATTTTCTGGCGTATAAGACTACTTTTTAACCCAAGAAAATCTTCTCAAAAGTCAGGGGTCGTCTTATGCACGGGATTTGACTAATACACCAGTGGTCGTCTTATACATTGGGAGTCATCTTTTACACTGGAAGTTGTCTTATAGAGTGGGTGCTGAAACTTTCAATCTGGAAGTGGTTGCCGCATATGGTGGGGGGAGCTCAAAAATGGCAGTGGCCACGTCCCTGCCATATGCAGCAGCTGTATGAAAATATTAATGGTGATGCTGTACAAGCATGGTAGAAGAAAATCCATTCATCAGGATTTGTGGACTTAATGTGGTCCCGATGGTGAGGTGAAGGGGGTGCCTCACCGGGAAGATGTAAGTGAAGGGTGGAGCAAGCTGCAGGAGTCGGGGGCCCTGGGGTATGGAAAAAAAGATAGAGTGGCTCTGGGCCCAGAAAAACAAACCTCTTTTACCTGTCTGGCCTGCCCTTGCATCCTCCTCTGCCTCTTAGATCTCGCTCCTGAAGTCTGCAGTTAAGCGGTGCAGGTGCGCAGGTGCGAGATCTGAGAGGCAAAGAAGGAGGTACAGTAATAGGAAAATTGCCATATTGAAATCAAATCTGATGCTTTTTAAATTTTTATTTGATTTGCATTGGAAGAGGGGTAGTCTTATACGGCGAGTATTTCCCAAACTCTATATTTTAACTGGAAAAGTTGGGGGTCGTCTTATACACCCAGTCGTTTTATATGCCGGAAAATACGGTACTTGGCAATTGTGTACACATAGACATATCCATAACAAAAGACATTGAAAATCTTGAGTGATGTATAACGTTTGCTTGTACTGTGTAATTAAAACAGAATGAATTCAGAAATGGGAATTTGGCCAAGACTATGGCTGATAGGGTCAATTTGCTCTAAGATATGTTGGAAACATCTGATGAAAGAATGAATAGAGATAGATAGCTCATCTAACAGACACATAATATATATCTGCTCTGGTTTCCAGGCCTTTGGGGGGTCTTGATCAGCCAGCACTAAAGTGAAAGCTTAGGATTAGATTGTCAAAGATGAAGAAACATGGAAAAAGAGTGTGAGATACATATGGGACAGGATGAGAGTGGGAATATTGTAGACTAGAATGGGACACAGATATTTAAAAGAGATTTCCAGATACATATGAATTGCACGTTATGAGTAATACAACTAAAAAGAGTGGGTCCTGCCAAAGGCATATAATCGAATACTGTAAACACACACACACACACACTGAGGGAAGGAAGGAATTATAAAACTATAATTACAATTGTGAAATAAATCATCCCAATAAAACACAAGGAATACGATATAATATAAAAAAACATACATATAATCAAAATGTAAAGGTTATAGAGGAATACTAAACTAAACTTATAAAAAGTTTTGCAAAATAATAAAGGTTTTAATTGAGAATAAAAAATAGCAATGGAAGGAACAGACTGCAGATGTTCAGGGAGACCATTCCAAGAGCATGGAGTAGCGAGTGAAAAAGGACAAAGCCAAGCCAAGAAGGAGGAAAATCTAGATTGGGTGGGAAGCCAGGAATTCCTAGAATGCAAGCTCTTTTGTACATAAATCAAAGTCAACTTGAAGGCAGCTAATATCAGCAAAGTAAATTTTAGTTAGTTATATGTTTATAGTTCTGTACCACCCACATGGCAGTGCATTTAGGAGGTCACAATTAGTAGTTTTGCTGTGATATTTTCCACCAGCTGAGCACGCTTCATAGCTACTCTTGTGTATCAATCTTTATCAGGCCTGTATTAACACTTTTTTGTGCCCTAGGCCACACTTTGGAATTACGCCCCCCCCCACACACACACCACTCAAACCCGCTCTTGGCTGGCTTTCGCCATGGTGCCTCCGGAGCAGAAGAGAAAGGCGAGTAGGCACCATTCCACCACCTCCAAGGTCCCCATGCATTCCCACTGGCTGGAAAGCTCCGCTGTGCTCTGAAAGTCTCCTTGGAAGTCGGGAGGCTCGGGGGGAGCGCAGCGGGTGCAAACTTGCTCCAAAGGCGTGCCCAAGAAAGAGAGAGAGCACACATGCGCGCGCGCGCGAGAGAGCACACGTGCAACAGAGCAAGAGAGCGAGAGCGCACGCAAGAGAGAGAGAGAGAGAGAGAGAGAGCGAGAGAGAGTGAGAGAGAGAGAGAGAGAGAGCGCACAAGACGGAGCAGAGACTTTGCCAGGAGAAGGAGCAAGGAGGGGCATGAGAAAGGAGGAAGAGGGGTGTGGACCAGGTTTTTTTGGTCCGTGATCTGCGCCCCCCCCCCCCTCGGCTTGTGCCCCTAGGCCATGGCCTCGTTGGCCTTATGGGTAATCCGGGCATGATCTTTATGGCTATCTAGCCTGGACATTATCAGGGTATACATAACTGTGTCAAGATTATGTGTTTTTTTCCTTTTCTATATCAAGGCATACCAGTTATTTTTGGCGAAAAGTGCTTTGAGATACAGATAGCACTTGGGTTCTAATATGCAAGGACGAAATAAATAGCACTCCAAAGCTGTATTATCAAGTACATGTCAAATATAAATTTGTAATTTCTAATCAAACTAGACCCTGTATATTGTTAAGATACTTGCCCATTTTATTTGCCCATCTGTCCTTCCAATAGTAGTAGTAATAATAATAATAATAATTATTATTATTATTATTTGAGGGGATTCAGGGCAGATTCCAGTATATACAAACACGAAGGCAAACATTCAATGCCTATTGTTTTGAACAACACTGTGGATCGCATTTGTCAAACTTCATTGCTCAATAGATTCCAATCTGATTGTTCTCAAGTAAGGCTTTACCAAATCCCTCCATTTGCAAGTTATTAAATCTTTCACATTTTTGGCTAACTGACTCAGACATATTTTAGGATATCTATAACTGTCCTGAATTAGATATGAAGTAGTCTGTGGGTGGCATTCAGCTCCAAAGATCATGGAAACTTACTGCAAGGGGTTCATATAGAAACTAAATAGACAAGGGAATTATGTGGTATGTCACAGCACAAATATGAAGCTTTCAGCAAACCCCAATATTGCTTTCATGAATAAAAATACAAGGACAAGATATCTTCATCTCTCCATATCACATGAGAAAAATACTCTGGCTAGTGATTTCCAAAATAGTTGAAAGGATCAGGTGAATCAAAACAGACTCTTTCTTTCAAGGAAGGCTTTCACCATGGAGGCCAATGCAATCGCCAAATTGAGCTGGAAGCAAAGCTAAATCAGTTGAGACCATCCATTTCACCTAGGGATATCTTGAGTTGAGTAGCCAATGTTAATGAATGAAAAAGTCTAATGATAACTATATCATTGTCTGAATAATTAACTAGATTTTTATGTTGCTATGTTTTGTCTTCAGGGTGTGTGTGTGTGTCAGGGGCAACTTGAGAAACTGCAAGTCGCTTCTGGTGTGAGATAATTGGCCATCTGCAAGGACATTGCCCAGGGACACCTGGATCTTTTGATGTTTTACCATGCTTGTGGGAGGCTTCTCTCATGTACATGCATGGGGAGCTGGAGCTGACAGGGGGAGCTCATCCGCGCTCTCCCCGGATTTGAACCTGCAACCTATCAGTCTTCAGTCCTGCTGGCACAAGGGTTTAACCCACTCTACCACAGGGGCTCCTTCCGATCTTCAGGTATATTGGTCTGAAAGCAAGTAAGCAAGTAAACGAGCAAGCAAGAAGAGGATTTCTTCTTGTGAATGTTTATTGCTTAAATATAAAAGAATTCAAAAAATCTTCCAAAAGATACAAAAGTTGCCTGCACACACAAAAAGTTATTCTCAGGCATAGAAGTTCAGAGTAGAAAAAATAATGTGAATGTCCTCCTTTGATGAATAGATGAGCACTTGAAAGGTTTCAAAGATGAAAGGCTTCTTCTGGATCAGGTTGTCAACATCAATGGTGTTGTGCCCTCAATCAGTTTTGTTCAAAGTGTGAGTGACATGCTGAGAACAAAGGATATAGAGTGATCAACCCAGAGCCTTAGACATGATGTCATAGATCCATTTCTACAGTTGCAGCATTAAGAGTTTATAATCTGCCTCTAGTGAAAGATTAAGATATCATCTGTTACCTCTTCCAGCAGAGCTTACAACTTTATTTCCGCCCTTTGGGCTCGAACGTTCAAAAAGTCAGCACTTCAGTCTTCCATCCAGTCGTTCCAGCCAAGTATCTATTGTTGAAAGCACTCATGAGTGAGAAAAGGCAAAAGGATCAAGGATTGCTGCCAAATGGGAAAGAAATAAATTAATAAATGAAGTAACAACCATATGTATTATTTCTCTTGACCGACACTAAGCAGTCCAAAAACCCACAACAACTTGGACTGAAAGCAAGTTAAGGAAGAATGGCAAAGCACTCAGAGATCAGGAAATGCCAAAGACCAGATGGACAACTTGAGTCCAAAAATATGTGCATTATATTTTAAAAATTGATTTGTTACATATATCCCAGTAATCCATATGGGAACATGAGAAATGTTTTTAGACCTTTAGTCTGCAATAGAAACAGTACCCAATTTTATGATCGACGATGTAAATTTTATGGAATTTAGGTGTCATACTTTGAATGAATGCAGTTAGATAAAAATATTGAATGATTTGAACATTGGGCTGCCCTCTGACAACCTGTAATCTGGAAGACTCTCTTTTCTAAAGTAGGACACATGGCAACTGTATTTTTTCCAGGTCTGATAGATGGTCAAGGCCTCATGGTTCTGAGTTTTACAGCTATCTGTATGCTGCCACATCTTGAGGCAATTCTGTAAGTTAAAATTGTTACTACAAGTCACTGCTAACAATACTGTTGTTGGTATGTGGCAGGTTAGCTTATTAAATGATAATGCTGATCATCATGCCGTTGCATTTGCTCAAAGTGTGCTGCAGTCTGCCTAAAACATTTCCTTTGCCAGCAAGAGGAATTATAGAGTTTGGGTATTACTTTTGATTTGGGTTGCTGAGTTTCATGGGCTATATGGCCATGTTACAGAAGCATTCCCTCTACTTTTGATTTACTTGGAGTGGATTAACACTGTAGAAATAATGCAGTTAGACCCTACTTTAATCGCTATTGCTCAATGCTATGGAATCATGGGAGCTGTAGATTTGCAAAGTCCTTAGTTTTCTGTCAAAGGGTGCTTATGCCTCATGAAACTATATATTACAGGATTCAATAGCACCGAGACATTTTAAAATTGTGTCAAACTGCATTAAAGTGTAGGTCCACACTTTGACTCTATCAAACCATGCACATCATTTCCCAGAAATGGGTTGGGTAGTAACATTTTCTTAGATTCAGAGAAAAACATAGAATTGTAGAATTGGAAGAGAACACATGTCCAACTCCCTGCCATGCAAAAAAAAAAAAAAAAAGAAAGCACAATCAAAACACCCCAACAGATGGCCATCCAGCCTCTGTTTAAAAGCCTCCATGGAAGGGGCTTCCACCACACTCCAAAGCAGAGAGTTCCACTGTTGAACAACTCTTACAGTCAGGAAGTTCATCCTAGTGTTCAGATGGAATCTCCTTTCCTGCAATTTGAACCCATTGCTCTGACTGCTGGGACCTCTTCATACTGGGCAAAAAAGCAAGAATGGGACTTACATTGCATCATCGCATTGCAGGCCTCGCCCACTTTCCTTCCAAAGTGGAGTGAAAGTTCTGAAAGGTGCTTTTTCCTCCACGACAGGGTGGAAAGTGTAGTTTGGGTATCTCCGATGGAGCTACCTGCACTTTCTGGCCCATTTCACCTTGTGATGGCAGAAAGGGTGGTGGGACAACATGTGGTGCTGAGCATTGCTGTCCTTTCTGCCATGTGATATGGGGGGGTGTGCCAAAACACCCTCTCCTGCCCCTCCATGTGATGAGGGTAGGAGGGAGGGTGCATGAGCATGATGAGCCATCACACACACCTTCCTTCCCACCAGCAATTGCTGGCGCAACGGCATGGCCCAAAAGGGCTGTGTGAAAAGGTCTCTAGTCTCTGGGGCACCCGAGAACAAGCTTGCTCGCTCTTCCTTATGACAGCCTTTCAAATATTTAAGCATGGTGATCATGCCTCTGCTCAACCCTCTCTTTTGCAGGCTAAATATACCCAACTCTTTAATCCACTCCTCGCAGGGCATGGTATTCAGATCTTTGATGATTTTAGGCACCCTCCTCTGGTCAGCTTCCAACTTATCAATATCTCCCAAATTGTAGTGCCTAGAATTGCACACAGTATTCCAGGTGAAGTCTGACCAAAGCAGAATAGAGAGGCACTATTACTTCATCATTTCTGTAAATCAAAATTGTGCCAGAATTCTGTCCTCCATCAATTTTCATTAAGACAATTTAATCACACACACATTTAGCGTGGCTATTCTTAGCTGCACATTTTACAATCTTGGTGAAAAATCCACACAATAGATGTGAGAC
The DNA here is from genome assembly GCA_030556195.1 of Anolis apletophallus. Taxonomy (NCBI): domain Eukaryota; kingdom Metazoa; phylum Chordata; class Lepidosauria; order Squamata; family Anolidae; genus Anolis; species Anolis apletophallus. The sequence goes on along the minus strand of JARBWK010000012.1, from coordinate 83,034,183 downwards.
ATGAGCCAAGTATAAGTTGAAAGAAGACATTTAAACTAAAAGCCATTTCCCCTGGAACACAAAGGCATTTTCCCCATGGAAGACAATTTCCACTTTTTGGAAACCACAATAATTTTGGCTTCAAGATGCTTTGGAAACAATCCTTAGAATTTTATATGGGGATATCCGAGTGCTTCAAACTCCTGAAAAATCAGCCACTTATTGCAGTGGTTAAAGGTGGCTATATAAGCCAACTTTATTTTAATGCTTGAGTTTTAAGGGAACATAAATGCCTTTGTTTGCAAGCTATGCTCACAACTGCTCCAACAGCATAATTTTTCTCACAATACCACTTTGTATACACTTTGTACAATGTTTGTATACTGCAATGCTGCTGGTATAAACAGTGTGGGCATGGAAAATGAAAAAAGTATTTTTCATGCAAAGAAAGGCCTCCTTGGTGGCCTGAAATACTCTGTGTTTTGAAAATATTTTTGGGGGTGGTATTATAGAAGAGTGCCCTCCTGGAGAGCATTTTGCCTGCACTGCCAAAGACATAACTCTGGGAATAGAAATGGAATGTGACTTTCTGATCACATTAGATACTCTGAAATGGGTGCTACATTATTTTGTGTGATTCTAGTATAAAGGACAACTTCAAAGGTATCGTTAAAAGCAAGAGGCATCTGGCATCTTTGCAGCTGTCAGTCAGCCATTTTAAACAAACACACAACTTCACTACACAGTAGAGCAGGCATGGGCAAAATTTCTAATTTGGGGGCTGCATGGTGGGCCGGAGAAGGGTGGGTGGACCTGGAGGGAGGGGATTCTCTCCAAATCCCCTCCCTGCCCTTTTATCCCCTTCCTGTTCTCATTCGGAGGCAGAAAGTGAAAGAAAGACAGGATCCCAAAAGGGTTGGCCTTGGTCAGGATGAGATGGTGGATAGGAGAGAAAAAGTGCCTCTGACACCTCATATTGCCTACTTCTGATATAGAATCCTATAGCTGGAAGACACTCCCAAGAGCCATCCAGTCCAACCCCCTGCCATGCAGGAAGGCACAATCAAAGCACTTCTGATAGTATCTGCAGAAAAGCCTCCAGAGAATGAGTCTCCAAGGCAGCCTATGTCAATCTCCAATCGTTCTTACTCTCAAGAAGTTCTTCCTAACCCTTTCAGTCAAATTTCTTTCTTTGAACCCATTGCTCCCTTGTGCCCTGGTCTCGAGTGCAGCGGAAAGTCAGTTATCCTTCTCTTCAATGGGACACCCTTTTAAATTTTGAAACATGATTCTCATGTTCCCTCTCTACCTTCTCTTCTCCCAGATTAACATCCCCCAGGAGGAAAGGAGGAAGGAAAAAATGAAGGGAGGGAGAAAGAAAGGGAAGAAGAGAAGGATGGAAGGAAGGGGGGAAGGGAATGGAGGGAGGAAAGAGAGAAGGAAGGAAAGACAAAAAGGAAGAAAGGAGAAAGGGAGAGGAATGAGGGAAGGAAGAGAAGGCTGGAAGGAAGGAAGGGTGGAAGGGAATGGAGAAAGGGAGGGAGGGAAAGGAGGGAGGAAAGACAAAAGGGAAGGAAGGAGAAAGAGGAAGAGGGAAGGAGGGAAGAAAGAGGGAATAAGGAAATAGAAAGAGAAAGAGGGAAGGAAGGAGGAAGGGAGAAAGTGGTAGGGAAAGAAAGGTGGGAAGGAAGGAAGAAGGAAAGAAAGAAGGATAGGATGGTGAGAGAAAGGAGGGCCTGAGAAAAGAGCCCAAGGGCCACATCCAGCCCCTGGGTCTGGATTTACCCATGCCTGCAGTAGAGGGTTAGTAAAAATGTGGCTAAAATATAAATAAGCACAGGCTAATGTGATAGTAAAACTGGAAAGAGAGGGAGAGAGCAGGACTGTAGAAACAATTACCTGTTTCTGGAAGGTAATCGACATCTTGGAAATGTTTTTCCTCCGCAGGGCTGCTGGCCCCTATACATCTCTAAATGAAAAATAACTGTTTATCATATTTTAGTTTAGTGATACAACTGCATTCTCCATAAATTCTAATAAAATGTTTTTAGCACTCATGCTTGGATCCATGGAGGCAATGAATGAATCCAGGGAGGCAATGAATACTTCATTAATAGTCTGTTCAACAAAATGCTTTTTCAGAAAAGTAGAGCACTTGAAAATGTTTTCATGATGGATTTTATTGTGTGATGTAGTGGGGTCGGCTAATTGTCAATCCATTCTACTTGCTTGTAGCCCAGGTAGGATCATTAAAATATCCTAATAAAATTTAGAAGGAGCCAGTGTGGTGCAGTGGTTTGAATGTTACTACCTCACCACATGGGGCAGTTGACATGTCGTAGGATGCTTCTGCTCTGGTTCACCCATGGAGCCCCATGCCGCCTATCAAATGATGTACAGTGACTTCCAGTGGAGCTCCATTGGTGAACTGGCATGGTGGCATGGCGGGATGCTGCCAACCCCAACATAGATGCTGCCCAATGTTCCATAAGGAACAACAGGGCTTTGGTGCAATGGTAACGCTTCCCCATGTGGGAAGGGGGAACATCAACTGGCATCTGGAGCACTGGAATTGCCCCGTTGCCACTCTACTGCCACCATAATTTGCCACGGAGACTGACATATCATGGCGCTGAACCTCATCCATGTTATGAAGTGCACAGACTGCAACCCTGGAGACCAGGGTTTAAATCTTGCTGAGCCATGGAAACACACTGGGTGACCATGAGTCTCAGAGGGAAACAAAGGCAAACTCCCTCTGAAAAAATCTTCCAAAGTCAGTGGCGATCTCTCATGTCCGAGTATGATTGCCTTCCAAGTTTAAGGTCTTGTATACTTGAAAGTATACAACGATCCTTAACCCAGGTCATTTTTAATTGCTGTATTTTGATATTTGAATGATGTTTTATGCTCTGTTTTTATTTTGTATCGCTGCTTTTACCTTTGATTTTCTTTTTTGTGCTGTGAGCCGCCCCGAGCCCACTGGGAGTGGCGGCATAGAAGCCGAATGAAATAAATAAAATAAATAAATAAAGTAGGAAGTCAACTTCTGGCCTAAGCATACCATATAGCTGAAGTAAGTTGAGTGTAAACTAGTTTTGCACTCCAAGGTCAGTTTGTAGCAACTGAAGTAAGTGGAAGATAAAGTGGAGAAGAGGAGAGAGAAACTAGGACATTTGAAAGGCAGCTGAAAATGAGACATGACAGCTGATTAACGGAAACTTGATCTGTGGAATCAGAAGAATTGAATGATATAGCATTCCTAGAATTAGCTTGGAGAATGAGAAACGGATTTTAAAATAAGCATTGCCACATTTTGGCACTTTTTAGACAAATAAATTTTCATATTGCAAAATTCAGAGAAGTATAAAATCTGAAGAATAATTGCATTCCAGTCTGTGTATTAGTCCAGGAAGTGTGATTCCCTTTGTTTGTTTTAAACACATGGACCAAATAAACTGAAGCAACCCTACACTGACCATATTGCATGTCGCCTAATTCAGAGACCCCACAGATCCTTACTCTTCATTGTTTTATGAGAACTCTGGCAACACTGGACTCAACAGTGGTGTATAAGGATAATCACTGTAAGCAGTGTTCTGGCCTGCAGCATTCTGAAATTATAAAAACCAGTCATTTTTTGCTTTTCAAAGGGACTTGTAAAGCTCTGCTTGGGAGCTAAGAAACACACAAAAATGCTTCATTTTATTTATATATATGCATTTTATGAGGACAGCTTAAAGTTGTTTTAAAGTTTTTAAGGAACCAAATGAAAAAAAGATCTATTTCTTTACAAGTGGTGGTTTAATCCTGCTGGTAATGTGGTTAGACTCCAGATGACTCTCCCATGGGATGGGGAGGAGCCCAGCCAAATGTGCCTTGCGTTGAAAGGTTTACAAAGAAGAAACAGGTCACATTTATCTGGCTGATAAATGGATTCATTTCCACAGCCAGAAGGAAGAGCATTCATATGAAGCTATTTGTTTGGTTTGTTTTCTTTTGAGGAAAAGAAAAGCCGTGTCCTCCCCATTACCTTCCGATTGGTGTTCTCCAGGGATAACTGTTCTCCCCAACAGCTCCTAAAGGTAATGTACACATTTCATCAGGACCCTCTGGATTCCATTATGGCCCCTTTCTTTCTTCCAGTAATGATTTGATCCAAATGAAGTTAGCAGTTTTAAGAGGATGAAAGCACTGTTGATTTTGATGAAATGCAGGCCTACAAAGGAGCTCAGGCTATGAAATTATTGCCGCAGTCTTAATAGCGACTTAATGACATTAAGACACTCTAAAGACTGTGGCACCTTAAAGTCTAAGAAATTTATTGCGGCATGAGCTTTCATAAAGCCAGACCCCCAGGAAGCGTATGCTGCAACAAATTTGACAGTCCGTCATGCCACATTTCCTTGTTTGGAGTAGGGCAAACATAGTTTCTTTTTTGGAAGCTCTGTTGAGGTCCATGTGACACCAGCTGAGGCGGTAAGTTTGTTTGGGAGTGAATCACTGCAGGTTGGAGATGGTTGAGGCAAAGATCTCCTTTGTTAACAAACCTTAGTGAAATATTATTACACATAGAAAACTGGGGGAAATGGTACAGTATAACTGTTATCTTAGAGACCATGTTTAATGAGGTTTTTACAAAGCTTGGAGAAAGCCGTGTGATGCTTTCACCATTTACATATCCACGATTCAAGAAGAATATGAGCTCAAGGTTATGGGGACATTTTGACATATGGAAATTTTAATATCTTAGAATTAATGTTATATAGTTTTAAAACATATAAAGCAGAACATTAACTCAGCCATCCACAAACTATTTTCCTCCAGACTATAATTTCTGTGACACAGATAGCATGGAGGTGAGAATTGACATCCCAATCCAACTGGACAGCACCATCTTTGAAAAAAAAGTATATTTTATTCCGATAACTGCAGAGTACAACCATATATCTCAGGTGGATCTTTTTTTTGAGAATAAAAATTTGTTGGAAGTAAAGTAAATCATGGGTACCTGAAATACCCTGAAGTCACTAGATCCTATCTAATTTGAAATCAAATTAGGGTCAACATTGGTTAGTATTTGATGGGAGATGCTTCCATCTGTGCTTCAAGCCATTTCTGGTTTATGGAGTTGCTAAGGCAAACCTATCACATTTTTTTCTTAGCAAGAGTTGTTTTAAAGGTGTTGGTCATTGCCTTCCTCTGGGACTGAATGTGGTATGCCCACTCAGTGCGTTTCATGGCTAAGCTAAGATTCAAACTCTGGTCTGCAGAATCATACTTCAACAATCAAACTATAAGAAATCTAAATATATGCTCTGCTTAAATTCCTATAAAGAAGCATGGAAGCTAGCAGTTAGTAAGCACAGGCATGAAAAAGTTGCTAACTCATAATACCTGGCAGGGTTTGTTGGACTATAACAAATATGTGTCAGCTAAACTCCCCACTTTTATCCTGCTGCATGCGATCATAGTCTGAAGATTATCTATTCTTTGAAATGCTGTTGGAAGAAATAGTTTTATTGCAAAAGTATGGCTTTTATCCAATCATTGAATTTATAACAAGTGTGGAGAACCTGTGGCCCTGTGGATGCTATCGGGCTATAACTCTTATCATTCTTGTCCCATGGCTGTAGGAAGTTGGGGGTCTGGCAACTTCTGGAAGGTCACAGTTTCCCGACTCTTGGTTTCGAACAAAAATATGCAAATATACAATGAATATTAAAATGAATATTAAACATTCAGTAATATCTCCCAGTTGTAAATTTTACCAAAATAAATTAAGTTTACAGATTAAGTATAATTTGACATTTTCTGAAAACTTGTTCTTTGAAAACATAAAACCTGAAAGTAAAACATTTGACGAAAGCAAGCAGTAAGTGACCTGGCATTCATTACGTTATATGGATATATGGCACAATACTTTGAAGACAGACAAAAAGGATTAGGATGGGAGAGAAAATAAGATATTTCATACATTTTATTTTGTCCTTTTTGCTGTTTTGTATTAGACAAGGCTCTCAATATACATTCTTAACAGTGGAAAAATGTGTCTCATGGGGATTTGCTTTATTATTGCATTTTTCTCTATTGATGGAAAAACTTTGGGTATTGATATGAAGTGGAAAATGTCAAGAAAAATTAGCTGAAGAGATTGATATTGTAAACTGAAATGGGAAACACATTTATTTATATGTCACTTTCCTTTGCCAAAGGCTTATAGTACAGGTGAGCTGAAATATTAAAATATAATGAATTACTTTTACTTTCTGTTCTCTTCTTTTAGATGTTTCTCTGGTCTGAGTTCAGAAAATTCATATTACACCTGGTTAAGTTCATTTCTGTTAGTGATGTCACCTACTTAAAGATTCCTCTGAAACTATTTGGTATGGAAATCTCTTTGTGTGGAGTCCTTGTGCTTAATTAACACCCCCCCCCCCCTGTGACTGTTTTTCCAGACATCATCTAGTTTTAGGCATGTACCAAATGCCCGTTTGGGCCATTATGAGACCCAGATCCAAGCTTTAATTTGTTTTTACTTATTAAAACAAGTTACTAGCCATTATATAAATTGAGTTATAGACCAAAATGTACAGCCACTCCTTGGCCCACTACTTTTGGACAGACAAGCTGCTCCAGTTCTAAGTGAATTACGCCAATAGACTTTATCGCTTGAGACAGACAAATTGGAATTGAAGCCCTATCACATGATGCTATGGATGACCCACTGCCAGTCTGCCTCCTCCAAGCCTCCTCCCCCTCTACTGATAGGCAAAACCCCTCAATGTTCCCATCACTTATCACAGTGTTTCTCAACCTTCCTAATGCCGCGGCCCCTTAATCCAGTTCTTCATGTTGTGGTGACCCCCAACAATAAAATTATTTTTGTCGCTACTTCATACCTGTAATTTTACTACAGTTATGAACTGTAATGTAAACATATGATACGCTGGATGTGTTTTCATTCACTGGACTAAATTAGGCAAAATACCCAATATGCCCAAATTTGAATGCTGGTAGAGTTGGGGGTGGGGGGTTGATTTTGTCGTTTGGGAGTCATAGTTGCTGGGATTTATAGTTCACCTACAATTAAAGAGCATTATGAACTCCACCAATGGTGGAATTGAACCAAACTTGGCACATAGAACTCCCATGACTAACAGAAAATACTGGAAGGGTTTGGTGAGCACTGGCCTTGAGTTTTGGAGTTGTAGTTCACCTACATCCAAAGAAATGAGCACTTGGCATGGACTCAAATGATGGATCTAGACCAAAGTTTGTTGCTGAGATTTATAGACTCCTACAATCAAAGAGCCTCTTGCCCAAATGAATGGCCAAACTTCCCACACAGAACCCCTAGTGGAGTTTTTTAGGGGGGACCCCTCTAGACCCCTTGACATTTGGAACTTGTAGTGAGATGAGGCTGACTCTGCCTCCATTTATCCAAGGCAGGATTCTCTTCTCCCTCTTCTCCTACAATCAAAGAGCCTCTGTGAACCCCACCTGAGAAAGTCTGGTTTGACTGTTGTGAATTGGGTGTTTTACCAGCTCTTTGCCTGCAGCCAGTTTGACTTGATGGCCAGCTTGGGCTTGGGGGGGCTTGTCCTGTCAGGGGATCTCTATCTTCACAGGTGCATCCAGTGTCTGTTGGGGGACTGTTAAAAATCCTTTCCGTATCCTTTTTAGCCACCTTTCTCAAGATCTTCATGTCTAGCTTACTTTCTGCTCCTCTCTTTTTTAAGATGTCCTGCTCTGTGTCTTTTGCACCCATTGGTCGATGTCCGATGAGGCTTTCCTCATGGACAGGCCATATGAGGGAGCTCTTCCAGCGCTGGGCATCAGAAGGTACTTGGTGATGACCTCCATCCCTTGGAGCCAGCATATAGAGGGGCTGGAGCACCCTCCTTGGCAAAACCCCATTGTTGCTGGATGGTCCTCTTATTAATGTGGAATTCCAAGCCACTGGAGATCTTTTGGGAAAGGAAGAAGAGCTCCCCTTGAATGGTGTTGATCTCCATCATGGGCTTCTGATTTGAAAGTGTTGGAGGAGGCTCTGGCAGTCATCTGACAGTTTGGTATGGGTCGGAATGTTCATGTTGGCTGGCCAGTACAGCAGTTATGCAAATCTGCCCTTATTGGCAGCCAATCATGTTGTCAGAATGTAGAGGCTGGGGGAGTCTTTGGCAGCCCCGGAGGATGCTGGGAAATGTAGTTTTTACTCGTTGTTTTGGGGGCCTTTTAGGTTTTGGGGGGGAAAGTTTCTTTGCTACAAACGTACCTTGCTTGAGGCCTATTTCTGTTGGCAAGTTTTGTGTTTCTGCGTTGTAAGGTTTCTCTGTTTGAGGTAGTCTTCACATGATGACTGTTCCTTTATATATATAGATTGTATCGTAATATTTGTCTTCTTAATTACCCATTGCTAGAACTGTGGAAATGTTTTTTTAAAGAATAAAAATAAATTATGGAGCAGTGGAAGGTGGAATAACAAAGGCAAGTGGAAGTCTGATTACGGGAAAATGGATCAATGAGTAGGTTGTTAAAGCCTGTGAAATCGCTGAGGATGAGAATGAGGATTTTTTGGTTGAGCCTGGTGTTTTTGTGGGGGAAAGCAAAAGTGCTTTTTGAGACAATGGGACTGTTTTGGGTAGATTTGTTGTTGGGTAAACAGACAGTGATTCTCATGAGAATCAGCTAGGGAATTACTCTGAAAGGAATGTGGGGGAAACAGGAGGGTTACAAATAAACCAGCGTTTACAAATCAGATGGGATAGTGCAAAACAGAGATAAGTTTGGTGTTTCCAGAGACTGAAAGATAAACCAAGGGGACCCAGGTGTGAGAAAGAGTGATGTCATGGACCAGATGGAGTATTCTTAAGGAATTGTAGTCAATGTTCAGTGGGGAGATCAACGTGGGGTTTTCATGTGTCAAGTTGCCTGACTGGGGAGCTCCAAGTTAGGAGTTCTGTTCTTGGGTCTGTATCTTGTTCTCCTGTTTAAGTTCCATGCCTCCAGTTTGGATTACAAATCGTGTTGAAGTTTCAAGCCTTTGGATCATGGTCATGCTCAAACCTTCAAGCTTTTGGATAATTCTAGTTTAAGTGCAACTACCCTTAGATTACAGTTTCTTGCTTTTGTCTTATGTGATTTTTGAAATTCCTATTCAGAATTGGTCATTGATTTTTGTTAAGCTTCTGGAAATCTAGCTCCTGGGCGTATTTTGAAACCATTTTATATTATATACACTTTTCTTAATAAACGTACTATTCTTGTTTATCTGTGTGGTTTTTGGGTGATAAAGAGATCAAGTAGGTGGCTGGGCTACAGCATAGATACAATTTTATGAATGAAGGGAGATGTGATATTCAGTGTGCTCATGCTGGAATGTGCCTGATATTGGTGATTGCACAGCTTTGTGAAACAGCAGCTTTGTTCAATAAAATACAATGGAGTGTCACACTGGTTCTTTCTACAGAAATGTTAGGATATAAATGAGAATAATTAATCATGAACATACAATGCAAAAAAGTGGAAGATAATTAGCTAGTTAGTTTGGAGAAAATTTGTGTCTTTTTTGACAATATCAGAATGAAAACTGAAATAATTTGAAACAGTTGTGACAAATGACAGAATGAATATATATATATATATATATATATATATATATATATATAAAACACTATTTCACAGGAACAAAGTAGATTTTTGTAGACAATTGTAGACAATTGCATGTATTATTCAGTGTTCACAATGGATTCATTCTTAAATTGCCAAAGTACCACTACACAATCTCAGGAAATAAATAGTAAACACAGCCATCTGGGAATGGAGCTATATGGCCAAGCATGTATACTCAAATGGAAGACTTGGTGCAATCAATATACAAAGATGTTCAAATCTACAGAAAAAGACACTGTTACAATTCATCCAAAGAAGTTGGAAACATTTCAAGAATGATTGAAGAACTTATTCAAATTGTGAGCCAGTGACAGAAAAACCAAAAATGCAGCTAGGGGTGTTGGAGAAAGCCAAATGAAATCCATTTGGGACCAAAAATATAATCTTCCAACACAATGGGTTCTATGTATGGTTGGACACAATGAGCAGCCACAGAATGCATGGGCAGATGGAAAGAATCACCAGTTAGCAAATGTTTCTGCAAATATTTTTTCAGCACTAGCATCTTCTCTGCTCTCTCAATCCTTCTCATCTTCTCTTGTTTCTCTCAATTTTCTTTGACCACCCAGCTGGAATCAAAGTATATGGTTAGTAGTAAACCTACTGTAACATGCCATCTTTCTATGACCCAATAGTTATCATGTAACTATGCTGACAATCTAGTCCTTTCACACATTTATAACATTTTACACCAAGGGCTTTATCATGCAAGGTTGACAAAGTGGAATTTTAGAAGGATAATAGTCTTTGGCCATAATTGCACAACACTGTGTGTCCGTTCTGCTGCTGCTTTATATTGCATCTGTTAATGTAGTGCACCTTTTCCTTGATGCATAAAACCAGTCAATAACTACCTTATCACACTGAGAAAATTCCCAGTCATAGGACACTTCAACCTACGACTGAAGAATCATTCAGGGTGTGATATATAGCCAACATTCTGGTCATTTGGTTCTAGGTCTTAAAGTCGTCGAAAACACACAAACAAAAATCTTAAAACCAGTTTCAAGACAGCATATGAATCCAGTTAGATGAAAAATAATAACAAAAACCAATTGTTTTATGATTCTATGTTTATTGTAAAATCTGTTGTTGCTATAAAACTCCAAAACTCTTATATCTGTGTATGTAGGCTCTGGCCCACAAAACCTCATGTCAAATAAAAACAGTCATTAAAGTTCCATGGACTCTTGTCTTAATTTTTTTTACCCTGGTGGCTTAGTGGCAATTTGCAATGGTGACAAAGTGGTTATTATGCTCATAAAATAAGTTCAAGTTTTCTTATATATTTTATGTTATTGCAGCTTTGGACATACCTAGTTCAAATAAGCTCTACAATTTGTTAGGTCCAAATGAGGTCTTATAACACCATGTAACACGATTTTTGTTTGCGGGTTACTAATGTAATTTTCTAATTGGTTCTGTCATAAAAACATGAAAAGGATTTATTAAACTGCAAAAACTTTGTTTTTGCAGGATATCCTGCAACACATTTTGCTATAGTTTTTCAATGTATATCTCACTGAATCTCAGCCAATTCTACATCGTTTGTGGCAGCCACAAAAATGAAGTTTCTGGAGTACAACAACTACTTTCAAAATGAGCACCACACAATTAAACAAGAAATAACACTTTCAAACTAGGAACATAACTTTAAAAAATGGTTACATAGTGTAATTTGTGGTATCAAAGAAATTAGATGGACTGAAAGCTAAGGTTTGAGCTGTCTTGAGAGACAGGTTGTAGATAAACACACAAGCCAACACATGCAAATACTTGATATCTACTGTGGCTTTGGCTCCAGGACCCCATGTGGATGACACATTCCACTAAAGTTTAAGTCCCATTATGCACAATAATGTAATAAAATGGTATCTCTGATATATGGCAAAATATATGCTGCAAAATTTCAATTTGTGTAGCACCTTTCAATTTGTGTAGCCTGAGGATGTGGACAGAATCCTTGGAGAGGTGTGAGTTACCACATTTATTCTAGATCAGTGGTTATCAACTTGTGGATCCCCAGATGTTTTGGCCTACAACTCCTAGAAATCCCAGCCAGCTTACCAGCTGTTAGGATTTCTGGGAGTTGAAGGCCAAAACATCTGGGGACCCACAAGTTGATAACCACTGTTCTAGATCCTGGCTGATCAAACAGGCCAGAGGGGAACTGGCAGAGTGAGTGAAGGTGATGGCCAATGTCTCCATGGAGCAAGGCAAAGGACACAGTTGTGAGACCTCTATTTAAAAAGCCATCCCTGAATCCTTTTATAATGGACAATGATTGGCCAGTGTCAAACCTTTCCTTTCTGAACAAGGTTATGGAGCATGGGGTGACCTCAACTCCAAGGATTTCTGGATGAAATGGATTATCTGGATCCATTTAAATTTGATTTTAGGCCTGGCTATGGAACAGAGATAGCTTTAGTCGCTTTGGTGGATGACCTACTAAGAGAACTAGACAGGGGAAGTGTATACCTGTTGGTTCTCCTGGATGTCTCAGCAGCTTTCGATACCATTGGCCATGGCATCCTTCTGGGTTGTCTCACTGGGATGGGACTGGGAGGCACTGTCTTCCTGGAGAATGGTGCTGCGGGACTCCTGTTCAAACCCCTGGCCATTGACCTGTGGGATTCCTCAGGGTTCTATTTCCCCCCATGCTGTTTAACATATACATGAAAATGTTGGGAGAGGTCACCTGGAGTTTTGGAGTACAGTGCCACCCAGCTCTACTACTCCTTTCCATGTAATGCCAAGGAAGCTGTCCTAACCCTAAACCAGTGTCTGCGATCAGTAATGAACTGGATGAGGGCAAACAAATTGAAACTTAATCCAGACAAGACAGAGGTCAATAGTAAGGCAAATCAGGGAATATGTACCCAGCCTGTGCTGAATGGCATCATACGGACCCACTGTTTGGGGGTCATCCTGGACCATGGGGGTGCCTCTGAAGAGTGCTTGGAAACTTCAGCTGGTCCAAAGAGCTGCAGTCTTGGTTGGTCACTGGGGCTGGCCAAAGGAAGAGGACAACCCCAATATTGCAGCAGCTCCACTGGCTGCTAGTCTGTTTCAGGGCACAATTAAAAGTGCTGATTCTGATCTTTAAAGCCCTATTTGGTTCTGATCCAAGCATTAATAATAATAATGTAGACAGACTACAAACAGATGCATAATACCATTGCTCAGATGATTAATTGGAACTTGTGCCTCAAATACCATCTGCCTGTGATAAAGAACTGGTGGGATCACAAGCCTGAAAAAGTTACAGAAAATGAACATGTTAAATTACTCTGGGACTTCCGAATTCAGACTGACAGAGTTTTGGAGCACAATACTCCTGACCTCACTATCGTGTTAAAAACGAAGTATGGATCATCAGTGTTGCAATCCCAGGTGAAAGCAGGATTGAAGAGAAACAACTGGAAAAGCTGACACGATAAGAAGATTTAAAGATTGAACTGCAAAGACTCTGGCACACGCCAGTAAAGGTAGTCCCAGTGGTGATCGGCAAACTGGGTGCGGCACCTAAAGATTTTGGCCTGCACTTAAACATCATCGGTACTGACAAAATTACCATCTGTCGGCTGCAAAAGGCCACCTTACTGGGATCTGCATGCATTATTTGCGGATACACCACACAGTCTTAGACAATTGAGAAGTATCCAACGTGTGATCCAATATAACAGCTAGCAGAGTGATCTTGTTTGCTGTGGATTCATCTGGTTGTGCTTCTAATAATAATAATAATCATCATCATCATCTTTATTTATACCCTTCCACTATCTCCCCAAAGGGACTCGGGGCAGCTAATATGAGGCCAAACCCAAAAATTACAATAAGGCTAAATAAATGCATACAACAGAACATACAATAAAATACATAACATCAAATAAAATGCAAAACAATAACAACATAATACAGTAAAATAACACAAAATGTATGATGACACAAAAGTATGCAAGGGCCAGATGCAATTATTAAAAAAAACCTGGGTGAGATATAGAGTAGGGTACCTAGTGGGAGGCTTGGAGGGAAAAGGGAGAACAATGAGAATAATCTTCACTGAGGGATGAGATAAAGTTCAACAAAAGGACAGACTTGTACTAGGCTGGACAGGGTATGGGGATTATTGTTCATTCCCCAAAAGTACATCGGAAAAGCCAGGTCTTTAGACATTTCCTAAAAACTGCTAGGGTAGGTTCTTGCCTGATCTCCCTGGGCAACGAGTTCCAAAGCCAAATGGCCACCATGGAGAAGGGCCTCTCCCTCGTCCCCACAAGCCACATCTGTGACAGGGGCAGAAGCGAGAGGAGGGCCTCCCAATAAGATCAAAGAGATTGTGCAAATTCGTAGAAGGAAATGTGGTCATGGAGGTAGGTGGGTCCCATACCGTTCAGGGCTTTGTAGGTGATAACCTGCACCTTGAATCGGGACCGGAAAATAAATGGCAGCCAGCGGAACTCCTTGAATAGGGAGGTGGACCACATTCCCTTGTATGAACCTGTCTGGGCCCTGAGATCTTCAGGAGAGGCCCTTCTCTTGGTACCATCTCCATCTCAAGCTCAATTGTTTGGAATGAGGGAGCGGGTCTTCTTGGTAGCTGCTCCTTGACTTTGGAATTCCCTACCCAGGAAAGCCAGAATGGCCCCCGCCGTGCTGTCCTTCTGGTAGCAGGCTCCAGACAGGCTTTTAAAGACAGTTTTAAAAATCATGTCAGAGGCTGCTGTGGTTTTATATGTTTTTTATGAATTTAATCTGAATTGTTTTTAATACTAATGTTTAATACTGTTTTAATATTTGTATATTTGGATGTTTAAAATTGTATTTGTTGTTAGCTGCTTTGAGTATCTTTATGGAGAGAGAAAGAGGGATATAAATAGACATTACTAGTAATAATATCAAGCTTTCCCTTTGGGATTTTTAAAAATCTGTGCAATGGAGTAGTCTTATGCTGTTGTTTAAAATATCATTTGAATTATTTATTTATTTTTAAAACATTTATATTCCGCCCTTCTCACCCCGAAAGGGACTCAGGGTGGAGCACAGCATATATGCCGCAAACATTCAATGCCGGGACATCATATGCATACATGAACATTAAAAATATTTATCTCAGTATTAAAATACACTGTTTAAAACCATCTCGATCATCCGCATCAAATCTAATTGTCCTGGTAAGGTTTCCTATTGCCGCTTTATTGCACTGTTCCAAAAGCTTGGTCTCACAGCCAAGTTTTTACCATCCTTCTGAAAATACCTGGAACTAACTGTCTAGGTGAGAGAGAAAACTAATCCATCCAAGGGGATGTGATACACTTAACATTTATATCTGTGTTGAAGGAATAAAACTAGGATGCATGGCACACTTTTGTCATGCATCATGCCACCATCATTTTCCCTGCCTAGGTGAAAGAGTTGTTATCTGTGTCTTCAAATTGCTTGTTCTTGGATGATCCCATTAATTTCAAAAAGTTTTCTTAAACAAGGAATATTCAGAGGCGGCTTTACCTCTGAAATATATTATACAGCATGTGGCAATCCTAAATCCAAGAACAAACCAGGCCTTCTCCACTTAGCTTTCAATATCAGACAGTATTTGGTGTTTTTATGGCATTTTGGCCCTCATTTTTCTCTCTATTCACCTCTTTTTGATGCTGTTTGCTGACCAATTCAGAGTGATAAGCTGGTCGCATATAACATGAGACCTTTTCTGTACCTGAACAAGAGGCAATGCACAAATCCAACTTTCTGCAAAGTAGCCTCTTTGCAATTCAAATGCTCTCTCTCTCTCTCTCTCTCTCTCTCTCTCTCTCTCTCTCTCTCTCTCTCTCTCTCTCTCATTTACAGTTCACTTGTGCTTATATAACTGTAACTGCAGGAAACTTTCAGACTAAGAAATAGAAGAAAATTGGTATTTGCCCGTAATGTAATGTGAAATGGACAGGAAATACCTTATTTTAGGCTTAAAGTATGCATACACATTTTCAGAAGGGAACCCTAAGACCTTAATATGATCCACATTAAAAAATAACTCATAAAATTAATCAGCTGTTTCCCATATGGTCTTAAAAATATCTTCCAATAAGGTAAATATGTGCAAATGTGATTTTTTTGATTGAACAGATTATTTAATGTTTTCTTACTTTTTGGAAAGATAGAAAGTAAGATGGTTATCGGAACAGGAAAAAAGGGGGATTTTAATTCAAAGTGACATTGCCAAGTTCAAATAACATTCTTAGCTTTTGATATTTTGCTCAAAGATGTAAGATTTAGAACTATTTCCTAGCTTCAGCTGCAATGAATACGGTGGTGGTCGTGACTTCAAGAGGAGTTTGCCCTTGTTAAAAATTAAGGGCTGGAGGGTTTGGGCTTTATTGAAAACATAAGCCATAATGATCAATTTGGATAAATTAAGCTTCTGTAATTACTTACAAGTGACACATTTTAAGAGCCTCAAGGGCTCTATGAAATCATGAGCATAAGATTCAGCCTTGAATGTATAATCGAATAATCCAAGATATCTCTGTGCTGTCCAGGCACATAGCTCTTTCCATGTGGGAGGTTTTCAGCAGCAAAAAGCTTAGGTCACATCTTGAGAAGGTATCACTACTTTTGCCTGAGCCCTTAGAAAATGTTGATAATTGGTGTGATTTTTTTTAAATCAGATATACTTTTTGATCGCTCTTGGTGTCCAAAAGTGTCAGCTAAAATATGGAACCTCCATCCATGGTTGATACCAAATGAGAGGCTCCCTCCTGGGCACACAGAAGACTGGGTGATTTGTAAGGTGCTGAACAGACTGAACTCTGGCACCACGAGATGCAGAGCCAACCCTAAACAATGGGGCTACAAAGTGGAGTCCACAACCTGCGAGTGTGGAGAAGAACAAACCACAGACCACTTATTAGAATGCAACCTGAGCCCTGCCACATGTACAATGGAGAACCTTCTTATAGCAACACCAGAGGCACTCCAAGTGGCCAACTACTGGTCAAAGGACATTTAATATAATGCAAAGTTTTTAAACTTTGCTTTAAAAAAATGCATTACAAATGTATTGCTCCTGATACGATAAATAAACCTGGTTTGCTCCTGATACGATAAATAAACCAGATATACTTAGGGTACATCTACATGGTAGAATTAATGCAGTTTGATACTACGTTGCCATGGCTCAATGCTTTGCAATCATGGGATTTGTAGTTTTACAATCTTTAACTTTCAGTGCCAAAGAGTGTCGGTGCTTCAACAAACCACAAATTCCAGGATTCCATAGCATTTTTCTGTAGAATTGCAAAATTACAGGGTTTAGGTTGTTATTATGAAAATCCACTATTCCATATTTAAATATTTTAAATATTTTTTTAAAATATACTTGTGAATGGATCACAGAGGGGTCCTATTTAGTTTTGAGCTTCAGAATGTCATTTGCAACATGTACTTTTGAAAACACAATGCTTATTCATATTTTAACTGTTTGATTTTAATTTTAATTGTTTATATATGTTCTATGACATTTATTTATTTATTTATTTATTTTACCCCGCTCTTCTCAACCCCCGAGGGGGGACTCAGAGCGGCTTCCAAAAGGCATAATTTGATGCCTACATCACAATTGCAGTATAAAACACAATATAAAACCCTCCAGCATTTGACACTAAAATACATTAAAATACAATTATATTCACACATCTTATGCATTCACCTATGTTAAAAACAGTGTTCCATCCATAAAAGCATTGAGCCCTATTCACCATCTTTCCATTAAAACTACTAAAGTGCTGTCCTGTGCTACTATGCGAACGCCTGGTCCCACATCCAGGCTTTCACTTTTTCCTGAATGTCAGGAGGGATGGAATTGATCGTATGTCGCTAGGGAGCGCATTCCACAGACGGGGAGCCACCACCGAGAAGGCCCTCTCCCTCGTCCCCACCAGCTGCACCTGGGAAGCCGGTGGGAGCGAGAGCAGGGCCTCCCCGGATGATCTTAAAGTACGAGGTGGGACGTAGCGGCAGATGCGTTCGGACAAGTAAGCTGGGCCAGAACCGTATAGAGCTTTAAAGGTCAACACCAGCACTTTGAATTGAGCCTGGAATTGGACCGGCAGCCAGTGGAGCTGACACAACAGGGGGTGGTATGCTCCCTGTATGTAGCTCCAGTTAGTAGTCTGGCTGCCGCCCGTTGGACTAGTTGTAATTTCCGAACTGTCTTCAAAGGCAGCCCCATGTAGAGCGCGTTGCAGTAATCTATTTGGAATGTGACCAGAGCGTGGACGACCGTAGCCAGATCAGACTTCCCAAGGTACGGGCGCAACTGGCGCACGAGTCTTAACTGTGCAAAAGCTCCCCCGGCCACCGCTGAGACCTGGGGCTCCAGGCTCAGCGATGAATCCAGGATCACTCCCAAGCTGCGAACCTGCGTCTTAAGGGGGAGTGTAACCCCGTCCAACACAGGCTGTAACCCTATGCCCTGTTCGGCCTTTCGACTGACCAGGAGGACCTCTGTCTTGTCTGGATTAAGTTTCAATTTGCTAGCCCTCATCCAGTCCGACACAGCAGCCAAGCACCGGTTCAAAGTCTGGACAGCCTCCTTGGTGACAGGTGGGAAGGAGTGACAGATCTGGACGTCATCTGCGTACAGGTAACACCTTACTCGAAACTCCGAATGATCTCTCCCAGCGGTTTCATGTAGATGTTAAATAACATCGGGGACAGAACTGAACCCTGAGGGACTCCACAAGACAAAGGTTGCGGAGCCGAACAGGTGTCACCCAATAACACCTTCTGGGTGCGACCTTCCAGAAAGGATTGGAGCCACTGCAATGCAGTACCCCCAAGCCCCATATCTGCAAGGCGACCCAGAAGGATACCGTGGTCTACGGTATCGAAAGCCGCTGAGAGGTCCAGCAGAACCAACAGGGACACACTCCCCCTGTCGAGTTCCCAGCGTAGATCATCTACCAAGGCGACCAAGGCTGTTTCAGTACCATGTCCCGGCCTAAAGCCAGACTGTGCCGGATCAAGATAATCAGTGTCTACCAAGAATCCCTGGAGTTGCGAAGCCACCACACATTCCATGACTTTGCCCAAATAGGGGAGATTGGAAACTGGCCGATAGTTCACTAATTGAGTGGGATCCAGTGATGGTTTTTTCAACAGCGGTTTTATCACAGCTTGCTTTAAGCTGGCTGGAATTTTGCCCTCCTGTAAGGAGGCATTAACCACCACCTTCACCCACTCTGCCAAAACCCCTCTGGCTTCCTTGATCAGCCAGGATGGGCAGGGGTCTAGGATGCATGTGGTAGGCCTCGCTTCCCCAAGGATCTTGTCCACATCCTCGAGCTGAACCAATTGAAACGAATCCATTAAAACCGGACAAGCAGATGCTCGTGTCACATCCCCAGAGACCGCTGTTAAAGTGGTATCGAAATCGGAACGGATCAGCGCCACTTTGTCTGCGAAGGCCCGAGCAAACTCCTCGCAGCGTACCGCTGAGCCATCAGGGATCTCGCACTGTGGCGGATTTAGTAGTCCTCTGACGACTCGGAACAGTTCAGCTGGACGGTTTTTAGCAGCGGCCACCTTGGCCGCAATGGATGTTTTTTGTGCAGCCTTCATTGCTGCGTCATACATCCTCAAATAAGAGACCAGACGCGCATGGGCTGATCCGCTCCGCTTCCGACGCCACACGCACTCTAGCCTCCTCTTTTTTCGCTTCATTGCTGCCAGCTCCTCAGTAAACCAAGGAGCTGGTTTAGCTCGGTTACTCGAGAGGGGGTGTTCTGGAGCGATCGTGTCAATAGCCCTCGTCATCTCCCTATCCCAGAGAGAAACGAGAGCCTCAACAGGGTCACTTACCGAGGAGGCGGGAAAATCCCCAAGAGCCGTCAGGAATCCATTCGGATCCATAAGTCTCCTGGGGCGGACCGTTCTAATGGGTCCACCACCCCTGCGGAGGTGGAAAGGCACAGTGAGTCTAAACCTGACCAGGTGGTGGTCAGTCCATGGCAAAGGAATGGTGGTCAATTCCTCCACTCCGCCACCTTCTTCCCATCCCTGACAGAAAACCAGATCTAGCGTGTGTCCTGCACTATGGGTGGGACCCGATATTAGTTGAGACAGGCCCATGGTTGCCATGGCAGCCATGAAGTCCTGAGCTTCACCAGATAGAGTGGTCTCGGCATGGACGTTGAAGTCCCCCAGCACAATGAGCCGTTGGGACTCCACCGCCAGGCCCGAGACCACTCCGGCTAGCTCCGGTAGGGAGACTGTAGTGCAGCGGGGTGGTCGGTACACTAGCAGTATCCCTATCCTGTCCCGGTCACCAACCCTTAGGCCGACACATTCGAACGTGGTTGACTGCGGGATGGGGCACCTGGTCAAGGGATGGAATCCTTATAGACCACTGCGACTCCCCCCCGCCCCTCCCAGTCTCGATTGGTGCTGTACGGAGTAGCCCGGTGGACAAAGCTGAGAGAGATTAACCCCCCCAGCCTCGTTCAACCAGGTCTCCGTTATACAAGCCAGGTCAGCCTGTTCTTCAAGAATTAGATCTTGAATTATTGCTGTTTTACCATTAACTGACCTGGCATTAAACAGCCCCACTTTCAACCGGGAGGGGCCGTCTTCCTGGGTACTCAGCTTAACTCTGTCAGGAGCCCGATTCAAATTTATTAAAGTTCTCGCACAAATTTTTGGTCGAACTGAAAATTTAGAGCGCTCGTTTTTAGGTTGAATTGACGATTTAGATCCATCACGAATTCTAGGCCAAATTGACGATGTGGGTCTCCCTTTCCCACATCTTCCCCTACCTGTCACCACCCCAATGGGAGCTCCCCGCCCAGGGTCCATCCCTCCTGCCTGTTCCCTCCACATATCACTTGATTGAGCATCTGACATTGAATTGCTGAGAAAGGCAGACTATAAATATGGTAAATAAATATATAAGAAATTATTGCAGTACTTAGCTATGTTCGTTGTTTGGTTTTTTCCCCTGTAGCAGCCAGAAATATATTGCAAATTGGGGACCTCATAATACTATGCCCCCCATAATGTTTTGAGAGCTAGAGGAAGGTTGTGGGGTGACTCAAGTTGCCCAGCGAGCTGTGCACTCACCCTTCTTTTTGTGTGATGGGAAGGAAAGGATGGATGAATTGCTACAGGGTTCATGGCTTCCTATCTCTTCCCCCAATCAGATGGAGGAAGCATGAAAAATTCATTAAAAGGAGAGAAAATTGTGGGAAACATACTTATATCAGAAGTGCTGCCTGTGATCAGGCCCGGATTACGCGATTGTGGCACCCTAGGCCACACTCTTGAAGCGCCGCCCCTGCTCCGGGGGGCAGGGCCGCTTGCGGGGGGTGGGGCTGCTTACTGGGGGCAGGGCCGCTTGCTGGGGCGAGCAGCAGGGAGGGGGCGCTTCTGCTGCTGCGCGCATGCACACTTTTCCCCCGAATTTTTTTTTAAAAAAATTGAATTTTTTTTCTGAATTTCTTTTTCGAATTTTTTTCGAATTTTTAAAAAACTTTTTTGGGGGGTCCGGATCTGCTGTCCCCCCCCCAAAGGTGCCACACTAGGCCATGGCTTAGGGTGGCCTTATGGGTAATCTGGGCCTGCCTGTGATGTAGAAATTTGAGGCAGCCGACACAAAATCTCACAAACTTGCCTCTTCCACTCTTCTGCTAGTTCGTGGCTCAACATCAATAATAGAGCACATCTTTGGTTCTGAGGCGGTCCTTGGCATATATGATTAGAAGACCAAGTAGCACTTACTGTAAAACATTTTTGATGGACAACCTGAATAACCACTGCCAGGCAGAACAGATAAGATTGGATGAACCAGATGAATATGTCTTCTGTTTAATTCTATGACTTTAACAAACAGTTTCTTGTTTGTTATGTTTCCAGAGAGTTCAGGAAAGAACACTTTACCTCAAAAATTCAACCATTTTCCAAGTGGCAATGAAATGAAACACCATTTCAAAACAAAAATTTGCAAACTTCCTGTTTTGACCATTGTATTTTTATACATGAGTTAAACCAATTGATGAAATATAGCTATCTGGTCCAATCCCATCAAAACATAATTAGCAACAAGAAAAAACAGGGTTGTTTTTTTTAATTAAAAAAGTTTTACCAAACTGAAAGACTCAAAGATTTGAGGGGAGGGGATGTGTTAGTAAATCCTTCATTCAGGTGACCTTTCCCTGAATTTTGGGAGATCATTTATATGGTTTATAGCATTATACATGTCTTTAAAACTAGAAAGAGGTGGATTTGTTAAAAATTGACAAAATGGAAGAACAAAAGCAGAGTTCATACTCTAAAACAGTGCTGTCCAACTTCTTCCGACCCAAGGGCCAGAAGAAGTGTCACTGATCACCTCGGGGGCCGTAGGTGATCAGTGAGCAGGGGGGGGGCCCCGTGTGGGGGGGGGGCGGGGGCGGCGCCAAGGGCAGCGCATCATGCCAGGCCTCTGACGCGCTGCCTTTGGTGCTGCCTACTGCTCCTTTTCGCCGGCTCCCCCGCCCTTCCTAGGAGCAGAAGGCGGCGCCAAGGGCAGCGCGTCAGAGGCCTGGCGTGACGCGCTGCCCTTGGCGCCACCTACTGCTCCTTTTCACCGGCTCCCCCGCCCTTCCTAGGGAGGGGAGCCGGCGAAAAGGAGCAGAAGGAGGCGCCAAGGGCAGCGCGTCAGAGGCCTGGCGTGACGCGCTGCCCTTGGCGCTGCCTACTGCTCCGTTTCGGCGTGGAGAGAGGGACGGAGGGGGCGGTGCAGGGAGGAGGAGCTAGCTCTCTTCCTCCTCCCTGCCCCCCCTCCCCCCCCGGCCGCCATTTTTTAAAAAAAAATTAGAATTTTTTAAAAAAAATTAAAATGGCAGCCGGGGGCATAGCGGGGGCCGTGTCCAACAGGCTGGGGGCCGTGTACGGCCCCCGGGCCGCCAGTTGGACAGCCCTGCTCTAAAACTATGCCAACGTTAATGCATTCTATGAACCTCTTTCAAGAGAGACATTCTAATGGGGGCAGACTGTTTTAACATTTCTGAGAATTTATAGCTTGCTTTTTTGCTCGACAGGAAACTCTGGGTGCTTCCCAGAGTTTCTGGATCCTGGGTCCTCATCCCCCCCCCCCAGAAAGTGTGTGTTTTCTGGTCTGGGTGTCCAGATGTGCTCCCAGAACTTTCCAGGAAAACACCTGGACAATCTAACCCCTCCTGTGCTGGAGCTCTCCTGGCACATAGAAATCATGCGCCAGGAGAAAGGGGAGGAGAGGAGGAAAATCTCCCCTCCCCCCCGCTCTTCTGCTGCATCATTTCTACGCTCCAGGAGAGCTCCAGTGCCACTCTAATGGAGGCTGGGTAAGTTGTTTTACTTTTAAAAGGGGTTTTGGGAAGAGGGTTGGTGTCCCCATGGTTTTCCGGGCTAATTTAGCCCAGAAAACCCTGGGCCTACTGTCTGGGCTGCCCCCCCCCCCCGAACCTTTGAGGGAGCAGTCCAGATAGGGGAAGTTGTTTATCCGGTGCCTTCCAAGAAGGTGTGGAATAAACTCACTAACAAATTAATTTGCCAAAAAGCAGGGTTTTTCTGGTTTGTGGCAAATTAATTCCTTTTTCTTTGGGATGTCATCTGGGCGGCCCCCTTTTAATTGTGGGAACTTCTGGATGAGCCCTCCCAAAGGAGGCTGCTAAGACATTAATTTCTTCTTTGGTGAAGCTGGATAAGTATACAAGAGCTATAGTTCAACAACATTTAAAGCAGTGGTTCTCAACCTGTGGACCCCGAGATGTTTTGGCCTTCAACTCCCAGAAATCCTAACAGCTTTCTGAGAGTTGGGCTTTTTGAGAGTTGTAGGCCAAAACTCCTGGGGACCCACAAGATCCACTTATCTAAAGAGACATATGGTTTCCATCTATTTTTTTTCTTTAGTGGAGAACCAGTTCTTCTGGAAGCTTCCAGGAATGGTAATTCACCTTCCACATAGACATATGATCCAGAGTATCAAGGCAGATAAGCCACAATATCTGCTTTGAACTGGGTTATCTGAGTCCACACTGCCATATAATCCAGGGCCCTTCAAAACAGCCATATAACGCAGACTATCAAGGCAGAAAATCCCACAATATCTGCTTTGAACTGTGTTATCTGAGTCCACACTGCCATATATTCCAGGTCAAAGCAAGTAGTGTGAGGTTTTCTGCCTTGATATTCTGGGTTATATGGCTGGGTGGAACTGCTGCGTGAAAGATGATCATGTATATTTCACATAGCAAAATCATTTGATGATTTCCCAACTTTTATTCAATTTTAACTCACATTCTGACAGGCTGAAACCTTCAACAGATCTCAGGGCATGGACTTCCTTCTCCAGGCTGCAGAAGAAGTGGGAAGGAATCTCAGGGGGAGAGCGCTGCCTTGAAAATGTGTATGCTGTTCATTTGTTGTTTCTTCTTCTTCTTCCTCCTCCTTCTCGTCCTCCTCTTTGAATAGCATGTTCTATAGTATTCTATACAACTGTGGTTGATACTTAAGGTATCATGCTAAATGACATCACCAGGGTTCACCTCCTGTTACATTGTTTCAGATTTGTTATGAAATTTCAGAGCATGGGATAGTCCAGTCCTGGCAGGTCTTATATGTTTCTGCTAATGCTACTTTAACTTGTATTATCCTGTAATTGAAGCAGAGTTGATTCTTATGTATATCTGTACAACTTCTTTTTTACATTGGAGTTGGAAGTTGTTGGAATGCTCCTCAAAATTTGAATAACTAAAAAACAACAGCGGCGGTCAATTGCCATAAACGTGAATACTTTAAAAAAAAGTTTCATGATGCTTCAGGATAGTACCCAGTCCTTAAAACGTTGCAAAGCTGAAACAGGGATCACATGCCAATGAAGGGAATGCAACTATGGCTTCAGTTTTTCCAGGGGATCAACTTGATATAGCAACGTTTTCATGGTATGTGAGATAAGCTTGTTGCTTAGCAAAGTAACGTAACCTACATATTGGCCCCTAAAAATCCCCCAAAACAGCATTACAGATTCACAGGAAATGCAAAATCATGAACGCCAGGTGTTGCTCTTCTACCCCAGGAGATTCTATTATGCATAGAATGACTTTCTTTCGTCTCTGAGAACAATTTGCTACATGCAAGTAATCCTCTATCCCTATCCCTATGTAATTCCAAATCGCCAGGAAGTACCAAACATCTTTTTGTTCAGAAGGCTTCACATGGGAAACGAAAAGAAATCATGCCTCATGAAAGGATTGCTGACCCCTCTGAGTCCTAGCCTCCCTAACTAGACATGTGAGATTTTAAGTAATTGTTTTAAGTTGTTATGTTTTAATTATGTAATTTTAAGTATATGTCATTTTAGTCTTATATGTACTCAAGGCATTGAATTGTGCCTTTGTTGTGAGCTTCCCTGAGTCCCCTTCGAGGTGAGAAGGGAGGGATATAAATGTGGTAAATAATAAAAAAGTGTAAGCTTAATGGACAAAAGTAATATAAATACTAGGCATGAGAAAAAAGTTATGAAAATTAAATGATTCGGAAGAAATTAGTAAGAAATGCTACTTTTGAGTATTTCCGCATCTGGAACGCCAACCAGGAAGTGGACTTTCTTTATAGAACTTCGGGGGCCAGGATTTTCTTAAGTATCGTTATTAGGTCGTAAGGGAGGGGCACCCTCCTTCTCTCTCACCACCCTCCCGCCTCCCTTGCCAATAAGTATTATGGCAAGGCAAGCCCTAAACTCGCTCCTTCTTTCGGCTGGAAGCCTGGAAAAATGTAAACAGAGAGGTTTACTCAGAAGTAAATCTGCAAAGGAAGTAAACAGAGAGGTTTACTCATGAGAAAATCCGCAAAGGAGGGCACTTTGGATGAAGTGCCCTCCTTTGTGGATTTACTTCTGAGTAAACCTCTCTGTTTACATTTTTCCAGGCTTCCCTGCCCCTCCTGCCTGCCAGGATCTAAAGCATCAAAGAGTATTGGGGTAGTTGCACACAACACGTGAGAAACCACCCTAATGTATAATAGAATGATTGCTAACTTATAGAGTTAGTGCCTAATATAAGTAATCCAGCAGTAATAACAATGGGTATAAGAAGAGGTAAAATTCAAACCGAAGTATTCTGACTGTGGTCCCTCCTCAAGCGGTGCAAACTGCAAATGGCTCTTCTCTATGAGCCCGGGAGGCAGCCTCTCCGGGAAAAGCCAAAAGCCCGGGCACAGCGTTTGCTGCCTGGGTGCACATACATATTCTTTGGGGGGGGATTTGCTGCAGAATCCCGGGCTCATAGAGAAGAGCCCGTTTGCACCACTTGAGGAGGGACCAGTCAGAATACTTCGGTTTGAATTTTACCTCTTCTTATACCCATTGTTATTACTGCTGTATTATTGCATGTGCATGGAATGTAGGTATATGACCAGTTGTATTACTTATAATATTTAGGCACTTACTCTATAAGTTAGCATTCATTCTATTATACATTAGGTTGGTTTCTCACAGGATCTAAAGCGTGCCAAGCCTTGATGCGCTTTAGATCCTGGCAGGGCAGGAGGAGTGGACGGGCCCTCCCTGCCCCTTCTGCCTGCCAGGATCTAAAGCTTGAAGAGGCTTCATGACGGGCCAACTTCAGCCCTCCAGGTGTTTTGGACTTCAACTCCCACCATTCCTCACAGCCTCAGGCCTCTTCCTTTTCCTCTCAGCCTGGGCAAACTTGGGCCCTCGCTCCTCAGGATCGGGGTGAGAGAGAGGCAGCGAGGAGTGAGGGGGCTCCTCCTCCTTTTTTTGCTGCTTCCAAGAATAGAATACCCCTTCCTCCCCTCCCTCCCTTCCTCCATCCCTCCCTCCTTCCTATTTGGAGAGTCCCATCTAGAATTCAGTGTGATTTATTCAAGTTTTGTTTACAACTCCCAGAAATCCCAGCCAATTTACCAGCTGTTAGGATTTCTGGGAGTTGTAGGCCAAAACCATCTGGAATGCGCATGCGCTGGCATACGAACTACTAACGAATTTCATTAGTAATTACGTTACATTTTAGAAATTTTTGGAAATTTTTTTGTAAGTCTTTCTATTACTAATAACCCCCCCCCTTAGATTTTCGATTCCCTATTTTTGGGTTCTAAACCATGCCTAATAAATACATGTAATTTGTTGATGGGATCATGTTTGTATCACTAGGTTCATAAGCACAGGACACTAATGGCCAGTGGTTAGTGGTTTGAGAGAGATTAATATGGTACAAGGGATGAGAAAATCTGATTGTTTAATTTTAATTGTGCTTCTCAGAATCTCAACAGCACTCAAATCTCATCTAAATTCTCCATGTTTAAACATTCATTTGCAGACATTAATGTATAGTATCTTTTAATACATTGTTCCCATGTGAATACATGGAAGTGTGGCTTTGTACATTTTTCAGTTGTATTCCTTAAGTAGGCATTGTGTACATTTTGAAAAAAGGAAATGAATCTGATGATGTAAACCTCTATCTATCATCTATCTATCTATCTATCTATCTATCCATCCATGGTCATCATGTCCAGCTTTTTGAGCCACTCCTCATAGGGCTTGTTCTCCAAACCCTTGATAATTTTAGTCGCTTTCCTCTGGACACATTCCAGCTTGTCAACACCTCCCTTCAATTGCAGTGCCCAGAATTGGACTCCAGGTATGGCCTGACCAAGGCTCATATATATGTGTGTACACACACACACACGAGAGAGAGGGGGAGGGAGAGGGAGGGAGGGAAAGAGGGAGGGAAAGAGGGAGGGAGGATACATTCTTTAAATATCTCAGATAATAAAAATTATTCTCCCAACTCCTGTTAGGCCCCTTCCACACAGCTGCATAGAATCCACATTGACCTGGATTATATGGCAGGATGGACTCAGATAATCCAGTTCTAACCAAATATTGTGGATTATCTGCCTGGATTATATGGTTGTGTCAGAGGGCCCTTAGTTACATATTATATCTTGCTGACTGGACAAGTCTCTGCACTTATAGATATATCTGCTTTCTTGCAGCTATATACCTGTTACTTGGGTTATTCACCTGGATTTGCATTCACCCCCCCCCCCTTTGGCTATTTAGTCAATTTCTTCCCTCCCCTCCCTTGCCTTAATTGTACTTCTTGACCTATATCTTCCATGAAATTCAATAAATATGTTTTTAAAAACAAGAGGAAGTTCCAAACGTTTAGGGCACATAAATGCCATTCCATGCCTTTGTAAGTCACAAAGCTGCCATGAAAAGAACATAATTGGATATATATCCCCCCCCCCCCATTTTTCTTTAGAGTCCACAGAATCCACCCACCTGGGATGAGTAGGAAATATTAGAAACATATTTAACAGTTAGCCAGCAAGTTTAAGGATGCAAGACAATTTGCAGCCCAGAGACAGACCAATGGTTTATTCTTCAAAGTTTAATGTTCATCCAAAAGTCAACTGTAACTTGTTGGTTTGTAAAATCATATCCCCTATAAAAGAGTTTATTCATTATGGTATCCAATATTATAAACAATCTTCTCCAGAAGGACCTCAGAGACAGACCACAGTTTAATTTACACTGTAACTATTGGTTTGAATCATATCCCCAAAGAGTTTATTCATTATGGACAATTTTGGCAACTCTTCTTGACACAGCATTCCAGTTCATGATGTAAAGATAATCAATTTTGTCATTGTTACCTAAAATTCGCTCTTTTGTAAGGGTCAGTGTATTCACAGATACTACCCTACAGTTTTGGGATGAGCTTGACAAACCCAATTACAATTTTTTAATGAAAAAGTAACATATGTAACCTGCTTTAGAAATAAAACTATAAACACCCGCACCCCAATTTGTTTATGAACATCAGGAAATTATCTCCACATTATGTTTTGTTTTTTCTTTAGGAAGACTACAGTCGGGGCTAATTGGACCATATCAGTGCTTGAGGACGAGAATGATGATAAGCTTGCTCTCTTTCTGGCAGCTTTGATATATTGCTGAGCCATGTGCATGTTCTTGATTTACAAGTTTTGCTTCATGTATAAGAAATAGCTGGACCGTATATTATAAATGGTACATAGGAGACGTTCTCATCTCAGTGGCTATGGCCTTGCAGATTTCCCAGCACCATGTCTAGTATATTTAGGTTTTTTGTAATATAGGGTGATGTCATTCTAGTCCATTTGACTCTTCAGTTACTGCTAAAGTCCTTCATTACTCTATGTAATATAACTCTACGTATACTAAACTATATAGCAAAGGGGCTACGAAAATCTGCAGAGCTCAATGTGCATCTCTAGAGCTTAATACACACTAGGGGTCCTTCCATAAAGCCATATAACCCAAAATATCAAGGCAGAAAATCCCACAAGATCTGCTTTGAACTGGGTTGTCTGAGACCATACTGCTATATAACCCAGTTCAAAGCTGAAAATGTGGGATTTTATTCAGCTGTGTGGAAGGGCCCTATAACTCTCTTGCTAGTGTCCTATAATACATTGGTGGACCATAGTGTATCAGGGACTTATTTACTTACTTATTTACTTAGGCGATCCCTCGTTGTCCAAGGATGATGGTCTTCCAGGTTCGTTGCACTGGCAGTGGATCCAAAGGTTACTGTGGAGCCCTATTCTTGATCTGTATCTTCTCCCACAGTGAGGGCATTGGTTTCCAGGTGGAAGGCGGTCCCGGTCAGGGTTGGCTTGATGCACCTTTCTCTTGGCATATTTCTCTCTTTCACCCTCCATTCGTGCCTCTTCAAATTCTACAGCACTGCTGGTCACAGCTGACCTCCAACTGGAGCACTCAAGGGCCAGTGCTTACCTGTTCTCAGTGTCTATGCCAGAGTTTGGCTTTGAGCCCATCTTTAAATCTGTCCTCCAACATTCTGTTTTCCGTTCTTGAGTTCGGAATAGAGCAACTGCTTTAGGAGACGGTGGTAGGGCATTCGGACAACATGGCCAGTCCAGCGAAGTTGATGGCGGAGGAACATCACTTCAATGCTGGTGGTCTTTGCTTCTTCCAGCACACTGACATTTGTCCACTTGTCTTCCCAAGAGATTTGTAGGATTTTTCAGAGGCAATGCAGTCTGTTCTTTCCCCCCTTTTTTGAAGAGGGTGATGATGGTGGCATCCTTCAAATCTGCTGGGATTTTCTTGGTCACCCACACTTTTTCAATGAGCTGGTGGAGTTTTGTCAGCTCAGGTCTTCCCTCTTTAAAGATTTCAGCAGGGATCCCATCAGGTCCGCTGGCTTTGTTATTTTTTTTGTTGGCTGATGGCATTGCTGACTTCTTCCAAATTAGGCAGTGCTGCAAGCTCATCCCTGGTTTGTTGTGGGATTTCTGAGAGAACCTCTTCAGCCACATTGGAGCTGCGATTCAGGAGGCTTGGGGAGTGTTGTTTCCAATGTAGTGCAATTGATTTTTTTTTGTATCAGGAACTATACTGGATCTGTCCTTGTGTTCATTAGTCTCTTTCCTTATTTAATCATGCAATAACAGCCCACTCCTGGATAAAGACAGTATGAGATCACCCAATTTTAATTACCACATATATAAGTCCAGTTGTAAAGACTGATATATAGCATTCTACCAATGGATAGACATAGTAATTGTTCAGGACTTTTGCAAAAAGAATGACAAAAGAATGCAAAATGAATGACATAGTTCCTCCATCCCAGGCTCACTTATTTCCTGCCCTCCCAAGCCTAGAGAGGGCCGGCAGATCAAAGTTGTGGGATGTATTCTGATTGCTACTGCATGATAACATCTCTATCATCATGGACCAAATAACAGTGCACAGCTGGCAAGATTATAGCCTTCCCAATACTCACCTGTTTCCCTTTGTATTCATATTGCATGATGGGTCAGCAGGGGGAAACCGGAAGATGATCATGGAAAGCTGTAGCTTCTTGATCCTCGCTTGGCTCTTATCCATGTTGTGCAAAATGGGGGCCAACAGGGCTACAGCCAAAAAAGAAGAGGCTACAGCCTCATGATCTTCACCGTGCTGTTGCACCGTGGACACTGCGTTCAATCTGTAATGGTCCTGTCTAGTCATACTTTCTGCTTAATTATTAATTGTTTTTATTGTGTTTTAAACTGTTGTCTTATTTATGTTCAATATATATTTTTGTGAACCACCATGAGCCATTGGGAATGGTGGTATATATGTTTGAAATAATAAATAAATAAATAAATAATAAATAAATAATATGGGCAAGAAGCAAGAGAATATCTGAAAGCTTGTTGCCTCCTGATCCTTGGCTAGTTCTCTCTTACCTGATGTTCTTTCCCCAAAATTATGCAAAGTGCAATCTAGGGAGTCACGTTCCCCCATGAGACTTCATAAAGAAACCATAGTTTTCATAGACATCTGGCAGTGTGGAGAAAACTGATTACGTTATTCATTCTCCCTGCAGGAATGGATAATTTAACACAGCACATCCCTATTCCAGGCCACGGTTTCTGGTGAACTTCAAAGGCTACTCAAAATACTGTTCTCAAAATACATTCAGTACAATGTACAGTTGGATTACAACAACCTAAAAAGGATATATTGCCTCACAGATATAGGAATCACCTGCTACCACAGCCTGAGGAAGAACACCAAATAATAATAATAATAATAATAATTTTAATACCTCGCCTCCATCTTCTCAAAGGGACTTGGAATGGTTTACATAGGGACAAACCCGGTAGAAACATAGATTAAAACATGACACAATGGAATAAAATCAAAATAATAAAAAAATAAAAAAAACATATCACAATCATTTCTCAACTTTATAAAGAATAGTACCCCTGGGCAGACAAGTTATTTTTTGCAATCAGAGATAAGAAAACAAACCAAACTCTCTCTGTCCACCTCCCTGGCAAGAAAAAGGTAATAATAATAGTGACAATTGGTGACTTTGCACATTAGCTCCATCCATATCTAATACTTGAAGCAACGACCTCATTTTGCCCAATAATAGGATTGGCTTTACATATTTTGGTGGTCCTCACCAAAAATCCCTTTAGACTGATCACTATTTCCCCTCTTTGACTGTGACATAATAACTTGTCTGAGGCCACACAAAGAGCCGATTACACTGAAGTTTCTACCCACTGGAGCAGATTTGTATAAATGTCTTACTCAGACTATGGGGTTTCTATTGCTCCCATTGGGAGAATATTCCACAGTCAAATGGATCTCATTCTTGTGGGGAAGGGGATTGTATATATTTCATGGCAGCCAGCCTAAATTCTTTGTTCCGTTCCATCCCTATCTGTTCTAATTACATCCTTTGGACCACCAAAAACTATTCTTCTTCCCTTTTTTGTTTCTTAAACACTTCAAATACTCCTCAACAATTTGTCATTATTTAGCCATGCTATGCACATTTCCTTCCTTTCATCTTTCTTCATAAGTCAGGAAAGTCTATGGAGCCACCATAGAGATGTAAAGCTTGATGAATAAATCCCTTAGTGAGTGTGATTGATACAGCAAGATTGTGGTGGCTCAGAAGAAGCTGCCAAAATGAGAGAAGAAAAGAAAGAAATATTAAAGAGTATTTGCTTACATTTTGTTCTTCCCTTTACCATTCAATTATATTTCCCAGTCGTAGTTGTTTATGTTTTGGAAATGTTCAATGGGACTGCCTTTCA
Source organism: Anolis apletophallus (assembly GCA_030556195.1). Lineage (NCBI taxonomy): Eukaryota > Metazoa > Chordata > Lepidosauria > Squamata > Anolidae > Anolis > Anolis apletophallus. The sequence continues at coordinate 83,001,879 of JARBWK010000012.1, read as the reverse complement.
ATAGCTCACAGTTTGAAAAGAGACATTCTTTTTTTAGTTTTGTAAACACTTTAAACTTTTTGCAGCACATAATATGAGCTAACTATTGAACTACACAAAGAGTAAAGTACAGTTAAAAGTCTTAAATGGAGTTCACTTCAAGTAGAATGTAGGTTATTATTCATAGCTGAGATTTTGCATAGTCAAAGGTCCATATGATAATGGAGCTCTATTGTCATAGTTGCCTCTCTCAATTTGATCCCCCCCTCCTTTCAACCCACCTTAGAAGTCAGGCAACCACACCAAACAAAGGAATTAGAAGGCACTGGAAAGTGGGGCATTGAGGAATGATACATCTAGTCTTCTCCTGTCAGCAAAGGGTGATGCTACAAGCAGCAATAGAGACCCTGTTTTCACTACAATGGTGACATAACTGTGAACCTGAACTGCAGTATTTACGATGTTGTAAGTCTAGTTTATGTGATGTAGTGGTTTGAGTGTTGGGCTAGGATTCTGAGGGACCAGAGTTCAAATCCCCATTCAACCGTGGAAACCCGCTGGGTGTCCTGGAGCAAGACACATTCTCTCCACCTTCATGAGAGCCAATGGCAACCCTGCTCTGAGTAAATCTTGTATACCCTGTGGTAGATTAATCTTAGGGACACTAGGAGTTGAAAACAACTTTATTTATTTATTATTCACTTTACCATTCCTCCCTGCAGGCTCGGGGCGGTTTACATAAAACAATAAAATACACATAAAACAGTTTGGATATATGAAAACACAAGGGTATGGACAGTATTATCAGGAGGTGCCTAGATTAAAAGCCTGCCTAAAGAGGAACGTCTTGCAGGCCCTCCGGAAAGGGGTCAACTCTGTGATAGCACGAGTTCCGTCTGGTAACTCATTCCATAAAGTTGGCGCCACCACAGAAAAGGCTCTTTGTATTGTTGTTGAAAGGTGGCAGGAGCGGATTGACGGAATCACCAGGAGATTTTGTTCTTCCGAATGCAATGATCTCGGCGGAACGTATGGGGTGAGGCGGTCCCTCAGGTACACTGGCCCTAGACCAGGGCTGTCCAACTGCCGGCCCTGCAGGTGTTTTGGACTTCAAATCCCAGAAATCCTAACAGCTGGTAAACTGGCTAGGATTTTCCTGGGAGGTGAAGTCCAAAACACCTGCAGGGACGGCAGTTGGACAGCCCTGCCCTAGACCATACAAGGTGCATACTTAAAGGTGCACAACAACACCAGCAACACAGACTAGCTTTCGACATTAATGATACTGAACAGAATGCCAGTCCATTTTTAAAAGGTGATATTTTTGTGGATATTGTAATTATTCCATACTCTGCATTCAAATTTAAATAGGAGAGCTTCTATACATATAACTGGATGCAGAGATGTTGCAGATCTATAACTCTACAAATCTGTAACTGCAATAAAAGATGCTAGATCCTATGTTTATTATATTTGTGATACCAGTTTCATGTCATTGCATCCCATGTATAAATAACAACAACAACTTTATTCTTGTATCCCACCGCCATTTCCCCAGAGAGACAAATGGCACAAAGTGCCTAAAAACCAAATATAAAATGAAAAAAAATTAAAAATACAATTACGATACAATACAATTACAAAAATACAATACAATTACAAAGTGCCTAAAAACCAAACATAAAATGAAAAAAAACTAAAAATACAATTACGTAAATAAAGCATATAAGCATAAAGCAACAATCAGCACTCAATTTAAAACAGCGCAAATGCACATTTATTTATCGTGTTAAAAGCAAAATGAGAGTACAGTTATAATGTCTTTTAAAAACACAAACAAAATTAAAAACTTGCCATTATACTAGATTTCCTTTGACCAGAAGCTGGTCACTTGGAGTGCTTCTGGTGTTGTTGTGAGAAGGTCCTTGATTGTGCATATGGCAGGGCTCAGGTGTGCATTGTAGTAGGTGGTCTGTGGTTTGCTCTTCTCCACACTCGCATGTCGTGGATTCCACTTTGTAGCCCCATTTCTTAAGGTTGGCTCTGCATCTCGTGGTGCCAGAGCAATCTCTTCAGCACCTTCCAAATTGCCCAGTCTTCTGTGTGCCCAGGTTCCGGTTTTTTGCCTGCCACTTTTGAATTCTCGCTTGCTGAGGTGTTCCTGCAAGTATCTCTGTAGAACTTAGAAAGCTGTTTCTTGATTTTAGGAGTTGACCTGCTGGCTGATATCCAAACAGAGGATGGGCTGGAGATGTCATTGCTTTGGCCCTTTCATTATTGGCTGCTACTTCCTGATGGATGCCAGGTGGTGCAATTCTGGCTAAACAGTATAATTTTGCCAGTGGTGTAGGGCATAGGACACATTAGAATTATATATACATGAGCACCATATAGGGTCTTTATTCCACAAAGCAAGCAAGCCAGCATTGAAGTATCAAAGGTGATAATACATATTACACGACACTCTGTGCATCCTTCTGTAAGTACACTCCCCCTCCCTGTCCCTAGCTATTACTGGGAAAAAGACATCAATAGCTCCCAGTTCTGCAACATTCCCATCATCTACTTTGTGCGATGCGTTTCCTCTTATTTGGTGCCAACATGTCAGTGGTAAAGTGAGATCATGGGGCAGGATCCCCCCCTCCCTCCAGCTATTACCAAGTTGGGTTTTTTCTTTTATTTTCTTTAATTAATTATTTATTTCTTATTTACAGTATTTATATTCTGCCATTCTCACTCCATAGGGGACTCAGGGTGGATTACAATGCACATATACATGGTAAACATTCAATGCCATTTAGACATACAACTTATATAGACAGTCACAGAGGCAATTTAACGTTGCAGCTTTTCCGACTTCATGAGGGTATGCTCGATTCCGGCCACAGGGGGAGCTGCTTCACTGTCCACTTATGACACTGAGTCCTTTGATGGAGTATTTCTTCATTCTTCTGCATGCTGCTGGAAGGTTTTATGGTGTCATAAATTTTATGGTGTCATAAATTATCCTCCCTGTATAAAGTAGCACCTAAATTTCCTACTTGATAGATTCAACTGCCTTTCAGGCTGCATAGGTTGACAGCAAGCTAGACTATTAATGGTCGGAAGTTTAGTCTGACCTGGGCTGGATTTGAACTCATGATCTCTCTGTCAGTAGTGATTTAATGCAGCTGGCTACTAAGTAGCTGCATCACAGCCCAGTCCAAATATATTGTTATATAATATTATATTGATATTTCCTTTTTTGTTTTTAAATTCTGGAATTGCGCAATTGGACTAAAATAAAAAATAGGAACAGCAGTAGTGCAAGAAGACAAAGTTCTGAAGATGTGTGGAAATATGTTCATGGGTTTGCAGGTTGGAGAATAAGCTACTGAAGAGAGGTGCGATATTGAGAGTACTCAATGCAGTATGTACCTGCTATCAACAATAGTGTGGCACTGGCAGTAGTGAAATAACAGTTCCTGTGATAAAATTCTTACAGTATTTATCAATGGCTACCAACTTTATAAAATTCAGTCAATCAAAAGACTTTTGAATGACTGGAAGGGCTATTGCCAACAGAAAGAACTCAAGAAGATGAAATCATTGAAAATATTCTGCCAATTCTTTTTCCTTTAAGGTTTTTAGAAGCTTTCTGGCTGCAAGGCCAAAGCAGGTTTCAGTATAAGAAACCCTGCTAGTGACATCCTTCTTTAGTGTCATAGTGCCTATTTATATATGGAATTAATGGGTTTTTTAAAATGTGGTTTTCATTTTGTTAATGTCCCTGAGTATTTTTTTAAAATGGACGAGCAGGGTGCTATAAATATAAGTAAAATGCATATTTAATATGTGAGGAGGCAAGACACAAATCAACTGAGGGAACATAAAGCTGTAACAGACTGCATCTATGTTGCACTCCACAAAAAAATTTCTACAGAAAAGGAAGAAAGGGTGATTCATTATTAATCAGTTCAACTTCAGAAACAAAGCCAAGCAATTTGAAGTAAGAAATCCCTTTTCTGAATTCGGAATCATGAGAGGGACACGTTTTATGAAAAACATAGACCTCTTTTGGCTTCATTTTCTCTTTGGGGCAATTATTCTCTTTCCCTCTATTCTGAGCTTTGTTTTGAAGATTTACAAGCAGGAAAGATTGTAAACCTTGTCCATCAGATAGAGATTTTTCCCTCTAATTGGGACAAGCATGATTCCTTGCGTTCCAAGTGGCCTTTACATACTCTCTGGCAACCAACTTTGTTCCCCCTTAGCATCAAATAACAAAACATTGTTTCCAGACATGGACCACAACTACATATAAATAGAAAGCAACAATAATTGACACAAGAAATATGAAGAATTCCATATAAACTTACAGGACAAAATGGCTATAATGAAGAGGGAAATGGCAGATGTTTTTCCTAAAGGGTCATAGGCTGCTTGCTTTGGGAAATGTTTCATAAGATATTTTCTGATGTTCTGTACACCCAGAATGGGCAAAGGACTCCCTCCACATTTTGTTGGACTGCAATTTTAAAAAATGTATTTGACATTGTGGAACTTGGAGGAAATGGGGATCCACAGAAAGAGAATTCGGACGCATGTTGTCTGTGGGTCACATTTTCCCCATCCCTGGTATAGTTCAATATAGTGAGCTCCATTAAACAATGAAAGAGTGTCACACTTTTCTTATTCCCCTATCTTTCATTTTAGCATGTTTTTTTAAAAAATGAATCACCGGATGATAAACACAGGTTTAAACTGCTGACACAACTATCACACCTGTTAGTTTTCTTGGACCTTTCAGTGGCCTTTGATATTGTAGCAAACAAACACTGGGGATTGCTGGTAAACAACAGTAATACACAGTTGCAGGGTGCAAAACAGTATCAAGAAGCAATATAGTTCAAATATATATCTCCAATATTATAAGGACAAATATTGGAGATGTGATACCTATTAAGGATTTTTCACAAGTATTAAATTACTTTTGCCATTTGGGACTACAGAACCTCATGGACTTGTTAGGTACGTTCTTTCTATATACTGTATATGTATATGTCATGAATAATTCATTGTCAAATGTTAGATGTTATTATGCTGTTGGAACACTTAAGATCAATATATTTTGATATATTTGAACTATATTGCTTCTTGATACTGCTTTGATATCGTAGACCATGGTATCCTTCTAGGATGCCTCACGGGAATGGGCCTTGTGGGTATTGTGCTGCAGTAGTTCCAGTCCTTCCTTGAGGATTGTACCCAGAAGATGTTGTTGGGGACAGCTGCTAGGCTTCACAGCCATTGTCCTGTGGAGTCCCACATGGTTTGGTACTGTCTCCGATGTTGTTTAACATCTGTATGTAGCTGTTGTGTGAGATCATCTGGAGTTTTGGAGTTTGGTGTCATCTGTACACGTATGACGTCCAACTCTACTATTCCTTTTCACCAGCTACTAAGGAGGCTGTTCAGGTTCTGAACCGTTGCCTGGCTGCTGTGTCGAGCTGGATGAGGGTGAACAAATTGAAGTTGAATCCAGAAAAGACAGAGGTACTCCTGATCAGTCGCAAGGCTGAACAGGGTATAGGGTTACAGCCTGTGCTGGATGGGGTTACATTCCCCTTGAAGGCGCAGGTTTGGGAGTCCTCCTGGACTCATCACTGAACCTGGAAGCCCAGGTATCGGCAGTGACCAGGGGAGCGTTCGCACAACTAAGATTTGTGAGCCAACTGCTCCCATACCTTGGGAAGTGTGACTTGGCCATGGTAGTCCATACTCTTGTTACATCCCATTTAGACTACTGCAACATGCTCTATGTGGTATTGTCTTTGAAGACTGTTTGGAAGCTGCAAATAGTCCAACGCGCTGCAGCCATGCTGTTAATTGGGGTGTTGCACAAGGAGCATACAACCCCTCTGTTGCAAAAACTCCACTGGGTGCCTATTACTACCGAGCACGATTCAAAGTGCTGGCTTTAGCCTATAAAGCCTTAAATGGCTCTGGCCAAACTTACCTGATCAAACGTATCTCCCATTATGAACCAGCTCTCGGCCCCACCGGCCTCATAGGTGTGGCTGATGGGGACAAGGGACAGAGACTTCTCGGTGGTGGCCCCACAGCTGTGGAGCTCCCTCCCTCCTGACCTTTAGGAGACAACTAAAGACCTGGCTGTGGAAACCCTTAAAGTGAAAATTGAAAGTTCAACTACCCAGGACTGTTTATGGACAATGGCTATGTCTTTGTATGATATGTGATGCTATTTTATGTGATGTGTTTAATAATGTTTAATGTTTTATCAGGGGAGGGTAAATTTCGATGCTTTATACTTTTTTATTAATGGCATTGAAGTGTTGCCAACAATGTGAACCACCCTGAGTCCCTTTCGGGGTTGAGAAGGGTGGTATACAAATACTACAAATTGTGCTGGTCTGTGACCGTAATAAAGTTTTGATTGATTGAAATACTACAAATAAATAAAATAAATGAATATTACTGAGGATTTTTTTAGAAGGGTTGATTGTGATAAATAAATATTTCCTTTAAAGTTCATTTTGATCCACAGGTAGGAATAATGTCTGAATGAAAGTTGTTTCAACAAATGTGTGTGGCTGGCTAGAATTTCAGTCCACATGATTAAAGACAGTGGCCGTTTGTTCTTCAGCTTAAGTATACTATTTACATTTCTGTGTTTGAACGCCCAGAAGCAAATAGGAAGAATACAAGGAAAAGACCCCCCCCAAATACATTGTACAATTCTATGTGCACAAGTCCTTCTTTGTGCGGTGCTGTGGAAAGAATTGCAGTAACCCACAGAAAGGGGGAATATGCAGTCAGCAAGCCCAGTGTTTCAATGATATTTCAAAAACCAGGTTCTTTGCCTAGAGGCTGAAAATAAATACACACATATTTTCAGCTGGTATAACCCCTGTTGACGTAGTGGAGCTTGGGCTGGTGTGCTGTTTTAAGGAACGTGAGCCAGCTCCTTTAATTGATCTGATCCCTTTTCATCAAGGGGAGCACTAATTTTAAATTCTTCACATAGCTGTTGGATGTGCATATGTGTGCATGTACTCACAGTTAATCCCCACCGAGTAGAAGAAGTCCTTTTCCATTCCAGCGTGTAAGAATTTCCTGTCTTCTTCCTGTCAACTGGAAAGCAAAACATTTTTAAATGAATGTTATTTAGCATTTTTCTTGCAAGGTCAAGCTGGATGTTATGAGGGATTTCTGTGACTGGAACATACCATGTTTCTTCCTTTTCTTCCTTAACAAAGCATCCAGGTGTGCGGGAACATTTGGCCCAGTAACTTGATGTACTGGAAAAAGGAATAAAAACCTTTGCTTGAACGCCAATTTTTCTGCTTAAATTGCCAGCACAAGCCAAGAGAGGTTAAAACATTTAGACCAGTGCTTCTTAAACCTTCCCATTCATGACCCCTTTTGGCCTGAGAAATTTTTACATGACCCCTGCTATATGGGCATTTAAAATATGTCTAAATTAAAATATTTACTGATAATTAATCAGCATTTGCAAGGCTTGCTAAACAGGCTGATTTTCCTTTTGATGATGATAATGATTTATTTGTAGACCTATCTCCCCAAAGGCAGTTGCCAACACATATGGCAAATATTCAATGCCAACAAAGAGACATATCAGCAAATTACATCAAAACAAGACACATCAATAATATAAAACAGCCTAACTGTAAAGAAGTAAAGCTGAAGCATCTTCTGCAGAGTCTTTCATAAACACGGCACAATAGATGCCAAATGTCTAACATTGCCACTAGATAATATTCAAAAAATGTTTATGTACTGGTACATACTTTTTGTGATACCAACATTGAGCTAAGGAGAACCCATTTGTTCTCAGGACTCACAATTTTAGAAGTAGTGATTTAGGCCATCGACATGTCCAGGATTGCCTGTGTGTGACAGCACGGTGAGCGCCACCTGCATGGAAAGTTTTACGTTTTTAAAGTTTTGCATTGTTAAAGTGTGTTTTTGTAGCCTGCATAGTTTGCAAGAGGTTTAGTTGCATTGATTGATCCTTAGTACTGTCAATCATAGTTAGCAGAGCCCAGTTGAGTTTGCTCTGCCCCTTTTTTCAGGGAGCTGGGGTGCAAGCTCCTTTCACATTTCAGAGATTACTAGGACCTGAAAGGACGGGTTTAGAAGGTTTGCCAGACCAGGCCCTTGGTCAGACCATCTTTCAATACCAGTCTGATTTCCTTGGAATTCAAGCAGAAGGCTCAGCATATTGGAAGGCTGAGTAACTCTGAGGTGTTCCAAGCGCCTCCAAATCAGTCATCTGGCCTCCAGAGGAAGACGTCATGACTTCTTGTTCTGCCATCTGACTGGGGCTGCGAGTGTTCTTACCTCAAAGCCATTGGAAGAGAAAGGACTCAGAGAGCCTTTCGGCTACAGCTTCTTGGACCAATACAGCAAGGGAGCATTACAGTAAGGACTTTTCAACCTTATTTTGGAAACTAGTTCATCAGTTATTATTTTGGGAAATTAAGCAATGTGCCTGAGTGAAGTTAACTCATGTAATGGACAATAAAGTGTTTGAGTTAACTAAAGTGTCCAGTTTGGTCCTAGAAGCCCTGAGCCTTTAAAGGGAGGCAAGAAAGCAATCCCCCAGGATAGATAGATCACGTCCTTGCCCTTTCACAAGGCATTGATAGCCCGGGAGCGACGGCACACTGTGCTTCAAGCCATCAGGAAGAAACAGCAATATGTGCTACCAGACTAGACACTAGGCATGTATATTTTGTGGCAAGAAAATTTAACATTGTTAAATGTTAACAACAACAACAATACTGAACCCACTTTTCAGCGGTTGTGAACAGAATTAATGGATTTTGTAGCACTAACTCATAGCAAGGACAATGTTTTTGTAAGTACCTGTTAGCATCCTTTTTTGATTTGGCAGAATAAATGTTTTTGGGGAGAGAGTTATTGAAACTATAAATTACACATTAGCATACAGAGACCTTTCCATTAGGGAATGCTGTGTGGGTCACAATGCATGATCAGAAATAAATTCCAGTCATTTCTCACTTGCAATGTAGAACTCATTATTTGCCTTTGGCTATGATAGGGTTTCCACATCTGCAGTACTCTAATACACAGTGCCAAATTTTGCTGGAATCCTTCATATAAGTAGACCTACTGACTTAAATGGAATTACTCCTGTGTGCACAATGGATGTGTTTTGGCCTGATGACAGCATGAAAACAAATACCTAGCCTCATATCTGGGTTTGGGATTATCCTAATGTTAATGGTTAAAGTGTTTTGTTTTGGTTTCCAAACAGAATTGTTAGTCTAACTTGGACTAATATTCCTTGAAATACATTTGTTTTAAGCCTGGAAGAATAAACAGCAGATTTCAATGTTTTTTTATTTTAAAAAAAGATTCTTTTACACAATGGTTTGTTAAGGTGTTGTTTTTTTTTGAAAAGCATATTATATTACCAAAGGTTAACCTCTACTAATTTCGTTTCTATTTGGAACATAGCTAGCTAAAACTAATTATTTTTTTTCAAAACATAAAATCATATCATTCTGGAGTTTAAATTGCAGCATGAAAAGCAGTGAATACTTTCATCTGGGGAAATTCACAGCCCGCTGTGAGCTCCCAGCAACCATTACTATATCCTCCAATATTTCACAGATGAAAGATCTGTGAAATATTATTCACCAGTCCTGATTAATCTTCTGGCATACCATTTCTTCATCTGCCTTTCAAATCTTCCAGTTTTCACTGAACAATGTTAGCAGGAGGCAGATGAGAGGAAAGCATGGAGTTTGCCCTTCCCTGTAGACCAGTGGTTACCAAACCTTTTATTGACCAGGGACCACTTTGACCAGGGACCACTCCAACATTAGTACCAAAAGAGTTGCAAATAAGTTTTTGGTCAACTTAGATTCGGAAAATTGCACTGGATAGACCACATCAGCTCTAGTTTCTGATGCAGAACATATGCCATGGTCAGTGACAGGGAAGGAGTGGCAGGCAGTGCGAAAAGGAGCAGAAATAAAATAACATAAATAAAGAGGAAGGAGGCTCGTGGACCAGATTTTTGTCCTTGCAGCCCACTGGTGGTCTGTGGCCCACAGGTTAAGAACCACTACTATGGACTCAGGCAAAAGCACATTGCTGCAACCTCCCCTAACTTGTGTGCTATTCCTTATTCATGTTTATCATCCTGACCACACCCTGTTGTTACTTATATCCTGATTTTCATCTGTGAAATGGTGGGTAAGTATGTAATTACTTTCATGATGCTCCATTTTCAAAATACTTTTCACTTGTTTTCTGCTGGCTTGGAGACTAGGCATGGAACAACGGCTTCAGACTACAGGAAAGGATATTCCACCTGAACATGAGGAAGATCTTTCTAACTGTAATTGCTATTCAGCAGTGGAAGTCTCAGCCCCAGAGTGTGGTGGATGTTCCTTCTTTGGAGGCTTTCAAACAGAGGTTGGATGGTCATCTGTCATGGGAGCGTTGAATGCAATTTTTCTGCTTCTTGGCAGGGGGTGGGCCTGGATGGCCCACAAGGTCTCTTGCAACTCTATGATTCTATCATATCATAGTAGAGAAACAGTATAGGTTTTTCCTAGGTTATATGAAAGAGTCCCATTTTGTGAGGGACCTGACAGAAGATATTATTTACCATGCAATATTATACATGTTTACTCGGACATATGTCTTGATCTGTATGGACTTATTCTCTGGTGAGCATGTATAAGGACAAACTTCATTTAGGGGTGTTGGGGGCGGGTGCGTTGGCTTCAATTTACAAACTCTAATTAAATCTAATCTGCTGAAATCCCATACTAATAAAACAATTTCATTGTAGTATTCATGTTGTCTGGAGTGGTTGATTTGTAAAATTGTTTTCTCCTTATTAAGGAGAAAATTGGTCAAAGATGTGAATGTGAATATTTGTAACTAACGAACTATTTCCAGTCCAATATATGGATTTCTTCAGAAACCCAAGTTATGAATGGACTCTTGGATATTTGTCTGCCTTTGAGTCTGAAGTACCAATTAAAATTGGCCCAGAGAGGAAGTGGGGGAACTAGAAATGCCCATGCAAATCGGTTTGCTATTCTAGAGTAACTTACACATTGTTCTGTATAGTCAAAAGAGTTGCTCAGAAATTAATGAATTCAGTGTTGTGGTTTGGGTTGTTGAGGGAGTGCAATTATAAACAAGCTTAAGCAATTTATGGAGGTCAACATCTGAAGTAACATTTTCCACACTTAAAACGCACACATAGCACCAGCAGCATTTTAAAAATTTGTACATCCAGTTCACGTCCACAGAGAGCAACAAATGGCAGGCAACCAAAATACTATTGTTGGACAGGGAAAACTCCACACAAACAAGACGTTTGAGGAGAACACAATATGCTTTTGCGCTAGAGCTAAAAGAAAATTTGCCTTTAGTCATTTTATCCATCCAGCCCATGCACTGAGGAAACCTTTTCATCATCTCCCTTTTGTCAGTTTCAGGTGTGGTTTGAGAGGAAAAAAGTAATATCTATAGGGGAAAACTGATTTTAGTCATATAAGTTTCCAGTCTGATTTAGAAGCCTTCACATACAGAGTTCTACATCATTCAGGCAGCCAGAGCTAACCGTTCCAGATCTGATCACTTTCCACTCTTGCATTGGTCTGCCTGTCATCTCTTGCTATAAAGGATGGTCTTTATTTGAGGTCGAGAAAGCATATGCCTTATAGAACTGGAAGTTGTCTCTTATTATAACGAATGTTTCTCATTCAGAGATTGGAAAGGTTTCCCTTTTATAAATACATAATAAGATGCTCTCCCAACCTTGGGGTGTAGGTCTTCATAAAGTCAGAAGTGTATGCATCATGTAAATTATGAATGTGGGTAACACGTTAATTTTAGGGAGAAATATGTATATGTGTAGCTTAACTGAATTCAATGCTTTAATCTGGTATTTTGGTAGAGCACAAACTTGTTAATAACTACCATATATACTCACATATAAGCCGACCCGAATATAAGCCGGAGCACCTAATTTTACCACAAAAAAACTGGGAAAACGAATTGACTCGTGTATAAGCTGAGGGTGGGAAATGCAGAAGCTACTGGTAAATTTCAAAATAAAAATAGATACCAATACAATTACTTTAATTGGGGCATCAGTAAGTTACATGTTTTTGAATATTTACATAAAACTGTAATATAAGATAAGACTGCCCAACTCTGATTAAACCATTATTCTAACCTTCCTCAATGTAAATGTGCATACGTATCCTTCCAATAATAATAGAGTAAAATAATATATAATAATAGAATAAAATAAAGGAAATGTAATAAAGGTAATACTAGAGTAAAATAATAAATTTAATAATAAAAACAATAAGAGAGTAAAATGATGAATGTAATAATAATAAATAGTGTAAAATAATAAATAACCTTGACTCGATTATAAGCCGAGGGGGACTTTTTCAGCCTAAAAAGGGCTGAAAAATTAGGCTTATACTATATACAGTGCTTCCTGACTATCAACCTCTATGTCATGAATTTTATCCTTTATTGAAAATCTGCCAAGATTTCCCAGGGGACAAACTTAATTTCAGATACATTCTTAGGGACCACGCTCTTGTTATGAGCATAGCCAGAAGCAAATGGGTGAGAACAAAAATATCCCCATTTTTATTTATTTATTGCTGAAAGCCATTACTGCTTATAACAAAATCCTAGTGCAGGCATTTGACCTATTCAATCTGTTCCGGCATATCAAAAAAATAATGGAAATCTGTCAGATCAATTCGCACAACGTACAGATCTGATCCAGTTATGTTCTAGAGCAATCATGGACAAACTTCGGCCCTCCAGGTGTTTTGGACTTCAACTCCCACAATTTCTAACAGCCAATAGACTGTTAGGAATTGTGGGAGTTGAAATCCAAAACACCTGGAAGGCCAATTTTGCCCATGCTTATTCTAGAGTGCAATAACGCAGTGCAAAGCACTTCAAAATGATCTTGAAACCTGGACATTAACAATAAACTTGAAAACGCCAAATAGTGTGATGTCAATATTTCTACATACGTTAAATATTGTGCTGTGATATGGAGTTGAAAGAAAGAAGTTGGGCATTGCGCATTGACAGCTCTACCATACATGCCAGGACAAGAAGTTCACCACTACTCTCCAACTGCAGTGTTTATAGAGAGGGATCATACAAGATCACTAAAGTAATGTTTTTGTTTGCTAGATTTTGCCATCTTGCATAGTTGGGTATATGAGTTGGTAACTGTCATCTTCATTGGAGTCTACGAGTTTTTCTTTTTAGTGTCTTTTTGCTTCTTGAATAGGTTACCTTTATGGTCAGTTTATGTGAGAGCAAGGATGAGAAGTCCTCCACATTACTGAAGAGAGCCAAACTGCATCTTTGCAGTTGCCTGGGCCTGCCTTAATGTCTTTCAATGGTTTTCTTCCAACTTTCGGTAGCAGGGGATGCAAAAATGGCTATGTTCGGAAAGCTATAATTAACGTATTCCTGCTCTAGGCGTAAAGCCAGCATTCTCCACCCTCATGCCTTCCAGATGGTTTGGGCTGCAACTCCCAACATAGCCAACTCTGAATGACTCAGTGTGTAGTCCAACACAATCTGGAGGCCATCAAGTAGGGAAAGCATGAATTCAGGTACGCCTGGTTTAGATAGTGTCTACCTGAAAGTTCTTTTAAAAGTAAGAGGCAAAGTTCATGGTACCAAAAAAGACACCTCTCCCTCAGTCATTTTTCTCTCTACAGATATGTAACACTACACTTTCAAGTACTTCCAAAAATATGCTAAATTTCAACTAGCTCTTTCCTCTGAAACAATACAATATGCTTCAATGTCACATTGTTAAAAGCTGATCTGCTGAATGGTATTTCATGAGACAGAAAACAGGCAGGAGAAAAGTATTAAGAGCTAAACATGCTCCCCTCTGGTCTTGATGCAGCTCATCTCAGCAGGAGGCTACTGCGCTCTAGCTGTCATGTTCATAAAAGCACTCCTCCTGCTTGCAAGCACGTCCTTGGCTATGTCACACAGAAAATGGTTGGCTCCTCTGCTTGTTAACAGAGAAAACGGAACTGGAGCAGGCCTTCTGCATTTTCTTATAATATACTTCCAACATTCTGCCCCGGGGTTGACCTTTAAGCTTGGAGTTTTGTACATATCGTTCTCTTTCTGGCAAATGTCTTGGTAAGATAGAATGGTCAGGTGGTTTACTGGCTGAAGCCGGTATTATTAATTGGACACATAGAGTGAAATGAAATGAGTTTTCGTGGTGATGTCATTGCACTATTGCGCTGTAATCAACCTCTGCAGCCCTCCATCCCCCTTGAGTTTGATACACAGTGTCTTCATCTTCATCCAAAAGCCAAGGATCCCACAAGCCTATCAATTTTTTTTCTTAGAAGCCAGATGAGAAGCAGCCTATTCTTTTGATTGACTGCTGAGAGTCAGATATGCTTTAGAAGCAGTTGTCACACCTGGATCTCAGGATACAATTAAGTCATGCATCTTGAATAAATATTGTCCATCTCAAGCTACAAAATGCCTGAAGCTGAATCTGCATTTATTTCAGATAGCACCTGCTCAAATGGTTCTGGCCCAGCTTACTTGTCTGAAAGCATCCATCCCTACGTCCCACCTCAAAATCCAAGATCATCCGGGGAGGCCCTGCTCTCGCTCCCGTCTACAGCTCAAATGTGCCTGGCGGGGACAAGGGACATAGGGCCTTCTCGGGGGTGGCTCCCCGCCTATGGAACACACTCCCAACAGAGATAAGATCAATCTCTTCCTTCCTAGCTTTCTGAAAGTAAAGGCATGGCTGTGGGACCAGGCGTTTCGTCAATAAATGCAATCAACACCTTAAGGGATGAATTGGATTGGCGTGAAGACTGATGAGGCGGGTTTAATGTGTAATGATGACTTTGTATGGTTTTAATTATGTTGTTTTTATCATGATATGTTGATGTTGTGAATTTTTGTATTGTTGAAATAGCCTCTTGATGGGGCTGAATGTAAGCCGCCCTGAGTCCCCCTTCTGGGGTTGAGAAGATTGGGTTAGAAATATGGTAAATAAATAAATAAATAAACCTGCCAGGAGTGGATGCAGCAGAGGAAGGCATAACAGCCACATACTCAATCAAATACTGGTGTCACCGGAGAGAAGGGCTGAAAGAAAGGTCCTGTGGGGCTTGGGATTTGGGGCAAATTGGAAAAGATGGCTGCATGGGCAAATGAGAAGCAGCTCCAACTGTCTTATCAAATGAGCCTATTTGTTGCCTGGCTTTGGTCACACCTTATGTGGGGATAAGTAGGCAGTGCACTCTTGTAGTGCTCAGAATGGTGGACATAATATGTTATGCAAAAACAAAGTGACAGACCAGCATAGTATTATAATAATACCTTATTTTTATACCGATCTATCTCCCCTAGGGAACTCAGGGCAGTGTACACATAGGCAAAATAACACAGAAAACATACAGAGTAAGCAAAACAAAGGTATAGAATTATTAACACAAACATATACGTTAAAGCCAATTTCAGCACTATTCTATCATGTAAAATAAGCTACCAGGGAGCTCTCGGTGGTGCAGTGGGTTAAACCCTTGTGTCAACAGGACTGAAGACAGACAGGTTGGAAGTTTGAATCAGGGAACAGCGTGGATGAGCTCCCTCTGTTAGCTCCAGCTCCCCATTCGGGGACATGAGAGAAACCTCCCACATTTTTACACTCATAGGTGGTGCAAAATTTAGGGGCAACGTCTGCAAACTAGTTGTTGCCATTCATACTTGCCATAAAGAGAAAATGCAAGCAGATCTCCTGTTCAGAGTTTGGAAAGTTAAAATGGATAAAATGACATGCCTCTGCCATACATAGCTAGGACCCAGAATGTCAACCTATTAGTCATTTCCAAGACAGAAATATACTTACTGTAAGTAACATCTTACAACTGAGCCAACTGCACCTCAAACATCCAAAGTCCACAAAATATCTGCAAAAAACACCCTTTCTGTCAGATCCAAAATAAAAACATAACAAAATATTACCTCTAATTCATGCTGATGCCATCAAGAGTCAAAACTACATACTTAAGGAATCTAGTTGTGGAAACAGAGGAATCAATGATCAGGAAATGGCTATAAAACTACAAAAAGCCCTTGTTTGCAATTTAATTGTGATGTATAATGATCCCTCTAATCTAGTTCACATCTGTAGATACTCCACATACATGGTTTGTTGTGACTCAAATCTGCACCATATAGATCACCGCCTGTGAAGTGCAGTACACGTTTTCATTTTCCTATAAATATATGATGTGAATTTTATGTAGGAAAAATGCTGCGGGTAAAGTGTTCTTTGTAAGGCAAAAACTGAGGATGTGATAATCTATAAAGTCCAGAGTATGGTTAGCAAATGGTGTGATTCCACATATGGGAGTCATTTCAAACTGGCCTTCCTTTTACATGCTGGGCTAAAAACACTGATAATGGACTTTATTCAAGCCATGCTGCATATCCATTCCTTAGGTATTTACTTTGGGCTTTTATTTGTTGGAAGCTGGATGGACATCTGTTAGGGATGCTTTAGCTGTGGATTCATGCATCAGTAGATGTACTTGCATTGTTTCTTGCTCTTGTTGCCTATTCGCCTTCTTTCTTTTAGGGTGCATCTATACTGTAGAATTAATGCAGTTTGCCACCACTTTTAACTACTGGCATGATGTTATGGAATCTTAGGAGTTCTAATTCTACAAGGTGTTTAACTGTTGTCTAATTAAACTAACAACTAGCAAATATAGTTGTTTAAGTATATTTCTCTCATTCTGACACCTGTCCCACCAAAAGAACACACATTAAAGATGTAGTATGATGTATATATTATTAGTGCACACAATTACCAAGCATACATCCTGAATGACTCAATTAAGCAGATCTACATGAAACGTGAACATTTTTTCATGCCCAGAAATGTTTGTGGTGACCCTCAGGGGGTCGTTGTGACTGCTTGTTCTCTCCCTTTCTCTGGTGCCTTGACACTTCTCAGATATGCCTCTTCATCACATGCATTAAATTCTACTGAGCCACCCACTTAAGAAATGGCAACTTACTGTGTTCCTCACATGACGTAGGTTTCAAATGTAGGGTAGAGATATCTTGGCATTTTGAAGTGTTTTAAAGGGTTATCTTGTAAGGTGCTTTCTAAGCTGGTTGGCAATGACGTCTTTGTAAATTATCTGCATAGAGATGGACAAAATGGCGAATTCTGTCATGTGATAAATTCTCCCTGTTCTCCGCTTTACAATGAAATGGTTACGCAATTTGTGGAAGGAGCCGAAATGCGCTTTTGAGAAAAAGCTTGGCCATTATCTTTTGCTCACCTTTTGCTTAAGGAGATAGAGATAAAGAGAGAGGGAGAGAGCCCCCCTCTCTGTGAGAAGCGAATCGCTCTACCTGAGGCCGAAAAGGAGGAGTGTTGGGCAGCCAGAGGTGCCGCTGCACCAAATGCACATGCGCGTAAACTGGCAGCTGGATCCGCCCCTGACCATGTGGTGCCCTACGCGGCCGTGTAGTTCGCATAATGTTAGATCTGCCTTTGGGTAGAATGGAGGTTTCTCAGAGGCTGTGAAAAGGTTCCGCTTCACTGAGTGATTACAGAGTTCCTCGGAACAGCTCCAACTAGATTGGAAGCGATTAGGGGCAGGGGTGGGTTCCTTTCCTAGGCAGACCCCTCTTTCTGAAGAAGGGCACTCGACAGAGTACACTGATCTGACTGTTGAAAATGTTTCAAAGCTTTAGGCTCATCTCTTACTTTTTCACATCCACTTTAACTGCCAGGAGCTATACTGGGTGAAAGAGATCTGTTCTGTTATTGATTCTGGTTCTGATTCATATGGGTTCTAGCTCTTTCTTCAAAGGATTTTCTGATTAACAGACAGGATCATTAGTTCTGCTCCTAGGCATAGCTCTTGGCTGTTAATTTAGTTCGGGGAACCTGGGCAGGTAAGTATATGAGTGCATCTACACTGTCGAATTACAGCAGTTTGACACCACGTCAACTGCCATGGATTAAGGCTATGGACGGATGGATTTTAACTATTTATAATGGTACGTAACTTTCCATAATAGCAGCTATTTTTGGTGTCAGCAACTTTCTTTAGGTTTTCTTTTCCACAAAGAAAATTTGAGAGGGACAGTGGGTGGGGACAAATCTCAACTGAGTGATGGCAAATCAATGGAGAACTCCTGAGTAAAATTGATAGATTGAAAAGTGTGTGATGAAGGTAGGAAAATCATCAATTTAATTTCAAAACAGAGTATGACTAAGATTAATGGTAAACCTACTATCCCAAACACTTTACCTGTTTAGTGGGATGAAGTCAATGGTAACACTTGTAGCTTTCCCTCTTCTTTCTCTTCCAGCTCTATGATTCTATGATTTATAGAACATCACCTTGTTATCAAAGCCATACCTTTTTCAATAACCCATGCTACCCTAGTCTGGATAGATTTCATTTTCAGCTAAATTTAAAAGGATTTTTTCTAAGGTGTTCTTGACAGATTATGGTAACCAGTGTGTATTGATTGTTTCTGGAAAGGCCATTTAGAAACACACGTGTCTTTAAAAGACAACAGAGAAATGCAACAAAGTTTTGAAACCCAGTTTTCAGATCTAACATTAATGTTTAATGGAACTTTATTTATGCTTAATTAAAGCTTAATGGAGCATAATTTATGACAGGGTTTTTCATTTTTTTGTGGCCCTATGGATCCCCCAGGGCAGATTTTTCTTTACCATATAAATAGGACATTAGTTTGCAGATCTGCTGGCAGATCTGTGAGATTGACTGGTGGAAGGGAGTTCTGTCAGGAAATTGGTTCACACAGAACAGCAGATCACCTGAAATCCCAAATATACAGTACACCTTTTGCGCATAGCCTTTGAACCAAGAAAGGGTGTTATAAGATGAAGAAAAGTAAACATTCGAAAAAAGTGTCTGACTATTTCTATGCCCTTCAAGATTGCATATCTTTGAATTATGATTCCACAATTAGTCAAAATATTTAAAATGGCTTGTGAGATGCCTGCATTGTGATGAAACACAAGCTTTTCCTTAGTTTTCATTGTAACCTGGGAAGATGACCATCAACAGGGGTTAGAGATGATTTCATTTCCATCCACACAGACATCTGTTTTGCTTTGGCATCAAGGCAGCAGATAGGTGTCAAATTCTGCAACTTCAGGCATTTGGGTTTGGGGATTTAGACAACCTCTCCAGTGGGTCTAAACAGACCACCAAGGTTAATTTACATCTGTGGAACTGAAATTCCAGGGTTGATTTTGCTCTTTTGTTGTTACTGGGTTGTTTTTTAAAATTGCTACATAACGTTTCCATTTCCAAGTTATAGTTTGTTTTTATGAAGTTTACTGTATTCATGAAAGTATTTGTTAAGTGTACTTCATAAGAGGTGAATTAGGGTACCATTCAGCAATTGTAGTTGTTCATTTCCAGTGCAAAGGAAATAGTTAAAACCATTTGTTTGGAACACTGAAATCTTAGAACTGAAGTTAGTTCACAAATATCACAATCCTAGCACTTCTGGAAAAACAGGCAAGAAATAAATTACCTGCTACTCCCTGTACAGTTTTCACACTGTATTTTAATAAATATGATATGAGGAGGGTGGATATCCTAGTGCAGAATGTAACAAGCCGTGGAGCTTTGGTTGACCTTTTTAGTTATACAAATTATTTATCTCCCCATATATATTCTGTATGCATGGTGCAAGGAATGAAGTGCATTCTGTTTTTCAAGCATTTCATTTGCTTATAGTAACATGAAGATGTGTGCCCCTAATCTGCATAACTTCACATCAGAAGAGAGCTCCATACTGTACATCCGTGGACTCTCTCTTCAGGTGTTGCAATGAAATGTAGAAATTGTTGGTAGTAACCAACCCCCTGACATGCCACCCTTATTCATGCACATTCATGGTACCCAAACTAAACAACACTGAAGAACAACAAACTGTTGGAAATCAGCCTATGTTTGTGTTTCAGGATCATGGTGCTTCTGATGTGGAAAATGATTGCACTAAGGTGCAAGATGGAGATGGTTTGGTCAATGATATTCATGAAGAGAATGACAGAGAGACACCAGTTCAAAGGGCAGTTTCTCATGAGAAAGTCCCTGCAGGGCATAGGGATGATGGTTTACTCCCTGACTCTGTGAGCTCTCAAGATTTGGGTTTTGAAAACAACTTGACACCTGGAGGAATTAATAAGCAGCAAGATAGAGAGCTCATGGAGTTCAGCCAGGATCGGCAGCTAACTCAAGAGTTGTGTTGCTCCTCCAGGCTTTGAGAGAGACAAGAGCCAGGAATGATAGTCAAGGAAAGTGAAACCAGTTTCTGAGTTTTGGGATATAAGGTTTGCCTCAAGGGAAAACTTGTTAGATCAAGCATCATTCCAGAAACCTAGTTCTTGCTCCATGGAAGTCTTGCTGAGAAGATTCAAATTAAGGGTACTTGTTCATGATTGAATTTCTTGGTCTTTCTGGAGTTGACTACAAAAGTTTGGACATTGCCTTTGTATCCTGTTGATCCCTGCTTTGGATTAAACCTGCCTTGGATTGCCTTTGTATTCTATTGGACTCTGCTTTGGGTTACTTTGTTTCTGCTGATCTTTCTACTTTATTGGGATTTCTCTATTTTCTTATAAGCATTTATTTTCAACTGGTTATTTTACTAAGCTTCAATAAAAATGATTTTTTTTCCTATTCATCGTGTGGTGTGTTTAAAGTCAGAGGGTTATTCCTGCCCTGGAGTGCAACACAAA
Organism: Anolis apletophallus; assembly: GCA_030556195.1. Lineage (NCBI taxonomy): Eukaryota > Metazoa > Chordata > Lepidosauria > Squamata > Anolidae > Anolis > Anolis apletophallus. The sequence goes on along the minus strand of JARBWK010000012.1, from coordinate 82,981,025 downwards.
CAGGTTATGTGAAGACCATAAAGTTGCCAACTTTTGAAATCAGTGATCCGGTATTTATTTATTTACAGTATTTATATTCTGCTCTTCTCACCCCAAAGAGGACTCAGAGCATATCATAATGCACACATACATGGCAAACATTCAATGCTGTTTTCTAGACATACAGACAAACAGACAGATAGAGGTATTTTTTTACATTTCCACTTCGACGTCTAGGATTTGGTGCCTGGAGGTTATACTCGATTCCAGCCACAGGGGGAGCTGTTGCTTCATCCACTATGATGCCGAGCCTTTAGATCATGTTTCCTCCTTGCTCTTTGACCGCTGGCATTTTTATGGTGTCGTAAAATACCTCCCCGCTTTAAGCGGTTCTTAATTTCTCTACTCACAGCTCAAAGCTCAGCTGTTTCCAAACTGCTTAGTTGGACAGTAAGCCAAGTTTAACAGACGGGTGCTCAATCCGACTCAGACTTCGAACCTGTCACCTTCCGGTCGACAGTGATCTATTGCAGTTAGTGATTAGGTGATGATTAACCAGCTGTGCTACAGCCTGGTTTGAGCTTGGTTAAGCTTGAAAGGTATGTAACTCATCAAGAATCAAGAGATGAACCCATTGGTGTGTGGTAGGCTAAGAGAATGGTCAAAACCTGGCTCTTTCTATTTATTATAAGATATAGATAGACAGAATGTGACTTTTGGGCTATATGTTGCTTCCAAATCTGTTTTTGTGGCCTGCTACTCTTCTAGATTTCTCAGACTGGATGGTTGGAGGAGTGTCAATCCAACTTATAAAGGTTGTGAACCTTCTGTCTGCATTGTTTGATGAATTAAAACCCTTGCCAGAATTCTATCAGGCCTTTACATCTTTGTAAGTGGACCTACACAGTAACTGCACAGTAGAGGGCTACTGTTATGCCACTACATAGCAGAGCCAGTAAAGTGACCAGTTTGCATTGCACTGGTACATGATGCACATCAATGTGCAGTATGTACTGGTGCATGATGCACATTGGTCCAAATGAACATTAGGCAGCCAGTTACACATATTCACAGGTCAGCAAAAGGGTTTCTTAATGTTTTTGCTACATAGCTAGATACAGAGAGATTGATATAACACATCAGGTCATATAGGATTCTGGCTTCTTCTATTTCATTAGTAGAAGACTTTCAGTCATTTCCAATTTGTGTTGTTTTTGGCATTTGGGACCCTGGTTCGTCATAGGGGAAGAAAAGTGGCCTGTAGACTCTTCACAGTTGCAGATTTCTGACCTAAATCCTCAAAGAAAAAGAAAAACAAGGAACCCAAGGCACCTCATCACTGTTTTGCTGGATGGCTGGCAGTCATAGAGGTGGAAAATGTCTCTTTCGTTCTTCTTCTAGTAAATCCTAATCTTTTCATTATAATAGAGTTTGACAATGTTGTCTTGTAAATGTTTATGCTTACGGTGGGAATTTGGTAAGATATTAACATACCCGTGACTGAGTAGTACAGTTTCTCATTCAATACTATATTAATGTAGTTGTAAGATCCTTCACTCCCCTAAGGCTTTGTATGCAATCCCATTCTCTTTGCCTTCATTCTTTACCTTCTTGATTATCATAATCCCAATATCTGGATTTTTATGGGAATTTAGAAACTAGAATCAGAAGCCTATTCTCCTTTCCCTAGTAACTCTCAAAGCGTCCTGAAAACTATCTCTAGAAGGCATGCCAGTATTATAGGCTCCATATTTTTGCCTTTCATACAGTCTGCAAACAAACCCCTTCTCCATCTGCTGTGTACAATTTATGCTATCTATAAAGGACTTTAAATGAATACTTGATCTTTTGTATGTCATAAATTCTGATTGCTTCATCAGCCATAACCCTTCCTTTATTAATGTCAGTGGAATTAGGATTTCTCCCTGTGTGTACAGATGGTTTCATTGTCTTTTTGATTATCTGGACTCTAGTTCCCAGCCTCGACAAAAAGGTGTTTATAGCTTACAGCAGCTGCAAAGCTTCTGCAGAATTATTGTGGAAGCAGACAGCACCATTTCCAGGCGCAAAGTGGAATTCATAAGGCTGAGGGTCTGTGCTTTTCTTTTATTGAAAGCTTTCAGGTGAATCTTCCTTCACTGTCAGGCAACATGTCTGCCTTGTGGTCATATCAGTTCTCCTCTGTATGTAAAGTCTATTGAAGTTTTGAGGACTGTCAATATATGATCTCCACAGGAAACTTCTTGGATACAGATAGTGCAACAGCTATTAGAAGTATAGAAAGACCTGGCAGACTCTATTATTATGGAGAAACAGCATAGAGTGTGGGCCAGTCTTTCAATTAGCGTGTTGCAGTCAGTGGAATACAACTGACTCTCTAGGATCCTCTGTTCCACTGATTGCAACACAGTGATTGCAAGACTGGCCTGCACTCCATGCTCGTTCTCAGTAACAATGGATTCTGCACTCTAGGAAATAAAGCCCGACTACTCACTGGAGGAAAGGATATTAGAGGCAAAGATGAAGTACTTTTGCCACATAATGAGAAGGCATGAAAGCTTGGAGGAGGCCATGATGCTGGGGAAAATGGAAGGAAAAAGGAAGAGGGGCCGACCAAGGGCAACATGGATGGATGGTATCCTTGAAGTAACTGGCTTGACTTTGAAGGTACTGGGGGTGGCCATGGTTGACAGAGAGTTCTGGCATGGGCTGGTCCATGAGGTCACAAAGAGTTGGAAGCAACTAAACAAATAAACAACAGGATCCTCTGAGTTTTTTTATTTACTCCATGAATTTCATAGAGTATCTACTCCTTAAAAGCGGAGTGCCAGAACTGAACCTTGCCTACCCTAATCTACTCTAAGCTTGTCAGGTGATGCAGTCCTAACTCAAAAATGTGCCAGCTCTTGCAGATTATGATTGCACAAGTACCTAGGGCCTTGAATCACGACAAGGAAAAACAGTAATACTGAAAGACCAAGCTGTCAAGGAACTCAAAGACCATTCACACAACAACAACACAACAACAATTTTATTGATTATATCAAATACACACAGAACACAGACACATTGCAATGATTCTAAAACAATCTGAGAAGAATTCTAGACCATTCATAAAAATGAAAACCAAGTTTGAAATATTTATATGTTGTTTTAATGCATATATATTACGAGGGTCATCTGGAAAGTAAGTTTACAAGATTTTTAAAAAATACAAAGAATGAATATATTTTAATAAAACTTACATGGATTGTAGCATAGGTATTATGTTATTTTTTCACATAATCACCATTCAATTTAATACATTTTGTCATCTGTGGGATGGGTTTTTGATACCTGTGTAATAGAAGTTTCCCTCCACCTTTTTCAGGCCATTTGTCACTTCGATTTTCACCTCATTGTCATTGGGAAAGTGTTTTCCACCAAGATGTTACTTCAATTTAGTGAACAGATTATAATAACTGGATGTGAGATCTGGGCTGTGAGAGGGATGGCTTAACACATCCCAATCAAATGAAATCAATAAAACTTGTGTTACATGAGTGGTGTGCAGATGCACGCTGTCATGAAGGAGACAGACCCCCGCCATCAGCATCCCACATCATTTGTTTTGGATGGCTCTGTGAAGTTTCTTCATGGTCTCATAATATATTCTGTACCCATTTTGTCTCAGGCTGTCTTGACATTATGTCCTCTCCATAAACTGAAATGATTATGCGATGAATTGCACCAGCGTTTATGCCCTTAGCATTTAGGAAGCGTATTACAGTGTGAACTTCACACTTGGAGGGAAATGGAAAGAGGATGCTCATCTCTACACTTCACCACAATGCCAGTGATGAGCTACTGACAACTGGTACTGCTCATTTGCTTTTACTGGTTTCCTGCTACACAGCAGTGATACCAACTTCCCCCATGAAAATTCCCCGCAAGAGCTACATGCCTTGTAACCTTACTTTCCGGAAAACACTTGTAGTTAAACTATCTCAAGAAAAGTAGTAAATGTTGGCCAAGAACTTGCATTAGAAGACATTTCATAAAATTCTATATAGATGTAACTACTAGGCATGTTTTAGAATCCTAAAATGGTGAATCGTAAATCAAATGGGGGGATTTTTTTGATTAGTATATCAAAGACTTACAAAAATTTCCCAAAAATTTCGAAATGTAACTTAATTACTTACGAAATTCGTTAATAGTTCTAAAGTAGGCAAAGCAGGGAAACAGGACTGATACTGTTTTAAACATAGGCAAATCAAGGGGCAACATTTCCCTTGGTTTCCTTGCAGGGAGATATAAAGCATTAATATATTATTATTATTAATGTTATTAAGGACAGGGTTCCTTTGCAGGGACACATATAATGCATTAATATATTATTATTATTATTAATATTATTAAATAAATGCCTAGGCCTACCTCTGGTGCAGGCCTTGCTAATCTGTAGAGTTCTCCTCACTCCATCTTTTTTTCCCCATTCAGTTTTACCATAGCAGTCTAGGACCTCCATTGGAACTCTATGGCTTTTCTTGATTCTGAACTCTTCCTTGTCCTCTCCATGTTCTTTTCACTCCTGCTGCCCTTCTCTCAGCAGTTCTTATGTCCTCCTACTCTGTTCTTCTATCTAAACCCCTTCCTGGGTGTTTAAATCGCTTTTGTCAGTCCTCCAGCCCCTCTAGGAGTCCCGATTTCAGGCTCTCTATGGTTTCGGCTCCCTTTTCACTTCCTGGAGGAGGCCTTCCACTCTAATTAGGCTTCAAGCATGGAAAGGCCCCGATTTCACTGTGAGTTATGTCTGCAAAGCTATTTTGGAGGGGGAAATTTTCCTGTTTAATAATCTAACGAAATATTTAATAATCTAACGAAATTTTGGGCCCAGGGGGTGCGTAAAAGAAAGTCCACTTCCAGGATTGGCCTTGCGATCCGTATAAACTTGAAAGGCCCATTACATACGAATCACTTACGATTTCTTTTAATTTCCGTTTCATTTTTTACATGCCTAGTAACTACAATAAATCTCCCCTATCACAATCTGCTGCAACCTCCATCCTTTTGGATGAGTTCCTATGGACACCGATATAATTCTTCAGGGACATTTGCCAGTCACCAAATGGCCGTAGAATGAGGGCTGCATCACCTGAAATATGAGTCCTAGATAGATTATGGTCATTGTTTGATTTTGTAGAGAATTCTGACTTTCACAGACTATGTAAGTTCTCTTCAGACCACTGAAAATATGAGGCAACAATCAGTACTTATTAAAAGAAAAATATGCCATTAAAATCTGACACTTTTTAACATCTTGAATACATTGCATACATCTATTTGATTATGTTTCTAGTTATTCCAAAACTCATTAAAAAGCATCCATTTTGCCTCACATGCATTAGCTTTCTGTTTTCCTTTCTTTAACCACACATAATTAGTCAATTGAACTTTTGGAGCATATTCATGTATTAGTTTTTTTCTTGGTATATTTCCCAATTTCCCAATACTTTGCTTAAAAAACCCTTGATTCTAAGAAGAGCATATGAAATCATTTCCCAGTGTTGTTGCTTGTTGCTACTATTTTTTTGTCAATGGGAGCAAGAAGAACAAACAATATAATTTTAGATTCAAGCTGTTGAGGTGGCTAATTTCCAGGAGATAAAAGCACTTAACCTTTCCCCCCCTATTGTTATGGTATTGGAAGAGTTGTCAAATAGAGGTTTTCTGCAGAACCAGAGGATAGAGCAATATCTAATCGCTTAATTTGTAAAATGGTAAATTTTGATTGAACATTAAGAGAAACAGATCGATGATGAGTAGTTTAGCATAAAGGCAATGCGACTAAGTACCTGGGGAAGTATGCCTGCAGAACTATAAAAACCCACTTTTCTGGACTACAGACCTCCCTCTTTAGGGGTTTTCTGGCATGAGAGTCCTAGAAAGTAACTTTTAAAAGCTCTGGCTTTTCTTGCACGAGTGTCTTAATTAGTTAATGGACAGGAAACTCTTGTTCTCTATTCCTGTGTCAAGTAAAGGATTGGATTCCTGTTAATCAAAACATCTGGAGAACTACGTGATTCCCACCACTGAGCAGAATGGTCTATATAGGGCTCCTTCCAAATCTTTCTGACAATGCTAGTAGTTTTGTTTCCTAATACATTATTTCCACCTATTACACAGTTCTATCATTCTGTTTAAAAAGCTATTGTCTTTTTGCCATTACACATGATTAGATTATCTGCCCTTGGTGAAGGATACTTGATTTATGACTGAAATTTGAAAATGAATGTTCAGAGGGAGAGGAATAAAGTTAATGTTTGTTGTTGTTGTTGTTGTTGTTTTCAAGCAAACTCATTTTTGTGGGAAATGAAAAAGCTCTTTTGCTTCAGTGATGAATTTTGCTTTGTTAATTACACTTAGTTAACCATGGTCTTTTAAAATAGCTTTTCAGTTTTGACAGAGTTGTGCTTTACTGTTGCAAAGTAGTCTGCAGGGAACAGTACCCTGGGAGATTGTGTCACATTTCTGACTGCATCTGATCATGACAGCATACATCAAAAGGCATGTGAATGCTTGTAAGATGGTGGGTCAAGGACCATACGTTGCAGACTTTTGATCCAGGAGTCAATGTAGGGTTTGACAGTTAATGTGCTGCATTCCAAGAGGATTCTTTGCAGATGTTGCTGTGGTGTTTATGACATAATATCTCTTCCCACCACAGTCAGATAACTGAAAGTGACCATCAATAAGGAGGAAAGCGAAGTGCTCGCATGTGTTATTTCATGGGGGAAGTAAGTCAAGCATCACATGTTCAAGGAACTTGGCCAAATAATACACATTAAACCTGACTGTGTCTCGGTACTCTCCCTGGAGGGTCCATGTACAGATGTTACTAGGGCATTTACAATACCATATACTATATACACACACAAAGTCTCCCCCTTTTCTGTGAACTAAATCGGAGCTGGGCCATGGAGACCTAAGCTCAAGGCTTTGTGGCACAGGTTCCTTAAGCAATTTTTATAAACACTTCCTCAACACTTTATGAGCTATGAAAACAGTTGGGGAAACTGTGCAGCCATGTAAAGGTCACATGTTGGAAAACTATCAAGAAGGATTTGGGGGAACAGGAGTTCACAATGACAAATGTTGCAGACCTTAGACAAGCAACCCTACCTTGACATTTCCTGCTGTGGTTCTTAACATCTGTGTTATACTCTACAGTACTTCCCTCACCCTCCACCAGTACACACAGATACATGCAGAGCTATGGAGTAAGTGTTTCCGTCACCAAACACTTGTCTTAATTCACATTCTTTACATTTAGGGTCATAAATCACCAGGGTTGGAAATAAAAGGGAATGGACCTGGATAATTTGAACTCTGTAATTCTACCCACCCACCCTTCCCCCACAGTTTCTGGTCTAGATTACAGACATGCTGTTGCTGAAAAACAATTCTTTAAATAAATGATGCTTGCTGAATAAGCTGATTTATGGCTTGCAATTTCCGTAAATGCCATCAGCTACAATGTCCAGGAACTGATGGGTTGTATCCTGCTTTGTTTTGAATTGCATATGAATACTCCTAGATACATCCATTCAAGAGTGACGACATGGCAGAGGAGGCTCTTGAGTATCCTATATAAAATATACTGCTCGAAGTTCAAATACTATGGAGTGATTCCAATTCAGAAATGATCTGATTCTGCAAGGTGTTGAGCTTCACCACTATGCTGCTGAGATCTGTGATGATGAAAGGGCTTAGCGCTACATTGGGGGCTTTCAACATATAGAGGTATTTAAATAAGCTACATTCATGGAAACCTGCTTCACTATTGCAAATAGGATTTCAGCTTCTATACTTTTCCACCGAAAGCAAGTGAGGCAGCTCCTACTGGAATGCTGCCCATCAGCAATAATGTGGTTCTTACAGGTAGTACGTGCATCATGATATGTAGATGAAAGTTAAAATAATAACTAGGTCATATGATCTTGTGATGGCATAGCTGACTTTGCAATGGCTCAAATATCTGTAGGGTAGCTAGGACCATCCCAAGACACCCTAAAATGCTGCCCGCTTTTTCTACCGTTTATTGAACTAATGGTTTAATCTTACTTGAACAATTGTGATCAGGGGATATATATATATATATATATATATATATATATACATACATACATACATACATACACACACACACACACACACACACACACACGCAAATCGGTGGTCCAGATAAACAAAGCCAGCAAGGGGTGAAAAAGTCTTAACACATTATAGCAAGTCCAAGGAGAGGAGAAGAGCAGTTGCCAGGAAAATAAGTTGAAACTTCCAGATATTGGATGTAGGAGATTGACAGACTGAGAGATTGATTGACTGTTGTCTCCAGACGTCAGGTGCCTAATTAGGTCACTCTCTCCAATACTTGTCTCTTCATTGTTTAATGAATGATAGCAAGGGGTCTTAAGTATATCCAGCCTCCTACCGAGTAGGTCCATCTCTACCTCAACCTCCCGCTTCTCAGACTCAGATACACTACGGTCACCAAGAGGCCATATTCTGGCTTCCTCTTCTCCATCTAAAATGTTCAAGTCATCACACACAGACACACCATCTTTGCATATTTCATTCTCCTATTAAAGCATTAAACATTTTTTTAAAATCTCATTGGATGAACAATTATTTCATATTTTAAATATTTTTCACATTTTGGAATATTTTTGTGAAATGTTAATTTGCATAGAAAAATATACATTGGAACAGATACAGTTTAATATTACTAGATGCTGATTCTCAAGGAATGAAATATCATATAATGAATGAACATGTCATCATATCAAGAATATTTCTGTCTGAGAACATGAATATTTGTAAATATTTAATGCATTCTCCATCAGTCTACCTTAAGCAGTACGGAGCTAGGTGGCTGGAACAGACATACTTCTTCACTCTTCCTAATGGTAGAATCAGTCTTGCAGGGAAGACATTACACAGTTTAAAAACACATGCAAAAGCATCTCAATTTTGTTTTATAGAAATCATTCGACTGCAAGCCCTCCCGAATCCAGAAATATTCAAATACCTTCCACCCCACTTCCCTGAAAACTCCAACAAATGTTTTCCCTGTCAATGTTAACATAGTTATTTAAAAATATGTTATGGTTACACATCCATTGTATACTGCATGTAGAATTGTCATGTTATAATTGGCATTGATTTCAGAAAGTTACCTCCACTAACTATAGTGCCTTCAAGTCAGATGCCGACTTCTGGTGTCAAACAGAATTTGCTGTCTTTGGGGTATTTAGTAGGCATGAGAAAAATGAAACGGAAATTAAAAGGAGTCGTAAGAGATTCGTATGTAATGGGACTTTTGAGGTTTTACGTATCGCTGCCGCGATCCCGGAAGTAGACTTCCCTTTACGGTCCTTGAGGCCAACAATTTGCGTTATGATCATAAGAAATTCTTAATTATTAATTAATTAATTATTGTACTATGTACTCACTTTTCCCTGTCTTCTCCCCCTCATTTCCTTCCCGCCTTCATTCAGCTTCTTCTTTTTCCCGCATTTCTATGGGGAACTGGAAGTGACGCTGCTGCTAGGTAGGCAATGCATTCTGGAAAGTGTAGTCCTCCAGGCTTCCTCCTCCTTCTCTTCCCCGTTGCTCTGCTGCCATGCCCCATCGCAGGGGCCAGCTTCACACACACACGCGCTCCTCCTCCTCTCTCTCCAGGCTTTCCCCCCTCCTTCTCTTCCCTGTTGCTCTGCTGCCATGCCCCATCGCAGGGGCCAGCTTCACACACACACACGTGCGCGCTTCTCCTCCTCTCTCTCCAGGCTTTCCCCCTTCTCTTCCCCGTTGCTCTGCTGCCATGCCCCATCGCAGGGGCCAGCTTCACACACACACGTGCGCGCTTCTCCTCTCTCTCCCTGCACTCTCAGATGCTTCTCTTCCCGTTGCTCTGCCATGCCCCATCGCAGGGGCCAGCTTCAGCCCTCCAGGTACGTGTTTTGGACTTCAACTCCCACCATTCCTCACAGCCTCAGGCCTCTTCCTTTTCCTCTCAGCCTGGGCAAACTTGGGCCCGCCTCCCTCAGGATCAGGGTGAGAGAGAGGCAGCGAGGAGCGAGGGGGCTCCTCCTCCTTTTCTTTTGCTGCTTCCAAGAATAGAATACCCCCTCCCTCCCTTCCCTCCTTCCCTCCCTCCTTCCTATTTGGAGAGTCCCATCTAGAATTCAGTGTGGTTTATTCAAGTTTTGAGATACAACTCCCAGAAATCCCAGCCAATTTACCAGCTGTTAGGATTTCTGGGAGTTGTAGGCCAAAACCATCTGAATGCGCATGCTCTGGCATACGAATTACTAACGAATTTCGTTAGTACTTAAGTTACATTTCAGAAATTTTTGGGAAATTTTTTGTAAGTCTTTCTTTTACTAATCAAAAAAAATCCCCCCCATTTGATTTAAGAATTGCCATTTTTGGATTCTAAACCATGCCTAGTATTCAGACCTCCTATTGCCTGATATAAAGTTCTGTTTTAAAGCTATACATATTCCAACTTTTAAAAAATCATATGAATATGTTTTCTCTTTTTCTATTATCAGAATATAAATCTATATGAACTTCAATGTCTATGGATGGGATGATAAGATATTGTAATAAACAACTTAGCTTTGAATTGTCGAAGGCTTTCATGGCTGGAATCACTGGGTTGTTGTAAGTTTTTGGGGCTATATGGCCATGTTCTAGAAGCATTCTCTCCTGACATTTTGCCTGCATCGATGGCAGGCATTCTCAGAGGTTGTGACCTCTCACAACCTCTGAGGATGCCTGCCATAGATGCAGGTGAAATGTCAGGAGAGAATGCTTCTGGAACATGGCCATATAGCCCCAAAAACCTACAACAACCCAACTCAGCTTTGCCTTTGTATGGTATACTTAATATATTCAATGTACTTTCCACAGATTAATTTCACAGATATATACAAAAAAAATTGTAGTACTCATTTAATGTACTGTTTTAATGTGCAGGGCTACCTTTTTATTAGGCAGAGTGATGTGGTCATCTTAGAGGGCAGAAAGCTGTGGACTCTACAGTTTGCCCTGTGTCCCATACGATGGTTAAAAGGTGAAGACAATTTTGACCTGTAGACCACCACCACCACCATCATCATCTAGAACAGCCATGGGAAAACTTAGGCCCTCCAGGTGTTTTGGACTTCAACTCCCACATTTCCTAATAGCCAGTAGGTTGTTATGAAGTGTGGGAGTTGCTGTCCAAAATACTTGGAGGGTCCAAGTTTGCCTATGCCTGATCTAGAACAAGTCCCTCACATTCATTGAAAGCTACATATTCAGGGTAAAAACTAGAAATCACAATCAGAAAGGAGGAAAAAGAATAAATGAGGTCAGTAGTCAATTGTTTTCATTCTCACAATGTGGATTTCTGTTGATTCTGAGAGTGCAACTCACCCTGAATGATCTTTTACTGAAACTCTAAATGTATGTGAGTGTATGCTAGGAGGTTAGTGTGTAAGAGAGAATATGTGTGTTTGTCCATCTGGTCCAACATACTCCAGCATCTATCAGCTTGCTTCAATCATCAATAACTAGGCGAACAGGGGAGGGAGAGTTAGATATATTTATAGTTGGGAAGCTATTACACAGGAAGTGTCAGATCCAGGCAAGATTGGTTTCCTCCAAGTGTTCTATGTTCAAGTAATGCCAAAAAATGTTGTTATATGATACACCTGTCCGAAAGCAGCCCTCTCTTTGCACAGCTGCAGCATCACTAGCCACCAAGACGTCTTTTGATGGTGCCATGTGGGAATAGACTTCATGCACACAAATGGATTCAATTGGACTTGCTTTTCATTGATTTAGCTATGATTCGACACACAAATCCATCTGTCAGCAAACAATGAGAGATAGTTGATAAATGCTGCTTGGAGGGGCAGCGTTGCCTGTTGTATCATGATGCTGTATTTGTCTTGGCCCTTAGAATCATAACTCAGGTCATTTGAAAAGCAACAAATGTAACAGAGATGGAGACAAATGCAGGGGGATTTCAAAGATCTAAGAGTTTTGTCGTAGCACTCTCTTTGTTGTCTGGAATTTTATTATTTCTTGAGGGAAATAGCATGAACACAGATGATAGGATTTGGCTTTGCGTGATGGACGTACTTTTCATTGGTGTTTAAAGGATGCCAGGCTCAACTCTTGCCTGGAAATGATTCCCTCTGCTCTGAAGATAATCAGAAAACTACAGGGCTGACTGAAGGATGCTTGAAACTGCACCCTCCCTCTCAAGTAACTTTCCAAACTCTGTTCTTATCAACAAAGAATAAGGACAAAACAGAATTCCGCAGTGAATGCAATGATAAATGAATGGATACAAATGAAGACCCCACTGACTCTGTTCATGGCATTTGAGGTAGCAGTAGGTCACTTATCTCTGGAATTGTCAGAAGATAAGCTGATGGTGGGAAAAGTGATTAGAATCATAAAATCATAGAGTTGGAAGAGATCTCATGGGCCATTCAGTCCAATCCCTGCTAAGAAGCAGGAAAATCACATTCAAAGCACCCCAGACAGATAGCCATTCAGCCTCTGTTTAAAAACCTCCAAAGAAGGAGCCTACACCACACTCCGGGGCAGAGAGTTCCATTGCTGAACAGCTCTCACTGTCAGGAAGTTCCTCCTAATGTTCAGGTGGAATCTCCTTTCTTGTAGTTTGAAGTCATTGTTCCATGTTCTAGTCTCCAGGGCAGCAGAAAACAAGCTTGCTCCCTCCTCCCCATGACTTCCCCTCACATATTTATACATGGCCATCATGTCTCCTCTCAGCCTTCTCTTCTATGTGTTTTTGTTTCTGATTATTATTTGTTTTTGTTTCTGATACCTGCTATTCCCGCCCCCACTGCAAGAATTCATTGATTCCTGAAATGGTGTTCCAATATCATAAAGTTTCATATCCCCAAGGGAAGAATTTGGAGCTACTTTTAGGATGGTACAAAGTTGGTAGAAAATAAAACAATTGCAGCCTGGAACTGTTGTAATGCGATATAGCTCAACAGCTTTGGTGCAACTGCAACTGTTTCAAAGGATTCTGCATCATTTCTCCTTACAAGCACAATACTGGGTGCTAATTCTTTTAAGCCCTAAATTCAAAATACGTTGTCAAAGGCTTTCATGGGTTGTTGTGAGTTTTCTGGGCTGTATGGCCATGTTGCAGAAGCATTCTCTTCTGATGTTTCACCCACATCTATGGCAGGCATCCTCAGAGGTTGTGAAGTCTGTTGGAAACTAGACAAGTGGAGTTTATATATCTGTGGAATGTTCAAGGTGGGAGAAAGAACTCTTGTCTGTTTGAGGCAAGTGTGAATGTTGCAATTGGCCACCTTGATTAGCATTGAATAGCCTTGCAGCTTCAAAGTCTGGCTGCTTCCTGCCTGGGGGTTGGGAGGTGATTAGCTGGCCCCGATTGTTTCTTGTCTGGAATTCCCCTGTTTTCTGAGTCTTGTTATTTATTTACTGTCCCGATTTTAGAGTTTTTTAAAATACTGGTACCCAGATTTTGTTCATTTTCATGTTTTCCTCCTTTCTGTTGAAATTTTCCACATGCTTGTGAATTTCAGTGGCTTTTTCGTGTAGTCTGACATGGTAGTTGTTAGAGTGGTCCCACATTTCTGTGTTCTCAAATAATATGCTATGTCCAGGTTGATTCATCAGGTGCTCTTCTATGGTTGACTTCTCTGGTTGATTTAGTCTGCCGTGCCTTTCATGTTCCTTGATTCGTGTTTGGGCATTATTGCATTTGGTGGTCCCTGTGTAGACTTGTCCACAGCTGCATGGTATTTAGTAGACTCCTGCAGAGGTGAGAGGATCCCTCTTGTCCTTTGCTGAACATAGCATTAGTTGGATTTTCTTAGTGAGTCTGTAGATAGTTTGCAGGTTGTGTTTCTTCATCAGCTTCCCTATGTGGTCAGTGGTTCCCTTAATGTATGGTAAGAACACTTCCTATGGGTAGATCTTTGTATTTTCTCCTTCCTCGTGGTTGTTTAAACCAAATCCAGTCTGAATAGCACTTCAAACTAAGAGTGAAATTGGTGGCTACTGTTTGCTTCCGTCTCAATAAATTAGTAATGGGGTGCATTTACACTCTAGAATTAATGCAATTTGACATGACTAAATGGCATGACTCAATGACAGGGAATCATGGGAGTTGTAATGTTACAAAATCTTCAGGCTACCCTACCAAAAATTGCTGGTGCTTCAGCATACCACATCTCACATGATTCTATAGCATTGAGCCATGGCAATAATTCTGCAGTGTAGATGTTCTCTAGATCACATTCTGCTTCTATAACAACCCACTCGATGTTGATTTCATACAACATGGTCTCATAAGCATTGCAAATTACATCCTACTTTCCATATGTTTTATATACTTGATAGACATTTCAAAAAGATCCCCTTTCCCAGAGTATTCAACTAAACAAATATATTTGTGGGTCTTCCCTGTACCATGTGTCCTATGCTTGGCTTATTTTGTGGGCTGCACAGTTACCATTGCATCTAATAATTTTTGATGGGGAGTTTCCGTGGTTGTTTCTAACATGGTGCCATTGCTTTGGCAAATCGTTTCAGTGAAGACGAAGAACAAGGCAAAATGTTTGGGTAAAATCCTACTGCACAGCAAGCCACCTTCTGGCAAGTGTTAAAACTAATTTCTCTAGAGTTAGATAAAATTAGTAACATTTGTATGCTTTTGCTTCCATCTATAAACATCTTGGCTGTGTGAATAGCCCTATTGCTGGAAAGTGACATACATAGGGATGATTTATGAGAAACAAAATTGTTTTGTAAGGCTAAAAAGAAAAACAAAGTTGATTGTTTTGTAGTTTAGCATGCCTTGAAATTTACATTCAGAGTTTGGGGCTGCTTCCATTAAAGTTGGCAGGATGTAACTATCAACTTCAGTGGAATTAAGCAAATATTCTTCAAGATCTAGCCAGATGGTGGAAATAGTGATGGGCCAGGATCCAAAAGACTGTATTGAGAATCTAATACATACAGTGGGATTTCTGAAGCCTCATGACCACAGCACCCTGAAACCTGTAAGCCTAGTCCTTTCAGAGCGGCTTTCAGCAAACTGTAAAGACCTGATGTTGTATAGTGTCTTCAAGGAATTGTGTGAATCACAAATGCAAGCATTGAGTATGCCTATGGTGCTTTTTAGATACTAGTCATGGCTTTCTTCACTAAGCCTTTGAGTCATAAGCCTTAAAAATGTATAATATAGAGGTGTAAGAGAAAGAGGGACCAGAAAAGAAGGCTGAAGTACTGCATTCTGTCAGCAAACAAACATAAAAGTTGTGGTGGCGCAATGGTTAAACCCTTGTGCTGCTGAATTGCTGACCTGAAGGTTGGCGGTTCAAGTCCATGGAGATGGGGTGAGCTGTCTGCCAAATCCAGCTTCCCATGTGGGCACATGAGAGAAGTCTCCCATAGGATGGCAACACATCTGGGCATCCCCTGGGCAATGTCTTTGCAGATAGCCAGTTCTCTCACACCAGAAGTGACTTGCAGTTCCTCAAGTAGCTTCTTTTTTTTTAAAAAAAATAGTTTTTATTAGTTTTTACAACAAGTAAGACAAAAATGCAGGTACATAATATTAAAACAAGGAAGTAAAGAAAGAGAAACGACAGAGCGGGGGTGAAGAGCAAAGGGTCCTCGGGGGGACCGGGAGGGAGGGACGGTCAGAGGGGGGGGAGAGAGGAGGAAAGGGAAAAGAAAAGAGGTAACTTCTGACATGATAAAAAAAGCTACAAACATTAATTTCCTTCCATCCTGATGGAAGGCAAAATCTGCCCTGAATTCCATTGCTAGAGCCTTGTTCTGCTTGTGTTCAAAGCTAAATCATTCAGCCCAGTTGAAGGAATAGATCTGAATGTGCTAAGGAATGATTGTATGGATCTGCCACCCCCACTGAAAGGAATAAGACAGTGACATTTTAATGGTCACCTACAAAGCTCTAATTTCAAAAGAGCATTTGGTAAGTGATCCATGAGCCTATCATTTGAGTCCAGACTTCTCCTAATTTCTCCTCTCCAAAGCAGTGCAACAGCAGTGGGTACTTCATATCTACTGGTGTCTGGTTCCAGGAACCCCTTTGGATATCAAAATCTTTGGATGCTCAAGTCCAATTATTGGATATTAGTCAGACTAGACCAGGGGTGGGCAATTACCGGCCCTCCGGGTGTTTTGGACTTCAACTCCCAGAAATCCTAGCCAGTTTACCAGCTCTTAGGATTTCTGGGAGTTGAAGTCCAAAACACATGGAGGGCCGGTACTTGCCCACCCCTGGACTAGACTCAGGGCCATAGCCAGAGGGGGGAGGGCTGGGGTTAAAAGTTCAACCCCACCCTGAAATGTGTCAGAAACCTGGTTTACTCATAAATTGGTTAACCAGTTAAAATTCATGAGAAAACCAGGTTTCAGGGTGGGGGTAGGAGTTGAACTCTTGACCCCCCCCCCAGCTACCGCCCTGACTGGACTGAGCTGGATACTGAATCTGAAGTGAGGATTCGAAGGCTAAGGGCTTTTTCACACAGCCCTATATCCCAAAATATCAAGGCAGAAAACCCCACAATATCTGCTTTGAACTAGGTTATCTGAATTCACACTGCCATATATTCCAGTTCAAAGCAGATATTGTGAGATTTTCTGCCTTGATATTCTGGGATAGAGAGTTGTGTGGAAGGGCCCTTACTTAGTGTTGCCTTTTCCTATTCCCCTTCATTAGGAAACCAAATCAGAAACAACTTTTCCTTTTAAAAAGTATATACAATTTGGAGACATGAGAACACTTTCAAAGCAAATAATAGCTCCTAAATTTTAAACATTTTTGTGCTAGTTGACCTTAATCATTTCCCAAAATCAAAATATATTCAAAAATTCTGCTGCTACCAATGAATCTATAAATACTACAAACCTGTAGGAGAAAATTGAATATCTGTGGTTCAGCGACCTCACACCAGTCCTCCCCATCATGCTAAAACTGTGATGGATGAATATTAGGAAGATTTTGGTTCTAATTGGAACCAAAAGCTGTCACCATGGAAAGCTCAGATCATCTTGTATTCCTCTCTCACAAACATTTTCTTATATAGTATGTTGATACCTGTACTGTTTGGCTTTTTCTTTCCACTCCAGAAATGTTCTGAATCAGTATCTGTCCCAACATATTGGGCCAGTCTTCAACTATATTTGCCACTAGCTGCTCAGTTTTGGGGGAAAGCCGTCACACGAAGCGAGAAGCCTTCCCCTGTGCCAGATTCCTCAGATTACACCGGGTGAGTTATGACGCTTCCTGTCAACTCCTCTGAATGTCTTCTCCCTAACTCTTCTAACTGACATTTTCAGCAGATTCTACTTGCCACAAGGGCCATCTCAAAATATTTTGCAATCTGAGGCAAAGTAACAGATCCACCAACACCTGCTCAAATGAAGCCAGTTAGTACTTAAAGAAAGATACATTATATTGGAACATGAAGCAGGAAATCCTTAACAGCCAACATACCATCATAAAAATGTAAATAATTAACATTTGTCTGTGCTTTTATGGTGTCCCAAAACTGCTACGTGAAAGGTTTCTCTTGATCTGCCTAGCTATAGGGTTGACCTTGTTATTTAGTTCAGCACACTATTTCATTCTGTTCATCAGTTTTGAGTCATCCTTTCATTAATCCCTTCTTTAAAAGAAGATGTAGACTAGTTTGGCAAATCTGGGAGGGAAGTAGGGAGGGATGTTGAAGTAGAAATACTGTTTTGAAACAAGCGGGAATACTCTTTTGAAAGTTAGTAAGGACAATGGCATTCATAGGAGGTACAAATTGGATCATAATTAAATGACTGTTTATACAAATATCTCTGCAGTTAAATATAATTACGAAATCATGATTCTTAAGCCCAACCTACATGTACTGTACCAATATACAGTAAATCCAAGGCTAAAGCTGGATACTAATTCACTTTTTGAACCTTCTAATATGTGTGAGCTCCAATCAGAGCTGTCATTACTGCCCACTTACAATAATGTTTCAGATCTCATGATTTTATCTATAAACATGAGCTGTTGTTTTCATTAAGGTCTGTGCAACAGCTGGCTGGGAGTCAGCTGCATTAAGATCCGTACTGACCGAAAGGTCATGAGTTCACAGCCAGCCCGGGTCAGAGTGAACCTCTGACCATTTTGTAGCTTGCTGTCGACCTTTGCAGCCCGAAAGACAGTTGCACCTGTCAAGTAGGAAATTTAGGTACCGCTTATGTGAGGAGGCTAATTTAACTAATTTAAGATGTCATAAAATCTCCAGCAAGCGTGCAAAGAATGAGGAAGTACTCCATCAGTGTCACCAGGTGAAGCGACAGCTCCCCTGGTGGCCAGAATACCTTCATGAAGCTCAAATGTTAAATAGTCTCTGTGTGTCTGTCTATATATGTTGTGTGTCGATGGCATTGAATGGTTGCCATATATATGTACATTGTAATCCACCCTGAGTCCCCTGAGGGGTGAGAAGGGTGGAATATAAATACTGTAAATAATAATAATAGGTTGATTTTATAGTCACTGGCTTTGTTAAATTTTTCTGGTATTTTAGTGATAATATTGTGGTTTGTTCAGGTACAGGAGCAGGTCCATGAAGGTGACACAATGAATTACTGCACTGAGGGTTGGGAATTATGTGATCCTCCAGATATCTGTGGACTGCAACTTATTGTATTCCACATCACTGGCTATGCTGGCTAAGGCCAATGCTATGTTAAAAACCCCAGCAATGTTGCAAAACAAAAACATTGTGCAAAAAATGTTGCACAATCAAACCACTCATGGTTGCAGCTCCAGGTCAGTCTGAGTTTTTTTACCTGGAGCATAATATTTGTGTTGCACAACTTTCAAACTGGGAAAGGCTACAACCATACTTGAAGGGTTTACCAGGTTGTTTGTATAGAGCAGTGGTTCCCAAAGTGGGCGGTACTGCCTCCTGGTGGGCGGTGGGGCGATCCAAGGGGGCGTTGGGAGGCTCAGGAGAATTTGGGGGGCGGTGAACCCCTGTAAGGGGGCGGTGGCGCAAGCCAGGCTTGCTTGCCACTTGCAGGGTCACGCACTTGCGAGAACATCCCCGTTGGAAGAGGCTATATACAGGACTGCGCAGTGGGCAGGATTGACGCGAGGAAGGAGGCGCGTGCTGCGGTTTCCATGGCAACACCTGCCCGGGGATTCCGACTCGCAGGGACACAGTTGCAAGCGCATGATCCCCTGGCAGGCGTTGCCGTGGAAACTGCAGCACTTCCTCTTGTAAACCTTGCCCATGGCGCAGTCCTGTGTATTGCCTCTTATTTCCAATGGGGACGTCCTCGCAAACGCTCCTTGCTGGGCCCGGGGCAGGGTGGGCCAAATGGGAGGCCCTTTTCAAGGTGGGCCTCACTTGTCCAGTGCCGCCCCCTTCTTTTTTCAGTGCCATAAAAGCAACATGCTATTAAAATAACATTTAAATTAAAATTAAAACATTTAATTTTACGAAAAAGGTAGAAAAGTAATTTCTAGGGAGGCGGTGAGTAAAAAATTTTCTGGAAAGGGGGCGGTAGGCCAAAAAGGTTTGGTAACCACTGGTGTAGAGGTACAGCGAGGAATTCGGTTTTTCATTTTCTGCACCTTCTTTAAGAATACAGTGAAAAATGTGGTTCTTTTTCCATTGAGATGTTCTGTAATTTTCTGTGTGTGGTTAAATAACCCTGTAAGGGTAGGGTTTGGCTGCAAAGCTGCGTTATTTTTCCAACTTGTACATACCTCAGAAACAACATGATTTATGTTGTGTCAGGAACAAAAGAAAGAGTTCTCACAATTTGAGGGAACTTTTGACATACCATTTTTCTTCCCAACTAAGTTTCTCAAGGGGCCAGAAACTTCAAATTTGATCCTATTCTATCTCTATCCTTCATTGTAGTGATTTTCATGGTTCACCACTACATTTTAGGAGTATGATTTATGGGCTCAATTCACTCGTGGCATCTCTGTTGTGTCTGTTTTGTGAAATAATTATCTGTACTGGTGTTTACTCATGAGCTTTGCTTAGTCCCCCGGCATTGGGGCCACACATGGCCCTCAGATTGCAAGATGTCCCATCTGTACATTTCAAGGATGTTTTTGGGTGAATGGAGATAATAGTGGGATACTACATCAGTTATAGCTAAGTGGTAGTTGTGCTACACTACCTTTCTGCTAACCAACTGCAAATCTTCAAATGTTCCTGCTGTTTCTACAGTCCTAGCAAATCAAGTGGCACTTTGAAGGCACTGACAACTAGTCTCCCATCATCCAAGAATACGTAACTATGTGTACAACAATTGCACTTGAGAAAGTGTACAACTGTGAATTGAATATAAATATTATGCTGTAGTCAAAAAAGTACAGCCTCAGACACAAGGGAACTTACAACTGTTTAAAACACCTAACAGCATGCCAACCTTTGTATTTCTAAAATAACGATGTCTCATTTGATTTTATCAGATTCCCATGGTTGAATTGGTTTCAGAACCTAACATTTCCCAAGGCTGAAAGGAATGAGAATTCCTACTGAAATGATCAAGTTGTAGTAGCTAAATATTTGTTTGTTAACTGAAAATAAGGATCCTTATAATTGAATGTACATAACCATAGATTTGAAGAGAAGGATTAAAAAACACAAAGAAAGTCCCAGACTAAAGGTGAAGTCACATCTAAAATTAGGGGGATTGGATCCATCTGGTGACAACTATGACCTCAGCATCATATGGAAGAGCCCTTTTTAAAAAAAATAAAAAATCATGGATTAATAACTAGAATTGGCTCACACAATTTTAATTTCTATTCATTTATTATTTGATGTTGAGATATGCAAGGAGTGAACGTTTTATGTAATGCTGAGCTGTCTTTTTGGGCAAGAAAGTTTTCCTCTATACTGAACAGAACCGATTCACACCTTTGACAATCCACCATCAGTCACACTTTCTTGGTCCTAGGGCAGCAAGGGAGTCATTCTTCACCTTGTAGGTTATGTCAGTCTGGAGTTTATTCAAAGGCCACCAGGCCTGTGGGAGAGTCTAACATTTTGAACTTGGATTGTCTCCTAAGAACTTTTGAATCTTTGCATGCTTATTGCTGTTACAGTATTCTCAAGTATGCTTCTAATGAAACACCATTAATTTTTGTAAGTTGGGATACACTGCATAAATTATTTTGGAAATTCAGTGACTGATGACCAGATCCTGGCAAAAGAAGAAATTTCCCCTTATTTTTCTAGGGCTCTACTGTGAGATAGGTAATATGTTGCTGAGATGCCAAAAATGCATATGATATGTCCTTTATGTTATTCCAGATGACATACAGGGACATCTATTATGTGTTTTAAGAGATTATAATTAGCACAGCATTATATATAACTTGGCTCACTTGTACACATCTATTTGTGTTGAAGCCTCTTTTCATAGATGACATGGTCTGACTTTCATCCTTAGGGCAAGAGCAATGCTAGAGGGTTACATGTCCTTAGTAAATATCTCTTGGCTCCATCCTATGGCTCTCTCCTACATCATGGCCCATCTTATGGAATTCTGAAATGTGCATTTTAGGCATGTAATTGATATTTTCAGTTAGACATCTCTAGTGCCTGTTTACAGAATATTCTAAGAACATAACAAGCCACAAATGCCAGGATTCGATAAGGAGGAGCCATGAAAAAATGGCAGGAAATTGACTCTGAATTTACATGCGTAGAATGAGGTGGTAGAATGGCAAGTTGATATGATGGAATGAATTTGTTAAGTAAATAATATAACTTTTGAATTATTTTCCATGTACAATTGTACTTTGGAGATGCTTCCTGATAAATAAAATGCCATGGGTTCAGTTGAACTTACAAACAGCTTATCAATTTGAACTCCCTATGATTTTGCATTGATGTGGCATTTTGGGCTGTGCGGTGATGGTTGGAGTGTGGAGGGATGGGTGTGCTGTTTTTGTGATATGTGGTGGGGAAAGGATTAAATTTCACTATACAGTATACAATGACAATAAAGTAATTCTATTCTATTTTAGCCCTAAGAAACAATATTAAGTATGAATCAACAATAATATTTTAAACAATTAAAATGGAAATGCCAACAATAAAATATTGGTCCTCCAGGTTCAACAAGATTTGGTCAGAAAGACAAATTTATTTATTTATTTATTTATTTACTATGCTTCTATACCGCCTCTCTCAGCCCGAAGGTGACTCAAAAATGTATTCATTTTTTAAAAAAGTATTATTTATTTATTTCCAACATTTCTACCCCGCTCTTCTCTACCCCCGAGGGGGGGACTCAGAGCGGCCTAACAAAAGGCACAATTCGATGCCAACATAATAAAATACAATATAAAACCAAAAACATACAGCATTAAAATACATTAAAATACAATTAACATTAATACATCATACACATTATCTTAAGTTAAGACAGTATTTCATCCATAACAGGAGCATTGAGCCATATCCATCAACTTGCCATCCAGTCCAAAGTGCTGCATTGTGCTAATGTGCAAACGCCTGGTCCCAAAAGTAGACCAAAACCTTTCATTTGAGTGTGATATACAGTATTATTTTTGTTTTTCAACAGAAATCATTGTTTGACATTAGGTCAGCTTCAACATCGACAGCTTGTTCAGTTCCTGGAGGTCCAGGGCCATAGTTTCCTTCAAGAAATCAATCCATTTGTAAGTGGCATTCCTCTTTTCTTACTGCCTTCCACTTTAATGATCATTGCCATCTTTTCCATGATTTGTTTGGGCTCATGATATCTTCCACTACGTTTAGAAGGCTACAAGTTGCTCATCCAGCTCCACATGGCTATGCTCACGATTATTGAAGTTAAACCAGAAATATTCTGAAATGTGGAAATAAGATGCATTACAAAAATGAGTTATAAAAAAGAAAGAATCTTAATGGGTAGATAATTCCATGTGTGTATCTCATGAGTGTCAATGGAGTTAAAACACACTAGTTGATGTCATTCCCAAAATAAACACTAGAACATGATGAAATATATCCTGAATATGGTAAAATATCATGAAATCGCTACAAGAATCCCCAAAGAGTGAAAATTCTGTCATTCCAGCTGCTGTTAAAGTCTTCTAAAATAATGGAAAAGAAGGATTTATTGGTGGGCGAATGCTTTGTGGATTTGATTCCGGAAGATAAGCAGTTGGCTGAGATCAATGATGGAAATCTATGAGCATTCAGGGTACAGATGTTCCAGGTACATGCTGAATATTGAAGGGATTTTTTCCCTTGGTTGTTGTCCACCTTTGAGACTGTCTATAGTTAGAGTGAGTCGATTAAAAGCTATATCCATCACTGCAAACACTCAAGGGTAAGGCTGAATAAAACTGCAGGAAGGAAATGCTTCAGATTAACATTTTGGCGAAATGCCTCACGGAGAAGGCATTAGTTGAAATATAGTCTATAGGATTTCCTTCCTCTAGTGGTTCTCAATAAGCAAAAGACCCAATTTCTATACAGAAATGGGAGATTGGGGGTTGGAGTGGGGAAGGACCTGGTGATACGTTAGGTGACCCATCTGGCAGATCATTATATGACATTCCAATTAAAATTATAAATACACCAAGATCATATTAGAAGAAACAGACAGTTCCTACCAGATATGAGAAACTAGAAATCAAAGAAGTTGATGTAATGAGCTAAGATGTTTGTATACATATGGAATTGTTCTAGTGGTTTACAAAGCACACAACAATTCCAATATTAAGTTGCTAAGTAAACAACACAAGATGTTTGGATTTAGTACAGCCAAGCCTTTCCTTTACCACAATCAAAAGTAGGATATTTGGCTTCTCAGATGGTACCCAACATATGTAACAACTGGTCTCAGACTTGTTTAGTTTCAGTATACAGTTGGCCCTCTGCTTTCATGGGGGTTAGGGGTGAAAAACCATGAATGTCTCAAGAGGGGGAAGGGAGTTAATGTGGTGCAACATACAGCACACAGGAAAAGGAGGAGGAACATCCTCCTGCATTGAGGTGACTGGACTTATCTCAAGGATCACAGCCCGTTTTTCTCTTATGAGTGGCATACATAGAAGTAAGCTAATCTTAGGTCTCTGGGTGCTTCTTTTTTTGGTTTTACAGAGGTTAGTATTCTTGTTTCATTTCTGTAGTGGCCAAATTATGAGTCTAGACCAGGGGTGGGCAATTACCGGCCCTCTAGGTGTTTTGGACTTCAACTCCCAGAAAACCTAAGAGCTGGTAAACTGGCGAGGATTTCTGGGAGTTGAAGTCCAAAACACCCGGAGAGCCGGAAATTGCCCACACCCCTGGTCTAGACCTACTGTAGAGCTCTTTATGCCCTACAACTATGCTTTGCCTGGATAAGAGTTGGGGCGTTTGTCCATGTGTGTGCAGAAGCACCTGGCTAAATCTCCATAGCTACTAGCTAGACATGAAATGCATCACCTGATGAACTTTTGGACAGATCACTTTCTGTCTGGCCAAAGTGACATGCCCAAATGCTTCTGGAGTGCCCCTGCTCTCCTCTAAGTACAGCATTATTGAGGAATGGTTCTGTTTTCTCTCTGTGTATGTGCTTTCACAGCTCTTGCAATAAGTCCACGAAATGGCTCAGTACAACATAGCTCAATTTGTGGAACTACTATTCCATGTTTAGCCATGCAGGACTGGCTGACTGAAACTTCAAGTCTCTGTGAATATTTGTATTTCCTTCAGTCTGTCACACCATCTTACTTCTACTAGCTACAATGAAATTGTGCTTTGTTTGTGAAATGGAAATGCAATTGGAGTTTGTATAACTTACATACCCAGAAAATATCCCATGTACACAGAAATGTACACTAAATGAGCATAGAATGGAAACTGGAGTTATGAATGGTAATTTGAAGAAATGTTAACCAAAAGTATGACTGGGTTCCTGTGAGTTTTTCGGGCTGTATGACCAGTAGAATGCCCCTGAAACATGGCCATACAGCCCCAAAAACTCAGAGCAATGCAGTGATTCCAGCCATTAAAGCCTTCAACAACATATCATATGTAACTTCTGAAAAAGAGGGAAAAGCAAATTTTATTTGGGGAAAATATTTATTTATTTATTTATTTATTTATTTACTTTGCTTCTAGACCGCCTCTCTCAGCCCGAAGGTGACTCGATGCGGTGTACAAATAGCAGGAACTGCTCAAGACAAACAAATCAACAATTATCAATACAATTTCAACATATACAATTTAACATTTAACGTTAAAAACACAATATCAGCGTCTCATTATTAAGTCGATTTCCAGTTGCATCGTCGTCGTTCCTTAGGTCTCTATTTGATAATCATACTTCATTTGCAAATGCCCGGTCAAATAGCCAGGTCTTGACCTTCCTCCGAAATGTCAGGAGGGAGGGGGCTAATCTGATGTCATTTGGAAGGCCGTTCCAAAGCCGAGGAACCACCACTGAATCTGTCTCTCGTCCCCACCAATCGTGCCTGCAAAGCAGGCGGGACCGAGAGCAGGGCCTGAAACCAAATACAAACCCATGACATCATTTTGTTGCCCTGATTCAAATCCATTATGAGTCTGCATCTGGTATCCTGTGTGCAATTCTGCTCTTCGCATCAGCAAAAAGAAATTACAGTGCTAGAAAACAAAGGAAAGAGCACCAAGGAAGCATCTCTTTTGTGCAGAAAGATTGAGCTGGGTATGTTCAGCTTGGTGGGGAGAGGACTGAGAAGGGGCATTTCAAAGGCTGCCACAGAGAGGAGGGGGCAGGCTTGTTCTCTGCTGCCCCAGAGAGTAGGAAAAGATCTAATGGTTTGAAGTTACCAGATGACAGATTTCAGTTGAACATTAGAAGGAACTTTTTGGTAGTAAGCGAAGTTTGGAAATGGAACAAATTGCCTAGAGAGGTGGTGGATTCTTCTTCTCTGAACATCTTAATAACAAAGCTTTGGATGCTTTAATTAGAGATCCTTCTCTGAGAAAAAGATTGAACTTGAGAACTCCTTCCAGGTCTATGATTCTGTAATTCTATGTAGCTTCTTATATGGATTGGTTGGTGTGATGTCAGTACTTCTTGCAGCTGTGATGGATTCCTCACAAGTGAGGAAATATCAGATGAGGATAATCTTTCAATGAAATTAACAATTAATTATTGGGTAAGCTTCCAGTATTTTAGGCTACAACCGCTCATTTTATTTTAACTCACTTAATTTATTCTTAGCGGGATGCATTTGGCTGATAGACTTGCTAGTTTGCTACATTCTGCATAACATTAGCACTTCCTTAAATGTGCTAACAGGTTTCAAGGTGAAAAGTTGAACAGCTTAAAAGGATCAAATGGTGCTCACAAGAAAAGTTGTAGGCCTGTTCCAGAATAAGTTAACATGCTCCTTCCTAGCTATACAAATCTTGATAGCTGCAGATGCCTGTTCTTTGGGCAGACCAAGCAAGGGCAATATCAACTTGCTTCAAATAGTCAATGTCTTTTCAGATCTGCTCCCTTCAGGAGTGAAGGGAAATTCACTCCTGAAAGAGTTATCATGGCGAAAAGGTGTCTCCACTGAAGCTTTATCATCAATCTTTATTTCCACAACAAGCCAAATTTTGCAAAATCCAATGATCACAGGGACAGAAAGTGAGGTGAAATTTTCTGAACAGGGGCACAGTCAGCAAAACAAATGCCACAGGGGCACCAGTGCTTCCGAACACACACACACTTTGGCTGGAATTACATTAGATTGTGGGAACAGCCAAAAGTGCAACGGTGTAGTAATGGTGAGGCAGCGGACCATATTTTAGTTCTTGTGGACCACTGGTTGGGAACCACTGCTGTAAAAGGACGATGTAAGCATGTCTACTACCAGATATGAAAAATTGTATTTGATGGGAATTTTAATGCTATTAGATTGTGAGAACAGTCAAAAGTTTGCTGTGCACATGGACTGACAAGGAGAGAATTTGGCAGAAGGGAGTTGAGGAGAGATGGTACCAAGATCTGTTTCTCAGGAGATACTGTGAATATCCATGATGTAATATTTTGATTAAAGAGCCAATATGCGAACAGGCAGGCAAAAATAATGGTAGAAATGTTGTTAACGAATGAACATACTAGCATGCAAAATTTTGAATTGTTCAGGCTGTCACCAAATTACAAGCATCTGACTTACAAATGACTCATGGTTAAGAATGGGGTTGAGACAACAGGAAGTGAGAGAAATCTAAGCCTCAGAAGGAAAAGAGTTATCATGGGGAAAAGGTGTCTCCACAGAAGTTTTCTCAATAATCCTTGTTTCCACAACAAGCTACATTTTTCAAAATGTGAAATTTTCTGAACAGAAGCACAGACAGCAAAACAAACACCACAGGTGCTATACTATCATCCACTACATTTGGAAGACAATCATCCTCAAGGTATGAGGGATCACCTAAGTAACTATCCAAAACTTAAAAATATACATATTTGGCTGTAGTGACACTTAAAATGTACCTGTTCCATGCAAATTCAACATGCAAATTCAACTTAAGAACAAACCTACAGAACCTATCTTATACGTAACATGGAGACTGGTTGTATATATTTTTACCGGGGAGATGATTTTCTCCAAGTCCTTCAGTGTTGGAGGCACTTAAGAAAGTTGTTTTTTGCTGAATAGCTAGCAGGAGGCTTTTCCTTTTCTCACTCACTAGAGACTGGAAGAATTATACAGGTCACCTTAGTATCAATGCCAGAACTGCTGTAATCTGGAAAGTGGCTCCTTTCTACTTTCTGCTGGAGACAGACTGACCAAGACAAGTGTTTGATCTTTGAGAATGGCTTGTCAGAATAGCAAGTCTGACATAGGCTGGTGAAGCCTGAAGTAAATGCCATCTTTGATTTATAGTCAAAGCAACTTTACAACCATATTCCAGAGCCTATGTATAATGTATTTTCTCCATGCTGGTTTCTGTCCCTTTTTCTGATACCCTTAACAAGTATAATACAAAATACAGTACTCCTCCACCACCACTCCAGCAATGCATTTACCTCACCAGGCAAATTCAAGGAGACATCTTATTTTTCATTTTTATCGTTTACAGGTGGTAGTCTCATTTTGAAGCTTAAGACACATCAGTCCTGAAATCGCAAAGCATCTTTCCAAGAAGATCTTTTATTGCCATTAGTGTTCCTGCCCACAATATTTGTGTCTCAGGACATTTCCATAATATATTAATTAATGGAGTACAGGGATGTGACATTTCTGGCATATATCACCGGTTCACCACACTCCCTAATTTTGTGTAAATCTTGGTGTTTTATAACTGCAGAGAATTAAATCTGCTATCAAAACAGACCTCTCTTTATCCTGGGAGTGTCATAAAATTTTAATGCCTTTATTATTTAGTGTGCCGTGTACGTCAGAAACAATTTTCTATTCTTTTTGTCCTCTTCCTATACAATCATGGAGGAATTTTTTTTAAAAAGCTTTTCAGGATGAATTTTCTCCCATGAGATATCTTTATGTTGCCCAAATAAACTTTTGTGGGGTCACAAATGGAGCTAGGAACCCATTTTTGGGATGCTGCTGATAATATATTTTCAGATGCGGGTGCATGATTGGCTAGTTAATAGCCACAGTTCACTATTTCTCCCATAATGTTCCATTAAAGTACACATCTTAATTTCACCATAGTAATTTTCACAGACACTATCCAGTTTCTCTCCTCTGCAGTTCTTACCATCTGGGATTCCTTTTCTGTTTCATTCCATTAGTTTGTTGAATAATATATTTAGGCAAAATATGCAAAGACAAACCTCTGTTGTATTTGGGTGGCCAAAATTTCCACTCAAATGAATATTCAATTACCATAGCTACTATTTCCTTAGTTTCAATAATATCCACAGTTCAGATAAATACAGGTCATTCTGGTCCATATGAACTCTTGTTGGGATCTGCTCCAGTTTCTTAGTTTACTGAGGCCAGGTCTCATTTACTATTAAAGTCTTAGTAATACTAATACTAACTAACTAACTAACTAACTTTATTATCTATGAGTCGCCCTCCACGAGTGTGCTCTGGGCGACTTACACAGCTAATGTCACTGAAGTAATTAATTACATGGTTAGGAACTACAGATTTCTTTTGATGTGTTGTTGTTGATATGCCATCAAGTCAGATTTATCTAATGAATGAAGGACTTCCATTCATTCTGGTCACCAACTTACGTCTTATGAACTCAGGCTCATGGATTTTGTCTGGATTAATATATTTAGAAATATTGAAAATGGGAGGCAATGCTTGGAAATGTTAATACTTTTTTGGAGTGCAATTTCAAGAAAATCTTCTTCACAATTGGCTCTAGCTGCTAGAAAAGAAATGGAAGCTTCACTGGGAAAATCCCCGGTCTTTCTTTCAAAGTCTTGCAAAGAACTTTATTGAGCCTATTATGTCTGGGAATCATTTCACAAGGCCTGATGTAAACCTTCTCAGGTACAGCCAGCCATTTAAAAGAAATAATTAAGCACAGATATTTCAACAAATTTCAACAAGTTTGGCAAGAAAAAAGAAGGTGAGGGGAAGTTAGCTGTTTTGCTTCTCATTAGAGTTCTTGGACCATTCCAAAACACAGCAGAATTGGCTCGTCTCTTTTCTTAAGAACTTCTAGCCAATGCTAAAATCCCAAATAATGGTTGCATCCAGGGAGTTCAAAGATGTACTGTTCAGTAATTAGAACCTACCCTGGATATAACTGAGTTGCAAACTAGCCAGAAAGTTACCAGATGGAAATGGACCTTAATCAAAGAATTACTTTTTCATTGCATCTGTGCCTTGTATCTTGTTTATTTTTATTTTTTTAAAAACACTGCAATTCCAGTTATTTGAGAGACACTTGCTAAAGTTCTCACCTGCCAGCATTCATGTTTGTAGGTAACCCCATTCTTCATGTGTCACATGCCAGACTTTATACTTGGGACACTGTTTGTTCCTCTGGTCCAGATATGGCAAACATGACAGGTCCCTGGGGGTTCTGTTGTTTGCCAGTCTATATTACTTAATTCTCCCAACCATTGTTTAGCACAGTAGTTCCCAACCTTTTTTACTAGGTTCCATTTGACCAGGGACCACTTAAACAGGGACTACTTGACCGAGGACCACTTTGACCAGGGACCACTCTCCAATATTTGTAACAAAAGGGGTGGGGTTGTTCAGCTCTGTTGAAAGGAGTGGAAATAAAAAAATAGAGGGGAAGAAGGTTCACGGACTGGATTTCTGTTCTTGCGGCCCACTGCTGGGCTGTGGTCCACGGGTTGGGAACCACTGGTTTAGCAAAACGACATCATCATGCATATTATCATGTATCAATTAGCTGTAGATGTTTGCTGATTTCATCATGGTGATGAAATGTATTAGAACTGTTTTGCCGATAATGATCAGGATAAGTGCTTAAATTTTCTACTCTTCTTGGAGTAAAAAAATGGCTGTGGAGATTTGCTCAGGAGACTAACATAATGAACACCTGCAATAACTTAACATTAACTCCTTACACACACCCCTCCACCTGAATATGACTTGTCACAAAAGAGATATGTAGCCAAAGTTGTGGTCTGATGTCATCATGCAGAAAAAAGAACGGAAAGTGGCACTGGAGCTCTTTACCTTGTATCTAGATGAATTTCCATTCCCACAACTGCAAATGTAAGATTCACATCTGTATTGCTTTCAGAAAATTTCAGAAACAAAGGAGGAGTTGATTAAAGCTTCCTTTGGTTTGAATAGGTAGCCATGCCCAACATAATTCTTTTTAATGTATCATTGAAGGCTTTCGTGACCAGAATAATTGGGTTCTTGTAGGTTTTTGGGGCTGTATGGCCATGTTCCAGAAGCATTCTCTCCTGATGTTTCACCTGCACATATGGCAGGTATCCTCAGAGTTTGTGAGGTTTCTTGGAAACTAGGAAAATGGAGTTTCTACATCTGTGGAGAGTCTAGGGTGAGAGAAAGAACTCTTGTCTGTTGGAGGTAGGTGGTCACTTGAAACATTCACACCTACCTCTAACAGACAAGAGTTCTTTCTCCCACCTTGGACATTTCACAGGTATATAAACCCCATTATCCTAGTTTCCATCAGACCTCACAACCTCTGAGGATGCCTGCCATAGATGCAGGCGAAACGTCAGTCTGGAACATGACCATACAGCCTGAAAAACTTACAACCAAGTTTCAAAAAATCTTTCTTAGAAGTAAGAATGCAAAATAATGTCTCAATATCTTAATCAAAATAAGATACTTGCTTAGTTTCTATGAAATCTAGGTAATTCTGAACAGGAAAGGCAGGCCTTGCAGTCACATCCTACAATGCTTCTTTGTTTAATTATTTTCACCTCATTAGGATGGTAACCCTACAGCTAGAAGTGCACATTTTACTTGGGTAATAAGCAAAAATGTACACAAGTTCAGAAACATTTATGTGGCTTTGCTTGATTCTGGCTAACTGTTATCAGTTCTCTGCATTCAGTCCTTGTGTCCTTAGATGCAATCCAGAGACACAGAGTATATTTTGGAGGAGAGGAGTAGGAAAAAATCATTTAGCTTAAATTATTACTTCTAACTAGTAACACAAATCCCAGTTCTTCCTGTCGGTGTCAAGTTCCACCAACTTTCAATCAGTGTTGTGGTCTAGGATTTCCACTTTTGCCTGACCACTAAACCTTCTTAAATAATCCCCAACCTGTGTTCATTCTCCGGAACAATACCATTAGCGAGATTTCACATTCCAAATTAAATTAAAGATCCTTGTTGTTTCCTTCTTGTTTTCTCTCTTGGGTGTTTTAGCAAAGTTCCTTGCATCTTGTGACATAAGTCCAAGGAAGATACATATGTGTCAGGATAGTTATTATAAGCTTGCATTAGCATTCTTGGCAACCTCATTTCTGTTTAGATCTGCATTATGTAAAAGAATGAAGCTACCACTTATGTGTATGTTGACCACTTTTTACAAGAAACATTATTATGAACTAAAGCTCCAAAAACTTTATCCAATTTACCACATATCTGGAGGCTTAACCAAAACTATTATTGCATAAAAGAACAAGGAAAATTGAGAACAGCATTTTGCAGATTGTTAGCAAAACATGACCCATGGACACACAATATACAGATTGCCAAATGCCAGCAAGAATTCCTTTTGAATCCCTGTGTGTGTCTAATTAACTGTGTCAGAAGTTCAAATTAAGAACTCAAAAGGAAGAGGGGAGAAAAGAAGAAGGGGGCATTACCTAATTCCTCAGTATATAAATATTTCCATGTCACGCTGCAGGACTTCATCAGACTTAAAAGAGCACCATCAAGGTAGTTTTCACAATGTTTCAAAATCTTTCCTATTCAAAAGTTCTCTTGCTGCGTCTAATCAGCCACTGGAAGTATGATGTTGAAACCCATTTCCTCCTGACATTTAAGATAGTATGCTCAATTTTCCATGCAGTTACAATGGATCACATCTCCCCCATTCTTAAAGAACTCCACTGGCTGCCCCTAGAGTTCAGAGCCCTTTACAAACTCCTGGTGCTCACCTTTAAAGCCCGGCACAACATTGGGCCTTCCTATCTGAGTGACCGGCTGACGACCCAATGCAGCGAGAGGCCAGCACGCTCCATCAACGGTGACCGCCTGACTACTCCTGGAGTGCGGGAGGCTAGACTGGCGGAAACTCGGCGGAGAGCCTTCTCCGTCGCGGCCCCTTCGACTTGGAACTCACTGCCGCCCGCCTCAGAGCCTCTCCGACTCTATCTAGATTCCGCCCAGCCCTGAAGACCTGGCTCTTCCGCCTAGCGTTTGGGACTGGCTCGGTACCCTGGACTACTTGAGCCACCCCTCCTGTTTATATTCCATGTTTTTAAACTGTTGTACATTGTTCACCCTAGGGTTTTAACTGTTGTAAGTCGCCCGGAGCACCGCCGGTGGAGGGCGACTCACAAATATTAAAGTATTATTATTATTATTATTATTATTATTATTTTACATCAGTGCAATGTTGTGCACCTTTTTATATACACAATAGCAGTGAAGTCTACAATACTATGAAACTGAGCTGGTGTAATGTTCACAAACATCATGATGTTTCAATGAGAAAATTTGCTAGCAGTGAATGTTATTTCGGTTTCTAAAAAATGAAAGCTGTGCTTTGTTTTCTTTCCTCTTTTTTCGATAGAGTTACAAGCTGGGTAGATGCAGGGAATGCTGCGAATGTGGTGTATCTGGATTTCAGTAAAGCCTTCAACAAGTTCCCCATGAGCTTCTGGCAAACAAACCAGTAAAATGCGATCTAGGCAAAACTACGGTTAGGTGGATCTGTAATTGGTTAAGTGAGCCAACCCAG
Source organism: Anolis apletophallus (assembly GCA_030556195.1). Taxonomy (NCBI): domain Eukaryota; kingdom Metazoa; phylum Chordata; class Lepidosauria; order Squamata; family Anolidae; genus Anolis; species Anolis apletophallus. The sequence goes on along the minus strand of JARBWK010000012.1, from coordinate 82,947,603 downwards.
AGGGTGCTTACCAATGCTTCTTCTTCATCCTGGAAAAAAGTGACGAGTGGAGTGCCATAAGCAAGGTTCCATCCTGGACCGGGTCATGTTCAACATCTTTGATTTAGATTAAGGGTTAGAAGGCATGATCATCAAATTTGCTGAAGATACCAAATTGGGAGGGATTCAAAATGGTCTTAACAGATTAGAGTGATGGGACAAAACTACAGTGACAAAAATGGACTGCAAAGATACAGAATGGGGGACAATGCCTGGCTCAGGAGCAGTACATGTGAAAAAGATCTTGGAGTCCTTGTGGACAACAAGTTAAACATGAACTAACAATGTCATGCGGCAGCAAAAATAGCCAATAGGATTTTGGCTTGCATAAATAGAAGTATAATGTCTAGATCCAGGATAGTCATGCTACCCCTCTATTCTACTTTGGTCAGAAGACACCAGAATACTGTGTTCAATTCTGGTCACCACAATTGAAGGGAGATGTCTACAAGCTGGAATGTGTCCAAAGGAGGGCAACTAAAATGATCAAGGGCCCGGAGAACAAGCCGAGAGAATGCTGAGAGGAGACATGATGGCCATGCATAAATATGAGAGGAAGTCATAGGAAGGAGGGAGCAAGCTTTTTTCCCACTGTCGTGGAGACTAGGACATGGAACAATGGCTTCAAACTACAAGAAAGGAGATTCTACCTGAACATGAGGAAGAACTTCCTGATTGTGAGAGCTTTTCAGCAGTGGAACTCTCTGCTCCGGAGTGTAGTGGAGGCTCCTTCTTTGGAGGCTTTTAAACAGCGGCTGGATGGCCATCTGCCAGGGGTGCTTTGGATGCGATTTTCCTGCTTATTGGCAGGGGGTTGGACTGGATGGTGAGGAAATTGAGATAAGTATGTGAAGGAAGAATAGGAAAAATTCTGAAGCCTAGAGAAAATGCTTGATGGATGAGAAAGAGGTAGTACAAAGTGTGTGAACCTTTAATTTTTTAAGTAAATAACTGTATAACTTGTTCCAGTACAGAAATAAATAAGTTACTATTAGCACTATGAAAAATGTGGTTTGATAAATTGCTTATGTAACAAACTTTTCTTTCTTTTTTTAGACATTGAAAAAATAATTATATGATAGTTAATATTGTCTATCCAAAATATGAGACATCAGGCTGCTTGATGTGAAAAAATTGAACAACAGCACCTCCCCATGGCTGAGTCAAGCACAGCCTCCAGATGCCAGAGATGAAAAAGAGGGAAGCCTTGCCTCTGTCTAAGTACTGCCTGTCTTTGTTGTTAATTGTATAATGGCATTGAATGTTTGCCATATATGTATTCTGTAATCCACTCTGAGTCCTCTTGGGGAGATAGAGCAGAATATAAATAAGGTATATTATATTAACCAAAATCCTTTTAGCAGAGAGGAATGTTTTACGTTCATTACTCCAATGAAATTAGGGGACTGAAGGAAGGAATCTTTAGAACCATTTTTTTGATGTCTACTTAGCCTGGTTTAGCTGAAATGGGTGAATATCAGAAGATGTGGTCTATGGGTTTCATTGATGGACCACTAACCTTTTTTGCCAAAATGCATCATCCTTATGTCCACCACTTTGGCTTTCGCTTCTAAAACTGCTACAAAGATAGCCTGGGCAGATGTACTAGAATTATAAAGTGCAGAAAGTCCATTGCTAAAGCATGATGGGTGATCATCCAGCCACTGTTAAATTTTTAAGGGGGTGTAATAATTATCCATCTTGGAAAGGTATTCAGTTAAGTAGAACACAGGAATGCCAGTTGTGCAAATTTCCAGGTGTTGTTGATCTGCAGCTCCAGCATAACTCAGCATTAGCAGTGTTGCCTAAACCTCTTGGGAATTGCATTCTGACAAAATCTGAAGAGCCTTACAATTCCCACTCCTGCTCTAGAAGTTTTCCAGATTATTCTTTCCACTTCAAATTATGCCAGGTCTCCATTTGACATACATGGTAGTTCAGGGTTACAGTACACATATCACAAATATCACATTAAACTTACTGGAAGGATCTTGATAGGGTGATGTATAACTATTGTTACTATAGTAATATGTATAGTACCTGCCATCAAGTTATTTGAGAACCTAGCTATGTACTTCTTAGAAAGTGGGTGTCACAATTGGGAACATGCCATGTCCCCAAATGACATGTTGCAGCTGTTACAGGGAAAGACACCATATAGATGACTTCACCTGTAAATGTGTTGTTACATTTTCCTTCTAATTTATAGTTGTATATGGTTCTTTGTCCAGAATATTTGGCAGTAATATGTTAAGCAAAGTTTGCAACAGGCCCAATGTTTCACCATAAAGGTGGAAAGAAAAATATCAAGAGCAGTAAGACTTTCTTATTGAGTTGCTTTGGGTTTGCCAAATGAAGAAGACAGAGGAGTTCAAACAGCTGCTGTTAAGCTATTCCATTTCCTTTAGGTATACATTTCTACAAAATCACAAATCATCTCTGCTGGGAGGATTTAAATTGCCACTTAATGTATTTACTGAAGCTGGATAATATGGTATCTTGCCTTTTCTTGGCAGCCGTGCAGTACCCAACATGACATCAGATTAAAGAACTGGAAGTGCCTTGTGCAGCATTGCTTCCGCTCTGGATAAAATCACCCTTTCTGCAATAATCATCAAGGACTTCATATATTTTCCATTTTGGTTTACAGGCAGATACTACTCCTACTAATGACTAAGCTCAAATGACCAGTGGCCTTGATGGAATCAGACTGAAGCCAAAGGTTCATCATTACATTATGTTAGGGAATGTAAAGATTTTTGCATGGAAGGAAAAAAAGAGCATCACCATGAGTATATGATGGATCTGAACTGGTGACTGTTTCAGAATAACAACAGCAACAACAGCAACAACAACAACAAGTGGTGGATCAATTTAGCAGAAAAGATACAACATTGTGCAGATCTGGGTGATCACAGAGGATTTTACGAAGTTCTCAAAGCAGTGTTTGGACCTACGTATCAGGTCCAAAGCCCCTTATACGGTATTGATGGTCAAACACTAATTACTAAAGCCTCCATCCTGAACCAATGGGCTGAACATTTTCAGAGTCTCTTCCATGCCAACTGAGTAGTCCAAGGTCCAGCTATCCAACACATTACAACAACCTATGAAAAGGAACTGGACTCAGTTCCCACTCTGAAAGAGACCCTTAAGGCCATACAGCAGATGAAAAATGGCAAGGCAGCCGGGACCAATGAAATCCCACCTGAAGCTTGGAAACAGGGAAGTCATGTAGTTCATGCTAAATTCCACGAGCTCCTTGTGAGTTGCTGGGAAAAAGGTGAACCGCCATCAGATCTCCGAGATGCAGTTATCATCACCCTGTATAAGAAAAAAGGAACAAAATCCAATTGTTCAAACTATCGAGGTATAACACTGGAAAAATCCTTGCAAGGATACTCCTGAACAGATTAGTTCCTGCTATTGCAGAAGAACTTCTCCTTGAAAGCCAATGCAGCTTCAGAGCTAATAGGAGCACCACAGACATGGTATTTGCCCTTAGACAACTGCAACATAAATGTAGAAAGCAGAACAAAGGACTCTATGTAACATTTGTTGACCTCATCAAAGCCTTCGACACTGTGAGTAGAAAAGGTCTGTGGCAGATCCTGGAACGACTTGGATGTCCCCCCAAATTCCTCAAAATGATTATCCTGCTACATGAGGGCCAGCACGGTCAAGTCAGATATGGCAATGCTCTCTCGGAGCCCTTTCTAATAACTAATGGAGTGAAACAGGGTTGTGTTCTTGCACCAACCCTATTTACAATCTTCTTCAGCATGATGCTTCAAAGGGCTATGGCAGATCTCGAGGCAGAAGACGGCATATATATATACACTATATTACTGGTGGTAGCTTGTTCAACTTAATCCATCTGAGGGCTCGCATTAAGACTCTAAACTATCTAGTCCATGAGCTGCTTTTTGATGACGATGCTGCCCTTGTCACCCATACAGAAGCAGCCTTGCAGCGCCTAACATCCTGCTTTGCAACAGCTGCAGAGCTGTTTGGGCTGGAAGTCAATACAATCAAATAAGAGTTGGCTTACAGTGCAAACCTATTAATATAAAGTCATATGCAATCCTCCGTTTATGAAAATCTTGTGGATATATTTCATTAGATCAAATAAATTCTCTACGCAACTTGCTAGTATATATGTATTTTTATATATACTACTGCTTCATATCATAAATTCATTTATCATCAAAGCAGATGTGACAAAATTTCATGTCATTACATGTGTACATAAATCATATAGAACAATTCATATATATTGGTGCTATTAATAGTATCTACAACGTGTCTAGCAATTCATATGATCACCAATATGGACATTTCATATATAAGCAAATTATTTAAATCATATGATACATTGCAATTTCAAATAATGATAAAGAGTTCACACAGTACAGACCATAACATGCCATTGTGACCATCCTGTGGCTGAAAATATATGGATTAAGCCATCAGGTGTGCATACTAGACAGTGCATACATCCTAAATTGTAGCCAACATAATATAGTTTAGGTATTACGGTCCTACCACATTTATTAATGTAGGACTCTGAGTGGCATGATTCTGTGATATGATGTTCACCGGGTTCAATCTATATGTAGGCCCTGCGGTCTTCAGATGGTCCCTTGGTTGAATGCGGGAATATCGTGTTACAGCGTCTATGGATGTAATGCAAGTCTGCCTAGCTGTGATGTAATCTGGGCTGGCGTTGCAAAGATCGTGCCCAGACATTCATTCACGGCGTTTTCGGCATTTGGACCCCCCGTTTCAAAAGCTAAGCTGACTCGGAGTGAATGGGGTCTTGGGTTGCGGTCCGTACTGGGGTGTGTCTGTGGCGGGCCTGGATCTTTCTCCTCCCGTCCTTCGGCGGCTTTCACCTTGGCAAGGACCCCCACATCAGGAGGGGGACACGCATTGCCCAGCTAAAAGTGAGACGCGATTCCAGGAAAATAAAAAGGAAACAAACCGCTTGCTGCTCTGCAGCCCGCAATTCAGGCGTACGTCCTTAAGACTACACCTCCGTCCGCCTCAACGCAACCGGGTGAAAGCCGCCGAAGGACGGGAGGAGAAAGATCCAGGCCCGCCACAGACACACCCCAGTACAGACCGCAACCCAAGACCCCATTCACTCCGAGTCAGCTTAGCTTTTGAAACGGGGGGTCCAAATGCCGAAAACGCCGTGAATGAATGTCTGGGCACGATCTTTGCAACGCCAGCCCAGATTACATCACAGCTAGGCAGACTTGCATTACATCCATAGACGCTGTAACACGATATTCCCGCATTCAACCAAGGGACCATCTGAAGACCGCAGGGCCTACATATAGATTGAACCCGGTGAACATCATATCACAGAATCATGCCACTCAGAGTCCTACATTAATAAATGTGGTAGGACCGTAATACCTAAACTATATTATGTTGGCTACAATTTAGGATGTATGCACTGTCTAGTATGCACACCTGATGGCTTAATCCATATATTTTCAGCCACAGGATGGTCACAATGGCATGTTATGGTCTGTACTGTGTGAACTCTTTATCATTATTTGAAATTGCAATGTATCATATGATTTAAATAATTTGCTTATATATGAAATGTCCATATTGGTGATCATATGAATTGCTAGACACGTTGTAGATACTATTAATAGCACCAATATATATGAATTGTTCTATATGATTTATGTACACATGTAATGACATGAAATTTTGTCACATCTGCTTTGATGATAAATGAATTTATGATATGAAGCAGTAGTATATATAAAAATACATATATACTAGCAAGTTGCGTAGAGAATTTATTTGATCTAATGAAATATATCCACAAGATTTTCATAAACGGAGGATTGCATATGACTTTATATTAATGGGCTGGAAGTCAGCCTGAAGAAAACAGAAGTTCTCTACTAGCCTGCACCACAGGAAGAACACCATCATCCCCACGTCAATATAGGCAAATCTGTCCTTAAGTCCGTTCAGCAGTTCACCTACCTGGGAAGCATCATCTCTTCAGATGCCAAGATTGATAAATAGAAAGATCACAGATTAGCAGAGAAATGACAACGCAGAGAAATGACAATGCAGAAAGAACTGCAACCTGGAAACAACATCACCCACAGAGACTTTCTGCTGTGCTTTCTGCAACCGGACTTGCCTATCTCGGATTGGCCTTTTTAGTCATCAACGTGCTTGTTAAAAGCATGGGATGAGTCCTTCCTGAATCTTCGTTCGTGAAGAAAAGTCAAGAAAACAATTATAATTATCCTGAAAGAGTCATCAGTTCAGATCCATCATATACTCATGGTGATAATCTCGGAAGTTGTGCAGAATGTTATGCCCCCCACTGTGGTCCTGCCATAAAGATCATAATTAAGGGGAAGTATTTGTCATACCATATATTAAGGAGCATCACTGTAAAACGATGGTTCTCAACCTTTTTTTGACTACAGACCACTTGACCAGGGACCGCTCTCCAACATTAGTACCGAAAAGGTTACAAATCCATTTTTGCTCAACTTTAGATTAGGTTTGGTTGTTTGGTGTGCTGATTCAGAAAATTGCATTGGATAGACCACATGAGCTCTAGTTTCTGATACAGAACATATGCAATCCATTAGTTACCATCTCCTCACTCTCAGAAAACCATATTTAATAAGTCTCGGCACTATAAGAGGGTTTTGTGAGTCCAGTTGCTCTTGGTGCAATTGTGTAGTAATGGTGAGGGACCATATTTTAGACCACTGTTGGTCTATGGACCACAGGTTGGGAACTATTGCTGTAAAAAGACAATGTAAGCATGTCTACTACCAGATATGAAAAACTGTATTTGATGGGAATTAGAGTGCCATTAGATTGTGAGAACAGCCAAAAGTTTGCTGTGCACATAGACTGATAAGGAGAGATGGTAGCAAGATCAGTTTCCCAGGAGAAACTGTGAATATCTATGATGTAATGTTTTGATTAAAATAACCAATTGCTGAATAGGCAGGCAAAAATAATGGTAGAAATGTTGTTAACCAATGAACATATAAGCAGGCAAATTTTTGAATTGTACAAGGGCAATCACCAAATCATCTGACTTACAAATGACTTGTGGTTAAAAATGGGGGTAAGACAACAGGAAGTGAGAGAAGGGAAATTCACTCCTGAAAGAGTTATCATGAGGACAAGGTGCCTCCATTGAAGCTTTCCCAATAATCCTTGTTTCCACAACAAGCCACATTTTTCAAAATGTGAAATTTTCTGAACACAGACAGCAAAACAAACATTATGGTCCCTATGCTATCCAAAACTTTAAAATATACATATTTGCCTGGAGTGACACTTACAAACAAATTCAATGTAAGAACAAACCTACAGAACCTATCTTATTCATAACTTGGAGACTGCCTGTAATGTCTTTATAAGGTAGTGTCTTTATAAAGAGAGGCTAGTTATTCAGCACAGAAAAGCCAGTGCTGAATAACTACGCGTATTGTGACCATAAAGATAGTTGCTCCAACTTATGTTCTCTGTTGAGCATGTGATTGAATCCAAATTTATTATACAAATATTAACATATGGGTTACACTAGGCCCTCATCCAAATGCTTCCTGGTGTGGAATCTTCTTCACTTCTCCATTTATCATCATTTCCTATTCATTCGAGTTCCTACTAGAATCATTTGCAATATTGTTTATGGCAAAATCTGCTTTTCAATTTAAGTTTCAAACACTGATAAATCAGATTTCTTCTGTGGCACAGAGAAAAATCTACTGAAAAATATTTCAGACTCTTCAACATTTTCTTTTTGTTCCTCCCCACCCACAGAGAGAACCAATGCCTTAGGAGGCTCAACCATTGAAAGAACAGACTCAAACTCAAAAGTATGGAGAGAAATCATTACATGTACTTCATGGTAATTAAAAATACTGGTAATACTTAATGGACCTGGAACAACACTTAATATATTTTTTGCATTCTGATGTAATCATAACATAGAGCAGATTGAAATAATTGGCAACTAAGATAATCATGAAATCACTCTTCTAAATATAACCACCATCTATTATCATTTTGCCTGAAATCTTGAGTCACCAATATTAACTTTAGAACAGAAGTATGCAAGAATTGTGTGGGCCATCTTGAAAAATGAAAGATTTTATGGCATAAATTATTATGGCACAGAGTTCACTTCTTCACAAGTAAGAACTGCTGTCTTCTGATGCAAGCAGTCTCCTGTATTGTTACATGTCTACTTTTATTTATATCGTTTTCCTGTTGTAAGCCGCTCTGAGTCCCCTCGGGGAGATGGGGTGGAATATAAATAAAGCATCATCATCATCATCATCATCATCATTCCCTAAACATATACACTTATGCCTTGCTAAAATTATTAGATTCTATCCTCAAACTAATATTTTCTTAGCATAAATGTCCACATGTGGACATATTCCATGACAGCTCTATGCAACCCACATGTACAATAGCACCATTGTTCAACATATGTCAAGGATTGGATGCTATTGTGCAATGCACAATGCATGTTAATACAACCACAGTGCAAAGTATATAGTGCACAAGCACAATGAATAGTACAAAATGCTCTAGCCACACTCTGTAATTACAATATGAAGTAAAGGATTGTTGTTTCTGTGTTCCTTCAAGTTGTTTTCAACTTAGGCTGACTCTAAAACTATATCTGGGGTTACCTTGCCAAGATTTGTTCCGAGGAGGGGTTTACTTTTGCTTTGAGGCAAAGAGAATGTGACTTGCTTGGGGTCACCTAGTGGCTGAGTGGGATTTGAACCCTGGTTTCCAGAGTAAGCATCCTCTAAAGTACAGGATGCACTACCACAATGCAAGGTACACAATGTACAACCACAGTTTAAAATTTGCAAAGACAAGGCCCAGATAGACATACTAATCTGAGCTTTGACCTTTGTCTGCAAAATGATCTTTCTTGGGATCTCTTCATGCGGCCCATGTGGGCAGTGCTGTTCCGCTGGCAGTCACAGGCGAAAGGGAAGGTACCGTGTGATGCCACACATACTCTCCCCCATAACATGGTGGAGATGGGACAGGGTGTGTTGGCATCTTTTCCCCATCAGATGGGAGAAAGGACAGCAACACACTTTGCCCTGCTGCCTTTCCCTTCATCATATGGTGAAAAAGGGAGGAAAGTGTGGGTAGCTCCAAACAGTTTTCTCCCCTTGGTGGTGCTCCCCCCCCCACTTTGGAGGAATGGGGATGGGGCCTGTCATGTGCTATCTGATGGCACTCCACAGGCCTTGTCCAAGCCATAGTCAAAAGTGGCAAAACAGGGCTATTTTGCTCCACTTGAAAAGGTCTTTAGAGTGAATGGAAAAGGATTGGTGGGGACACTTTTTTTCTTTAAAGGATATGTTTGGTTTCTGAGCATTTAAAAGTGTACATCTGGCAAATGCACTTTTTTTCCTCCTACCTACTTATGACATAATATAAATCATGATAATGTGGGTTAATTCCTCTTCAGTAAAGGAGTGTAGACCAGATTAACTTCACATTCTTTTCTCTGTCCTAAAATGAAATGATTTAAAGGTTTTCCTTCCACATCCCACACCTTTTGATGGACACAGATATTAAGAGTCTGACAAAGCACATTGAAATGAAATCAAAATCTCATGTGGCACATATGTAACTCCCCTACAGAAAAACCTTGCTTGGTTGCAGCTGCGATCATATGCTTAACCTCAAGGGTTGAAAGGTTCTGTAGAACTGGAGAAAGTTCACCTCTATCCTCAGAAGGGATTTCTAAGAAATTTCTTGGCAGCTGGCCACCCCCAGGTGACCGACACCGAAATGTTTCAGACAGAAAGAACTATGTGCTTATGCAAATATTCCCAGCTTCACTGTTGGTGATGGATATATTTGTGGAACCAGCTGATTATATCTAAAGATTTTGTCATCCATTTCATAATGCTTCTATTGTTTAATGCTATGTTTGAACACAGGGTTGTTTCATTTTGAAGAATATATATCCTCATTTGCTTTTATATAAACCAAAATGAGAAAGTCTGTAAGTTTTGATTTCTTTCTGCATTAACTTTTTTAAATGCTCATGTTAACATTTAGATAGGCAATTTGGAAAAAGTTGAATGGTATGACATTGAGAGCAGATAAAAGGAAATGGTTCTTAATTATGAACATATCTGCATTCACTGTCACAAAATTAATGATGGTTTCCAACTTAGTTGGTTTTAAAATGAGGAAGGCCAACTCTATTCAGGTGCTCTTGTTAGAAAAATGGGAATATGAAGACCCTGGAAGAACAGTGGGTTTCTGGATTTACAGGTTGCGGTTTGCTAGGAAGACATGCTTCTCACTTTTCCACCCCTGATGTCTTAGTTTTACAGCCTGGGACCAGATTGATACTAACAGCATTCCTACAGGAAGGAGCCTGTCTTTACAGTAATGGCTGGTATGTGCAACGTCAGAGTGCAATACACCTTCCCTCGTTTTTTTATTCAGTGACTTAAAGGAGGTATAAAATATGTGGAAACTTGCCCACTAAAAGAGGTTCAGGAACACCTTGGATGGTTCCTCCAAAGGCTGGAACTCACTGTCCCATTGACATGGAAGCCACCAGCCATTTGGGTGGTGGTGGATGGAGAGAATACTCTCAGCTTTAGATCTCAGAAGAGCATAGGCTGGACCATATCAGAAAAGGTAATCCCTAAGCTATTTTAGGATCCAGATTAGTTCTTTGAACACAATTGAACAGAAATAAAGGGTACACAATTCCCATACTGTGTTTAATCAATTGTTTTTTCCAATGGTAAACAACCCCCATAGTACATTTGATCAATTATTTTATCCAAGGGAAACCATTATGGATGAATTGTCAGAGCAAGAATTGAGAATTTACCTTAGAAAGTCTGTCAGTAGATGAACTTTCACAGAACAATATTTTCTACTGACTCCACCTGGCTTTGTCATGTTAACCAAACTGTTGGGATGATCTCAGAGAAATTGGAGTTATAAACCTTAAATTAAGTGCTAATATAGTGGGACTCTTTCTTGTATTTCTCAGTTGTTGATATGAATGAGCATTCGAGAATGACAGCAGAGCCTTTCCCTTGAGCAATGACAATGTCCTTCTTACTCACAATTTGGCAAGAAAAGTTTCTTTAAATGTTTGGAGGAAAGTGCAATCTATTCTCTTTGGTTTCATTTGCAGTTGGCTCCATGTGTTGTTAGGACTGCATGCCACAGTTGTGTGGTTAGTGTGATCTTCAGTGTTTCCAGCACAACAGACCCCATGACATTATCCAGGTACACTGGTTCTGAGGTCTGCTAACCCCTATGCTGTTAATCTCTTCAATTATTTCTGCAGCATTCCAAATGTGAAAGGCTATTGTTGTCACTAGAAATCAAGCATGTTTCATGCGCCCCTTCCACTTATTTCCCCCCATTGCCACTGGGAAATTATTTACATAAAATTATGTTTCATATGGGTTAGAGCTTTGGGACAGTGGAAAAACCTTTCAGTATCACTCAACACATGGAACCAAACCATCTGTTTTGAAACTTCAGATAATTCAGTCTAATGAATTATCTATGGACTCAAACCATCCCCAGTTAATTAAAATTACCACTCTTAGCTAAAACCCCATTCTCACTTTCTAAAACATTGAAGTCATTCTATTTTCAGTGATTTTCAGCCACAGTGGTTGGGGAGAAAGTTGGTTTATTTAAGTTTTGTAAGAAATTACCAAATAAACATTTCATTCAAAGAACCTAAACATTCTCAGCAGCATATACTTCTTATTTCTCTGAGTGGGTTATATGACAGATTTGCACAAGTATATGGAAGATTCTGTTAGAGAATTAATGTTATTTTATGACAAATTATTCCCTTACTTGTCCGAACGCATCAGCTGCTATGTCCCACCTCGTATTCTAAGATCATCCGGGGAGACCCTGCTCTCGCTCCCGCCTACGTCTCAGATGAGGCTGGTGGGGACGAGGATAGGGCTTCTCGGTGGTGGCTCCCGCCTGTGGAATGCGCTTCCTATTGATGTACGATCCACCACATCCCTCCTGGCCTTCAGGAAAAAAGTAAAATCCTGGCTGTGGGACCAGGCATTCGTACACCAGCACAAGGCAGCATTTTAAATTGGTTTTTTTTTAAATGAAAGTGGGTAATTATGGCCAATGTTTTTATGGACTGAACATTGTTTTAATCCAGAGTGAATGTGTATGGTGCTAATGTAGTTGTATTTTAATGTATTTTTAATGTATTTTAATTGTTGAAGTGTTTTGGGGTTTATATTGTTATTATGTGGGCATCGAATTGTGCCGTACTGTAAGCCGCTCTGAGTCCCCCCTTGGGGGTTGAGAAGAGCGGGGTAAAATCCTGAAATAATAAATAAATAAATTGAGTCCCAGATGCATCTACACAGCCGAATTAATACAGTTCCACACTACTTTAACTGCCATGGTTCAATGTTATGGAAGCCTTCTCTGCCAAATAGTGCTGGTGCCTTACCAAACTATAACACTCAGATTAAATAAATAAGGCTAAAGACTAGGATAGAAAAAAAAAACAATAACAGAGAAATGGTACCAACAAGAGTAGGATTAAACAGAACCATATTCACAAATAACCTGACCCAAACAGCTAACATTTAAGAAATTCATCAAAAAGAAAATTAATCAGGACAATGAGATCCAGCTATATTCCAACAATACCTTATTATGAAAGACTTCCTTTGGATGGAAAGGAAGGATATAAACTAAAAGAAATTAATAATTAGGGTAAACAGATGTTAATTTGCTAGTGACCATAGTGGTGGAGAGAATCTTACCTGAGCTCCTACCTGAGCTCCTTCTATGCGCACACACCAGCTACATGAATATGTATTGTGTCTACACATCTACTCAAGATGAAATTGCAATTAGACTAGATGTGTACTACATCAATGTTAGCTGGCAGTTGATATGAGCTGTAGTTCAATGCATTTGAAGGATTTTGGTGGTGGAAGGATACCTTGTGTGGGTATTTACTATGCTATTTATATTCTTGCATTGTGAAAGTTTACATATACAAGTAAAATGGCATGATAAAGATAGAACTAGTCTCTACCACAAAACCCCTCTGTGGTTATCTCCCATAGAGGCTCATCAAAGGAACCTGCTAGGGTGGAACAAGTGGCCAACTTATGAGGAAATGACGGTCAAAGAAGGGACGAAGAGACGCCTGAAATCAAAGGCTCAAATACAATCCCACTGTAAATCCCTCGCGTGGCTTCAATACCTCCATATTAAGTCATGCTTTCAAAAGGACGAACAGACTGGCTTTGCCGAAGGGGAACAATTCTGGAAAGTCTTCCTGAGCAAGGAAAAGAAACTCATCTCAAAGGCCTACCTGAAACTTCTGGAGTGGTCTACGGAGACCGAACAGGTGAAGTCCTGCATGATTAAATGGGCACAAAACATCGGCACGAGTGGGAAAAGATTTGGAGGAAGAAAATAAAAGCTGCCTACGCCATTGAACTCAAAGAGAACTGGTACAAAATGTTCTTCAGGTGGTATATGACACCTCAAAAGTTAGGCCTGATGTACAAGAACACCCAGACCAAGTGTTGGAAGTGCGGGGCCCAGCCAGGCACCTTCTTCCATATGTGGTGGTCCTGCCAAGAAGCCTCGAGATACTGGAAAGAAATCCATGTTTGTATCCAAAAAAATCCTGCAGACCACGCTGGAGAAGACTCCGGAGGCCTGCCTGCTGGGAATATTGGACGAGGAGGAGTTCCCGGATGAGGACACGGAGCGGCTGTTCCTGTACCTCTCCACGGCCGCGAGAATGGTCTCACAAAAAAAATGGAAGTCTGCAGACACACCCGGATTGAGGAATGGGAAAGCAAAGTCCAAGACATTATGAGTATGGACAAACTGTCATACTACTTGAGTGAGACGGAGGGCAAAGGGGTGAAAAGAACTGACTGGAAGCCCTTCCTGGACTATCTGAAGGCCCGCGAAACACACCCACACCCCTAAATCACCCAATATGTCAACGGGGCCAACACTCATCAACTGTCTTGAACTCCCAAGTATCACCAGCCTTTCCTCCCCCATCCCCCCTAGAGATAAACACATCCGCCCCGCCCCCCATGGACTGAGCTGAGCAAAAGGAACTAAATGGGGACACCGGAAGCCAACGTATTCCCCCCCCTTCCTCCCCTCTTTCCCATTGACTCCCTTCTCCCCTCACACCCCCTGCAACCCCTCCCCCCTTCCCCCCAATATGTATGTAAACCTCAATAAAAATTTATTTTTTTAAAAAAGATAGAACTAGTCAAATAACTGTTCAATTTTTCTCTTGAGTTTATCGAAATTGTCATCTGTTTCATTGAACATTTTCATCATTCATAGATGTTTATTCATCAAATAACCAGCCAAATTAATTTTCACAGCATTTCCCCCTAGAAAATGAATATTTCAAAGTATTTGCTTGTTGATATCAGTGTTTTCCCAATGGTATTGTTTCTACTTGTTTAAAAGGTGATTGGCAGATTTTAAACATGAGATGAAAGAAGAGTAAACCCTTCTTTCACGAATGATTTATTAAACTTAAGGTTTAGATGTTTCTTGCACAGCTAGCAGTTTTCCTACTACTCGCCAAGGTCTGCATGTAATTATACGTGCTCAAATTAATGGACTGAATTATGGAGAATGTAAGTTCAATCTAAGAATAAAGATGCTCCCAAAACTCCAGAAATAATTGGAATGTAGAAATGAGCTTATGTGGTTCTCCTCAATAAAACTGCTCCATTACAGACCCAGGGACTTACCAGAATCTTGTATATTTCATCAGAACTACCACATAATAGGATTCATCATGCATGAGAAAACAAAGTGACACCATGACATTATTGTGGCATGCCTCCGCAGGAGTTTTGCAAGCATGTGCAGTGAAGCATATTGTATAGGCATGGTTTAGAACCCAAAAATAGGAAATCGGAAATCTAATGGGGGGGGGGGGGATTTTTTTTATTAGTAAAAGAAAGACTTACAAAAAAAAAATTCACAAATTTCTAAAATTTAACTTAATTACTAACGAAATTCGTTAGTAGTTCATATGCCAGAGCATGCGCATTCCAGATGGTTTTGGCCTACAACTCCCAGAAATCCTAACAGCTGGTAAATTGGCTGGGATTTCTGGGAGTTGTAGGCCAAAACTTGAATAAATCACACTGAATTCTAGATGGGACTCTCCAAATAGGAAGGAGGGAGGGAAGGAGGGAGGGAGGGAGGGGGTATTCTATTCTTGGAAGTAGCAAAAAAAAGGAGGAGCCCCCCCTCGCTCCTCGCTGCCTCTCTCTCACCCCGATCTCGAGGGAGTGAGGGCCCAAGTTTGCCCAGGCTGAGAGGAAAAGGAAGAGGCCTGAGGCTGTGAGGAATGGTGGGAGTTGAAGTCCAAAACCCCTACCTGGAGGGCTGAAGTTGGCCCCTGCGATGGGGCAAGGCAGAGCAACGGGGAAGAGAAGGAGGGGGGGGGCGCGCGCGTGTGTGAGAAGTTGGCCCCTGCGATGGGGCAAGACAGAGCAACGGGGAAGAGAAGGGGGGGAGAAGCGTGGAGGACTACACTTTCCAGAATGCATTGCCTAGCAGCAGCGTCACTTCCAGTTCCCCCATAGAAATGCGGGAAAAAGAAGAAGCTGAATGAAGGCGGGAAGGAAATGAGGGGGAGAAGACAGGGAGAAGTGAGTACGTAGTACAATAATTAAGAATTTATTACGATCATAACGCAAATTGTTGGCCTCAAGGACCGTAAAAGAAAGCCTACTTCCTGGTTAGCTGCCATGATGCGTATAAACTAGAAAGTGCCATTAATACGAATCACTTACGATTTCTTTTAATTTTCATAACTTTTTTCTCATGCCTAATATTGTACATACTATAAGAACAAAGGTCCTGAAATTCATTAATGTCCTGAACCTTGGGTGGTTCATTACATCATTGAGAAAAAAGTTTTTAAAAATCCATGAAATTTACAGACATTAATTTTTAGTTAGAAATAACTAATTTAAGTAGAAATGTGAACTGTCACACCATTGTGGAGAAGAAACTGACCACATGATTTGTATACTTGGTTGGACTGCCATCCTGGTATTGATGGATTGCTTCAAGGCTTGGCTTCTTCTCTTCTTAGGATACCTTTTCCTTTAAAAAGATCCAGAATGGACTGTCTTTCAATAAGAGGTTAGCAAGAGAATACAGATGATTCTCCTGTGATAGTTTTTCAGACAGATGACATCTGGACATCCTACCAGGCACTAACCAGGTCTAGACTTGGTTAACTTCAGTAAGGTTGCTATATTTTTTTCCTTCAGAGCATGCCCTGGAATTTGTCATTGAAGTCAAAATTAATTGATCTTGATGGCATCTATGTAAAATTGAAGAAGTCACTCCCATAGGTTGTTCTGGCCAGTTTTGTACTTCATTACAACTATACAAATTCAATTGTAAGATGTGAGCAAAGTTCCTTTGGAGTGTGTGCTATTACAGATACCAGCATAAATCTACAACATCTAGATGTTACATATGTGTGTGTGTTATCATAAGGTCCCCACAGCATAATAAAGATTTGAAATCTCAGCAGCAGAGGAAGATCTGCTTGACAATAATGACAAAAACAGGATATGTTGCAATATAACAGGCCACAAGTTTTATTGATTATAGCTAAAGAAGCTTGCTCTAGTATGGGCTGGGATCCTTGTTTTGGTCAACTCATTTCTCACCTGATAGAACCTATGAATGACAGATGGGCTCCCACATAGAGAGAAGCCATTGCATAGTTCCCATTCCATGGAGGAATTGGTAAGAGATACACTTCCCTGAGCTGGGGGTGACCCATGTCAAATAAGGGAACCCTTTCTCTATCTGCCAGGGCCCTGGCTAAAACAACCCAAATTTGTGATAAAAATTAAAGCTTCTATAAATATTCAAATATTCCATGGTGGTAGAGGAACAAATACCCTGAACAAACAGGGATGAATCTCTGAAAGTGAAGGGAACTAACCAAGGTATAGGTCAGAGTGATTCATCTCTATTTGGCCTTTTCATAGGTATGTTACTGGGACCTCTCAAACCCACAGTTTTAATTGGTGACCATATATATGATATAAAAATTAACCTCGTGTATAAATTATGTGGAGTAGGCATGTAGCCAGGGGGGGGGGGCTTGAGGGGCTTCAGCCCCCTTCCAAATTCTCAGGGTGGTCCGTAAGGAGGCCTTACTGGGACATTATTTAAACTTATGTTTATTCATATCATGATCTGATCGCCATGCTCAATATTGTTGGGGGAGGCCTCCCTTCGGAGGAGGGGCCTCCATTCGGGGGCGAGGCCCTGTCTGGAGTGGCGACATTGCCATGGTGGAGCCCATGGGAGGCTCTGGGGCACCGGGCTTCCCCGGCCCTGATGGAGAGGGCATCGGCTGTTGGCGCCAATATGGTGCCGAGTTCGATCTGCTCAGCGTCCTTAGCCCCTCCCTCCCTGCTCATCCCAAGGACCCTGGCCACGCCCTCTACCAACTACATGTTGGAGCATCCGTTGCTGCCAGGGTCTCCGCTAGAGGCACTGAGCGTCTCCCAAGTGCTGGCAAAGGTCCCCGGGGAGCGGCCCAGGCGCCGTGCTTGCCAATTGCCAGCCGACCTTCAAGCAATGACTAACTCCCAATGCCCTATGCCTTCCGACAATGGCCAGAAGAAGAAGAACAGGCCAGGCCAGTCAAAACGTAGACGGAAAGGGAGGAACCATGTGATGGATGGCCAGATTCCCCATCGGCCGCCTCCCCCAAAAACTGCCCAGCCTAGTGTGCCTGTCAACACCAGCAGCTTGGGGCCTGGGGATATTGCCAACTCCGGAAGACCTGAGGCCAGCTCTGCTCTCCAGCGCTCTGATTCTTCCCTGCCAACATTTACTGCCTTGGACAATGGTGTGCCGAATGCTCTTGGTCCACCTTTAGACGCTCCCAGGCACAGCCTACAAGGCAGAGGGAAGAGCAGCAAGCAGCGGGGAAAGCGCTTCGGCCCACGGACCTTCTGGGGGGCAGGTTTTGGCCGAAAGGACAAGCCCAAGAGCTCCCATATAGGGGGGAAGGGACAATCGAATAGGCCGCCCCCAAGGTCAAACAGAGGGAGCAAATTGCTTCCGGACGAACAGGGGCCCCCATCCCCCACTTGGGCCTCCCAGGCTCCTGGGGTGACAAGGGCTGATGGGATAGCAGCAAACCTGGCAGATGGTGGGCAGGGTTTCCCGTCAACTTCCCCTTCCAGAAATTAAACCCCCTGTCGACCCCCTCTCTACATGCCTCTTAGGTATTCCAGTGATCTCGGGGCGGGGAGAGTACGGTAGCCGCAGGCCGAATGCGAGACCAACTGCAAGCACCAGACTGAGTCACTGTACAACTCGGCCTGGCTCTGACCTGCGTCCTATCCCCAGGCACGCTGTTGATAGACATCCAGCTATCTCCCCTTCTACTCTGGTGCTGGTTAACGCTCGATCCATCCGGAATAAGACCACCACCATCAGGGAGTTCTGCGAGGAGGCCAAAGCAGACCTATTCTGTGTAACCGAGACATGGCTCCAGGATAGCCATAATATCTGCCTCCAGGAAATGGTTCCCCCTGACTACATTGCCACGCACCAGAAAAGAAATGGGGGACGGGGTGGTGGTGGTGGCAATACTCTCCCGTGATGGATTATACCTTAGAGCGATCCCCGCGCTGACCACCTCGGGGCTTGAAAGTGTCGGCCTGGTGTGGGATTCCCAGGAGAGCCTGGCTATTCTGCTGGTGTACCGTGCGCCTAGCGCACCGACAGAAAGCCTCACGTGGCTGCTGGAGACTGTGTCGGAGTGGGCATTGAGGTTCCCCAGGCTTATTGTTCTGGGGGACTTCAATGTCCACGCCGACGCACCCTCCGTTCCATCTGCAGCCGTGGACCTAATTTCGACTATGGTGACATTAGGCCTCTCCCTCTGTAGCTCGGGACCCACACACTCGGCCGGTCACACCCTCGACTTGGTTTTCAGTGCGGGGGTTCAAGTGGACCTAGCCTCCGTAATAGAGGTTCCATGGTCAGACCACTGTGCTCTAAGGATCCGGGTTGAGCAACCGCCTCCCCCATGCAAGGGCGCCGAACGGATTTTAGTTCGCCCGAAAAGACTTATGGAACCCGAAAGGTTCCTGAACGCTCTGAGGGATCTGGAGTCTATCAGCGTCTCAGTTGATGAGCAGGTTCAGTCCTGGAACACCTCACTAGCTAGAGCTCTCGACGAGATTGCCCCTAGGCGCCCTCTCCGACCCCGCAAACACCGATCCCCTTGGTATACGGAAGATCTTAGGTCGATGAAGCGGGAGCGGAGACGGCTAGAGTGCGTGTGGAGGAAATTCCGTGACGGAGCCTCACTATCAGCCTATAAGCTATTTTAAAAAGCTTATGAGCATGCTGTCAAAGCAGCAGAAAAGGTGTACTTCTCTGCCTCGATAGCGTCTGCCAACTCACGCCCGGCCCAATTGTTCAAAGTAATTCGGTCCTTGACGACGGTCCCTACTGTCCCAAAGAACAGTGATCAGGCCCTTACCGCCGGTGCTTTCCAGAGTTTTTTCGCAGACAAGATACTGAGCCTCCGCCAGGACCTTCCTGCCACGGTTGAGACAGTAAGGGAGCTTGAGACCCCGTGGCCCTCCGCCGGGCCCACCCTCGACCGGTTTCGGCCACTGGACGCAGATGCTGTTGATAAGATTGTGGCTGCAACTAGACCTACCACCTGCTCCCTCGACCCGTGCCCCTCCTGGCTTGTTAGATCTTGCCTGGAGGGGTTACGTGGGCCTCTGTTGAATAAAAGAGGCGGTGGTAGCTCCATTGCTGAAAAAACCGTCATTAGACCCGGCGGTTCCCTCCAACTACCGACCAGTGTCGAATCTTTCGTGCCTGGGGAAGGTAGTTGAGAGGGCAGCAATGGAGCAGTTGCAGTCCTTCTTAGATGATGCAACATGGCTTGACCCCTTCCAGTCCGGCTTCCGTTCGGGGCATGGGACGGAGACGGTCCTGGTCTCCATCACAGACCAACTCCGCTGCCAGCTCGACCAAGGCGGGTCTGTGCTGCTCGTGTTATTGGACCTCACGGCAGCCTTTGACACGGTCGACCACAATCTTTTGATCCACCGCCTGGCCATGGCTGGAGTGAGGGGGACAGTCCTGAAATGGCTGACCTCCTTCCTCCACCAGCGGTCCCAGCGTGTGAGGAGGGGCGGGGTGGTCTCTGAGGGCTCCCCATTAGTTAGTGGAGTTCCACAGGGGGCCATTCTCTCCCTTCTGTTATTTAACATCTACATGCAGCCGCTTGCACAGCTGATGTGGAGTTATGGGCTTGAGTGCCACCAGTAAGCTGACGACACTCAGTTCATTCTGAGGATGGAGGGCAGGTCTGGATCCGTCCCCGATAATTTCCAACGCTGCCTCAAGGCCGTTACTGGATGGCTGCGAGCCAGTAGGTTGAGGGTGAATCCGGCGAAGACGGAGATCTTGTGGCTAGGCCGCCCGGGTGGTGGGGATGTCCAGCTTCCGACACTGGACGGTGTGGCGTTATGCCCATCGCCTTCTGTAAAGAGCCTGGGGGGTCCACTTGGACTCCCAGCTGACCATGGAGACCCAGGTCTCTGTGGTCAGCAAGTCTGCTTTTTTTCCACCTCAGACAGGCAAGGAGGCTGGCCCCCTATCTATCCCGGAATGACCTGGCCACGGTGATCCAAGCCACGGTCATCTCGAGACTGGATTACTGTAACGCGCTCTACGTTGGCCTTCCTCTGTCGGTGACCCGGAGGCTCAGGCTGGTGCAGAACACTGCCGCCCGGCTCCTGTCTGGCACGCCAGCAGGTTGCCACATAACATCTACTTTGCAGGATCTGCACTGGCTGCCAATCGAGCACCGGATCACCTTCAATGTGCTGGTCCTTACCTTTAAGGCCTTGCATGGCCTGGGGCCAGCGTATCTGAGGAACCGTCTCTTCCCATATTGCCCTATGAGATCACTTTGCTCTGAGGATACCAACCTTCTGGCTGTCCCCTCCGCAAAAGCGGCCAAATTGACAGCCACTCGCCGAAGGGCATTTTCGGTGATTGCACCGACACTTTGGAATGCTCTTCCTGCAGATATGCGCGCCATCCACGACCTGCTCCCCTTCAGGCGGGCGTGCAAGACCCACCTTTTCCAGCTTGCCTTCCAGGTGTAGGTCTTAGTGGTATGCACCCCCCTGTCGAAAAGCGATTCCCACTCCAGGTCGCTTTTAATTGCTATTCACTGTGATATTTTAATGATGTTTTTGTGTTCTGTTTTATTCTGTGTCATTGTTTTTATGCTGTGGCTTTTAGTGTTGTGAGCCCCCCGAGCCTGCCGGGAGTGGCGGCATAGAAGCCGAATGATAAATAAAAAATAAATAAAAATAAATAAAATATATCCCATATGCATGGGGGTATTGGGATAACAGTAGAAAAGGTTTGCTAGGGTAGATCTTCTCTCACTCATACTCAGCCCCCCTCCCCATCAAACTCACACACACACACACCCCGAATCAAAATCCTGGCTACAATACTGATATGGAGAGTTTTGGGCTAAAATTGTGGATTTTGATATCACCCATTGATAAGTCAAGGTTCATTCAACAGAGAGGGGAAAGCATCAGTGTTGTCTGAAGGGACTAACTTCCCCAGCTGCCGCTGCCATTTCCCCACTCAGGTATTCTAAAAGACCAGAAGGAGCACCATTGTCCATGGTGAACACTGCAGAGTAGAGGGCATTGCTGTTTCTTTTAGCTTTCCCTGAGGCAGACTAAGCTTTTGCCTCTCACCACACTTTAGAGAAGGGAGTAGTTCATAGATAGATACATACACACACATGTGCACGCACGTGCGCGCGCGCACACACACACACACATGTATGTGTGTGTGTGTATATATCTCATCCCTTTCTCTGAAGAGTAATGAGTGGCACAATACTCGCATTAACCCATGGATAAGTCAACCCAGGTTTTGGGGGTTGATATTTTACTACCATTTCTAGATGTATACACAATGGGCATTTTTTTCTTTTTAATGTGTAGAAGTCCCAGATACTCTGCAAAGAAATGGGCTTGAGGTGGAGATAGCATAAAATCTAAAATCTAGACTACTCTGAAATACTGTTTCTACAATATCCAACTCAAATCAAATGTTGTTTCCACAAGTATAATACAGATGCTTTCTATTATCAGCTCTAAAATGTATCCTGTACATAGGAACTAAGACTGATTGACCTTTGTTCCATGCTTCTGGATGGCCATAATTCTGAACAATCACAGGCTTTACTCTAGAAATAATTGTCTAGGAATAAATATTTATGGAAAATTCTGATAGACTTCCATTGTCTTCCAGGTCTTGGTTGGAATTCACAGTGACACATGTTTGATTAATTCATTTCCTTGAGTTAGCTTTTCATAAGAAAACCAGTGTGGTATGATAATGTGTTCAATTTTAGTTGAGGAAAGCACAGTTCATGTTGATAGTGAGACATTAAACTTGCTGGGTGATTGTGAGGCACATCTTATCTCCCAGCAAATCTATTTTGGAAGGTTATCATGAAGTGAAAAGCAGGAGAGATCCCACACATGTCAACTTGAGCTCCCTGAAGCAATAGTTGAATGAAAAAATAATGAAAGAAATGGGAAGATGTTTCTCCCTGAGCTCTCTCATGTTCTATATAATCTAAACACACCAAGATTTTTCTTTCCCTTTTCCTCTCCGAGGGAGACTTTTTCAAATCCAAACTAATTGCTGGTTATGGTAACTGGATGGTTTGATTAAGTGCCTTTTAAGACATGTTTATGCCTTCTGCTCCTTTTTATGTTTTATACATTATGTATTCTTGTGGTATTACTTCACTCTGATGTTCTGCTAAAAGAATACCATGAACTTTTAGCTGTGTGCCATCAAACCCCTTTTCTAACCAGACATGCATGAATGTCTGACAAACTGTTTGTGTTTAGGGGATGTTTTTCAGCATGTCTTGCATTTCTTCTGTGACATGTACAGGTGGTTAACACATTTGGTGAAAAGTGTCCACTCAAGAGACTGAATATAATTAGAAATCTCAGAAAGTCAATAAATTCCATGCTAAAATCAGAGGTGGGGAATTTCAATAAATCCATGGGCCAATGTCCTGCCTCCAGTGACTGTACAGACTGAATAAATTAAAGTCAGAATTAGCTGGAAGCCCATTTTTGATATTGAACAAAATGGCAGCTAAGAGCCTAGATCATCAGGCATAACTATAATAATAAAGGTGCCATTCTTTTAGCTACATATGATGTCACTCTCTCCAAACTTCCCAGATGATGTCCCAACTGAAGCGTTTCTGACGCACTGAAGATTGGGACACTGGGAAATCACATCTGCAGTACTTTCTGGCTGATAGGGTGCATTGAAAACAAGCAGACTCCTTGAGATTCTGCCACAACTACTTGTCATCCAAGTCTCAATTTGGCTCCAGGATTTCCTATGTAATCATCAGCACAGCAAAACCACTTTCTTCAATACTGGTTTCAAATGGCATTAAATAGTTGGTGTTTATGGGGACTGAGGCTCTTTCAGAATGAGGTCCTAGGAATGATATCTGCAGCACCACTTTTCAGGTGGCGCTGAAAGAGATCATTCCTGAAAAGTGGTGCTGCAGATATCATTCCTAGGACCTCATTCTGAAAGAGCCTCAGTCCCCATAAACACCAACTATTTAATGCAGTTTGAAACCAGTATTGAAGAAAGTGGTTTTGCTGTGCTGATGATTACATAGGAAATCCTGGAGCCAAATTGAGACTTGGATGATGATTGTACAAACCACAGATCACTAATGCACATTAAAGGCTTTCGTTCACCTAGTTTTGTGGGACTTTGTTATCTGGCCACCATAGTCTGAAGCTAGTTTTGAACTGCATCAAATGTGTATATGGTGACTCAGAAGCTTTTTGTTTGGGGTGCTTGTGGCTGAAAAGATAGGTTGCTAATGACCATGAATATGGATCCTGAAAAATACAAGATCATAAGTCTGATTTAGTTCATAACTACTTCTGCTGACATTTTAAAATGTTACGACTTTATCACATGAAGGTGGCAAACCATAATGCCCCTACTGTATGAAGTAATGTGCTACTCAATGTAAGTCCATCACCTCCCTGTGACAAACCCATCTCCTGTTATTGAGGTGAAAATCCTGTCAATAGCCCCTGATCGTGCCATGTTCCTGGGACTTACCTACCTGTGTGATGATCTCCAGATTCTTTTGTGCCAGTATAGTTGAACAGAAGTGATGTCAAGCGGTGGGATGTCTGGCTCTACCCTCTCCCTCTCTTAGCAATAGAAAGAGAAAACACTCCCCTCTCCCCAATTTAAAACTTAAGCTTTCATACAAATGGTTATAAAATGTTTGTAAAAATTCAAATTTTTCCCCAAAATTAGTTGACGAGTATAACATTCTGAAATTTGGTGGGCTAACAGTGGAAAATATGTGGTACAATTTTCATTACAATAACTCTAAAAATGAGGGATAAATGAGCCCCTGAAGTTTTCCCATTTGCTCAATTACTTAATAAAAAAGTAACAATAATTTGTTACTTCATTATAGTTACAAAAAAATTTAGGTCCATAATTTCGGAAGCATGCTCAAAAATAATTTCTCCCCACCCCCGTCCCCTCCCCAATTTTGTAATGGGCATTGAAATTTTTTTCATTTATTGCACAGCCCTAGTAGTTATCCTTAATATGCTTAGTTGGTGGTGGTGGGGTTTCTACTGAATTCAGTAGAACTTTTACTATTTCTGAATAAAATAGGTTTGGGACTGTACTGTAAATTGTCTATTTTATTTTTTCCTGTCAGGCAACCTCTCCCTTTAAAACAAGAAATTTTCTCCAATTTCTATAACCAGAGTCATTTTAATTTCTTGAATCGTTTGCCTTTACTTTTTTAATTTTTTTTTTTAAAAAAACAACCCAAAAAACCCTTTGTTCCTGCTCTACTGGCCTACAGAGAATAGGGAATTGAATGAGCTCTGGGGTTTTGCAACCATGTTGGACAGCCTTTTATTACAGCTGGAAACCTCTTGTTATCTTGTGGATTCATTACAGCTGTTTGTGGTGTAGTACTGTGGGCCCATCTTGATCTCTCTGCAAAATTTTATTTATTTATTTCATGTCAAAAGCATTACATAAATAAATAAGGATAAAACTGATAAAATAAAGGGAGCTCAAGAAGCTAAATAGTTTTAGACCAAAAATGGGCAATAGCAACCACATTGGCTGTAGCTTTAAACAATTCTTCCTCTGCGCATGAGGCAGGGCATTATTCTTGTTCTGCTCCACAATCATACAAGGTGGAGGATTAATCTAGGTCAGGGGTGGGCAATTACCGGCCCTCCAGGTGTTTTGGACTTCAACTCCCAGAAATCCTAGCCAGTTTACCAGCTCTTAGGATTTCTGGGAGTTGAAGTCCAAAACACCTGGAGGGCCGGTAATTGCCCACTCCTGATCTAGGTAGTGCCATTTTTCCAGGTTGCCTTTTGATCTGACAACTCAACTTCTGAATCTGTCCAGGGAATTCCAAATTTCCCATTCTTGGTTTGTCCCTGGAGTAAGACCCTCATGGGGGGCCATCCAGTTGGAATTGCCTGATTTTGCTGTCCACAGGGATATTCTGGCTTTTGATGGAGGAACACACAACTTTTCCTTGATTCAAGTCCATTAGGAGGAGGCTGATAACTATACAGTGGATGGCTTTCATTGTGTTCAATCTTATTTCTCTCGCAATTGTCAGCAATTTCCTATCGCACATCAGAGATGGCAATTCCAGCTAGCTTATGAAGTCTATCAGCAGGTGTAGTTTTAAGAAACCCTTTGATTATTCTACATGTCTCATTCAGTGCTATATTCACCAGCTTCGCATGGGCAGATTTATGCCGGATGTTGACACAAAATGTGCCTCCTTGAAGACTGAGTAAATACACTCGGGTGTCCCCTGGGCAACGTTTCTTGTAAATGGCTAATCTTTCCAACCAAAAAGCATTTTAACCTGGAGATGTGTTTCTTTTCTCCACAAATGTGTGAACACCAATGGTCTTTATCATGACCACTTTTAACAATTATGTCCATTAATATAGAAGGTTTGTTACTTGCTAAATAAGAGGTACTGGCCAAAATGTCTGAGGACATTTCATGTGATATTTTACTGTATGTATACAGGAAACATACAGAGACATTACAATGAGAAGACCAAAAATCCTCTGAATGCAACTGGCAATGGAGCAACCTCACAGACAATATGGTAGTGCCATTTTTGTATGATCTGGTGTAGAAATTCCTACAACTTCTCTCTGCAAACTGATATAGCTACATGGTGTCTCTTAGGGATGTTTGATCCATAAATAAATGGTCCAAGAGTCATTGCAAAACTGGGGGGCACTGGTGTTTCATTTCTAAAATGTTTCTAAAGTATTGCTACTGTCGCGCCCAAGACACTTGGAACCTCCCTTGATAAACCACAGAGTCCAGCTGAGGTACAAAAGGTTTATTTAGAATAACTGGTTATAGGATAGAGGCTAGGAAGCAGTCTATAGTGACTTAAAGCAGCATCAACAAATAGCAGCAATGTCCCAGGATAGTAGCAATGGAATATAGTCCTTTGACAGTCAGGATTCAAAGCAAGCAAAGTCTTTGTATTAGTCCTTGGCAATCAGGATTCAGAGCAAATAAGTCTCTGTGCCCAAAGCGGGCCAAATCCAATCAGGGCAGCCAGCAAGCTGGGCAGGCAAAGTTCTTAAGCAAGGAGGCCCAAGGCCCATTCAGGAATCCATGGTCTTAGTTTGCAAAGTTGGCTCGAGATAGAGATCCATTCCAAGACCCAGCGTTTATAGTTCTGTTACCCTTTGAAGTTACGACATATTCTACGTCGAACATCATGGTTCACACGATGGCTTGCAGCTGCTGTTTTGCCAACCTCAGCAGCAAGGTATGTAAGTCCAATTAGCGCTGACATCTGTAGGAAGGAGGCACCCCATCTCCAAAATCCCAGCGCCTATGCTTATCACCTGGAATAACAGTAGCGGCCTTGAATGTTTCACCCTGCCTGTTTTGCAGTTGGTTTACAGGAGAAAGGCAGACAGGCCTGGAAGGCAACCCTTTGCCATCATGGATGCGGTTTGGTTCTAAGAAAACCAAGGCCTGGGGCCTGACAGCTACTGAAAAATTGTTATTTGAAAGAGAATAACAGTTTTTGTACTATTTCTTTATAGTAATGGCACACAATTGAGGAAGCTTCAGGGGCTTCTTCCTCCTTCAATTTTAGAGCTATTTGGGTGAAACTTGCTACAATGGTAGAACACATTTACTCCTCTTAGTTCACCAAAATTCAGAATGTTTCACTTATCCATTGACTTTTTGAGAAAAAAGTTTTTATATAGGCCCGCGTATTTTAGTTGTGCCATTGTTTCAATTGTGCCATTGTTTTATTGTGCTGCTGCTGTTTTTAACTGTTTTTACTGTTCTGTATTTTATTGTGCCTTCGGCCCTTGTAAGCCGCTGCGAGCCTCTGGGAGTCGGCGGCATAGAAGCCCGAATAATAAATAAATAAATATACAACATTTTTTTAAGAATAAAGAAAACATGTTCCTAGTTTGACAGTATTATTATCTGTTTAATTGTGTGATTGAGACAGGAAATAATAACACTAGAGGTACATGATTTATTTTATTTAAGTCTGAATCCTACTGGCCAGTCACATGTAGAATGGACCCAATGGATCAAATTAACTTACTGAATTGCCTGTAGAAAAATCCCATGTATTTCATGGGTCTACTCTAAAAGGGACTAACAATATCCTTTATTCTATTTCTGTTTCTTTTCTTGTCATCTTTTTTTGTTTTCTCACTCTAAGTGTCTTGGTAGAACACAGTTGACACTACACACATACATTTCTTTTCTTGACATGGGGCATTTTTATATATTGGAATTCTCATTGGAGTCAGTGAATACTCTTCTATTCACATGATAGAAATTATTTTATATGACTGCATGATAGCAAAGCCAGGTTATGTGTATTCAAGTAATCCAACTAAGCAACTTAATGTTATGTCACTGGCTATTTCAGGCCAATATTTATTGAGTTTGGTCTGAGGACACTGTAACAGAACAAACACCGCTCCTCAAAGATTAATATTAGATCCTTGTAGAACACCCGTGAGATTCATTGAGATATATTTGAGGAGAAAGAACACCAACTCACACTCGGATTCCTTTTAGTCAAATGTTGTGTTAAAAAGCCCCAGATTGCAGGTTCATTATGCATCCAACTCTTTATTATGTTCTGCTGCTACAACAGGAAGGGCACAACAAAACATGTCAGGAAAAGCTAAGCTCTTCTCCCTCCGTGTAAACATTTTCACACTATCGTGTTACATTTTTACAAAAATGTTATTACATGAATATCAATGATTTCCCCCTTTGTTTCCTAAGGTAAACACACAGCTGCCTTCACAGTTTTAAGAGCTCCTGGGAGTTTGTGATGAGTCCTTCTGGAGAAAAAAAAACCACAAAAAACTAGCAGCTCAGCTGTTGGAAATTTACATCCTTAATACCGATGTTAACAGAAGAGTCCTGATATACACCAGCTAAGGTTCTGGACCAAGTTTCTGAACATGTAATGAGCTTGTTTAAATTGTGGAGGCCTTTCTAGAAAACTAGACCTGACTGCCTCAGAATGTGAAGTCTGACAACCTTCAAAAGGAGTACTGTTTTGGGACTCTTCCAATGTGAGTTTTCTTGCTTTAATTTCTTTTTAAAGGAGGAAACAAGAGACTCCATATAGAGCATTCATGTAGTGGAAAATGTTATTCATTATTAACTATGTTATGTGAGAGTGACCCTTGCAGTTTACTTTCTATTATATAATCATTGCTCTTCCACTTTCAATTAAGCAGTCTTTGAGGCTGGAGGACAAAATTCCATGGTGTCCACTCATTGACTCATTGATTCTCTTTGCACACCCAATTTCTTGTTCATGCATGCATTTTCTCTTTATCTTCTCCTCTCTTTCTCTTACAGCTGTGGTTTTAAAAGACTTTCTTATTTATTTATTTTGCTTCAAAAGCAAATGTCCTTGCAGCTTTTCCAATGGGATAAATGAAGCAGCAAACATGCAAGACTGAGAGATGGCCGACTGGGTCCTTTCTTGTGTGCATCCATGACTGTAAAAACTGATAGATGCACCAGTCACCTGAAAGTTAACACACTGAGACTGAATTTAGGGCCCTTGCATTAATCAGGTTTTCGATTTGTGTATGAAGCCACTGCCTGAAAAGCTCATAGGACCTTTTATGGAACTCAGGTGTCTTGTATTTCTTCCTGACTTTTATGACAATATGGAAAT
Source organism: Anolis apletophallus (assembly GCA_030556195.1). Lineage (NCBI taxonomy): Eukaryota > Metazoa > Chordata > Lepidosauria > Squamata > Anolidae > Anolis > Anolis apletophallus. The sequence continues at coordinate 82,918,067 of JARBWK010000012.1, read as the reverse complement.
AAGGTCTTGGGGTACTCTGCTACAAGTATTTGTAAAACATGGCAAGGGAAATTTAATGTCGGAAGCAGTTTGGGGTCATTCTGCTGGTTCCAGGGGGACTTCTCCAGAACAGGCAGTTTGAAGAGAGTGGTCCAAAAAACATCATTTGTAATAAAATTCTCCTGCTACTAAATATAGAAAAATCTTAATGATTTGTGCAGAAATGTCAAACTGTTATGATTGATAGCTGGTACTCCTTCTGTTCTGTCTGAATGCACTGTAGCAATGGGCGAAAAGAAAATTACTGTATATAATTTTCAAGTGTGATGTTCTACTTAGCTTTTTACACAGTTTTCTGATACCTCATGAGATTCAGAAGCTTCAACATCTGTTTTGGTTGCTTCGTGGTGTTGATTTAGTGGACTAACAAAAGATTAAAAGGGGGAGGGAGACGAACACGTTCTGAAGAATAGTTTGGTTACTGGAATGGTAGACATACTTGCTTAAGGGAGAAGGAAATATGATGATATGATTTCCAGACAAATGGGATCATCAGCCACAGGTGAGGGTTGGGTTTTGGGAAACAAGGCTGGACTACTGAGACTGTACAGAATCTTCTGCTTGCATTTCTGTTACGGGGGGAAATTTCTCTTCTCTGGACAGGTTCCCTAACAGATGTGCTTGAGTTCCTCATCTGTACTACTAAGAAAGCAAAATACATCTGGCGATTGAAAGATCTTTATATAGTCACATGATTTATTCAGAAAGTATGACTGAAGTTATCAAAAACTGAAGAATTCCACATGAATAGCTCTGTTAGAATCTCAATAGAGATAATAATAACCCATGAAATGGAAAATTAGCCAAAAGTGCTGTTGTTTGTTATAGGGAGAGTGTTAAGATCATTACATATAATCCAACCTTCTATTTACGTTCTGCCATTTTGGTATCCCCCCCACACACACACACTTTACAGTTGGGGGATTTAAATAAACCTGTAGTCTCTGTGGATTACAGTTATGTACTGTTTTATACATACTGGAGAACTATAATCTTACAGGCTGAGATAACTGCACAATAAACATACATTTTATGAAGTAATACCCTTAGCATATGTTAGTTTGGGGTGGAGGGGAGAGAGAAGACTAATGAAGAGAAGTTGAAGAGAAGAAAAGAACACGCTCTTCTTCCTTACAGCTCTGCTACTACACATATATCTTCTCCCTGCAGGATAGAATTTAATGATTTTTACATGAAATTTGCATAACACAAGATAACAGGAAGAAATTAATTGGGCATAAGTTTTAAGTAAACTTGGTAATCAATTTGGTAGAGTCACATATGTCTGAGTGCAGGTTTTACAGAGAGCAAGGGATGGAAGAATGCTAGTGTTAGCTCTCTGGGAAGGAAGCTTCTACATCTCGAAGCAGCAACAGGGAGGCCATCAAATAACTTTTTTTATTTACTTACTTACTATATTTCTATACCACTTTTCTCAGCCCTCGAGTGACTCAATGCGGTTAACAATAGCAGTTAACTTGGACCTGGACTGCATAGGGCTTCATAGGTCATCACCAGAACTTTGAACTGGTTTCACAACCAAATTTTTTAAAAACCAAATTGCTTATAGTCCTCTCCTGGGTGGTTCAATTTCAGTTTCTACCAGATTCAGTGTTTGGCATAATAGGGACCCGATGGGATGATTTAAAGTTTTAGTCCAGAAAAATTACTTTCCCATGATCTGCTGGTGCAAACACCATGGATTGTGGTTAGAAAAATATAACTTTAAAAAGTCCTGATAGTTTCATGTATGAGTTTCTGATTTTTATTGTACTTTTAATTTTGTTGTTGTTGTTTGTTTGTTCAGTCGCTTCTGACTCTTTGCGACCTCATGGACAAGCCTATGCCAGAGCTCCCTGTTGGCCATCGTCACTGCCAGCTCTTTCAGAGTCAAGCCAGTCAATTCAAGGATACCATGTATCCATCTTGCCCTTGGTCGGCCCCTCTTCCTTTTTCCTTCCATTTCCCCAGCATCATTGTCTTCTTTAAGCTTCCCTGTCTTCTCATTATGTGGCCAAAGTGCTTATTCTTTGCCTTTTATTTTAATTTTCATGGTTTTTAACAAAGAAATGTGGATGAACATGGCACAGGTTTAATATTCATTATCTGGAATTCAAAAATTTGAAAAGCTCCTACACCCAAAATTGCCCATATGTTTGAGATAGTCACATCTTTATTGGTTCAATGTACACAAACTTTATTTCATGTACAATATATATTAAAATATTGTATATGAAATTACTTTCAGGCTATGTGTATATGAAACATAACTGAATTTTATTTGTTTCATATACATAGGGGTCCTTCCTCACAGCCCTGTATCCCAGAATATCAAGGCAGAAAATCCCACAATATCTGCTTAGAACTGGGTTATCTGAGGCCACACTGCCATATATTCCAGTTTAAAGCAGATAATGTGGGATTTTCTGCCTTGATATTCTGTGATATACTGTAGGGCTGTGTGGAAGAGCCCATAGATGGGACCCATTTAGACTTGGGGTCCATCTCCAAGATATCTCATTATGTATATACAAGTATTCCTAAATTCCAAATAAATCCAAAATACAGAACACTTCTGGTCTCAAGTATTTCGAATAAAGAATACTCCATCTTGATTGGTTGATCTTAACTCACTTAAGCAGTTCATTTATTTGATTTTGTAACAACTGGGTCTTGCTTTTAATGTTTCAAACTGTTGGGGTCATTATCAGTGACTAGGAAAATCCTTCACCTCAGCTGTAGAGGATCTAGCACTTGTCACATTTTAACTGTTGTCTTTGGCCAGAGTTTATAATTTAGCTCACAATTGAGAGAGGAACCATATGTATGAATTGGGAACTTATTAACTCCTTCATTGCCTCTCGAGCAAATACACTAATGTATATCATATTTCAGTGGAGTTTCCTTGCAAATAGTACATTTTTAGTACAACTATCCAATTATTAAAAGAAGACAAAAAGAATTTAAAATATAAGAACACATATTGTGTTGTGCAGGAAGACAATGTGTTGCAGTGGATGGAAAAGTGGATGGCAACTAATGGGGCAGTTTTATGTTCCTGCAATCTTCTGAGAATTACATGGAATGAAAAAACCAAATGTTGGAAGTGACCAGTACTGCGATTTTGAAGGTTTCCCCCTTATTTTATTAAAAAAGAATATGGACATACACTACATTTGCCCATGTGATGATTCTGAACACAGGACACAATGGGGGGAATTCTGGGGAACGTGTGCATCTGATGAGGATTCTAAAATGAAACAATCTATTTTTTTAAATTGAATGCTACAATACAATGTGCTAAGAAGACAATTCCCCCCATCTTCCACAACTCATCTGATGTCCTAAGAGGTGTGCAATGAAGAAACAGAAAAACCCAACCCTTTCAAAGAACTTTTGGCCATCTGGAGGAGCCTAATGTTGGTCTCTGAACAGTCAGACAGTAGCTATAGTGTCTGTTGCTAAATGTCAGCATATCCACATCTTCTATAAGTCTATGGGAAGATTTAGGGAGGAGAAGGGCCCTGATCTTGGTACTTCTCCCAGGTCTAGTGCCAATGTGTAGTGGCCTATCAATAACAAGCTGTGTGCTTAGGGCACAATAATGACAATCTGAACACAAAATTCCAAGAATCAGCCAGTTATGACTTAACTTTTTAATGTAACATTCCAAGTTCTGCCTTATTTTTCTACTGTACTTTCAGTTTAGTCCACAACAGAGATTCACTGATAAAGAAGAGAGACTGATGTGTGTGTGTGTGTGTGTGTGTGTGTGTGTATGGATCACATGCAAATGGAGCGATAGGGAACTTTGAGCCCAGCAGATGTTTTGGACTATAGCCAGCATCCTATTAGTGAGATACACATGCATAAATTATGCTACATATGTGAAGTGATTTTCAGGGGACACAAGCAATGGCCATACAGCCGACAGCAGAGTAAACAGAATTGCATCTATGGGACCATTAAACAGAGTGGTAAGTGAATGTGCACCTCTATGCATAGTTGTTTGAAAATTATGGATTGTAATTACAAAATGGGTTATCAGCAGGCACATGGGCTATTGAGTCACATGCATCACCATATAGGGCAGACCTGGGCAATTGCCGGCCCTCCAGGTGTTTTGGACTTCAAATCCCAGAAATCCTAACAGCTGGTAAACTGGCTAGGATTTCTGGGAGTTGAAGTCCAAAACACCTGGAGGGCCAGCAATTGCCCAGGTCTGATATAGGGGTTGCTTAAACCACATCTCCAGTATAAATTTATGCTAACTTGAAGCCATGTTAGATCTTGGGCTTCATCCTTTTATAGCTGGTCATACTAGGTAGCACTAATAAAACTTATATTGGGATGAATCCCCATCCCTGCACCAATGTATAGGAAGCATGTCGACTTTCAGATGTGGATTTCAAATGCCAGAATAGACAATAAAGAGTCCTCCTGGGCACGCAGTACATAAACATCTGGGAAAGTGCTTCATTGCCATCCCTAGTACAGGCTCTGCAGGTTAACATAGCAATCATCACAAGTTGTTTCATGATCTGCTATGTTTCTCACAATCATCATAAAACAGAAGAGAAAGACTACATTATCTCCAAAAGTGGCAGAAACTAAGACTGCCTTTTGATTTCTCAAGAAACTGTCATGCAGTCCAAGGGTTAATTCCAGTGTAAAGCTTGTCAATTCACAGGCCAGCTTTAAAAGTGATCCTGGAAGGATTGTGCCCAGACCACATTTTTTTATAATTTAGTATTATATTTAGCAATAGACAAGATAACCATGACTATCTTTTGTCCCAATAATTTCAGTGGAATTTAATGCAACTAGTTTGATCCAAAGCTAGTTCACAGAAAAAGGAAAAGCATTACAACTTGTAGACATTGTGTTGTAAATTGAAGGCAACAAATATTCATGACTGTTTTCAAGGGAATCATTATGCTAAGATATATGTAGTCTAGCCTACCCTATTTTAACATAAGGTGTACATTACTATAAACCCATTATGAGGAGACATCTCAAAATCATTAAATTATATCAAAGCTGACTCTAAATAACTTCATTTGCTTTCCCCCTTTGTTCTGTCTTTAGTCTATCTCACTGATTAAACATAATACAATAGCATCAAAGGCATTCATCTTGTTCCAAGTAAGAAGTGCTTTTTGTTTTAATGCTTTATAAATTGCAATTGTGGTGTAATAAGCTGCTGATATGTTCAGCACTTATAGAAGATAAAAGGGGTGCAATAAAACCAGGAATTTTAAATGGCGAGTTCGAGTGATGTGTTTCTTTTAAATAGAAACAAAGCACTGGAACAACAGCATAGGGAATCTTTTGAAGACCACTTGCTCCCTAGGTTTCAACTAGTTTTCCAACCCAAATGCCATTACAGATCCCCATCAACTGCAATATGCCCACAACAGGAAACATTAGACATTATTGTGCTTGAAGTACAAGGAGACAATAGAAATGTCATTTGTTGTACTGGTTATTGTTTTCAGGAAGATGGAAAATTGTTTTTTTGGCTAAAACTGCGGAAGTCAGTAATGCAATGTAGCTCATAAATTTTATGAAGGTGCCCTTCTTTTTCACTCCAGCATTTTATCCCTTTTTGAACTTTGAACTTTTAAAGGTCAAGTTATTTTTGTGGACTGCATTTTCTAGTGTCCTTTATTCTTTATTTTTCCAATCTCTGTGATATAAATAAGATAATGAAGGGAGATAGATGCTTTTGAACTGTGGTGCTGGAGGAAAATTCTGAGAGTGCCTTGGACCACAAGAAGATCCAACCAGTCCATACTCCAGGAAATAAAGCTCAATAGTTCACTGGAGGGAAGGATATTAGAGGCAAAGATGAAGTACTTTGGACACATAATGAGAAAACAGAAATGAACCTATTTGTGACCTGCTGTTGGCAGATGGGCTTTTGTTCATGTGAGTGCCTATCCCAAGAAGAACAGAGGAAATTGCCTTCTATTCTTCATCTGCCTACCCTACTCCCTTACCTCCTCCAAAACTGCTATAGAAATTTGGGGATCTTTTAGAACTGCATTAGAGGAGGAGGAGGAAGACAGCAAGATGAAATCAGCAAAATTGCCCCTCCTTTTGTTCATGTGAGTGTCTATCCCAAGAAGAACAAAGGAAATTGCCCTCTATTCTTCATTTGCCTACCCTACTCGCTTATGTCCCCCCATAATTGCATTAGAGGAGGAGGAAGAAGACAGCAATATGAAATCCTTACTAATTGGAGGTGTCTCTTGGATCAACAACCCATAACTTTTTATCATACACTTATATTCAATAGATGGATCTATAGATAACCAGACAGATCTGTACATCACCATTACTTTAATCCATATCCTCCCTTTATCTTGATTGAGATGCAAAGCAACTAGCCTGATCTGTAAATACAGAGAGAAAGTTACCCATTGACTGAAACACCACACTTAGAATTCAGGTAACATTCAAATCCACACTTGCTCAAGAACATCACATTCCAAATATTCTGTTTACATCTGTAACCAGAGTTTCAAATAAATAAATACTTCTGGGCATACAATTTCTAGAAATGTGAAAATAAATTCTGCTTGGCCTGAAACATACGTGTTATTCCTTTTCTTATCTTAATGGATAGTGTAATTTTTTCCATGATGGTTTTATTCCAGCCTTGCCATTCTATTGATATGAACAACTAACGTATGGCTCAAATAAGAGATTATATGTATTGTTTAAATGCAATTAAATGCACTTTGCTGTAGACAAAAATAGCAGTTTAATGACATAGAAGAGCATGACTTGAAGGAATTATGGAGCCATTGCCAGTTGAATGGATTCTCCTGTTGAAACTGTCATGCAAGGCAAGAGAGGGGAGAGGGAGGGAAGTAGAAGAGACAGAAGAAATAGCCAATTTTGATGATCGTTTTGGGATCTTTCAAAAGTACATAACTGGATTCTTGCCTTATGCTCCCTGTGGTTCTTATTTACATATTTAAAAGCATGCATATGCACTGTACTTATCTGCTGCAGTCTATAAATGTGTGCTTAAAAAGCACTTGTTGAAATGGGATTGCAAAGTTATTTGGCTGTTGTATATCCCATGCCCACTCAAGATAGAAACCCAATTGAGTTCCAGTAAGACCCTAAGATCCTAAGAATCTGCTATACACTTGACAAGGTCAATGTACTGTAATTATTGTTATTATAACATGTATTCTGTTTCTTTCTAAGAGCAGATGGAGGTATCCATGTGATAATTTTAATTTGACTTATCAGAGAAACGTATAATCCAAGTTTAAAATATCGTACACATTTAAAAAAAAGAATGAATGCACAGTATGAAGTAACTTGTTTGGCAAATCCATATAATTAACCAGGTACCCATGAAAATAAATGGAGTGTGTGTGCAAAACACAGGATGACAAACTAACAAATGCTAAGATGTGTTTTATGTGCAGTGAAAATTGAAACTAGAACTTGGTATACTTTCTGTTAAGTGATATTATAGTGAATTATATGACACTTCCCCTTATCCCATTACATACATTGCTTTAATTCTATGCTCCTAGCTCACATGTGTATGATTTGCAAGGTAGATGACATTGTTTTGGCAGGATAGAGTCCTTCTTAGATAGGAAAAGCCCAAGAGAATAACAACAACAACTAAAGTAAAATAACGGTGAAGAGTGATCCTCCCTGCCTCTGGAAATCAGTATGCATCATTCCAAATCTAGTTCCGGATCATTAGCAATCTTTTTGGCACTCAAATGTCAGGCTCTTTAAGACTCTGTTACCATTTATGTTTTGTGGGTATCTCTTATATTTTCACAGTAAGAATTTGGCAAGGAATCAAAAACCTGCATGCCACACATGAAAACCAGTAAATCATTTTTAGAAGAACATTTATTTTTGAGGTTTTAATGTGTAAGATGAAGATGATAAAGCCCTATGTGACTTAGAGAAATTGTTACTGTATATATTATCGCTCCCAACAGAGGTTTGTGGGAAGCCACACTACACAAGTATAGCACTATGATTCTATTTTATCTCTCATGGCAACATCTTGAGGTTTGAAGTTTGGTGAAGCTCTAAAGTCCAATGCTTCTCCTTAAACTGCAAATCCCAGGAATGTATAGGATGCTGCCATATAATTTAACATGAAATGATAGCTCTGTAATCTTATAATGGGAAAGACTCCCCAGACAAGTGTGATGGTCTTTGAGTTTATTGTAAGGAATGCCATCTTCAAATAATTTCGTAGGATAGACTTTATTTCACTAATTCTAATCTATTAGGTCAGAGCAATGGTTGGAAAGGTTACTTTTGAGCTACAACTCACAAAAACCCACAGCCAACCTGATCACTGAGAAGGCTTACAGGAGCTATAGTCCCAAAAATTGGTTCAGATTTCCTTTTGCTAACATGTTGGGCTCCAACATGAGAATTAAGGAGACGATCATGAAAAGTGCTATTTCATATATTCATCTGTTCTGATTTGTCAGGGACAGTCCTGATTAATTCTGTTTTACACCAGTTTATTAACTGCATTCAATCAATCAATGATTTATTATAGTCTATGACCAGCACATAAAATGGGGCACAGATGCCCAAGGAAGGGAAATCGCAGTTCCGAAATAGGTCAAATATTAAAAACAGATTAAAAACATGTTATAAAAAGAAAACAGATTAAAAAGACAAGTTAAATTACAATTTAAAAAGCAGGTATGTGTCTAAAGGAGGGGGGGTGGGGTGGGGGCTAAAAAAAGATATCAAGCTACTGGGAGGCTCTGGAGGGGGATAAGAAGGGAACATTTACAGCATTTCAGTTATAACAAATTCCTCTGGCTGTATTCCCGGCAGGAAGTTGCTTTTGGGGTCAGTCATCGACCATCTAATATTAATTGCTGCTGCATAGAACTTGGCAACACTGTGAGTTATCGCAGAACAGGAGTCCGAAAGCAGCAGGAAGGTGTAATATCTTTCGGTGCATCCTGGGTGTTTTAAAAGCCATGGAGGGATAAGGTTAGTCTAATGTCTCTGTAGAATACACAATGGAGGAGCACATGCTCAGTTGTTTCAATATACCCAGACTCACAAGGGCATAGTCTTTCCTGAGCAGGGGTCTTCCAGTACCTCCCCTCCAGTACTGCTGATGGAAGGGCATGGCATCTTACAAAACACTTAAGGCTGGTGAGGAGTAAGTGTAAAATCACACACTATCAACAGAGCATATACAATAAAGGATATAATTAATTTGCATATACAAGTACAGAGTATATCATTTCATTAGCATTTCATTAGAATAGTATAAAGGCAATAGGAAACATCTCATAAACAGTGATGCACTCAAAGGTATAGTATCCAAAGCAAGGTAGGTGTATCAGAGGGATTGAAAATAATATTATACGTCTATACATACATAGTAGTAGAAAATGGCATTGGTCTCAATGAGAAATCAAAAGTACATCACCATATGTAATAGCAGAAAGTTGCATATCATCTCATACATTCAACAGTACAATCATGATTCCCATGCTAGGAGACGCCTAATACATATTTTATTTATTTATTTATAAATTCGATTTGGTAGACCGCTCTCTCTGGAGCCCAGAGCGGTTTACAGCATAAAATCAATAAAACATCAATAAACAGATAAAAGACGTATACCCAAAAGCCCCCCTCCCCACAAATGATCCCGGCAAGCAATAATACGCAGAGGCAATACATGGCAGGACGGTACGTTGGCAGCTGGCAACTAAGGAGGCATCAGTTGGGACCAAATGCCTGCCTATATAGCCAAATCTTCACAGACTTGCGGAAGGCCAACAAACCCCGTAGTGCTCGTATCTCCTCCGGCAGAGAATTCCAGAGGGTCGGAGCGGCCACTGTAAATGCTCTCTGCCGGGTTCTCGACAGCCTACAGATCTTAATACTAGGGACCTCTAGTAGATTAAGCCCCTCTGAGCGCAGTGATCTTCTGGGTTTGTATGGGGTAAGACGCTCCCTCAAGTACACTGGCCCCAAACCATATAAGGCCTTGAAAGTAAGAACTAACACCTTGAAGGAGACCCGGAATTCGATGGGAAGCCAGTGCAGTGCACGCAGGAGTGGGGTCACATGCGCAGATCTTGGGGCTCCCGACAGCAGGCGCGCTGCTGCGTTTCTGCACCAGCTTAAGTTTCCGGATCGCCGACAAGGGTAGGCCAATGTACAGCGCATTACAGTAATCAAGCCTCGAGATGACCATGGCTTGGATCACCGTGGCCAGGTCGCAGCGGGAGAGGTAAGGAGCCAGACGTTTCACCTGCCGCAGATGGTAGAACGCTGTCTTGCAAGCGCAGGCAATCTGCGCTTCCATCGACAGTTGGGTGTCTAGCTGGACCCCAAGGCTCTTAACTAGGGGCTGTGGGCGAAGTGCCACACCATCAAACGCCGGCAACTGGGTCTCTACCCCTCCGGGCGGCCCAGCCACAAGATCTCCGTCTTCATCGGGTTCACCTTCAACTTACTGGCTCGCAGCCATCCAGTTACGGCTTCTAGGCAGAGATGGAAATTATCGGGTACAGATTCCACCCGGGGTCCATCCTCAGAATGAGCTGGGTGTCATCAGCGTACTGGTGACATTCCAGCCCAAAACTCCGTACCAATTGGGCGAGTGGTCGCATGTAGATGTTAAATAACAGCGGGAGAGAATGGCCCCTGAGGGACCCCACAATGTAAGGGGAGCCCTCGGAGGCCACCCTCCCCACTTCACTCGCTGCAGGCGGTTTTGGAGGAAGGAGGACAGCCAGTTGAGGGCTGTCCCCTCACCCCGCCACCGCCAGGCGGTGTGTCAAAAGTTGGTAATCGACAGTATCAAACGCTGCCGTGAGGTCCAATAACACGAGCAGCGCCCGATCTGCCTCGATCCCAGTGGCAACGGAGTAGGTCTGTGATGGAGACCAGGACGGTCTCTGTCCCATGGCCTGAACGGAAGCCGGACTGGAAGGGGTCAAGCCAGGTTGCATCATCCAGGAATGTCTGCAGCTGGTCCATTGCTGCCCTCTCAATTACCTTGCCCAGGTACGGTAAATTGGACACTGGGCGGTAATTGGAGGGAGCCGAGGATCTAACCCGGGCTTCTTCAGCAATGGACTAACCACCGCCTCTTTAACTCCTCTGGAAAAGCTCCTTGCTCAAGGGAGCAGTTGACTATATTCAACAGAGGGCCTCGGAACCCCTCCACGCAAGCTCGAATCAGCGTGGAGGGGCACGGGTCGAGGGAGCAGGTGGTTGGTCGAAGAGCTGCGACAATCTTGTCAACATCCTCTGCGTCCAGTGGCCGAAACCGGTCGAAGGTGGACCCGGCGGAGGGCCACGGAGTCTCAAGCTCCTGTACTGTATCAACCATGGCAGGGAGGTCCGGCGGAGCGTCGCCATCTTGTCTGCGAAATGAATCTGGACAGCCTGGGCGGAAAGGGCCCGATCATCAATTTTTGGGATGGTAGGGACCATCGTCAACTGCCGAATTATCCTGAACAATTGGGCCGGGCGTGAATCTGCAGACGCTATCAAGGAGGCATAATGAGAATTTTTCGCCTCCTTGACCGCATGCTCATAAGCCTCACTAAAGAGCTTATAAGCTGATTGCGGCGCCCGCCACGGAGCTTCCTCCACATGCGCTCCAGCCGTCTCTTCTCCCGCTTCATGGTTCTAAGATCTTTGGTGAACCATGGAGAGCAACGCTGCGGGGTTTGAGAGGGCGCTTAGGGGCAATCTCGTCGAGAGCCGTGGATAACTTACAGTTCCAGGTGGTGACTAGCTCCTCGAGCGAGACGCTGACAGGCTCCAAATCCCTCAGGGCATTCAGGAACCTGGTTGGTTCCATAAGTCCCCTTCGGCGAACCCAAATTGGTTCGGCACCCTTGCCGGGGTGGTGGCATCTCAACCCGGACTCTTAGAGCACAGTGATCCGACCATGGCACCTCGGTTACAGAGGTGACGGACACTGGACACCTGCAGAGAAGATCAGATCGAGAGTGTGTCCAGCCCGATGTGTGGGGCCCGAGTTTAAGAGGGAGCGGCCCAGTGCCGCCATGGTCGACACAAGGTCCCCCGCTGCAGATGGAAGGGAGGCTGTGTCGGGCGTGGACATTGAAGTCCCCAGAACTATAAGTCTGGGGAACATCAATGCCCACTCAGCCACAGCCTCCAGCAGCAGGGAGAGACTCCTCGCTGGTGCGCTAGGTGCTCGGTACACCAGCAAGAAGGCTACACTCTCCGGGCTCCCACATCAGGCCGACACTTTCAATCCCGTCTGTTTCCAGTGCAGGGACCGCTCTAAGATGTAACAGGTCACGGGAGAGGATAGCCACTCCCCCGCCTCCCAGTCCTATTCTGGTGAGTAACAACATAATCAGGGTATGCTAGCTCGTGCAGGCAGGTTTCATCGCCATCGTTGATCCAGGTTTCGGTTATGCAGCAGAGATCCACTCGCTGCTCTAAAAAGAAATCCTTGAGAGCAGCAGTTTTGTTCCTAACAGAGCGCGCGTTAACTAACACCAGAGAGGAAGGGGAGGAAATTGGAAGCCTGTCACCAGCGTACTTCAGGATAGGACGCAGGTCAGAGGTACGTCGAGTCTCACAGCAACTCAGCGTACCTCTCGCTTTTGGCCTGCGCCTAATGCTGTATTTCCCCATCCCAGAGATCACTGCAATGGGGGCTTCTACTGTGTCAGTAGAAGGTCTTCGGGCTTAATTTGCGGCACACCCCCCGAAAAGGGAGATCAGGGGGGGGCCGATAAACCACTAGAGCTTGGCGCACATGGCGCACGTGGTTGATTTGCAGCTTTCACATTTCCTCTGGCCAAAAAGGCCGCCCCAAAAGGTCCTGGACTTATAGCCCTGTTTCTGTCTGTGAGGACCTTGCTGGCTCTTTCTTAACGGTTTAGCATCCGTTGTGGTAAGTCTTAGGCCCTCCTTAGGCTTATCGTTGTTGGTTGATGGTGGGGCTGCCAAGCCACCATCAGAGATTCTCTCAGGGACTGAGTGGTCCAGCGCGAGAGAATCAGACATCGGCCGTAGTCCTAGTGAGTTCTGGTTGGGATAGGCTGGACTGGATCTCCCTTCACTGCCTTCAATCCCCTCTAGTGGAGAGGGGTCAGATGCATTTTGGGCCCCATCAGACTCCAGGTCCTGGGGGTGGTCTGCCCGGTGGGTTGGGAGTGGCAGCAGTTCAGGTCCTAGGGGCGGTTGTAATAGACAGACCACCCTGGGGGATCAGTAGGCTGGTCGTCCCGGGGCAGTCAGCAAGGGCAAATTAGTCACCTCTGCCTGCCTACCCATCAAGACGTCCTGGGGGTGGTCAACAAGGGGCAAACTGGTCTCCTCTGCCAGCCTACCCTTCAAGTGCTCAGCAGGGGGTAAGTCTTTGGATTCGCAGCAGGCAGGAGGAGAGTCACTGCTGATCGGCTTGCCTTGCTTTGGAGGAGGAGCTGGGTGATGTTGAGGCTTCCGTCGAGCCCGCCTCTGGCTCCGCCTCAGGCTCCGCCTCTGGCCGCACCTCCGCTTGCTCCACTTGCTCTTACTCCCTGCCCCACACCTAGGCGCCAGGGGGGAGGACAGGTGGAATCGAGGGATTACAACAACCGGCTCCACGTCCGTGGGAGCCGGTGTGGCCTGTTGGCTTGGGCTGCTGAGATTTCAAGCGGTTAGCTGCAACACTAAAAGTCTTCAAAGTATAAGTTTCCAATATAATATTTATTATCTTGAATAGTTCTTTGGCATGGAAAACATATATCTATTCCCAAATGGGGATGTGGAATCGAGGAAAACCTCTCTTCAAACAATTCAAAAATTCTCAGAGTCCTTACATCCGAATTAAATCATAGGTAATTATCATCAAATATATGTCGGATTAAGAAACTTCTGGGGTCGACGGACTAAATATCAAAGGCCTTGCCGTTTCGCGGGAAACCCAGCTTCATCGGGACCCAAAATCATAATATTGTTTTGTATTCCACTTTTGGTCCGTGCATCTAAAACATAGAAATATATACAATAATATCATTAGGTACATATAATCAAAAAGCCCACCAATTGAACAGGACAACCCTTTTCGAAGGCTAGCACATATAGGCAAACACACCTACAAATTTCGAACAGGGGCAACATGTGGGAGTAAAAATGTCATTTATTGTTTAATATGTCCATGTCATAAATATTACGTGGGGGAAAGTGGGCGGGACTTACGTACGAGGGCCCAGGAACATAAATCGAGATTTCGCACTAAGAACGAATCCTCACCACTATATACACATTACAGACGTCATCACGATTTCAATGATTTTAAAATCCTAGTATTGGAAACGATTACACCCAAACCATACCAGGATCATAAGAGATTACTACACCAAAGAGAGGTAGGGGTATAATGATTCCCTAACAATCAGTGAGATTTTGGAGTAGGTTGCACCTGGAACGGAGGAGGAGAGTATGTAACGGAGACCTCTAGCGTTGGGTGTTGTCCGTTGACTACTATGCGAAACAGTGGCTGCGTCCACTCTGAGATATATGAAAATGAAAATATGGTATGTAATATGTGATATATATGTGCTAGCCTTCGAAAAGGGTTGTCCTGTTCAATTGGTGGGCTTTTTGATTATATGTACCTAATGATATTATTGTATATATTTCTATGTTTTAGATGCACGGACCAAAAGTGGAATACAAAACAATATTATGATTTTGGGTCCCGATGAAGCTGGGTTTCCCCGGCGAAACGGCAAGGCCTTTGATATTTAGTCCGTCGACCCCCAGAAGTTTCTTAATCCGACATATATTTGATGATAATTACCTATGATTTAATTCGGATGTAAGGACTCTGAGAATTTTTGAATTGTTTGAAGAGAGGTTTTCCTCGATTCCACATCCCCATTTGGGAATAGATATATGTTTTCCATGCCAAAGAACTATTCAAGATAATAAATATTATATTGGAAACTTATACTTTGAAGACTTTTAGTGTTGCAGCTAACCGCTTGAACTTTACTTTGACGCTGCTTGGAGGACACCCTTCCTCTTCCTTCTATACTATTTGGGCTGCTGAGAGCCAGAGGGGGAGGCGTTAGCTGGGGTAGCACTCTCTTCCGCACACGCCTCTGGTCACGCCTCTGGCCACGCCTCCGGACCCGCCTCCGCTTGCTCCGACCCCCTGGCTCCTGTCCAGGGGCTGGGGAAGGAGGCGGAAGAAGATGCTCCGCCATTACGGCGTCCTGTGTTGTGGGCGCCATCTTGATCGGGCTCACCAACACCCCCCGAGCCGGTAATAAGCATGCCCGACGCCGGGGCCGTCCGGCCGGGGCCTTGGCCAGAACCGCGGTGGTATCCAGCAGCTCCAATGATCCAGGCGCCTCTGCTGCATGTTCCGATGGCTCCATCGTGGAGGGCGAGGAATGGGAGGACCATGGGCATCCCCCTAAGTCCGCAAACGGGCAATCGTCGCCCCCGGAGCAGAGCGTCGCTGCCTTGGTTTGGGGGCCAGTCGGCTCACCAACCTCCCTGGATCCAGATCTGGATAAGTCGCCCTCCGACGCTCACACTTTCCCCAACCCAAGCCACCGTCAGTTTGTGCAAGAGACAGCCGCCGATAGTCCAGGGGGGAATAGGCAGAGAGCATGGTCCCCAGTCTCTGGAGTTGGGAAGACACCAGCTGGTATTGTAATTTAATTGCACCCAAGGAGGGGTGAGCATTGCCCTCCGAGGCTCTGCCATTGTGTAGTCCCAATAAGGCCTTATCACCGGAAGCCGATGGCATGGAGCACCATGTATTCCTTCGCAAGCCCCAGCTGAGGCGTTGGGTATTTCGTCGCTCTGTGTCATCTCTAGGGGGACCTGCTACAGCAGCTCCCTGCTGGAGGTCGAACCCTCAGGCGGGAGGTCAGATTTCCCAAATCCAGGGTTGAAGAAGACCCGAAGGCCCCAATACAGGCGGCCTTGGACGGAGCTCCTCCGAGGCACCTCCGAATGCAACCGCCATCTTAGCTTCCCTTCAGAAATGTAAACAGTCTTCAGCTCCCACTCAGCACAGAGTAACTCCCAAGACAAGCAAACATATAACCAAATGATGCTCCAATGAGCCGTTTAAATAAGCCCAAAAAGTCAAACGCCAGTTGTATAAATCAAAATGTATTGCACTCACAGGTCCATAATCCCCAGAAGTAAATACAGGTATTGTATCTGTTGCAAATAATAATGATAGTGAGGCATCCACGGAGAGCCGGTGAGTATCGTCCCAGGAAGGGCTCCTCCGTCGTCAGGGAAATCCCTGTGTTGCTGCAGGAGGTCGTAAAGCTGTACTATATCGGCCCAATCTAAAGGTGATCCAAGGCTAATAGTTATAGGCTCCCAGTAAGTGTATCCAGGAGGACAGCAATGTGTAAACAATAATAGTAAATCGATGCTCCTTCGCGGGTTCGGGGAATCCCGCGTCACTGGGCAAGCCGTAAACAAGAATGCTAGCCGCGGAGCATTCAATCAGGAACGGAAAAAAGCCGCAAAGCAGGGCACCGTTTGAATTGAAGCAGCAATAACGGATGCCAATGGGAAAGGCTGGTAAGGACCGGGTGCAGATGGAAAAGCAAAAGCCGCGCTGGGAATCCAAGGGTTGGGGGAAGCCCCCGGGTCCCAGTAGGATGAGCAGCCTACGGCGGTACGAATGCCCAAGCCAGCTGTGTCACCATTTCGCCCCCTAGGGCTTCATCAGGGTAATTCTCAGGTGCATATAGGCATCCAAAAGATCTGTAGTATTATAAGAACAGTAAAATGCAGGGGTTCAATCAAAAGCAAAGACCGGCATAGTGGTATCCCCCTTAAAGCCAAGATGGCTAGAAAGTAATATTTACCATAATAAGTCCTTCGTAGGTATCCAGAAGAAGTAAAGACGCCTGTGTCATTCCAAGGAGGGTCTTTACTTCTTCTGCTTATACCTAGCCTGGACTTATTATGGTAAATATTACTTTATATTCCCTTGCCAGGGGGTTTCGGGGTGACGTTAGGCTAGGTGACGCCTGACCCACCCAGCCTAACGTCATCCAGGGAAACCCTCCCGCAAGCCTGGATGGCTGGCGGGGGAAGCGAAGCGCGCGTTCGCTTCCCCGCCAGCCTTCCAGGCTTCGGGAGGGTTTTCGCCCGGCTCCTGTGTCCCTCTGAGCAGAGGGACATGGGAGTTGGGCGAAAAAAACCCCACCAGCCTGGATGGCTGGCGAGGAAGCGAGAAGCTGCTCGCTTCCCCCGCCAGCCTTCCAGGCTTCGGGAGGTTTCGCCCGGCTCCCGTGTCCCTCTGAGCAGAGGGACACGGGATCTGGGCAAAACTCCCCCGCCAGCCTGGATGGCTGGCGGCCCGTGATGCCTTGGAAGGGAGGGAGGAGCCGCGGGGGACCCCCTCCCTTCCAAGGCATCGGTACCAGAGAGAGAGGGAAGAAGAGGGCGGTGCAGTGCTAGCTCCTCCTCCTCCCTGCACCGCCCCTTGTCCCTCTCTTGCCAGCGCCGATGCAAACCAGTTTGCATTGGCACCGGCGAGAGAGGGAAAAAGAGGGCGGTGCAGGGAGGAGGAGCTGGCTCACTTCCTCCTCCCTGCCCCGCCTCACCTCCCCGGCCGCCATTTAAATTTTTTTTTAAAAAAATTAAAAATGGCGGCGGGGGACATAGCGGGGGCCGTGTCCAACAGGCTGGGGGGTCGTGTACGCCCCCCCCGGGCCGCCAGTTGGACAGTCCTGCTATAGGGCATGGCATCTTCCCAGAGTGAAAGCTCTTCGGTGTTTAGGCACCTCCAGGTTTGCTAAGTAAGCCATGGGAGCGATTGTGTATCTATTATCCTCATCAACGTTGAAGGCTGGAGAGCAGGCTAAATCTGATTGCTGCTCTATATCCAGGATCCGTTGTCTAATGAGATCCTTAGCTTGGTCCCAACCCATACTTAGCAGTTGTCTTTGAGAGAAGCCTAGAGTTGCAATTTTTGTTGCCACTGCCTTATTCCATGCATTGAACATATGTCAAATTTTCACTATTCTCCTTACATTCCTCCTTTGCCCCCTCAGCTTACTTCAGTTGGGTGCAAACTGAATTCAGAGTGCAAAAGTAGTTTACACAAAATTCAGGAAGGAGGAGAGGAGGACCAGAATTCTGTCTTTCCCTGCAGACACCAGCAAACTCCAACTTTTGCAGTCTCTCCTATGTTGTCAGTTCTTCATTATTACAGTAACACACCACATTTGCAGGTTTTGCTTCACAGATTATTCACAAATTGTCTTAAAATGTTTTCTCCGGGTATGTCTAGGTCCTCCAATATGATTATGTAGCCAACTTCTGGAAGAGTTGTGTTGGAGAACTTGGATATTCCCTAAAGGAATGTTCTCTTCGATGACAAATATAGCATTTTTATTCACAGTTTTTCATTTTGGGGGGTGGGGGTGTGTGCTGCTAACACCAGTGAATGTGGAATGCTGACAGTAATAGCTTTTTCTACCTGGACGACTTGGCTTCACATGTCTTCGTTTTCATTTCTGAAATGCTCCAAAATGCTAGCTTTCACAGATGAGTTATAAATGTTCAAACATGCTATATTAAAGCAACCTGGGGTGGTGTTGGTGCTATGGTTTTAAAGTTATACCTTGTATAGAATCTGGAGTCATTACTCGCTATAGTTGGCCAGGTTTTGTTTACAAGTTTTTAATGAGTGGATCAGACCATTTAGGTAATATTCTGTAGATGAATTCGTAATGTTGTACTTGGAAAAAATACCCAGCACCACTCAAGTCTCATGTCTACCAGCATTAGTAGGTAGCTACAGTAGATCTGATTGAAGCAGTGAGGTGTTATCCATGGATCCAGAGGGAGGAATATCACAAACAAGAGAAGCAATTCTCCATTGTTGTTAGTAAGTGACATCCACAGAATTAAACTGGTATTAATTTTGCAACATCTTCATGACACAGGCAATATTTGAGTGGCAGAGGGGCACTTGCCATTTTGAGTTGGTGCAATACATTGAATACACTGTGACCACAGCAGTCACAACTCTGCTACATTGCTTGTGTCACATTGTGAAGCCATTTCCTGTGCACAGCATAAAAATAAGACTTTCCTGTCTTTAATAGATTAAAATTGTCTGGGGAGGCCCTGCTCTCAGTCCTACTTCCTTCACAGGTGGGGACAAGAGACAGGGCCTTGTCAGTGGTGATCCTTCGGCCCATGAAATCAGATCAGTCCCCTCCCTCCTGATCTTCAAGAAAAAAAACTAAAAATATGGTTATGGGACCAAACCTTTGGACAACCTTAGTGCAATAAGTAAATACAGATTAGTGCAATGATGGCTGGAACAGCCTTGGATTATGAGTTTGGACTGTGTGGCTTTTAATAATTGTTTTAATGTTTTATGTTTATATGTATTTTTCATTTCTTGTTTTAATTTATACGTTTCTTTTGCTGTATGTATATTTTATGGCAGTGAATTGTTGCCTACCTGTGAGACCTCCCTGAGTCCCCTTAAGGGTGAGAAGGGTGGTATACAAATGAAGCAAATAAATCATAATAAATAATTATTTACAACAGAAATGATTAAAGTATGAGCTGTGAGTTTCATGCAGCACATTAGCTAGTGAAAGGGCTTTACTGCACTTTTTGGGTATTTTAAAATGCAGAAAGATTCTGTTTTCTCTGAGAGTTGTAGGAGGCCATTTTGCCCTGTTGTTTGCCCCCATGGCATTTTAAAGCCGACTTGCTCTATTTTTGCATATAACTTGGATGTCCAAAACATCATTTTCTTCTTCCTCACAAAAATGCCCTGATTAAAAGCCTGCTCTTTAGCTTTGATCTCCATTTACAGGCCAACTTGCCAATTGTGCTTTGAATGCTCCTCAAGATTGGGTCTCTCTACTTTCCTAAGGCAGTGTCTTTCAAGTTTCTCTGAATCCCATGCTAATTACTTGGGGGGGGGGGGGCAACTCCCAGAATGTCCTGACCATCAGGGCCATTGAAAGTCATAAGGCAAAAGAGTCATTTCCATGCTTTAATATACAAAAAAGGAAGGTTCAGTGTGTGCCGGCAAAGAGCAATCTGATGTTGTAGAAACTAAATCTATTTTGCCAGTCATTCTTTTGCTCTTGTATCTCATTCTTGATTGCAACTCATATCAGGGACAATTAATCTTCCCAGGAGCAATTCCAATTAACATCGGCAATAGCTGCTTTGCTCCCGGGTTCTTAAGAGAAATTGGAAATTTCAGGGGATTTTGGATCACAGAGGCTTTTGTGGCTGATACATACAGTACATACACAAAAAGTCACTAATTTTCATCTTCATCGTAAGCTTCCTGTGTGGCAAGTATTCCAGAATGTGTGAATAAAAACAGAGATATTTGCACAAGGGTGAGGTGCAGGGCAAAACAAGATCCATTAGTGGAGTTTTTATGATAGATGTCTATTATTCAAAAAGAGGAAGGCAGTTTTATAAGGCCTATGAGTGTTTATTTCCCATTGTGCTTCTTCTAAAATTACCAAGAATGTGGAGAAAAAAAGAGGGGGAAAATAACTTGACCTCTTAAATCACAAATTGGATAGGTTTACTACTAAAGTGTGTTGTAAATATGTTTCCCATTATTTAGCTCATTTAGTATGTTCAGCAGTGAGCATTCGGATGTTTTGTGTATTATGATGATGATGATTTTTTTCATAGCAGGCATTTGATGATTTCCCAAGCTATGTGGATGTTTAAAAGACTTGAACAAAACTGGCACAGAGCTAATGGGTCATCATAAGCCATCTGGATGCAAACTAAGGGAGATGAAAGATGCAATGTACTCAGATCAGGTTGTTTATATTGGACACTAGAAAATACACACACTCTTACATGTATATTTAAAGCCTGTGGAAAATGACTTCACTGGTAAAAATATGTGGGTGCAGTCCTCACCTAAAATGTGTGTGTGTGTGTGTGTGTGCATACACAGACATACACATACACGGAACCATTAAGAAATTCTTTGTGGTTATGAAGCTTTGGCTAAGAGTCAGAAGTCACCTGGAGATCAGCATTCTAGATGGAGACGGGAATTTCATGTTTGAAAAGTCTTCCGTGTGTTTATTACTTTATTTTGTTTAAAAACAAATGCTCTCACTGCTTACAGAAAGTTAGCACATCTCAGGCCATTAATCGTCAACATTTTATCAGTGATTTAAATGACTGAGTTGAGATAATCTTTTATCAAGTTTGCAGATGGAACAAAACTGGGATGGGTGGCTAAGACTTTGAAAGATAGGAACAGGATGCAAAAGAACCTGAATCCACTATAATGGTTAGAAAAAATGAAATGAAATCCACTAGAGACAAATGCAAAATTCACATTTAGGCCACAAAATCCAATGCACAGGTATAGGATGGTGGCTAAATAGTTTAATTGAACTACATGTGGATGGGACCTTAGGAATTATTGTCCATCATAAGTTGAAGTTCCATACAATGATGTATTGGACATCTCTTTGTGCAATGACTGCACACATTATGCAATCATTATGCCAACATGAGTAATCAAAAGGATTCTGAACAGAGTTGCCTAAAATGTGCATGTACTCATTATAGGTATATACACATATTTAGAAATATAACAAATATAA
This sequence comes from Anolis apletophallus, assembly GCA_030556195.1. Classification (NCBI taxonomy): domain Eukaryota; kingdom Metazoa; phylum Chordata; class Lepidosauria; order Squamata; family Anolidae; genus Anolis; species Anolis apletophallus. The sequence continues at coordinate 82,896,387 of JARBWK010000012.1, read as the reverse complement.
AACATTTCTCCTGGCTGGAGGTTTCTGGAACTTGTGCTCCCAAAGATATGTGTACAAAGCTGTGCATATGACCTTCTTATGGGTGTCTCTCTCCATTTTCTCCTCTTCTCCATTTCGCTGAAGTTCTGAGCGTATTCTCTGAGGTACAGTCTGACAGCCCTGATAATTTGAAAGTTACCTTGGAAGGCCAAGAGCTTGAACACTATATCGAACATCAACATTTAGTAAACACTGTGTGAACACCAAGCACAAAGTAGCTGCAAGCAGTAACATCTTGCAGAAACTTATTGATAGTGCATGGGGTGCAGACCCAAAATTAATAAGAACATCAGCCCTGGCCTTGTCTTACTCAACTGCTGCCCCATCTGGAATAAATCTGCCCAAGTGAAGCAGGTGAATATAATACTGAATGAAACATGTGGAATAATCACAGGCTCTATTAAACCTACCTGCTGATAAACTTTATAAGCTAGCTGGCATTGCCCCCCACCAACCGATGTGCAATAGAGAGAAATAAGAATGAACACTGTGAAAGCCACCCACTGTATGGCTATCAGCCTCTTCCCAGTAGACTTAAATCAAGGAAAAATTTCATGAGAACCACGGCTCCTCTAAATGTTGCTACAGCTACAGCTAGAATATCCATGCGGGCAGCAAAATCAGGCAATTCCAACTGGATGGCCTCCCACAAGGGTCATCCTCCAGGGACAAACCAAGAATAGGCAATTGGAAGTCCCTCAACAGACTCAGAAGTGAAGTCAGTAGATCATAAGCCAACCTGGCAAAATGGCACCTTATGCAACTATGGAGAAGAACAAACAACTTAGCATCTATATGCATGTCCACAATTCCCTTCCTCATGTACAGAGGAAGAACTGTTTAAAGCTAAAGACAATGTGGTCCCTGTTGCTAATTTTTGGCCTAAATAATTTAGCTGTTTGGGCTCCCTCTATTTTATCAGTTTTGTCCTTATTTACTTATGCAATGCTTTTGGAATGAAATAAATAAGTAAATAAGCCCTAATAATTTGTCTTAAAGTAAATCAGCATCTGGACATCAGTAGAAGGTGAGTTTATGTGAGAGTTTAGTGTGCACTATGAACAACAACGTAACTGTAACAAAGGGATAAAATGGTCATGACTTGAAATATTCACCTGGATTCAATTTTTTTCTTCACTATAAAGTAGGAAAAATGGTTTATAGACTCCTTGCTGAGAATCTTATGAAAACATTCTTCTTACATAGCTGTGAAAATATCAACTTCTTTGGATATTATTTACATGGCAGATTAGCTTACATTTTTCTTTTAAAAATGAACTAGCAGTAAAAACAGGAAAGATGTGACTTCAATAAGGACCATGACAAAGGAGAAATAGAATGAGTAAACTTCCATTTCTGACACATACAAAGAGATCAAGATTCTAGATTAGCCACTCAGTTATGTAGCTAACTTAGTTGCATACCTAAGTAGCTTATCTTGGTCTGGCCCTGAAAATCATTACTTACCATGCAGCAGCTGTTGTAATCAACAGGTGTTTGTTCTCCTGTTGATTGGTACTCAGGAGATTGATATTTCTATCAATGTCCATGAACAAAAGCAGAGTCGCTGTCATAATTGTGCCTTGCACCAGCGATCCATGCCACAAAAGATGTAGATAGAGCAGTCTGCTGGGTCCTAGTTGACAAGAAAACAGATCCTTGTTGCTGGTAAGTCATGATTGGGAGACTTTTATGATCCCTACATATTCCTACACACTTAATACCATTTTATTAAAGTTCTATACATGAATCAAAGAAAAGTGCAAATATACTGCACATGAAAGAAAACATTATATTCTAAAACAGAAATAAATAAAAACTTACACTAAAATGACAATCTATGATGATATGGCAGCAGAGCCAGACGAAGGTCATTTCAAATGGTACGCGAACCTTTTGGCACCCCCTCACTCGCCGTGCGCACGTGCGCCGGTGGTGCGCCTGTGTGCGCATGCGCAGGCCAGCTAGTTCTGCACATGCACAGGCCCAGCTTCGCGCATGCTCACCGGTGTGCACATGCACAAGGCCAGCTAGTTCGGCGCATGCGCCATTCGCACAGGCATGACACCAAGTGGATGGTGACGCAAAACACACTCCAGGAGGCGAAAAAGTAGGGCGTTTTGCAGCCGGAGACGGGAGGCTCCGCCCCAGCTGCAAAAGTCCTCTTTCTCGGCCTCATGGAATGAGTTTTGCATCACCATCCACCTGGAGTAGCACCCACATGCCGGCCTGCAGCAATGGCAGCCATGGCCGGATGCGCCCCTAGCCCACATGGCGCCCTGAGGCGGCCCCTTAATTTGCCTCCATTAAGATCCGTCCCTATATGGCAGTTTCTTACTTTACTTTAAAGTGTATTCCCTATATTTTTGGATACATGGGGATAATAAATATAAGTAACAAAATCTAGATTACACATCCATTACTACTATAATGAATTCCACACATAATTTTATTTGTGAAATATACATCCTGTGGAGATTACACTGAAGTAACTGAGTATAGGATCTTAACCTTTAATTAGCAATCTTATACCCATTTTAGTCGAATTAAGTATGCTGAACTGAGTGCAGCTTACTTGTGGTAAACGTGTATATGATGACTCTGCTCAGCTCTCATTTTGACCAGTGGTTATTATGGTGATATAGATTATGCTCCTCCAGTTAAATTAAAATTAAAATTTCCATTGCTTTTCAGCTTGATGTGCTATAAATATCGTGGGATGATTTCCAGATTTTTCCAGTGGATTTATTCCTTTACATTTTAATGTACATCAGGCTTACTTTTCCACTGTCGATTTTACATATTTTAAGGAGGAAAAAATGCATTGGTGTAACAGAGGATATTGTAGCAAGGAAAAAGAAGTCCCAAATGATGCATTAAGGGAATATGTAAAAGCCAGAAGCTACAATCCTGCTCCATTAACATCAGTGGGATGTTTTCCGCTGGTTTTGAGAAATACAGGATTGCACTTAGGACAAACTAGCTTAACACAAGCTATAAACCACCTTAACCTTGCAGTTTAGTCAATTAAGTCCCCCTGGTTTAAATGTAATGGTACTGGCTTGGGGAGTTGTCAGATCCCAGACTTTAGTTTTAAATGTAAATCGAATTAAAAGACCTTGTGCTAATGATCCATGGATGTTTCAGCGGCTTACAAACTAATAGAACATCCCTGAGCAGCTGTATTCCCACATAAATAGTACATATGGTGAGCAAGTTCATCCACTTTCCCAAATTGGGGCATATGCTGTACATATTTGCAAATGAATGTAGTGGTTGATTATGTTAAATGGAAATAATGTAAATACATGGCAATGACATCCATGTTGAAAAGAGAGGACAATCTTTAGTAGAAAGGTGCATTTATAGATCAGCTCTTCTTACTGGGCATGAACTGGAAGAAGCTGTTTGTAAACCTACTTGTTTTCAAATGGTGCAGCATAGTTTGGGAGTAAACCTTTTATGCATTGATGGAAAATCCATTTGAGTAAGGCAGGTGTGACTATTTCTTTTTAACACCCTTTCCCCACAGCTCAAATCCCAAGGTGCTGATGAAAGTGCAGACTAATACAAGACGAAGACGGATTGTATTGCTTCTATCAGCTGCACCTAGTGAACCTAGTGAACCTGAAAAATAAACAAGTTGGAAAGAAGGGGAATCAATACAAATGAAAAGAATCAACAGTCCATCCATTCACTAAGTCCAATCAAGCACAGACTGAATATAATTATTTTAAATAAAAACATGGACCTTTCTCTAGACTGGATATGGCCTTTTCTTCTAACCATTCTTCCTCTTCTGTGGGAAACAAGCAAGTAAGCAGGAAAACATTTTGCTTCCTAAGGCAAAGAATAAGATGGTATCCCTCCCATTTCACATACAGAAGATAGCTGGATCTAGTTGCAAGGCAGTGTCCTCCATGACTCATTACACTGAAGAAGAGCAAACCATATTGAAGGTGCAATCAAATATGTAGCACCCAAAGTGATTTCAGCACACCTACCTACTGTTGTCTCCTAGCTTTGGCATCTGCCACCTATATATTAGAGTCCTCGGTGGCACAGTGGGTTTAACTGCTGAGCTGCTGAACTTTGCTGACCGAAAAGTCACAGGTTCAAATCCGGGAAGTGGTGTGAGCTCCCGCTGTTAGGCCCAGCTTCTGCCAACTTAGCAGTTTGAAAACATGCAAATGTGCGTAGATTAATAAGTACCGCTCCGGCAGGAAGAAAATGGCGCTCCATGTAGTCATGCCAGCCACATGATCTTGGAAGCATCTATGGACAATGCCAACTCTTCAGCTTAGAAATATAGATGAGCACCAACCCCCAGAGTCAGACATGACTGGACTTAATGTCAGGGGAAACATTTACCTATACTTTACCTAAATGAATGAACTTCACTCTGTCTAATAACGGGCCTGTCTTTACAGCTGAGAAAGGTGGACTGAGATGGATGACTATATTTATTATTTCATGTCAAAGGTAAGGTAAATGTGAAGGTTTCCCCTTGACATTAAGTCTAGGTTTGTCTGACTCTGGGGGGTGGTGCTCACCTCCATTTCTATGTCGAAGAGCTGGCATTGTCAATAGACACCTCCTAGGCCATGTGCCTGGCATTACTGCATGACTGCTGTTACCTTGTCGCCGAATCTATTGATTTAATCACATTTGCATGTTTTCAAACTGCTAGGTTGGCAGAAGCTAGGGTTAACAACAGGAGTTCACCCCATCCATGCATTCTTAACTGCTGACCTTCCGATCAGCAAGTTCTGCAGCTTAGTGGTGTAACCTGCTGTGCCACTGTGGCTCCTTCATGTCAAAAGCATTGCATAAATAAATATAAAACTGATAAAATAAAGGGAGCATAATGGTGCTCCATGTAGTCTTGCCGGCCACATGACCTAGGAGGCATCTATGGACAATGCTGACTCTTTGGCTTAGAAATGGAGATGAGCACCTTCCCCAAGAGTCAAGCATGACTAGACTTAGGTCAAAGAGAAACCTTTACCTTTACGCAGCTAAATAATTTTAGACTAATAACAGGCAACAGCAACTGCATTGTATGTAGTTTAAAAAAGCTCTTCATCTGTGCATGAGGCAGGGCATTGTGGGCAAGCATACATATACTGAGTTGTTTAATCTGCTCCACAGTCACACAAGGTGGAGGATTCTTCTAGGACTAGGTAGTGCCATTTATATGATGAGTATATAACAATCCCTGAAAGCCTTGAGCAAAGATGTTATGCCTGTAACCCCATTCTGAATTTGACACTGGGAATGCAAAGGGATTTGAGTGAGTGTGAAATGTCTCTAAATTCCTTTATCCTAACATTGTTCAACAATCATTAACATTAGCTCAAAGAGCCATGGTATGAAATTATTTCTAGCCACTCACAAACCAGGCTCTAATGCCGTATTTAAAATTAAGCTCTGATTGAAAAGGATAAGACCTGTTTCTCTTAATTTTTCATCTAGGGAGATATAAAGTGACCTATGGTTAACCAGAGGAAATGAAAGCAGGATGAGACCTACATTTCGAAGTCCAGATGGTTTTACTGCTTCCCTATTTTTCCTCTTGTTTCCAATTCCCCCTCCCCTCTTTCTTTTTCTCTTATGTATGTGGGTGATGAAAAACTTGTGATATCACAAAAGGAAGAATGTAACCCTTCCATTTTATTTCATGGCACAATGTGTTTCATTAAAACAAGATTGCAAATGTGTTTCATTAAAATGCAATGGTTAAAAAATGCCTCACTGATGATTACATTCTGGGCGGTAGATTAATGGAATGTACGTCATTTTCTGCACAGATAAATTGTTATCTGTGATTCTTTGGTCGTGTGAGATCAATACGCAAGACAGTTATCCTTGAATATTCGCCTGCTAAGGAATAAAGGTTAATAATATGGTTACTGGAATATTGCTCTAAAGGGAATTTGGTTGGTGGTAAATATTATTTATTCAGGTCTCTTTTACATAGAGATGTGAATGAACTCACGTAGTGGAACATTTCTTCCTCTTGGTGAAAGAAACAACTTCCCCTCCCAAATTAAGTACATCTCCGCTCTCTATAGGTTCTGTCTTGTTCTTTGATTGCACAAACAAGTATTTGTATAGTGGGAATTTTAATTCCTGACACAAAATAATTTTGTTATAAATTATATTTATCCATATATTTAGTTATTTTATACTCTGCCTTTCTTCTGATGATCTCAATACCAAATTCTTCTTCATCATATGACTCTATTGCTCACCATACTTTGCTGTCTCAACAAGCCTATGAGGCACAGTATAATTCTCTTATCTACTGAACCATTATTCATGGTTTCACATACCAACACATGAAAAAAAGATCTCTCGGTATTTTCTAAATCCTCCAGAAAGTATGATTATGGTAGAAGATGATCATATAGTCAAACTGGAGGATCTAGAAATTCTAGAGAAATTTTTCTCTCTGTGCATTTTCTAGGTCCTCCAGTGTGATTATATGCATTGGAGGACCTGGAAATGTCAGAGATGTGTACACATTTTCTTGGCTATTGGCAGTATTCTATAGTATGCTTTCATTGCATATTACTCATTTCAATAGGGTTCACTATTATCCACAATTTCACATTTCTATAGTAAGCCCTGGAGCACATTCCCCATGGATATGTTTTCCAACATGAGGGGATGTGATTGGTCTAGAGCAGAGTTTCTCAAACTGTGCTCCTCCAGATGTTTTGGACTTCAGACCCCACCATTCCTAACAGCTGATAAACTAGCTGGAATTTCTGGGAGCTGAAGTCCAAAACACCTGGAGGAGCACAGTTTGAGAAACACTGGTCTAGAGTTACTCAGTGAGTTTCAAGTTTCAGTGGAGACTAGAACTAGGATTTCACAAGACTCCGTCTAAACATGCACTACTACAGTATTTTTGCAGTGGATTTCATCACCAGAGTGCATGTGTATGTGAGTACACAATGTAAACATGAGTATGGATAAATGTTTTAGTTTTGCATTTATTACAGTGCATTACAATGTGATTCTTTACATTTCTATTAGAAGGTAATTTGTTACATCTCGCATTGTTTCCATATTTTGTGATAAATAATTGTGAATTTGGTCAATTTTTATTAAAAATGAACCAATTAAAATCAAATACAATTGGCACACTTTCCCCCAGTTTGACAACTCCTGTTTTACTTAAACTCCATGTGGCTATGTAAATATGAAAAGTTGACAACTCTAGTTCCATACTATAAACATAGCTGAACTGAAAACATTAATGGCAGATTTTTTCAATGTCTTCTGTTTGTGCATGTGACTCAGGTAGCCCAATGTACAGTGAAATGTAGATGTTCAGCCTTGAGGTTACCATTATTATCTTTAGGTTCTACAGCTTTAAGAAGTAGCGCAGCTGGCATACCAATCAAAGCTAAAGTAAGTTCTCTTGCCATTTTTATATTTATGGATTTTCATTTTCATTTGAAACAATAGGTCCATAAGTACTACCAAGCTGCAAACACAGTCTTTCAGGAGTGGTTGTAACCCCAACCAAGAACTGTTGTCACATCTCCAATCTTAGTTAAAATTCTTAGCAGTTAAGACTTCCACTTTGTCTAGGTTCAGTTTTAGTTCATTTATCCTTATCAAGATCATTACCCTCTAGGCAATCGCTTTAGCTGGTGTTATTTTACCACCCATCAACCCAGATGAAACCCTCTACATAAATCTACTAAAGTAATGGCCATTTTGGCAAGGGAAATGGTGATAACTATTCTTTATATTTTCTTTCTGTATCTGTGAGTTTACTCAAAAGTTTAAAATAACGTAACAAAAAACTTAGTCAAAAAACTTAGTCAAACAATCAATCGCTATAAAGTTTAATTACAATTTCTCTCTTATATATTTACAGAAACCATCTTTTTCTTTGAATATGCTTTGGTTCATGTTTATTAGCCAAATGCTCAGTGAAATTAATTTTCACAACAATTCTTTTTGTCTAAGAATGTTTACTTGATACCATTTGCTCCTTGTTATTAATGTTTTGCTAAATGGTATTATTTCTACTCATTTAGAAGGTGATTGGCATATTTTAAACAGGAATAAAGACTTCTTACAGAATTGTTTACTGAAATAGTTTTGATAATATGTTATATAGACCCTAAGGACTAAACATTTTCTAAACAGCTAGCAGTTTTACAAATACTTAACAAAAGCCACAGAATGGGTAAGGATTTTGAAATGCACAGTTTCTAAATTATGATGTCAACATCCAAATTATGATGAAGGTATTTCATTTCAATCTAAGAATAAAGATGTCACTCAGTTCAGTGGTTTCACTTACCCATGTCTGGAAGGAAATGGTGCCTATAGAAATTTACTAAGTCCTTTAGACATTTTACAGTATGTTTCCCCTGGGAGTTACTATACAATTGCATTGGAGGACATTGCAGATTTGTAGAGATTATGCCTCTCTTGGAAGTTTTAGGTCCTCCAACAGAACTCTTGTCAGATTATTGCATTTTTAATAGCAATTCATGAGTCAGCACAAGATATATTTTCGCAGTTTGAGATGACCTGCAGTGTGACATGTTTGACACCAGATGGCGCTGTCTCAAGACTGCTAAATGGAACCTTGAGAAATGTCAGTTACAAAGTGACAGTTGGGATTTGTCAGTTGGGATTTAATATCTGTGAGGAAAGGATGTTTAGAAAGGTAGCTGTGATGGCTGTTGTTTTTCGATGTTTTACCAGTTATTGTTAAATACAATTCAATACAAAGTTATATATTTACCTTGTGAATTGAATGAGAGTTTCATTATTCACTCGAACAGAGACTGGAGTTTTTGGGCCGATGGGGAATTAAACTTCTATATTTCTGTTGCCTATCTGCTGTGATATAAATACTCAACGCCGAAGAACTCTTTGGTATGCCAGGACCAGAAATCATGTTATTTAGTGACAATCATAATTTAAGGTAACTGTGGTCTAGCTGAGTTGGCCTCACAACTCCAGGTGTTATTGGAAGAAACTAATTTTCTAGGCTCATCACAGTCTGGCTTTAGACCAGGACATGGTACTGATATAGCCTTGGTCTTACTAGATAATCTGCATAGGGAACTTGACAGGGCGAGTGTATCCCTGTTGGTTCTCTTATACCTCAGTATAGACCATGGTATCTTTCTGAGATGCCTCATGGAAATGGCGCTTGACTGTTTTGCAGTGGCTTCAGTCCTTGGAAGGCTGTTCTCAGAAGATGTTGTTGGGGGACACCTGCTTAACACACAACCATTGACCTTGCGGGGTCCCGCAGGATTCAACATTGTCTCCCATGTTGTTTAACATCTACATGATTGAGATCTGATTAATACCATAATCAGATTTCAAAGATGTATTTGTATTTTTGCTAAATGGACTTTCTCCCAAGCCCTTAAAACCTGGCTTTTTGTTAAAGCTTTTAATTTGTAATCAACTAATATACTGTAAAAGCTGCTTTTATTTTCTATGTAAGTCGCTTAGAGCACTTTAGTGGAAAGCGACTCATGAAATAACAAACTGAATTGAATAATAAACTGAATTGAATTAAAAACAGCCAAACAATTAGAGAATGAAAAGAGTATTCAAGAATATTCAGAAAATGGTTGAAAAATATGTTACTTTAGTATCAAGAAATTCTACTAAGAATTCTTGATTGATGAGGATTTTTGCTGTTCAATCTCTACTTTACACATTTGCATGTCTTTGTTTTGCACAGAAAAACATACTTCCATGTCAAAAATGTTTTCTATATAAAAATACTATGTGCAACTTTAGTCCAGAATCAGTCTGAAATTGCAAATCGTTTTCAAAACCTGTGCATTTTAGAAAAATGTTCTTGCAGCCAGAAAAACATAGGTAAATTCCTCATTGCTTCCTTTAAGAAGCAATTTATTCAAATACTGCATTTCTAGCAAGAACAGAAAAGTCTGGTTTCTGCCTCCTGCAGAATTCTGGGGTTTGTAGTTTAAGGAGGAGGCTTTAACGGTCTCACTAAACTACAAACCCCAGAATTCTGCAGGAGGCAGAAACCAGATTTAAAGTGGATTAATTCTCTAGTGTGATGAAGTAGTCAGAAGGGTAGCAAAGAAGGAACCTTTCTAGCCTCCATTAAAAAGAAATTCCAGATCCTGGAAATAACCACTGAGAAGACTTATGCATCACTGCAGGAAGGCATATGCACCAGCAGTGAATATAAAGGACAAAAGAGACTGCAGATTTGCATTCAATCTCGAAATGCACAGAGACAGGTTGCTGTGTGCCTCAAGTCATTTCTGATTTATGTTGACCCTAAGGCAGTGGTTCTTAACCTGTGAGTCATGGACCACCAGTGGGCCACAAGGACGAAAATCAAATTTAAAGTTAACTGATTCATAACCGTTTTGGTACTAATATTGGAGAGTGGGCCCTAGTCAGTGGTCCCTGGTCAAAGTAGTCCCTGGTTTTAAAAAAAGGGTTGGGAACCACCAACCTAAGGCAACCGTGTAATGGAGATTCCTTGGAAAGATTTGTTCAGAGGGGATGTGCCTTCACCTTCTTCAGAGGCCAAAACAATGTGATTTGTGTGTATGCGCGTGAATATATAATTATTTATTTATTTATTTGCTATGCTTCTATATCGCCTCTCTCAGCCCGAAGGCGACTCGAGGTGGTGAACAAGCGGCAGCAAGTGCCCACATACAACACATCATCTGTATCTGTATATCTGTATACCTTTATAAAACGGAATGTTTGTGTGTATGTGTGTATGCGGAGGGCGGAAGGACGGATATGTGGCAGCTATTTGCATAAAGTCCTTTGATTGGACAGCCTCGCCACTCCAAAATTCTAAGGCACCAGACAGAGGGCATTGCTAGCCACTGATTAGCCAGCATCCCAGAATCCAGGCCTCTACATTCAAACAACAGGATTTCTTCCCACTGAGGGAAAAAAGCCAGCATCCCAGAATCCAGGCCTCTACATTCAAACAACAGGATTTCTTCCCACTGAGGGGGAAAAGCCAGCAACCCAGAATCCAGGCCTCTACATTCAAACAACAGGATTTCTTCCCACTGAGGGGGGAAAAGCCAGCAACCCAGAATCCAGGCCTCTACATTCAAACAACAGGATTTCTTCCCACTGAGGGGAAAAAAAGCCAGCAACCCAGAATCCAGGCCTCTACATTCAAACAACAGGATTTCTTCCCACTGAGGGGAAAAAAGCCAGCAACCCAGAATCCAGGCCTCTACATTCAAACAACAGGATTTCTTCCCACTGAGGGGGAAAAAGCCAGCAACCCAGAATCCAGGCCTCTACATTCAAACAACAGGATTTCTTCCCTCTGAGGGGAAAAAGCCAGCAACCCAGAATCCAGGCCTCTACATTCAAACAACAGGATTTCTTCCCACTGAGGGGGAAAAAGCCAGCATCCCAGAATCCAGGCCTCTACATTCAAACAACAGGATTTCTTCCCACTGAGGGGAAAAATGCACCATCAACATTCCCTCCCCACTTGGCTCTGTGAAAACAAAATGGATTCCTGTATTCTCCTCCCCTCAGCTTTTAGAAAACGGCTGCCTGCCATTCGGCCTTTTAAAGTTACCAATAGCAGGCCATAACATTACAGGCCCCAAAATAGAGTTTAGGGCGGATATGTGGCAGCCATTTTCACAGGCCACAGCGACCAGCGCGGGTGATGGACCTGCACCAAACTTGGTACACATAACCCCCCGATGACATGACCCACGTATTATGGGATTTGTAGTACTTTCAAACACTTTGGTTCCCACAGACCACTGAGGCCACCAAAAGGACCAATACAGACCACACTCAGCACACACAGCCCCCATGACCCACTCTACGTCCTGGTGCAGTTCAGAGGAGGGTGGGCCATGGATGATGGGACTTGAAGTGCCTCTACTCACTTCCCAAGTCCTCTGCAGCCCTCATCCAATCACTGATCGAGACCAAACTTGGCATACATAACCCCCATGACTGCCTTCACGTCCTGGTGAGGTTTGGGGAGGACTGACAATGGATGATGGGATTTGTAGTACTTTTACACCCCTCTGTTCCCACAGACCACTGTGGCCCCAGCAAACACCGAGAAAGTCCACACTTGGCACACAGAGCCCCAGTGACCCACTCTACAGCCTACTGAAGTTTGGAGGGGACAGAACATGGATGATGGGACTTGCAGTACCTTCCCTCACTTCCCAATCCTGCTACAAACCTAATCCAATGACTGATCAACACCAAATCTGGCACACAGAGCCCTCATGACCCACTCTACAGCCTGGTGCAGTTTACTGTGAGACGGACCACGGATGATGGGACTTGAAGTACCTTCACTCACTTCCGAAAAACAATGCATCCCTCATCCATTCACCAATACAGACCAAACTTAGCACACAGAGCCCCCATGACCCAATCTACATCCTACTACACTTTGGGGGGACGGGGACACACAGAGATGATGGGACTTGCACTACCTTCAGTAATTTCATGATACCACTGCAACTCCCAATAATGATGGATCAAGACTAAACTTGGCACACAGAGCCCCCATGACCCCTCTACATCCTGCTGCACTTCTCAAATGACCGGGCAGGGCCGGTTCCCCAAGCTAGTAATAAGATAAAAACAATCATATAAAACCATATAAATTAACAATTAAAACTACAAAATACAAATCTCAGCTCCACAATCTTAAAAATCGGTTCCTGTTTTGTCATCATACTAATCCTTTGATATCGATTAAAGTTAGTCTGTGAATGCTTGCTCGAACAGCCAAGTCTTGACTTTCTTACGAAATGTCAGGAGGGAGGGGGATGATCTGATGTCACTAGGAAGGGAGTTCCAAGCCGAGGAGCCACCACTGAGAAGGCCCTGTCTCTCGTCCCCGCCAGACGCGCCTGCGAAGTAGGCAGGACCGAGAGCAGGGCCTCTCCAGATGATCTCAAGCATCTTGATGGTTCATAGGGAGAGATGCGTTCGGACAAGTAAGTTGGACCAGAACCATTTAGAACTTTAAAGGCCAAAACCAGCACTTTGAATAGTGCCCAGTAGCAAACTGGTAGCCAGTGGAGCTGGCACAACAGGGGAGTTGTACGCTTCCTGAATGCTGCTCCTGTTGTCAACCTGGCTGCTGTCCGTTGAACTAATTGAAGCTTCCGAGCAGTCTTCAAAGGCAGCCCCACATAGAGAGCATTGCAGTAATCTATACGGGATGTAACCAGAGCATGGACTACCGTGGCCAAGTCAGATTCCCAAGGTACGGGTGCAGCTGGCGCACAAGTTTTAATTGTGTGAATGCTCCCCTGGTCACCGCTGAAACCTGGGGTTCCAGGCTCAGCGATGAGTCCAGGATCACACCCAGACTGCGATTCATCTTAATTATGATTGGAAATTCTTCTTAATTATGATTGGAAAGGACGTGCAGGGTGTCATGTCTACTTTGGTTCTTAGTGATGCATAGGAAAAAATATGTATATCCTAGTGCACTTCAATGGGAATGTGCGCTGCATTTTTTATAAGGAGAGAATCCATTACTTTCATTGGGGTTTGGATGAGTCCAGACATACATCCAGATGTACGTCTGGAAATGCATATGTTGAACCCAGAAACATTTTTCAGTGGATTTTAGAGCTGATTGTATATTCATTATAGGTTGGGGTGTGTGTTGCGAGGAAGTCCATAAAATGAAACATCCTATTCAAGCCCCAAAAGGGCCTCTGGCACACTTGCGGGAGAAAGCCCCTGGAATGAAGGAGATGAAAACCCTACACCTGTTTTCTGTTCACTGGGGAAGTGGCATAAAGTACAAAGAGATAGCGAGTAAAATCTGAAAGGAATAGTAAATGCTCAGAAATTACCAAGCATGCTAAAATGTGGAAATATTAAATTTCCACAGATGGCTTTTTAAAATGAATGTTTCCACTTTAAAATAACAAAGCCCAGGAATGAATAGATCGTATGCAACTCAACTGGACTTCCTTCAGTCAAACAACCTTGCATAAGGGCAAGGCTGGTAGTTGGAAGTTACACCGCTGTCAACAAAACAGAACCTAGGTGAAGTTTTGTTGATGTTAATATGAATTGAATTGCCTGTTCTTTGGAGTAAATGCTAATAATGTGTCTTCATATATTCAAGGAATGTATTGAGAATTTTAAAATAAACTCTTCAGCAATTCCCTTTATAGCCAAATAGCACATTAATGCATAGAGTAATAGTGTAATCAAATCCTGCTATGAGAGAGGAAAGTCATTTTTCTTCTTTTTTAAAATGTAGGAATTTAACAGCCTCCAGTAATCACATTGATATACGCTGGGCTCGTACTTTCTCCCAGGAGGGAAGTCAAGGGAATAATAACAGATGCGTGGCTGGGTATCAGTCTCATGTGAAATTAAAAACAACATTGACAGTTTTGAGTCGGGAAGGTTTAAATTCAGAAAGTGTTGGAAGATCTAGTTGAAGATTAGTATTAAAATTCATGGGGGGCGGGGGGATGAAGCCTTTCCCATAAATCATCCAGATACTTAATTTGATATCAAACATGAACCTTAACATGTGTCATATAATCTGATTTAATACACCCGGGTCTTATTAAAATGGTGTGAGCCAAAGACTGTGGTTATTTAGACAAGTCTGAACAACTCCTAGGCAAGGACAAAAACCTACCTTAAATTTGAAATTGTCTTGAACTTGTCTCAGATAATAAAGAATTTAGAAAGGGTTGTTTTTCCATCCCACCAGCTTTGTCCCTTGGATTTTGACTCAACATGAAATAAAATTAAGGCTCAATCAGGTAGTAGTAACCTTTAGTGCCAGATTTATTGTCCTACAGATATATTGTTTTTAGAAGAGTTCTCATTTAAGTAATTTGTCTTGTAAATTGTCTTGTCTTTTATGCTAAAAGGTGGCATAAAATTATTTTAATAAACTAATGAACAATAAACCAAGAAAACTGTACATGGCACCTTATATATTTGGATAAATGTGCCTCAAAAGTCATATAATCTTTAAAACAATCTCAAAGTATTTTTCTAAGTGGGATAGATTACAGTTAAGACTGAAAAACAAGATATGAAGAGAAATTTAATTAATTAGTTTTAATTCATTGCCTTACATACATAGAGAATATGTACCAAGAAATAACTTTCAAGTAACATAGTAAGGTGCAAAAGAGAAAGGGAAAGATGTTTTCAGGAAGTGCTGGTTGAAGTTTTATTTATTTTTGTATTAAGAGCATTGCATAAATAAATTAGTATAAAACTGATAAAATAGAGGGAACACAAGCAGCTAAATTATTTTAGACCAAAAATTAGCAACAAGGACCACATTGTCTGTAGCTTTAACCATTTCTTCCTCTGTGCATGAGGCAGAGCATTGTGGGCAAGCATACAGAGGTTGAGTTGTTTGTTCTGCTCCACAGTTGCACAAAGTGGAGGATTCTTCTAGGTAGTGCCATTTTGCCAGGTTGTCTTTTGATCTGCCTACTTCACTTCTGAGTCTGTTCAGGGACTTCCAAGTTACCCATTCTTGGTTTGCCCCCGGAGGCAGACCCTTGGGCAGGGGGCATCTAGTTGGAATTGCTTGGTTTAGCTGCCCACATGGATATTTTTGCTGTTGCTGGAGGAACATTAAGAGAAGTGGTGGTTCTCATGAAGCTTTTCCTTAATTTGAATCTACTGGGAGGTGGCTGATAGCCATGCAGTGGATGGCTTTCACAGTGTTCAATAAGGGAGACATGGAAAAAGCCTCCTCGAAGACTGAGTAAATACAGTTGGGCAATGTTTCTTGTAAATGCCTAATCTTTCCAACCCAAAAGCATTGCTTTACTGGTTGAAGTAAGAAACATAATGTCACTTTCTGTTTCACTGGCTAAATAGAACAAAAATCAAGCTTTAGCAGGATCCATGTTAGGTTGTTCTTAGACTTTAGCTGTGTATGATACCTTCTTAAAGAAACACTGTCAGCTACAATGCACCAGGATATAAGTTGTTGGAAATCTGCAGGTGTCAGCTCTTGAGTTAGAATCACAGAATCAGAGTTGGAAGGGACCTCATTGGCCAACCCAGCCAGCCCCCTGCCAAGAAGCAGGAAAATCGCATTCAAAGCACCCCTGACAGATGGCCATCCAGACTCTGTTTAAAAGCCTCCAAAGAAGGAGCCTCCACCACAGTCTGGGGCTGAGAGTTCTACTGCTGAACAGCTTTCACAGTCACGAAGTTCTTCCTAATGTTCAGGTGTATCTCCTTTCCTGTAATTTGAAGCCATTGTTCTGCATCCTAGTCTCCAGGGCAGCAGAAAAGAAGCCTGCCCCCTCCTCCCTATGACCCCTCACATGTCTCCTCTCAACCTTCTCTTGATGAAGAGCTTTATGGCACAAAGCAGGTAAATTTCAATTGCATCTAAATAATAGCACCTTCTGTTGGGGCTTATCTTACAACGCAGTGGGAGCTTGTTTTAAAAGCGGTGACTTTTAATTATACAAAAATCTGTGAATTATATCCCTTTTTGCTTCTGTCATGCTATGATTTCTGATGTCAAAATTCAATTGTGCTTTTATACTGATTTTGCATGGACAAGAGCTGATCAGTGAATGTGTGCTTTGGTTGTTGCTTACTCTCCCTTTGCATACCAGTAATCATGGAGAAGGAGATTTCTTTACAACTGGCAAAGTAACTATGAGAAATAAGTAGACTCTTTTTCTTCTAAGAAAAATAAGACTGCTCCACTCCCCCCCCCCAATAAAAAGTGGGTCTTTACAGAAAATCCAAAACTTTGCTCAATTCTCCACATTCTGCCTCCTTCTCAAGCTATCACACATGGTGTGCTAATGCCTTCTTTCTCTCTCTGTCGGACACTCATATGTATAAACATACACAGAGACACTCATGCATACCTCAAAACTTAAGGAGGAAGGACAATAGAGTCTTTCAGCTTCAGAAAGCTTTTATTTCATTAGCCTTCTGCCCCTTACTTGCCGTTTCTTCCTTCAGACATAATAGCTGCCGCCACATGAAAGTCAGGGATTGATCGAATAGATAGATCAGAAACTGCTCACTTTTATCTCCTGGCCATTATTAAAGTTAGGAAATGAGCAGTACTGGGTAATGGCCATTTCCAAATAAGGATTAAGCAATATCCCTGCATAGCAGGGGAGTGAACTGGATGGCTCTTGTGATCTCTTCCAACTATATGAGTCTAGGATCAGTGCAATAGGTTTTTGTGTGAACAAAATCTGCAGTGTCAGAAAGATTCTGGAAGTACAATAGGGAAGACAGTAGTTTTGATTGCATAGCCCGTTTGAAAGGGCTTTGGAAAGCAATGCAATTTCAGCAGGAGAGGGTCCTCGTGTGATAAGGTCCCAAAATGTGGTCAAGAGATTTGTGGTGGAATTCTTTCTCATCCATGAGAACAAAGTGGTATTTCAGATTGCATGATGCAGTCATTCAAAAGAGGTAAGACCATTAGATTTAACTGCATTTCCAGACTTTCCCTCCTTTGAATACATTTCAGACAGCCCAATGTTGTTCTTAGTATAATACTTTCAAAGGTATAGAGTTTGTACCAGGAGGCTAACAGGTCTACAGTTTCCCTTGCATCACATTCCCTAGATGATAACAGCAGACGTTTAACTTAAACTTTGTAGTGACAGAAGGAAATGTCTATAAGTATTTGAGATAAGGCTGAAGAAATAAATGAAGATACATTGTGAAATCTATTATCATGGGCAGGACCTCTAAATTATGACACGGGACATAAAGATGGGTATGTTTTCACCAAGTCTACACAAACCTTCATAAGTATTAATTGCTGCTATTGAAGTAGTTTGTGCTGGGAATGCTTTTATTTAACTATTGTGTGGTTGTTTATATTCGAAGTTCTCTTATTTAAGTCTTCAATAAAATTGAATTTTATTTGGCTTCTAACTATGCAAGAGCTAGTTTTTGTAGTATTTTTAATGTTGCATTATTTGGTATTTTATAACATTATAATTAGTAACTTACCTACTTGTTTTGTATGTGAAAGACCTATGGTTTAAGCATTAAAGAAAATTAAACTGAGTGAATTGAATTGAAGTATTAATGGGGTGTTATTCATATATATAGACACACACACACACACACATACATGCACACACACAAGCATACACACATATGCGCACATACATTGAATGTGCTTCTGGAACATGTGTTAAATGTGAACTGTTATACTTGGTTATTGTTGTGGTTCTGTATTATTCAAGTTTACTTATTTATCTATTTGTTACACAGCAAATGTATTTACATTATGATATAATACGTTTATGTTGCTATGGTAGTGCAGAAAATGTTGTCCTAGTTGTCCTAGGAAACACACAAACAGTTTATGATCAAGACCATCACACTTCAGTTTCATCCAAACCATTGAAACTTACGCTCTAAAAAGCACCATGTTATACTGAAATCTGAGCTACTGAAGCAATCTTGGTATTCAAGTGTTATCAACAATCCACAGCAGCTCCATATTGCTTTGAAGCTGTAGAGCTGCGTAAGTTCCTATAACACTTATGGGAGAAGGTGAGGAGAGCCCACTGAATTCAATGTAGCTTATTTCTGAGTAGATAATATGTATACTTGCTCAATTAATAATGGCCATAGTCATTGGATGCCATGAGGCAACTGCCTGAGGTGGCAGAATACCAAGAGCCTCAAATATGCTGCCACGGAGCATGCTTTCTAGAGCTTGTTTCTACAATCCTGGCAGTCTCTCAGGTCATCCCACCTATAAATGCTTGTATCTGAGCATGTACCTCTCAGAACTAGGAACATGGAAATTCACAGGCTCTATGGAGAGCAGTGGTGGTCATTTTCTGAAGCTGTCATTACTCTACACCAGGGTTTCTTATCTAGGATTTCTTTGAACCTTAGGGTTCTACCATAGTTCATGAGATGTTCAGCTTTGGAGTTATGCTTTGGTCAGACCTTTCTTGAAATACAGTTTCTAGTTCTGGGCAGAACAATTCAAAAAGGATATTGACGCGCTGGAACATGTCAAGAGGAGCATGAATAAAATGGTAAAAAGTCTAGAAACCATGCTGTATAATAAGTGGCTTGGGGAGCTGGGTATTAATTATTTTCTATGTGTAAAAGCAATACATTGGGGATGGTAGCAGTAGTGTGTAAATTGAGATAATCAGAATATAACTTCTCTTCTGACCTGAGATGCCTTTTTGATTTGAACATATTGAACAGGAACTTGGGTGTGTCATTTCAGTGAACAAGGATGGTGGTTGGAATAATATTATGGACCACATTTTACATGGCTATGCTTCTTGGAGGAAAGTGCTCACTTACTATTGTGCATTCACATAACGATTTTTATTGCATCTTCACCCAATTTGCTTGTTGATTTTTGTAGTTTCAAAATGCATGCAACCCTTATGTTGCGAAGGTCCACCACATTATAATGTTGCTTTCAGGGTAGGCATAGCCTTCAGTGAGCATTTATGGGTGTGGTACCTCCTCATAGTTCACATATTCAATGGATTCCGTATTGAGAATCCATGCAAGAAGCCCAGCACATCTGTGTTTTCTGGCATGGGATGGTTTACTTCATTGCTCGTAGTTTATTACATTTGAGGAGAATGGGGAATCTGCTCATTATGGGAGGAAATCCACAGAAGAGATTTTGCCAAATTGAATCATCCAATTAACTGCACGGTCTCTGTGGTAGCAGTTTATGTTCATATTAGACAGTTCAATTATAGCAAAAGCTGCAATAATATACACCATTACTTGAGAGTAGGTTCCTTTGAATTCAGTGGGACTTAGTTCTGCATATTTCTGTGCTGGCTCATGCCGTACACAATGGATATATTTCTATAAATCTGTGGCTTTGGGAAGCAGAGGTTTAGCAAAGAACATCAAAAATATTGGAGAAAGTTAAATTAATCCTTTATGATGGGTACAACAAAGTATAAAATATATTGATGATTGTCAGCCATTATATGCTTGCTTTTTGAACAAACTGAACGAATTGGTAATTCCATGACATCTGAACAGTGTTTCAAGAATTCAAGAGGTATTCCACTGTAGTGCAGACCGTAAAAATGCTTCAATATATTGTTATATTTACTAAAAAAAATAGGACTAGAAAAGAAGGTAGAAAACTTGATGTTTGTGGGTAGAGGCAACTCCACTTTGTGTTGGAAGATACTTTCCATCCATTGTTGTCCATTGTATTTTTAGATTTTCTAAATAGACAGTTAATATTTCCCAATATTTTTTTTGAAAGTGTTTACATCCTGATTCTGTAGCTGTCTGGACAGTATGTCCATTTCAGAGAGTTCCATGAGCTTCATTTCCCATTCTTTCACTGTTGGTGTTGTCTATGGCTTTTAATCTTAATTTTAGATGTTAAGTTATAATTTGTTTTTTTTTATATATGTTTGGGTTGCCATTTTTGTTATTATGTATTTATTGGTTGTCATATTCAGCCATTGAATGTTTGCCTTTTTGTGATTGGAATCCACCAGGAGTCCCTTCGGGGAGGCAGGGCAAAATATAAATAAAGCTTTTTTTATTATTTATTTACTATAGGGAGGAAGAGGAATGCTTGAGGCATAAGAAAAGGGAGGAAAAGTGCAAGAAAGTGCAAGGTGGAAGGGGGAGGCCCCCTTCTGCCTTCACTTCCCCACCCTTCTGCTGCCTGCCTTTCCTGTGTGCCTTGTCTTGCTATTGCCGGCACTGGAAGGTATGGCTGCCTAGGCCTAGCAAGCCATCGTGTCCTCCTGCCAAGAGGTGTGACATTCAGATGGCTCCAGGGGACAAGAGTGAAAGAATTACCCCAAAGAGCTGCATCTGGCTCATGGGCTTGGACTTTGCCTATGCTTGCTCTAAACCAGGGCTGTCCAACTTCTACCGGACCTGTGGCCGGAATTCCGGTTACTGATGACCTGGGGGGCCAAAGGGTCTGCCTCCGCCCCCGGCTCCGCCCCCTCCCCAGCTCCACCCCTGCCCCACCCCCAGCTCCGCCCCCTCCCCGGCTCCGCCCCCTCCCCGCTTTGGAGGTGTCTGTGGACGACACCGGGGCTTTGACTTGGAGATAGAGATGAACACCAAAATCCCAGTCTCAAGTCCCAGTCCCTGCTTTGAACTGGATTATATAGCAGTGTGGACTCAGGGCCCTTCACACAGCCAAATAACCCAGAATATCCAGGCAGGAAACCCCACAAAAACTGCTTTGAACTGGATTATATTGCAGTGTGGACTCAGGGCCCTTCACACAGCCAAATAACCCAGAATATCCAGGCAGGAAACCCCACAAAACCTGCTTTGAACTGGATTATATTGCAGTGTTGACTCAGGGCCCTTCCACACAGCCATATAACCCAGAATACCTGCTTTGAACTGGATTTTTGGAGTCTACACTCATATAATCTGGTTTAAAGCAAATAACATGGGATTTTATTCAGATGTGTGGAAAGAAAGTCAAATAAAAGCATTCCACACAGGATGGCCATTCAGCATAATATTCATTCTGATAATAGTAATAATAATAACAATGGGTTCCTGGAGTAAGAGACCTCCAAGGGCCATCCAGGGCCATCCAGTCCAATCTCTTTCTGCCATAAGGGGAAAACACAATCAAAGCATTCCTCACAGATGACCATTCAGCCTCTGGTGATGATGATGATGATAATAATAATAATAATAATTACAATGGGTTCCTAGAATAGGAGACCTCCAAGGGCCATCCAATCCTACCTCCTTCTGCCATAAGGGGAAAACACAATCAAAGCATTCCTCACAGATGACACTAAACTGTCAGGGTAGTTAAAAATGAAACTGACTGTAAAGAGCTCCAGAAAGATCTCTCGAAATTGAGTGAATGGGCAACAAAGTGGCAAATGCATTTTAACCTAAACAAGTGTAAAGTCATGCACATCGGGGCAAAGAACTCCAAATACACTTATCAACTGATGGGATCAAAGCTTTCTGAGACAAACCAGGAAAGGGATCTTGGGGTTTTGGTGGACAGCTCAATGAAGATGTCAACCCAGTGCGCTGCAGCAGTGAAAAAAGCAAATTCTATGCTTGGCATGATCAAGAAGGGAATCGAAAATAGGTCAGCAAATGTTGTATTGCCTCTCTACAAATCTATGGTAAGGCCACATCTGAGTACTGTGTACAGTTCTGGTCACCGCACCTCAAGAAGGATATAACGGAACTGGAAAAGGTACAAAGAAGGGCAACAAAAATGATCCAAGGGATGGAGCAGCTCCCTTATGAAATCAGGTTGCAACGCCTTGGTCTTTTCAGCCTTGAAAGACGGCGTTTAAGAGGTGACTTGATCGAAGTGTATAAAATCATGCATGGGATAGAAAAGGTGAATAAAGAAAAATATTTTCTCTGTCACAAAACACTAGGACTAGGGGCACTCCTAAAGCTCCAAGATAGGAAAGTTAGGACTAATAAAGGGAAATATTTCTTCACCCAGAGGGTCATTGGGTTATGGAACTCACTTCCAGAGGAGGTTGTGACAGCTGTCAGCCTGGACAGCTTCAAGGCAGGATTAGACAGATTCATGGATACCAAGGGAATCAGTAGCTACTGAAATGGACATCCAAGTGCCACCTCTGTGTTGATGGAGGCAGGCAGGATTTCCCTGGGTACTGGTTGTGGGGGGTCGGGAGCAGGTGAGGGTTTTGCCCTCCTTTCTGCTAGAGATCCCTGTGTACAACTAGTGGGCCACTGTGTGACACAGAATGCTGGACTAGATGGGCTGAGGCCCGATTCAGCATGGCTCTTCTTATGTTCTTATGTTCTTAGATGGCCATTCAGCCTCTGATGATGATGATAATAATAATAAGAATTACAATGGGTTCCTAGAATAGAAGACCTCCAAGGGCCATCCAGTCCTACCTCCTTCTGCCATAAGGGGAAAACACAATCAAAGCATGTTGAATCAAACTTGGCAGACTAAACTCTCATGAGAGCAACAGAAAGTACTGAACCTTGAGTTTGGGAGTTGTAGTTCTCCTCCATCCAGAGAGCACTGTGGACTCAAATAATGATGGATCAGGACCAAACTTGGCACGAATCCTCAGAAGAGGAGGAAGCCGGAAAGGGAATGGATGAGCACCCCCCCCCCCGCACGCTCCGAACTCAGCCCCGCCCCTTTTTTGCTCTGGCCACGCCCCCCTCGCTCGGTGCACTCTCTCTCTCTCTCCTTCCCTCTTTAGTTCAGGTGGTGGAAGGGGGAAGGAATGAAAGGGGGAAAGAGAGAGAGAAGGAGGGAGGGAGGGAGAGAGGGGGGAGGGAGGGAAGTAGGAGGAGGAGGAAGGGAGCCTGCTCCTCCTCCCTGCCCTGCCCCGCCCCTCACCCCCCCACGAAAAAAATAAAAAAAATATTCAAAAAAATATTCAAAATAATAATAATAATTTTTTTTTTAAAATCTTAAAAAGCAGATATCTTGCAGGAGGGTAGGGGGCCGTGGGGAAGAGGCTGGGGGGCCGTATACAGCCCACAGACCACCAGTTGGACAGCCCTGCTCTAAACCAACCACTAGAGTGCCCTTGTCAAAAGCTATCTAGTCCAATTACTGGAAGGAAATGCAGAGTCATAAGATAGCCCTTGAACCCCCAGTGGCACAGCAGGTTCAACCACTAAGCTGCAGAACTTGATGACCAAAAGGTTGGCGGTTTGAATCCAGGGAATGTGGTGAGCTCCTACTGTTAGCCCCAGCTTCTGCTAATCTATCAGTTTGAAAACATGAAAATGTGAGTAGAGCAATAGGCACTGCTTCCGTGGGAAGGTAATGGCACTCCATGCAGTCATGCTGGCCACATTACCTTGGAGACACCTACGGACAATGCCGGCTCTTCGGGTTAGAAATGGAGATATGCACCAACTCGCAGAGTTTGACTCAACTAGACTTCATGTCAAGGGGAAACCTTTACCTTAAAATAGCCCTGCCCATTGATGATTTCCCATCCTCTTTTTGAAGATGTCCAGGCAGGCAAAGAGGACTCATTTCAAAGCAAAGCAAAGGTCACCAAGTCAGAAGAGGCCCTTTTGCTGGACCTATTGGCCAGGCTTCAGAGTATTCATTGCCTACTTTGTTTTATAGAGGTTTGTTGAGCGGCCAACATTTCAGGAAACAGAACAAAACAAAACATCCCAAGTGGCCTCAGGTCAGTTCTCATCCAGAGAATGAGCCCAGAATGAGATGATGCTTCAGAGACAAAGAAACGCTTTACACTTCTTTGTGGAAAGTGTCTTCATGGCTCCACAGTGGATTCAGATGTTTCTTATTATTCACTCAGTAAATGCCAGTATGGGGAAAATGTGTTTCCACACAACCTTGAGTTTTTAAAAAATCACTTCCCTTTTAATACTTGGCACTCTTCAGATAATGGACTAACTAATTACCCATCCTGCTTGGTTAGTTCTAAAGTAGATCTGTTTAATCATTGTATGGTGAGAAACATCTAGAAAAATGCAATTGATTTAATGAGTCACATCTAGTCAAGGATGACAACAGCTAAACTTTTGCTTGGCTTTTAATTCATATGTTGAGATGTATGTAAAATACATACTGTATTCATATAGAACTGGAAAGGATCTAGGACTGAGTGCAATTTCCCCCTTTTGTTCACAATATTCTATTGTTGTTGGCCTATTCCAGTTGTTTTCAGAGATGACATTGAATTTGGAGAACAAGGAGTGTAAAACTCAGCAGTGCTCTTTTATGTTTATGCTGAGCTGGCTTGTTGTTTCTGTGTGCCTTCAAGTCAGCGCTGACTTATGGAAAGCCTATCATAAAAAGCCAGATATTTTTCTTTAGGGGAGAACAATTCCAAAAAGACTGGATAGAATTTATTTATCTCCCTGGAACAATCATTGGCCAAGATCCTACTTCACAGTCAAAATTTCATAACTTTGCAAATCCGCAGGCTTGGTTGCAGGAATGCAATGAAACTCTGCTAGTGAATTGCAAAGATGTGCGTTCAGACACTAGCAAGAGTGCTTCAATTTGTATTAGGCACTTCAGATGCACATTGACCACTTCTGTACATTAGAATAATTCATGGTACCAATGAGAGCCAATATAATGTAGTGGTTTGGGTAATGAACTACTATTATGTGAGACAAAGGTTCAAATCCCCACTCTGCCATTGACAGCCATTGAGAGGTCTTGGGCAAATCACAGTTTCACAGACTCCAAAGAAAGCAAAGGCAAACCACCTCTGATCAAATCTTGCCAAGGAACCCCATGAAAGGTTCATCTTAAAGTTGTCATAAATTGGAAATGACTTGAAGGCACACAGTGTTGGGAATACTTCCTGAAAGCGTCTATCTATGTCTCAGTGGGAAGGATGCTTATTCAAATTATCTCTGCAGAAAGAAGTAATGAACTTCCATTTTCACACAAGAGTGGTCCTTCATTGTGCATTTGTGTGTGTGTGTCAGGAGCGACTTGAAAAACTGCAAGATGCTTCTGGTGTGAGAGAATTGGCCGTCTGCAAGGACAGATGTTTTACCATCCTGTGTGAGGTTTCTCTCATATCCCCATATGGCAGGGCCGTAGCCAGGATTTTGGTTTGGGGAGGCTGAGTTTGGTTCGGGGGCTGAGACTGGGTGGAAGAGGGTTTACCCTAGCAAACCTTTTGTATTGTTATCCCAATAACCCCATGAAGGTGGGATATAATGAGCATGGTGATCAGATCATGATATGAATAAACATAACAGTTTAAATAATGTACCAGTAAGGCCTTCTCGCGGACCATCCTGAGAATTTCGGGGGGGGGGGCTGAAGCCCCCTTAGCCCCCCGGCTACATGCCTGCCATATGGGAAGCTGGAATTGACAGATGGGAGCACACCCCACTCCCCGGATTTGAACCGCCAACCTTTTGGTCAGGAGTTCAGCTGGCACAAGGGTTTAACCCATTACACCACCGGGGCAATGATAATTAAGGAAAATGAGTCACAGCTCTGTGCAACACGTTAAGCATAGTTTAACCCAAATTTTCTCACTTTTACCATTTGGTGCATTGATTCTCATTTCACATATTCCATGTGAACATTGAGGGGATCAAGAAGATTTGGTTGTACAAACATTGATAATTTTGTTTCTCTGTTATAATTAGCATATTCATAACTCTGTGTTATCACTATTCAGAAAACTGTTGCTAATAGTTTACCATTAATTATGTTGTTTAAAAAAAGAGCTCACTAGGAAATTATAGTAATTGACATTCTGAATAGAAGTTTCAAAATATACTCAATTTTGTACTTAATGTATACTATTGAATGATGTAATCATGGAATGCTTGAAGCAAAATGGGTGACCCCTAGTGGCCATATAGTAAATTTTCATAAAATTAAATTCAAGATCAAACCCAGCCATCAAGACTTCAAAACAGTTCAATATATTTCTACCAAGTGTTTCAGAGTGATATTTTTCAAAAGCATTTCACTCCTTCTGCTTGTTTGTTGTCTTATTGTATGTACTTGTTGCTTTGATTGCTCCACATTGCTTACCTTTCAGTTGCCTTGTACATTTTCATTTCTATCTCTGCAACAAAGCAAAATGCATTGCAATGCATAGAGAGTTGATTTTAAGAAGACAGAATATTATGATATACTGAGCATATCTGACTGAGCATATGCAAAATATGGGATGCTAATTTGGTACCTTTTTCTGGAGCCAGATACAAATGAAACTTGCAAAGACAATAACAACCTTGTATTCAATCTTTGTTGAAACACCCCCCAAAGACATCTAAAGGTGCAGGAGACTATCTGGATTAAAAACTAATACTAGACCTTTTGTCTGTACTATGAGCTGGTCTTTAATTGAGCCATCCCCAAATATTTTGGATTACAAAAGACATAGCTCACAATGATACATCATAGTTTAGAAAAATCCATTTCCCTTCCAGTTATTGTGGGATTGAAAACTAAACTAATAGGCAACAGGGGAGTCCAGGTGGGCTAGCAGATGATGTCATAGTCCCAGCCAATCAATGGGGCTTTGACCCTTCATTGCACCATTGTTCATGGATCATAAACACTGTGTCATGTACACAGGAATCAGCAAAATAATCAAATTAACCATTCTAACACTGGTGATTAAAAAGCAACCATCATAATTTGGATCTGAATATAGTTATCTCAAGCATTGCAAGCTCTCTCTGTTGTTAAATATGATAACATGACAGAAGTTCCCATCCTGGGTTGTAACATACATTGTGAAAATTTATAATTATTTTTAATTGTATAATTTTTCAATGTTTTTGTTATTCATTTAATAATAACCAAGAATGCACCTACCCCCGCCCGGACCTAATATGAAAGACTCAAAAACACAAGCAATTTTCTCCTGGATAAATGCACTTGTATAAATGTATAAATCCTTTTCATTTTTCATTAAAATCTACATACAACATAAAAGAACACAATGCAATGCATATATGCATCACATAGTACCAAGTACTACAGTATAAACTATGAATTACAAACTAGCACTACAAAAAGAGTGTACACAGATTATAGGAAAATGTGCATGAGTTAAAAGCGGACTTCCAATTTTCCTACCAATGGTATATATCAGGTATGGGCAAACCCAGACCTGGGGACTGGATGCGGCCCCTTGGGCTCTTTTCCTATGCCCTCCTTTCTCTCACCATCCTATCCTTCCTTCTCTCTTTCCTTCCACCTTCCCTGCTTCCCTATTTCTCCCTCCCTCACTCCGTTCCACCCTTTCGTTCTTCCTTCCATTTCTCCTCCTCCTTCCCCATCTCTCTTTCTCCTTCCTTCCTTCCCTCCCTCCATCCCTCTATTGCCTTCCACCCTTCTTTCCGTCCTTCCCTTCCTCCCTCCCTTCTCTTTTTCTTTCCTCCTCCTGGTGTTTTTTTAGCTGGGAGAAGAGAAGGTAGAGAGGGAATATTATAATCATGTTTCAAGATTTTAAAGGATGTTCCATTGAGGAGGAGGGGAAAACTGACTTTCTGCTGCTCTAGAGACCAGGGCACAAGGGAACAAAGGTTTCAAGTGGCAGGGAAAGAGAGTTGGCTGAAAAGATTAGGAAAAACTTCCTGAGAGTAAGAGTTGACAGAGAGTGGCATGGGCTGCCTCAGAGTGGCGTAGAGACTTTTCTGCAGAGGCTGCCTATTGGGAATGCTTTGCTTGTGCCTTCTTGCATGGCAGGGGGTTGGACTGGATGGCCCTTGGGGGTCTCTTCCAGCTCTGGGATTCTAGGATTTTATATCAGGAGTAAGAAATATGTGGTCTAATGGATACGCTTTTTTCTCTCCCGTCCACCATCTCATCCTGACCAAGGCTAACCCTTTTGGGATCCAAACATTTCCGCTCTTTCCTTCACTTTCTGCCACTGAAAGAGAAGAGGAAGGGGGGAAGGGCAGGGAGGGGACTTGGGGAGAACACCTCCTTCTGGCCTGCCCACCCCGCTATGGCCCGCCATGCGGCCCCCAAGTTAAGAAGTTTGCCCATGCCTGGTATATATGATCATAAATTCTACTTCCTCTGTAATCATCATACTTCACACTTCTATTGTTCGATCTAAGTACTACAAGTAATTCTCAGGTCCCATGATTAATATCTGCTCATCTCTTATTCTCTTTCTTGTGAAATAAATTATTTCTAATCTTTGAAACCCTTACTATTACAATTTCTCTCATCAAAATTATATTATCAAAAGATTAAAATTGTTTGACTTATTTTAAGTTCCAAATTGTTTAAATTGTTGGCAGTTATATGCTACCCTGAGATCCTATGATGTAAGGACAGATACAAAAATTTTAGCAAATAAATAAATACCTACCACATTAAAACTGCTCATTCCCCACTGATGCTTGGATGACTCAGAAAGTTGTGCTCAATATAGAACTGTGCATTTGTTGGGGAATAGAGAGTATGATTGTAAGGAAATGATTATAAGGAAATTCAAACAGATTTTAATTATTTAAAGCAAAATATGAGATGTTGAATGAGGAAGTACCATATATACTCATTTATAAGTTGACTTCATGCATAAGACAATGAGAGATTTAGGGGGCAAAATTTAGGATTTTGATAGGACTTGTAGATAAGTTGAGAGATATTCTGATAGCACTGCCTCAAGGAACCAGCCACCTCTGACTGCCGCTTCCATTTTCCCATCCCAGAATTCTTTTTAAATGGTTAGAAGTGGTGCCATGGCAGAGGCAGTAGTGACCTCATCATATTGGGCTAAAAATCAGTGTCATTGCACCAATTTTAGCCCAGGTCACCCACGGAGCTGGCTGGCTGCTGTCACATGGTGCAATGTCAGTTCTGTGAATGAAGGAGAGCAGAGCCGGTGCAGGCCACTGAGAGGGCAACATGGGAGAGCTTCATGCACGCTCACACCTCCCCCCCCATGTGATTGCCCTCCCTTGGATTCAGGCGCTGCAGGGTGTGGGGCACAACTGGAAGTATGATGAGGTGGTAGGGGAGGTCAGTGCTTTTTAAAGATTCTTCTGGAACAGATAGAACACTCTCCTTTAGCCACTGCACTCAAATATTGTTCCTTTTTTTAACTTAAGAAAGCACAATACTTACATCGACCCCCATGGATAAGTTGACCCAGTTTTTTTGAGGGGGGGGGTCTATGTTTGACTATATTTTTTATATTTATACATGAAAACTTAGATTTATACTATACTTAGTATACTTAGATTTATACTATAAAGTCCTAAGCTGCCCTGGCCCAATTTACCTGTCCAAACACATTTCCCTCTCTGAAGCATCGCGGAGAATAAGATCCTCCAGGGAGACTCTGCTCTCCATCCCGCCATTGTCACAAGCATGATTGGTGGGGACAAGAGAGAGAGAGAGGACCTTCTCAATGATTGCCCCTCGGCTATGGAACTCCCTTCCTGTGAGATTAGATCAGCCCCCTCCCTCCTGTCCTTCAGAAGGATGGTAAAAACTTGGCTGTGGGATCAAGCCTTTGGGAAAGTGCAATAAGGCAGCAATAGAAAACCTTACCATGCCAACCGGATTTGATGTGGATGATTGATATGGTTTTAAAAGTTAATTTTAATGTCAAGATACATTATTTTAATGTTTATGTATTTGTATAGTCTATTTATATCCCGGCATTGAATGTTTGCTATTTGTATGTTGTGCTCTGCCCTGAGACCCCTTCAGGGTTTGAAGGGCAGAATATAAATATTTTAAATAAATAATAAATAAACATTCGGTGAGCATGTTTTTGCAGGCAAATTACTGTATAAAAACCCCAATTTTACCAGAAAAATGTTCTTTAGGGAAACTTGACTAGCAAGGTGTGTTTGAACAACAACAAGATCCAGAGTGGTACATAATTGGAACCTGGATCTGCTGAACTTGTCCTCTGCTGTTTTTAAGTTTTTGATGTGACCTGTGACCCAAAAGTAGAGTTGCTGTAAATGTCATCATGGAAAGAGAGACATATTTCATCAAGAAAAAGACAAATGTCTTTGAGAAAGACCTTTAAAATGAAACAACATATGTTATGCTTTGTACATATGTGGCAATTGTGTGTGATGAACGGCCTGAGAATGTGAACGAAGCCTTCGGAAAGGTCTGCTGCTGAGAGAATGTTAAACAAACACTTCAACCAAGACAACAATCTCTCAACTTTGCTACTGACAGGGGGGAGAAGCTGTAGATTGGTTGGAAGTTTTCACTGGCTGCCTTCCTTCTTTTTATAAGTGCTGGTCTCCAAGCATCCTCTCTAGAAAATGGGAGTTAGAGGTGGAAGTGTTATGCCTCCCTTGGGAGAAGAAACTTGAGATAATCTGAAATGAAGAAGAGATGGGCTCTGGTGAAATAACAGTGATGAGTTGAAGGCACAATGCACCTACAGATGAGTTTAACAGTTGAGCTCCTCAGGAGTGCAAGAACCTTATTTATGGCAATGCAGCTGGAGGCTAGGAAACCTAGGGATTTAGTGGGCTTTAGTAATGGAAGTTTGCAACGACAAAAAGTTGGCCAGCAGTTATTTTACAGGTAATTCGGGCTGTCACAGGACTGACTTATTTAGACTGGAAATGACCAAAGATATCAATTGTGAAGGAAATTCAAGGTATGTTTAAGAGCTTGGCAACACAATTTGCTCTTCGACCAATCTTCGAATGTGCCACCCAGAAGCCATGTTGTGGTCACTTAAACTGCCACAAGTCCTTCTGTGAGTAAGAACCTCACAATGAATCAAATGAATCCCATTTAGCTTTCTTCAAGTCGTTTGCCAGGAATAAGCTATCAGCTTAACCTCATAATGAAATTAATGTAGAAATAAGGGGAAAGAAGACGCTGGGGGAGTTATTATCTGTCTTCCAGATGTGGAGGGTGAGGAAAATATGGGAGGAACTGTACATTTTGAAAAATTCATATTCCAATGGCCATGATCCAGGACTTGACTAATGAATGTGAAATGCTGTGGACAGAAGTTAAACAGCTATCAAGATGTAGGTCCATAAGGGAGCTCTTGCTCAAGGACTGAAGAGGACTAAAATGAAGTTAAGTTCTGCAATATAACCAAAAATACAAAAAAAAAACCTGGCTAGATCTGTGGCAGTTGCAGGTAATATTACAGGGAAGAGATTCTTATGACAATATGCAAAAGAACCAGAGAGCAGAGATATTGAGAAATAAGAAGACCCAACCGTTCATACAGATGAAACTTCTAAATAATGTTTGGCAAAAATAGCTTATGTCAAAGCTTTGGCCTTAATAAAATGTTCTGAGAGCGAGATGGAAGAGCTATGCTTCCTCCAAACACTATCATGCTATTTCCAATGAGAATGGTGTACTTTGGCTGATCTAGCAGAGACTTGGTAAAGGAAATGTAACATATCACTTTGTGTTGAGAAAGAACCATTGGCACTTTCCTAATGATATACACAAAACTCTGAAAACAATTGGTTGTTCTAAATGGGGAAATGATGGAAACATATGTACCATAACAACCAGCACTGCCACTACCACTAAATAATAAAACTATCAGGCTTCCACATTTGCTGAAGTGAGACTCAGAACTCACAAGAAAATGAAAAAAACCACAAATAAAATGCTACATTTTAACCTGAGAAAATACCTCGTTATGAATCTCTAGGTCCTCTATGATGACTCTGTCATCATCTTCCACCATAAATTGACCTATAGATTTTCTGGTGGGTTTATAGAGTCATGGAGAGGTGTTGTCTTTAGGGCAGGATCTACTCTGCCCCATAGCCCATTATCTTATCCCAGATTATTTTATTTAAACTGGATTATATGAGTCAATATTGCTAGATAATCTGGGATCAGATCCTGGGATATAGGGCAGTGTGGAAGAGGCCTAAGAATTGCAAGGCATGCATCAGATATCGGGGGCTGGGGGGGGAGCTAAATATGTACAACATACATATTTGAAATGATAAATAAATACAACTTACTTACATACTCAATATAATTGGAATGAGAAGTGTTTTGAATTTCAGCTTTGATGTCCAAATTTTAGAATACCTGTATTTGCATATATATACAGTACATAAATGAGAGATCTTAGAGAAGGGTCCCAAGTCTCAGCATGAAATGCATTTATCTTTCATATACACCTTATACACATAACCTAAATATACATTTATACAATATCTCTAATAAATTTGTGCATAAAACAGAGTTTGTATACATTGAACCATCAGAAAGCAAAGGTTTCACTATTTCAGTGGACAATTTTGAATTTTGGAATATTTCAGATTGTGCAATTCTGGATAATGGATGTTCAACCCTATCCAATGTATGCCAAAATCAAGTGTGAGAAGCAACATGCTCAGCTACTGAAAGCTTGGGTGAAGGAATGTCCAGTACCTGAAAAACAGTTCTTGGTAGACATGTCTTGGAAAAGTGTAGGTAGTGTATGCAATTTCATCTGTGTTTCTACACCTGTTGCAGAGAGTTGCTTTTTTCAGATATTTGGAGTTCCAATCTACAACATGATATATAGTGCAGTGGCTCTCAACCTTCCTAATGCCACAACCCCCTTACTACAGTTCCTCATGTTGTGGGGACCCCCAACCATAAAATTATTTTTGTTGCTACTTCGTAAACTGTAATGTTGCTAGTTATGAATCATAATGTAAATTTCTGATATGCAGGATGAATCCTCATTCACTGGACCAAATTTGGCACAATTACCTGATACGCCCAAATCTGAATACTGGAAGGGTTTAGTAGGCATTGACTTTGAGTTTTGGAGTTGTAGTTCACCTACATCCAGAGAGCATTGTGGACTCAAACAATGATGGATCTGGACCAAACTTAGCACAAATAATCAATATGGCCAAATGTGAACACTGGTGAAGTTTGGGTAGAATAGTCCTTGACATTTGGCAGTTGTTGTTGTAGTTGCTGGGATTCATAGTTAACCTCCAATCAAAGAGCATTCTGTACTCCACCAACAATGGAATTGAACCAAACTTGGCACACAGAACTCCCATGACCCCCAGAAAATACTGGAAGGGTTTGCTGGGCATTGGCCTTGAGTTTTGGAGTTGTATTTCACCTACATCCAGAGAGCAGGAGGAGGTCTTTTGGTGAGAGGATTTGCCTTCTGTTTCCAAAAAGGAAGAGAAGGACAAAGGGGTTCCTAAGACCATCAGAAATATGTGTTTTCTTATGGTCTTTGGTGACCCCTCTGAAAACCCCCTCGCAACCTCCAGGTTGAGAAACACTAATATATTGGAAAACACAAATAACCCTTTAACGCACGCCTGCATCTGATTTATTGTGAAATTCTCTTCCCATTCAGATGGCAGATTCAGAATCAGGCAGTATGATCACTAATCTCTCTTTCAAGTCAACTTTGCTTTTTACATGACATACCTAAATACCAAGTTTTAAATTATTAATAAAAACATTTTTAAAAGAAATATTAGGTGTAATCTTGTGTTACAAATAACTGTTTATTGAGAGGTTTATAATAGCAAAGAAAAAAATGCACCTGTGGGAATGCTTATAAGAATTAAGGAACAATAACAAATATTGGAAAGCAAAGGTTGAATGAAAGACAAGATATTAAGTTAAAGTCACAGAATAGCCCTGTCTGTCTAAAAATATGCAGGTGTGCAATTTCTGAAGAGATATTATAGTGGGCTTAGTGTTCCCCATAGTGTCAAGTCAACAGGTCTGTAAAACAGAATGTCTCAGATTATTCATCACATTTCCTTGTGG
The DNA here is from genome assembly GCA_030556195.1 of Anolis apletophallus. Lineage (NCBI taxonomy): Eukaryota > Metazoa > Chordata > Lepidosauria > Squamata > Anolidae > Anolis > Anolis apletophallus. The sequence goes on along the minus strand of JARBWK010000012.1, from coordinate 82,862,114 downwards.
ACTGTGTTGTAGAGGCCACAAATGAAATTATTCCATTCTGCAGAGTGATAAATGTACTGTTTGTGAGAACCTGGTTTTCAGTTTTGATTTGGGATGCTAGGTGCTCCATCTCTCTCCATTTGAGGCTGCAGGCTTGTATCTTCTAGTTTTCATTAAATGTGTTCCATAATTTTTAAAAAGGTACTTTTTTAGACTGCATTCCTATGATTCATAGAATTATAGAATCATAGAGTTGGAAGAGAACTCGTGGACCATCCAGTCCAACGCTTTGCCAAGAACCAGGAAAATTGCATTCAAAGCACCTCCAACAGATGGCCATCCAGCCTCTGTTTAAAAGCTTCCAAAGAAGAAGCCTCCACCACACTCCGGGGCAGAGAGTTCCTCTGCTGAACAGCTCTCACTGTTAGGAAGTTCTTCATCGTGTTCAGGTAGAATCTCCTTTCCTGTAGTTTGAAGCCATTGTTCTGCATCCTAGTCTCCAGGGCAGCAGAAAACAAGCTTGCTTTCTCCTCCCTATGACTTCCCCTCACATATTTATACAGTACATGGCCCTCATCATGTCTCCTCTCAGCTTTCTCTTCTGCTCAGCTCTTTAAGTCACTCCTCATAGGACTTGTTCTCCAGACCCTTGATCATTTTAGTCACTCTCCTCTGTACTTGTCAACATCTCCCTTCAATTGCAGTGCCCAGAATTGGACACAGTATTCCAGGTGTGATCTGACCAAGGCAGAATAGAGGGCAGAGTGACTTCCTTGGATCTAGACACTAGACTCCTATTTATGCAGGCCAAAATCCCATTGGCTTTTTTGCTGCGACATGACATTGTTGGCTCATGTTTAACTTGTTGTCCATGAGGACTTCAAGATCTTTTTCAAATGTACTACTGTCAAGCCAGGCACCCCCCCCATTCTGTATCTTTGCATTTCTTTTTTTCCTGCCTAAATGAAGTGTCTTACATTTGTCACTGTTGATTTCCCCAATTACTTATATTGACTGTGGGACGTTAGCCCAAGAATGTAACTTTCCCAAGCTCTATCTCATCCTACATCAAAGCAGGATCTTTCTCAAGATCACAATCTAGTAATTTAAATTCAGTAAAAACGTTTTACACTTTTGCTGCTGCAGCTTACATTTTATTGACATCAACAGGAAAAATCAATTGTGTTTGTGTTCTTACATGCCATTAATTTCAATGGGACTTAAATGCAGTTAACTTTCTTTCTATATCTGAGTGCCTAGAAAATTAGGACTAAATCCTGTTAGTTTTTAACTAAAGCAAACTCATTGAATCAGTGAAGTTTAGCTATATGTTGTTCCCCCATCATTCTGGATTGAGGCCCAATCAATGGCGTAGGTAAGTTTATGTTATTCTGGTCCTTGCTTTCAATTCCAAATTTATCTTCAGAAATAAAATAAAGTTCTGCTGTTTGGTCTAAATCTACTTCATGCTAAGAATTGTATTTTATTTTTTCTGGAAACTGAGCCCTGTGCTGAACAATACTACTTATTGAAAATTTGCTATCACATCATCAGAAATAAATCGTAGTCCCTTTGACGAAGGCTGGATTCAAACCAGAACAACCTTAGTGAAAAGCCACCCATTCTTTTTATAAACCACTCTATTACTTTTCCTCATCTTAATGGATAAAAATGTGTTCTCCTTTGCAAGCACAGCTCTTCTTCCTTGCACAGCTGGCAGGCCAAGATTGCACCTGTCTTCACCCTTTCTCAGCTGACAGCCATTTCATTCCCAACCTCTTGGACTTTCTTCAACAGAGTTTGCCGTGGGTTGCTTACATTTTCCAGACAATGGCCATAAGAGTGATATTCCAAACCATCTTTAACATATGACTGTCATGGATCATTTCTTTTAAAATATGTAAGCTGGAAGTCCCATCTACAGCATATCCACCTTGCCTGGTCCAGCAAATGTAATTTAAATTACAGCAGCACTTTAGGAGCATTTTAGACTCCCAGATACATTAAATGCATCTGGTGTCATGTGGTGGGAATGGAGGCCATTAAGAATTCGGCAACAGCTTGATCCTCAAAGCTTTCCACTGGTGCCAGGCCCTTTAAACTGAGTGGGGCCAAAATGTATGGCAAACAACCACAAATGACACCTTTGGGACAGTGGAGTCTGCAGCTGTGGCCATCCGCAGCTGGTAATTTTTTTCCAGCTAAAAGCTCAATAGAATGTCTGAAGTTGTGAGAATACAGAGAGGCACAATGGATAACTTACTTGGACTTCTACAATGTGTTTTACATTGGGCTACCTCTGTACCAAGTTTGGAGATTCCAGTTAGTTTTAAACACTGCACACATACTAGTTTCAGGAACATCCAGGAGTGAGCATATTACCCCTATACTACAGTCACTCCACTCGTTGCCAATTAGTTTTCAGGCAAAATATGAAGTGTTGGTTTTGGCCTTTAAATACCTACATTAGCCTGGTGGTTGGGACCCCTGGGGGGGGGGGTTACCAAAGACCATCAGAAAACACAATATTTCTGTGGGGTTCTGTGTGGGAAGTTTGGTTCAATTCCATCATTGGTGGAGTTCAGAATGCTCTTTTGATTTCATGTGAACTATAAATCCCAGCAACTACAACTCCTAAATGACAAAATCAATCCCCTTCCCAAACTCACCAGTATTCAAATTTGGGCATATTGGGTATTTGTGCCAAATTTGGTCTAGTGAATGAAAATACATCTTATGGTTGAGCGTCACCACAACATGAGGAATTGTATTTAGAGGCTGCAGCATTAGGATGGTTGAGAAACACTGCCGTACATGGTTTGGGTCCAGGTTATCTCAGGATCACTTTCTCTCATACAATCTGCCCTGCACACAGGTTTTCAGGGCGGGGGTGGGGGGCTGTTCCTACAGCATCAGGAACATTTGATGCATGATCTAACTGAAGCTCCAATTATAAAGGAACACTACTTATGCAACTGAGATTCTCACAGGGCTGCAGTGTCCTGGTTGTGGAATGCCATCTCTTTAGAAGCTCAGTCACAGGAAATACTATTTTCCTTCTGACTTCAAGTCAAAATTTGGTTTTTTAGTAAAGACACTGGAAAATAATGTTTTCATCTAAATGTGTACATATACTGTACATATGTTGACATTTTTGAAACTTTTGAAAAAGCTCAATATTTTTAGCATGATTACATTATTTTAATCAATTAAGCATGTTTACAATTTATTTGAATGTATTATAAGCTAGCCATAAATCTTAGGATAAAGGCCAAGGCATAATACTTTAATAAATAGTACATCACTACTGGAAGATTCAAAACTATGGAAAGAGAGGGGCATGTTTAGCTCACACCAGCAACCTGAATACTCTGAAGTACTATAGAAAAGATAAAGCACTATTATGATGGATGTGGGTCACTGTCTCTCCCAGCCCACAGTAGCCTCTTGCATATGCTCCAGGAGAGAACAATGCACAGTAGCCTATTTCTGGACACTGTTCTTTTCTCTTTGGACTGAAGCCAATGTATTTAGGTCCAGGAGTGTTTGATGCTCAGGCCAAATTGTCTGTATTCCATAATCCAAGGGAACATCTAGTAAATGCTTCTCTCTAGGCCCATTTTGTTTCCATCATTTTGATACGCTTCTTCTTGCAGGTTTTTGATTAGACAGGATTATGTTGCAGTCCTGTCATTGCTGGGAGTTGCTTCATGAAACCAGAAACCAGAAACCAGAAAGAAACCTGAATCAGGTTTGGAAAATGTGGATTACATTTGAAACATTGGATAGAAGCCCTTTTTTTTGTATTGGCTCCCTGACACGTATCATTATGATGATGACATTTGAATTGTCCAGCCCAAGATTTTTTAAAAACACAAGATTAACTCAATATGAATCAAGGGTCTAAGCCACTGCAAAAAGCAGTGAGTTGGAATAAATAACAGAAAGGGACTGAATAGAAAGACAACTGTTGGTGGATGAAAGGCTAAATCTTAAAAAGGTGACTTTAAGAACCCTTCCAGTTTGTAAGAAACATAGAATATCATGTTAAAGTTCTGCTTAGTCTGGAACTCCCCCGACTTTGATTTTCACATGGTTAAGCTCAACACGAATTGATGGATGTACTCTTGGACATAGTGCTGAATTTCAATGGTGATGGGATTAGAGAATCTACTATCTAATGGACAAGTCAGTCTCAGGTATAACTTCCAGTCCCTGGTGCAGTCTCTTATAGCTCTTCAGTAGAACCTGGAAATTAATAGTTACGGCCGTTAGGGCCCTGTTTCTGCACTTTGCCCACTCCCTCGGTCCCATGTTTTCCCTTTGGACCTGCCCCGTTACAGCTGTATAGCAGGCCTTGGAAATAAAGCCAGGTCCCACCCTGACCATCAGGCAGGACCACGCTTGCACCTTACCTATTCTCTGGGCCCTAGTCTACTTCGCTTTGCAATCCCAACCCTCTCATAGTTCTCACGGCCCACACTGGAACTCTGGCCGTTGATAATTGTAGTTGCCCGATGGAAATTAGTGCAGAACTGGATTTTTACATATATATGTCTATTATATAGAATGTTGCTTTGTTTTTAATGATTTTTTAAAATGAATACTTGGCATGTCTATCTGTAAGTGCAATGTTTTACCATGTTGGAAACTGCTTTGAGTCCCCTCAGGGAGACAGAGTGGTATACAAATAAAGTTGTTGTTGTTGTTAGCTATGAATGATGAGCATGGAATGGCCAGATCATGCCACTGGAAAATGTTTTTAACAGTATGTTTTAAACCAATGATTATATGTTTTAAACCAATGATTATATGTTTTAATTGTTTTAATATATGTTTCATATTGTTATGTTGATTATTCTAATTGCACTTTTATGAATGTCTGGCATCAATTTGTGCCAATCTATACCCTGCCTTGAGTTGTAATATGGCTGAGAAAGGTGGGCTATAAATATTGTAAATAAATAAATAAATACATTGAAGGGAGATGTCAGAGCCAAAATTTTGGAATTTGATATGACCTGTGGATAAGTAAAGAGTTATTTCATGAATAGAGAAAACACTAATGCCATCTCAGGGATCCAGCCATCACCATTTGCCCACCCAGGCATTCCAAAAAGCCATAAGCAGCAGTGTCATGGTGGAAAGAGTGGAGAGGTCTATACTTGTAGGTTCTCATGGGATAGACTGCATTCCTGTCTTTTGTTATTCTACTCAAGGAAAAGGGGTGGTTCCTTTTTTTCTAAGAGTTAAAGTACAGTACTCACACTGATCCTTAGATAAGGTTTTTGGGTTGATTTTCTGACTAAACTTTCCTGACTTATACATGAGTATACTATATAGGTATAATTTTTCAGAGAGAATGTAGATATTGCACATAAGCCAGTAGCATCAGTTTTAAGACTTTATAACATGAACGTGCGATTCTACTGCAGTCGTGCTGTCATTGATCACAGGTAAATACTGGGTTCAGCATCTTCAATATTACACCTCTTTTCAATCATGCAATTTCACCAATTTGCCATCCCACAATTGAGCTTCTGCAATGTGTCTCTTATACCATTTGTGTTTATAATACTGTACAGTATTCATACATATATTTATGCTGATAAGACAATATTTAAGCTTATAATATATGGATTCTGCATTTCAAGGGTTTCCACTTTTTGCCAGTACTCTATTCCTTAACCTGTCAAATACGATACTTGTAATAGAACTTGTGGAAGGGACAGATATGTAGCCAGATCTTATATAGATTTGTTCAATATAAAACCAAGTTATTCTAGTGGAAATTAATGGAGCTGAGGAATTATTTTTGCAGTAAATAGTTTTTTCAACATATCTCTCCTGTGATGTGGGAAACTCCAGAGAGGAAACAATCAGGGACAGCTAATCACCTCTCAACAAAAGATTCCCCCGGGCACTAACAAGTCACACCAAGAAACTGCCAGGCCATCAAATGCTAATCATATCTATATTCCACAGATATATAAACCCAATTTTCCTAGTTCCATCAGACCTCACAACCTCTGAGGATGCTTGCCATAGATGCAGGTGAAATGTCAGGAGAGAATGCCTCTAGAACATGGCCGCAAAAACCTACAACAACTCAATTGTAGCCTTCATTATGTGTAATTTCAGTATAGTTTCTGCAACCGTATGTATTCTTGTCTGTATATCCTACAACCTTATGTGTTATTTACTGACCATGGTAGGAATGTAAAGTAAATATACATATAGTTGAATTACAATCTTAGATATACAGAGTGTGTGAACTTGTTTGTAGTAAGCGATTAAGAGCTTTTCAGGTAGTGGCTTTGGGCCAGTTCACGCATCACAAAAATCACCTGGGAAGTTGTATAAATTCCCTCAAGAAGATCATCATGTTTTACATGTTTGTAAATCATTGTGTACACACACTGCAGTGGACATGTGTGCATACAATCATCACATGTGGTGATCTACATGCGGGATTTGTGCAATTTCCTACACGGAAATGACTTTTCACATAGGATTCTGGTACTCAGTTGGGTGGTCATTATTCACAAAGCACTTAGTATTTGGATAGAAAATATATTAATCACAAGAGGGTTAGGAGTCTGTTGTAATGACTACAGGAACCCAAGTTCTCTATTTTTCCTCTACAATAGAGGTTACAAGTTCAATTGTTTAAGTGAGAATAAATACATTTTAACACAAAAACAAAAAAACTATGGTGTCAATGAGAAAGCATAGGTAAAACTGTGGACAAGGTTGTGAAATATCCATGTATTCTGAAATTTCCCAATTAAACAAATTGTTACAAATGATATGGCTAAGGGGGTAAAAGGAAATAAAACATTATTTTGCTGTTGAAGCTGTGCTATCTGACCTGATCAGTCTGATTTATGTGTTTGTTGATTTATCCTGCTCTATATCCAAGAGTCTTAGGGAGGCAGACAATGAAGTCAATGTAAAAAAGTGTCACATGGTAAAGCAAGTTATATTGGCAAAACTCATTTATTGGTTGTTTTCTTTTTAATAGTTGTGTTTTAAAGTGGCTGCAAACTGTACTGATCAATTTATATTTTTACCTTTTATATGGGAAGCTATATTTATTTAAATCTGCAGTGGTGCAGCGGGTTAAACTGCTAAGCTGCAGAACTTGCTGACCAGAAGGTCAGCGGTGACCTCCCTCTGTTATCCCCAACTTCTGCCAACCTAGCAGTTCAAAAACATGCAAATGTGAGTAGATTAATAGGTACCACTTCAGTGGGAAATTAATGGCGCTCCATACAGTCATGCCAACCACATGACCTAGGAGGTGTCTACGGGCAATGCCGGCTCTGTCTTAGAAATTGAGATGAGCACCACCACCACGGTTGAGTCATATACTGGAAATAAGGTGGGATATGAATAAATGGAGGAGATTAATCACTCTTGCTGTATAGTTCTCTCTTCCTCCTCACCCTTTACGTATAAGGAAATGAACATAGAATACAAGGAGAAATGTGGAAAAATTGACACTTTAATATATTTAATCTTATTGTACATTTCTTTCTAAATTACAAAGTCAACAAGTTAGCAAGTATAGTTTGCTACAAAGCTTTCTGTATGAAATATCTTCTATAAGAAAATACATCTTATTAAACATTTCCTGTAAATAAATTACTTCAAATACTTGTTTCAGGCAGACAAGAGAAAGGACATGCAGGAGCTATCAGAAAACACTTAAATTGGTGGGGAGCTTCATTTTGTAACTTTTATCTATGCTGAATGGGTGGGATTCCTGCAGTCTCACAGAGGCAAAAGGATTTGGGATGTACACATAACAGATTTAAATATAGTTGGGCATCCATGACAAGAAAACGCCTTACTGAAACTGTGCACTTTTTCAGTTTTAGGCCCCATCTACACTGACATCATAATGTGTCTTTGAGACAACTTGTAACTATTATGTCCACAAAGCACATGCCATCAATGCTTGCTGCAGTATGCATTTAAGGGCATACAGCACATTTTAAAAGTTGCAGGAAAGCCCGAGTTAAGACAAATAATGTACCACAGCAGATTCCAGTGTATCCCAGATCCAGGGCCAAATCATCTCTGCAAATGCAGAGCGCTTTGTAGACACTCGCTCTTGCTGAAGCGCATTATAAGAAGGGAGAATAGGGAATGACAAAAAGTGCGCCAAGGAAGGATGAACTGATTTTTTGTGCGTGTCAGGAGCGACTTGAGAAACTGCAAGTTGCTTCTGGTGTGAGAGAATTGGCCAACTGCAAGTATGCTTCCCAGGGGACGCTTGGATGTTTTACCATCCTATGAGAGGCTTCTCATGTCTCTGCATGAGAAGCTGGAGCTGACAGTTGGGAACTCACCCCACTCCCCAGATTTGAACCGCTGACCTTTTTGTCAGAGGTTCTGCTGGCGCAAGGGTTTAACCCATTGCACTACCAGGGGCTCCTGGTGAATTGATTACATTCACTTTTAACTGTCATTTCCCTTTTTTCTTTCCATGCCATATGCAACTGAAGCACTGACGTGCATCTCAACTGAAAATGGGGAAGAAATTGGCCCAGCAGTATGAGGCCAGGTTCTGTGTTCAATGTAATCACCTTTCTGGACTCAGATTAATTCTGGATCTGTCAATCTAATCACTTAAACAAGTGAAACTACCCTAAACTGCATTATAGTGCCAGTGTAGATGTTGTTGTAGTTTCATGGCACTAAAATAAACAAAGTGTATTAATCTGTCAAACAAGTCAGAGATAAAAGATATCTAATCTGCTTCTGCCCTCATTTATTGGTATGAGGCCATTTAGGGACAATATATGCTGTGTTTACAAACAGTATTAATGAATTAAGATTTGACAGCTTCTGGTCAGCTTTCCCCCCAAAATCTGCACTAGAGGTTACAATTTAGGATTGTGGTTGGCACATTGTAGCAGGGGGGAGAGCCATATTCTGAATCCATGCTCAGAGTGGCACAAACATTAAACAAAGAAAGATAACCATTCTTACTTCCATTCAACCATATTGCTTGGACAGTAATGAAACCCTTCGGTTTCTAAAAAAGCAAATAACACATTTGAAAATAAGTAAATATAGCAAGAAAAAATGCAGACATGCCGCTAGGAGGAAAAAGAGCTAGATAACGAAAGGCATCATTCATTGTTGTCAGTCCATTAATATGTTGTGGTAACAGTAAACCACTTAAACCAATGAGATCATGTGATACCATAAAAATTCCTAAGATGTATTTGAAATAAGGTCATGTATTCACCAGTTCCAGGTTATTTATGGTTCATCCTGTGGCGAGATGTACTAATACAACTCCATATTAATCCTGATATCTTCTCTGTTCATTTCATTTTCTATCCATCCAAACCATAGAAGAGCAGTACTAAACACCCTGTTTATTTATTTATTTAGACACTGTAATTTAGAAATATACAGTCAATGGATTCCATACAAACTCTCAGTATGTACAACTAGCAGCTCAGCATACCATTCTTTTCCGGATAAATCCATGGATAGTTTGCTTTCTCTGTTAAGTCCCCCGTGTGCTCAGAAACAGAAGTCATTGACAATGGTAACTGAAGAGGAAATGATATCGGTGTTGGACTCCAAATATTAGTATTTGAAACTAGACTGTCATCTCTGCTCCACACCTTGATCTCTTGGTTGCAGGATGTGTGGGATTGCTATCAACTTCATCTTGCAAAATATAGTACTTTATCAATAAAGTATGTCTCTTTCAACTGACAGCCTTAGATTGTTAAAGGGTAACATTAACAGGGTAGATATATGCACACTAAGTTTTTATCTCTAACAGCTTCACTTTAATATGAATTCTTTTAGTTGTTGTTGTTGTGTATTCAACAATGCGTAGAGATAGTATAGTCCTTCGGCAAAGCACTGCTTTGTATTGCGAATAAATTCTATAGCATTATTTTACAACTGTCATAGGAGAATCTGACCACACCTAATGTGGAGAAGTCACAAGGCCATAATTGTTCATTATTAGAAGCTTTCCCAAAAACATTTGGCACTGCTGGCAGAATGATACCAAGTCACCGAGGAAGATCAGCTGCCATTGTTTTCAGGGCAGAAAAGATAGTTGTTTGGGATGATGCTTCTTTCTGTCACAGTGGATGTTTGGCCCACCCAGTTCTTATTTACAGGAGCCAGGTCTTGTTGAGCCAGGATCTTCACAGCCTGGTAGTCACCAAAATCACCATCAGATCTTCTGGCACACATGAAGTCTTGCTTTTGAAGAATAGGTGGCATCTTTCCAGATTTTGCAAGATAGTCCTTTGGCACAGTCACAGCGCTGGAAAATCTCCAAGCCATGGGACCCTTTCTTGCGCTGCTTAGTGCACACTTCTCCCTGGTGCAACACAGGCTTACAAATTTTGGTCCAGAAGTGACGGGCACAGCAGAATCCCTCACTGCAGTCAGAAGACCTTAAGCACGGGTCTCCTTCATGACCTAGGAAAAACAACCACAGGGATTTAGTTAATATAGATTTATTTATTACCTGTGTTTCACAATTTTCTTTTAAATAATGGCACGCAAAGCAATAACAATAGGAAGACATAAAGCTAGATTAAGCTCAATTTAAAAACCTATGAGAGAGGAAACCAGTACAAGAGTTATCTAATCCAATATCCTATCACACAGAAATATAAACTAACAAATGCTTGTAAAATTTGTTACTCGGCAGTGGAACTCTCTCCCAAGTGATACTAGATCTGCCCCATCTCTGTTGTCCTTTAGGAGGCTGGTGAACACCTGGATGTGGAACCTAGCCTTCCCAGAATAGGCTGAGATTGGCTATTGTCTGAATGAATGACCATGTTTACAGATCGAGTAGAATTGTTTTAGTAGCGATGTGGTTTTATGCTGGATTTTTAATGTATTTTAATATGTTGTTGTAGTTGTTTTTAAATTGTATGGCAATGAATTTTGCTGTGGGCCGGTCTGAGTCCCTCTATGGAGGTGAGAAGGTCAGGGTACAAAAGTTTTAAATAAACAAATAAATAAAATGCCTGTCTAGCCTCTGTTTAAAAGGTTATAATGGAGAGTCCACCACCCACTGAGGCCATATGTTCCACTGTTAAAAAACACTGCTAGTCAACAATATCTTCCTTGTTTATTTTCTTGTCATTTGAATTAATTGGTTTCTGCTGTAGACTCTGGAACAGGAGAACAAACCCACTCTCTATACAAGGTATTTAATTATGGCTATTATATCACCTCTCAATCTTCTATTCTTCAAGCTAAACATACCAAGCTCCCCAGAGCAATCTCTCGCAGGACTTAGTTTCCAGGCCTGTTATCATATTGGTTGCTCTTCTCTGAACATATTCCAGTTCCTTTTTAAAGTAACATACAGAAACAAACATCTGAATAGGGCTAGGGATGTAGTTTGAGTATTGGACTGAAATTCTTGAGACCAAGATTCAGTTCCGTGCTCCTGGAAATCCCATGATAGGGTTGTCATATGTCGGTAATGGCTTGAAGGCACACAACAACAGTTTCAACTGCCACAGAGTCAATGTGTAATTCATGAGACACTCTGGTGCATTTGCTGCTTCTACAATGACAGTGCTGCAAAGCATTTCATAGCATTCAATTTTAAGAATACCACAACAGACTAGAATGCATTCCTACCTTTCAAGTGTGTTAGCTTGGTTTGTCCTTTCCCTAGGTTCTGCCAGCCCAAGTCCTTGGTAGGATAGTGATTATTTTTCTTGTTGCGAGGTACCTCCAGGGCTGGAATATGGGGTGTGAGAATACTCTCAGTCACTGGTATACAAATACCTAGATCGATGAATACAGTGAATCAGAATGAACCACAATATGGCAAAATATGTAAGATAGAGATAGATAGATATGAATAGGCATTTTCATTCACTCAGATTAAATGAAGTGTTAACATACTATTTGATACAGTATTTGACATTTCAGTCATGCTTCCCCCACCCATGTAAGCCAGGGCAATATTATTCTTACTAAATTGCAGCTGCAATGAATGAGTTTATAATAACCTTGACTGCTTGAAGCAAAGACAAAGTTTGAAATGAATCATGGTTTTCCCAGCTCATATTTTTTTGCAGAACAATCCTATGCACATTTATTAAAATGAGACTGTAAATCTTCATAAATTTCATTTTCATGGGTAACTATGAATAACGTTGTTCATATCTTGTCTTTACTGAGAGGACCAGCAAAAACTGCCATTTTTGAAAGCTACTTGAAGTTTGGAAGCTATTCTGTACACACAAAACAATGACATTTTCTGTATGGAAAACAAGGAAGAAATTTTGCAAAAAAATTGGCAGATATATCCTTTTTGTTGCCACTCAAATGACAATTATCAAACATTGGGGAAACACTAATCCCTGAATAAGTTTGGTTTCCCCCTTTATGGAAAATTATTCTTCTTAGGCTATCCCTTGTTGTCCGAGTAGGATTGTCCTCCAAGATAGGTGTTCTGGTAGTCAGTCTGTAGGTGACTGTGGAGAACTATTCTTGATCTGCATCTTCTCCCGCAGTGAGGGCATTGGTTTCCAGATGGAAGTCAGTCCCAGTCGGGGTTGGCTTGATGTACTTTCCTCTTGGCACATTTCTCTCTTTGGCCGTCCATTCGTGCCTCTTCAAATTCTACAGCACTGCTGGTCACAGCTGAGCTCCAGCTAAAGCTCTCAAGGGCCAGGGCTTCCCAGTTCTCAGTGTCTATGCCAGAGTTTTTAAGGTTGGCTTTGAGACCATCTTTAAATCTCTTTTCCTGTCCTCCAACATTCCGTTTTCCGTTCTTGAGTTCAGAACAGAGCAACTGTTTTGGGAGACGGTGGTCGGGCATCCGGACAACATGGCCAGTCCAGTGGAGTTGACGGCAGAGGGCCATTGCTTCAATGCTGGTGATATTTGCTCCTTCCAGCATGCTGACATTTGTTTGCTTGTCTTCCCAGGAGATTTGCAGGATTTTTAGGAGGCACTGTTGGAATCGTTCCAGGAGTTGAATGTGACATCTGTAGACAGTACTCATCTCGCAGGCGTATAGCAGGGTTGGGAGGACAATAGCTTCATAAACAAGCACCTTGGTCTCCCTATAGATGTACCGGTCCTCAAACACTCTCTGCTTCATTTGAAAAATGCTGCACTCGCAGAGCTCAGGCGGTGTTGTATTTCAGTGTCAAAGTTGACTTTTGTGGAGAGGTGGCTGCCAAGATAGGGGAAATGATCAACATTTTCTAATGTTACAACATTTTGCTGTATTTTTGGCATTGGAGAGGGATTGGCTGGTGACTGCTGGAAGAGCACTTTGATTTTCTTGATGTTCAATGACAGACCAATATAATTGGCAGATATATCCTTTGGGATTCCCCCCTTATGAAAAATTATTACAGCATAAAAGCATAAAATTAAAGGATTTTGTTAGGATGACATTTTTATCATATCAATAATACTGCTGGTATTTCTTGCATCCAGCTGTCCATCAACTGCCCTTCAGGATGGGTGTTTTTAATGTCCTCCTACCTGCATAGATATAATGTTGGCTACAGATGTGTTGGTGTTCACCTGTAAAATGTTTGGGGTATGAAACCCCTCAAAGGATCATCTTTTGGTGGATCAAATCTTCCCTCTTGTCATCTCTGCTGTACATTTACATCATAAAACCAACCATTCTAAAGCATTCCCCTTATTTATTGGAAACAACAATGTTACTACTTTGAGGACCATAGAAATTAATTTTACTATTTAAATTTGACACAATGCATATAAGTAATGTAGATACCATTATTGCAGCGGTTTCCAGGGCAGCACATTCCATCTCTGTGGCAACGTTTCTTTTTTCTCCTACAAATCATGCAGGCAGATATCGCTTGATGAGGACTATGGCAATATTTCCCAACTTCACATTCCTTATCATTAGTGCAAGGATACGCCTGGAGAAAGGGAAAAAAAGGAAAGGGGGTTATTTGATTGTTTTCTTTTGCAGATGGAGTGAAAGAGATGGCCAAAACAAGGAAATGTACAAACAGTGGTGATTTCAAATGTGAAAGCTGCTCAGGTTTTATTTAATTGAAATAGTCAATTTAAAAATGAAAATAATGGTTCTACTTTACCTTTAAAAAATATCCACACACACACACCAACCAAACTTTCCAAAACTATATTTGTGCCAAAAGTCTATAATCAAAATTATTCAAAAACTATAACATAAAAGTATTACATATATGAGAAGGTAAATCTGAGAAATGAAAATGTAAATTGAACCAGGAAACAATTCAGAAGAAGACGATTCCTTGTCCAGGATACGGGCAATATGTATTCTTAAAAGTTATGAGTGTCCTTTAGTGTTCAAAAAACCCATGTAAAATGGATATTTAGCTTTTCTGACTATCACTCCCTGTGGATTATGCCTTGAAGATCAAAATCACACATTGGACATTAGCTGAGTTCATATTTTTTATTTCTTTAAGGTCATGACATGAAGTCCAGTAAAAGTTGAGCTTCCATGTTCCTCCTTCTTCCCTGGCAAGGCTATGAGAGAGAGTATGGAAGCTTCTATTTCATTTGATTGCAGCAACAAGGTCACGAAAAATGACCTAGAACCATTGATACTGAAACTCAAAACTATGATCTTGATCTACTGTGGAAGTTCATACAATGTAGATATTTTTGTACATATTTCTGCATACATTCTTCCATTAACCAAAACATTGCCAATCAGGCCAAGGAGACATTGGGACTGTTAGACATAGGACAGTGGTCTAAGCTGGATCCAGATAGAGCCAGCTGCCTATATCTCTGAAACTTCAGGATCACTATGGAACTTCCTGTATGTATTTCCTTTTGAATTGCATTGGTTGGATTCAACACTTCTTTTGCAAATTCAGCCATGCACTATGTGGCTTCTCTATAGCAGTTGAGAAGTGAATACACATTATCTGGCCTGTATTGACCTAACCTAGCACAGCAATGATACACATTCCCAAGTCACAAACCTTTAAAAAATGTAAACATGTCCAAAACATACAGTATGCCCCAGAAAAAGTATACATTTCCAAGTCAAGATGAACTTCATGCCATTGGCAACCTCAGGAGCTATGAAATGGATATTTCTACAGGGAACTGAACACAAAATACATTTATTTTCTACTCCTACTTATATACACATGGAAGAAAATCTAAGCTAAAAAACTTAAACTGTGAATTGCTTATAAACTGCTTTCATCATATTGACAAGCCATGGTGTTTTGTGAAGAACATTAAACCCCAGATAAAGTCCTTCTCCAATTACTTTTGACATATACATTCATCTGTTCACCCAAATACACACTTTCAGCACCGTAACTGGTAATAAAGTTGATATTTCCTGAACAACCATAAAAAACTCATTGGATGCTTGATAGTTACAGTTCTTGAACACTGCTGCGCCTGATTAGGTTTTATTAAATTATCTTTTCAATTACATAAGCAAATATCTATGAAGTTATCCTATATTAATTAAATCAAGACTTTCACTACACATGTTACTAGGGAACTAGTTAATCTTTATCATTTACATTCAGAATATTAAAATACTCCTTAGAAAAAGGCAATGGCTAAAAAAGGGGAACAATTTTATATCATTAAGCTGTTTTCCTCAAAGGCCAATGTTTCATTGCTACCGTGTTTCCCGAAAGTATGACACCCCGATTGTAAGACGTATCGGGGTGTCAGAGGGGTCGGCTTATATAAGCCGACCCCGAAAGTAAGACGTACCTCGGGCGGCAGGCATGGCGTGGCTTCCTGGCCGGGCGAAGAGGCTTTCAGAGGGGCTCAAAGGGGCCCGGAATCCTCCTCCTCTTGCTCTTCTTTCTTCCAGCGGCGCCTTCCATCCTCCTCCTCTTCCTCCCAGCAGCGCCTTTCCCTCTCGCGGTTCCGCCCCTCTCTTCAGTGAAGGGAGGGGGGCGGAGCCGCCGGGGCGGCGAGAGGGAAGAAAGCGCCGGTGGAAGTCCCGCCCGGCACGGCGGCTCAGGCGTCTTTCCCCCCGCCGCCCGCTTGCCCGCGCTCAAACGGGGCCGGGCGGCGAGAAAAGCACCCGAGTCGTCCTGGAGGCGGGACTTCCGCCGGCGCTTTCTCCTTTTCGCCGCCGGCTCGCGCTTTCCCTTGCAACCGGGTCCTCAGAGAAGGAAGGCAGGCAGGCGCAAAAAGGGCAGCCCTCTTGTGTTTACCTGCCTTCCCTTCTCTGAGGACCCGGTTGCCATGGGAAAGAGCCGGCGGCGAGAGGGAGAAGGCGCCGGCGAGATCCCATGGCAACCGGGTCCTCAGAGAAGGGAAGGCAGGTAAACCCAAGAGGGCTGCCCTTGCGCCTGCCTGCTTTCCCTTCTCTGAGGACCCGGTTGCCATGGGATCTCGCCGGCGCCTTCTCCCTTTCGCCGCCCGGCTCGCGCTTTCCCATGGCAACCGGGTCCTCAGAGAAGGGAAGGCAGGTAAACACAAGAGGGCTGCCCTTGCGCCTGCCTGCTTTCCCTTCTGAGGACCGGGTTGCCATGGGATCTCGCCGGCGCCTTCTCCCCTTTCGCCGCCGGCTCGCGCTTTCCCTTGCAACCGGGTCCTCAGAGAAGGGAAGGCAGGCAGGCGCAAAAGGGCAGCCCTCTTGTGTTTACCTGCCTTCCCTTCTCTGAGGACCCGGTTGCCATGGGAAAGCGCGAGGCGCGAAAGGGAGAAGGCGCCGGCGAGACCCCATGGCAACCGGGTCCTCAGAGAAGGGAAGGCAGGTAAACCCAAGAGGGCTGCCCTTGCGCCTGCCTGCTTTCCCTTCTCTGAGGACCCGGTTGCCATGGGATCTCGCCGGCGCCTTCTCCCTTTCGCCGCCGGCTCGCGCTTTCCCATGGCAACCGGGTCCTCAGAGAAGGGAAGGCAGGTAAACACAAGAGGGCTGCCCGTTTTGCGCCTGCCTGCCTTCCCTTCTCTGAGGACCCGGTTGCAAGGGAAAGCGCTGAGCCGGCGGCGAAGGGAGAAAGCGCCGGCGGAAGTCCCGCCTCAGGACGACTCGGGTGCTTTTTCTCCGCCGCCCGGCTCCCGTTTGGGCGCGCGGGCAAGCGGGGCGGCGGGGGAAGACGCCTGAGCCGCCGTGCGGCGGGACTTCCACCGGCGCTTTCTTCCCTCTCGCCGCCGCCGGCTCCGCCCCCCTCCCTTCACTGAAGAGAGGGCGGAACAGCGAGAGGGAAGGCGCTGCTGGGAGGAAGAGGAGGAGGATGGAAGGCGCCGCTGGAAGAAAGAAGAGCAAGAAGGAGGAGGATTCCGGGCCCTTTTGAGCCCCTCTGAAAGCCTTTTCGCCCGGCCAGGAAGCCACGCCATGCCTGCCGCCCGAGGTAACTCTTGCTTTCATCTTACTTTCGGGGTACCGTCGGCTAATGTAAGTCGTACCCCGAAAGTAAGACATAGTGGGGATTTTGGGGGACAAAAGAAAGTAAGACGCTGTCTTACTTTCGGGGAAACACGGTATCTTCACTTTGACTTTCAGCTCATTCAGCATAACTTTACTATCTTAGCCTTACCTTCCAGAGCCCAATCACAAAAAACATACAATGTTGCACTGGCTGTAACTCTGTGTGTATGTGTTACGTTTTTTGGTAGGCCAGGTAGTTATAAAAGCAGCCTATGAAGGGTTTTATGTGATGAAGGGGGCACCTTTATAGAGAAAAGCATGGGTTCAGTGTGGTGTAAGTATCCAATGGCTGAGTTACACAACCAGCTTATGAAACAGATAGTCATCCTGGTTAACACAATGCCTGAATATCTGTTGTGGACTCTTTGGAGCCTTGTTTATTTTCATTGTATTCTCGATATCACGTCATACATTGTTTGAGCTTTAGTCTCCATCTCATTGCTTCATCGCCACCAACTCCCTGGAAAACCAAAAGGCTGGTTTGGCTCTGCTTTGTGAGAGGGGATGCCCAGGAGTGATTGTACCCATCACCCTGGCCATTTCCCTATACCGGAGGTCAGCCAGAGCTTTGATAGAAATGCCTGCTGATATGACAGGAAAATCCCCAAGAGCTATCAGGAAGCTATCCGAATCCATAGCTTCCTGGGGTGGACCATCTTAATCGGTCTTCCATCCCTGATGAGGTTTGGAGTCCCAGCAAGTCCAAACCTGACCAGATAGTGTACGTCCATGACAACAGAACTGTGACAAGTTGCTCCTCACCACATGCCTATGCCTGCTCATGACACTAACAGGATGCCATGTAGAACACAAAGGGAAGCTGGAGTACCTTGGTACTAAGTGAACAAACAGAGTAGGACTGAGTTGCAAAGCGAATCAAAGCTCTCAAATGGGCAAGCGGGCACCGGGCTATAAGAAATCTCAATCACAATTTAAGATGGTCTATAATAAGTATTATTCCATGATATTTATATTTATGTATGTAATGCTTGTGCACGAATAGGTTACGCAATCTTAGTCTGTATGCTAATAGATTAAATTGTGATTGAGATTTCTTATAGCCCGGTGCCCGCTTGCCCATTTTAGAGCTTTGATTCGCTTTGCAACTCAGTCCTACTCTGTTTGTTCACTTACTAACACGATGTCAGCCAATCTCTCCCTACGTAGAAGCTATGTTGCATATCTAATTAGTTATCTAGGTACTTCATGGATGACATCAGACCTTCTACTACCTGAACAGCAAGTATCATAAGAAAGTGAACATTACTCACAACTTGCCAAGGTGGTAGATAGTTCCATGTGCTACTTGTTCCCAAAATAAAACATAAATCTATACTGAAGTCCATAAAACTTTAAACCTTTTTACCTTTTTATAACACCCAAACATACATAGTGAGTCAGATGGCATTTGGTGCCAATGGCAAGGAGTGGCATTTTTCCTCCTGTCTCTGGTAGAAGTTCAGTTTGGTCTGGTGCTGATTATAAATATTTTCTATTTGACTATTTTTCCAGCCAAATGATTTGTGGGAGCCATCTTGTGATGACAAATCATAAAAGGGAAGCAATCTTTTCCCATGACAAGCTGTGAGAACGTCACATTCACAGCTTAATGTTTAAAAGCTCTTCCTTTGACTAGAATGGAACCTTCTCTGTTCATAATCAGTTAGGCACCAGCATCTACCCTCTCCTTTATCTGTAGATAGAAATGCATCTTAATATTGTCACATAAATCTTCCTCTCCACCAAGGAACCATGTTCTGGCAACACATGATAAAGCTGAAACACTTATCTGAATTTATGGCTGCCGCTTTGATCTAGGAAACTTGGAATGGGAAACTTCTTGCTTTTGAGATTCCCAGTAGGGCACAACTTAATTTGATGAGAACAGGAAATACTGGGGTGTGTAAAAGATGCTCAGAAGGACCATGTGAAAATGTACAAAATGGAGTGTGTGTTACAATATGATTACGGTAAATAATGACAAGAAGCTGGGGTTTTTTAAACTTTTAGTTTCTTTTTTCTTTAAAAAAAATCCTTGCATGAGACAGAAAGAATATTAGAAAAACAGCCTTGGTTTTCCATTTTGTGTGCCATTTCATGCTTTGTTTTATTTTCTTCCTTATCTTCTTTCTTCTTTCACCCCCAGCCCCAAAAGGGTGGAATCTGATTTATATTCCAATAATCTGCATGTAGATGCTAAATTTAAGAGAGCCAGCTGCTCCCTCCCCCCAGCATCCAAAACTACTGGGATCAAATTAATTTATGCGATCCATATTTAATATATCTTATGAAGTGTCTTGCTATCCACATGTGGCAGAAGAAGACAGTCCATAAATCACAGGCCATCCATCCAAATTACATATCTTATGAGGGGTAGTTTTCCTTTTCTCATTTTTTAACCTGATCATAAATTATCAGGAATTATCCTGTTTTCATCTGCTGAATTCACATACTCAAGTCTAAGTTGGCCTGATGTACAGCCAAGGTCCAAAATTATGGATTTTGCCATAACTTGTGGATGAAATTTAGGAGCCAGTAACAAACTTTTTTCCTTTCCTCTTTTTAAAATGCACAGAGGAAACATATTTAGGAAGAACTAAAGAGAAACAGAGGATCTTTATATTTGAGGCATATCAACTGCCACTGCCATTCCTCTCAAGTACCTTGCCTTCTTCAGAGTCTCCAACATTGATGCTGAACACAACTCACGCTGGAAAAAACTTCTAAGGAAGGAGGGAGAGCTGCTTTTCTTCCTCCATTTAGGGCAAGGGAATGGTAGTGGGATGGGAGATCTCACCTCTGCATCTTGTCATCCTTCTTATGCTGGATCCCTATATCCAGCACAACCCGTATTAGTCAACCCAGGTTGGGATTTTTTTGGAAGGGGGGGGGGGCTTCTGGAGAACTTTTTGGACGTTGAAAGTCACTGGGGGCCACATTCTGGGTATCAGTCCTATATGTGTTTGGTTTGGCTTGTTGGGTAATGAAAGCTTAAAGAAATCGCTATACCTACAAGTACCTCATGTTGCTTTAAGCCAGATATAGTGTACAGTTCTGCTCATTCTGTGTCTCCAAAATAATATTTTCTTCAAGAAGAACAGGCACTACTATAGGGATATAATTCTTTGCTAATTTTGGCCTTGAAGATGAAATGAGTACTTTTGTAAATTTCTTTCCACTTTAAGAGAGTATCTGAATTTTGTGCAGAATAAATCTCAAATTGTGAAAATTCTCATAAATCCAGGATTGCCCTCTTCAGGGTTTCCCAACTCTCAAAAATGTATTTTTGACAATTTCTGAGTATTTTTCCATTTGCATAGCCTACCAATAGAGATGGTAAGGGCCTTATTTCAGGCAGTAGAATTCAGGAAGAATGGGCAATGCAGCTTGCCTTCTGTATGGAACAGAGCTTTGTTTTCTTTCAACTTTTCATTCAGATATTTTTCTGTCTTTAGGTGGATAGGCTGTCCTATCATTGGTGCTGAAGAAAGGTAGAACTGTTACTCTGGTCAGCTGTTGCATGTGGAAATTGTGTTGGGTGGCAGTGAAATCTCTTGGCATGAATCTGTTGCTGCTGTATAATCAGTATTGACAGTGGAAGAATGTTCCAGGAGACCTATCTTTCTTTTCTGTCAGATCACTTGGCATAAATGTTTTGGAAATATTTATGGAAAGATAAAACTCCTGCTGAAATAGATATTTGTGAGACAGATGTGTTGGGAAACCAGTTCTGTTACAAGTCCTGCTAGTGGGAACATCTAAGCTTTTGAGCTCCATAAAGATCTTTTCCAACATATCCAAGTGCCGTTACTGCAAGTATTTGAAAATGGAAAATAGATTGGTTCATTTCACTCCAGACCGACTGTTGCTTGCATCCAGGACTTCTGGCTTTTCCTTATGACTTTATAATTTCCCCTGGGTACCTATATGGTTCATTCAAAGCCCTTGGTATTACAAGCACAACTTAAAATACTATTTTTGGACTGCATTTTATGGCCAGGCTCCTCAAGACTTGGCTGGCACACCATATTCCTTGAGGAACAGTCCAAGAAGTACATGCCATGGCACAGAATGAGAGAAACACTCTCAAGAGACTCTCT
Organism: Anolis apletophallus; assembly: GCA_030556195.1. NCBI lineage: Eukaryota > Metazoa > Chordata > Lepidosauria > Squamata > Anolidae > Anolis > Anolis apletophallus. The sequence continues at coordinate 82,840,607 of JARBWK010000012.1, read as the reverse complement.
GACAAGCTTTTTCTTTATATCTCTCTATAGTTTAAAAATGTTTTGTTGCTATTGCAACATTGGGAATGCTTGCAACATGCTAAGATGCTTTTCGGTTGTGGGGGATGCCATATACTGTAAATTAAAATTCTATGATTTTTTAACCCATAGTGTAAATTGAAGGTAGAATTATATGATTTAACTCTATTGAATCTATGTGGATTGTGAAAAAGGTTCATCGTGGTTTAAGATGAGTGAAAGTTCCATACCAATGTATTTTCATAATTATTTATTACTAGCTGAGGACCCGGCGGTGCCCGGGTTATTTGAGGAAGGCATTGTGTGCCAAGGTTGGTTCCTATTAGATGTGTATGTGGCTTGCAGTGGTCTCAGGAAGTTAGTGAAGGTACTGCAAGTCCTATTGGCCATGGTCCAGCCCCCTCCCAACAGCACAGGATGTAGAGTGGGTCATGAGGGCTTTGTGTGCCAAGTTTGGTCTTCATTAGTCATTGAATGAGGGTCGCAGCAGTCTTGGGAAGTGAGTGGAGGTACTTCAAGTCCCATCATTCGTGGTCCATCCTCCTCAATACTGCACCAGAATGTAGAATGAGTCATGGGGGCTCTGTGTGCCAAGTTTGGTCTTGATCAGTGTTTGGATGAGGTTGGCAATGGTCTGGTGAAATGAGTGGAGGTACTTCAAGTCCCATCATCCGTGGTCCACCCTCCGAACTGCATCAGGACGTCCATTGGGTCATGGGGGCTTTTTGTGCCAAGTGTGGTCATGATTATGCACTGGATGAGGGTCGCATCGGGCTTGGGAAGTGAATGGAGGTACTTGAAATCCCATCCTTCATGGTCCATCCTCCTCTAAACTGCAGTAGGATGGAGTGTGGGACATGGGGGTACTGTGTGCCAAGTTTGGTCTTGTGGTTCAGGGCTGCCTTGGTCTGTGGGGAATGAAGAGTTTGAAAGTACTACAAATCTCATAACCTGTGATGGTACTTCAAGTCCCATCATCCATGGTCCTCCCTACTCCAAACTGCAGTAGTATGAATCATGGGTCATAGGGGCTCAGTGTGCCAAGGTTGGTTACTGTTAATTCAGGCCATACACAATGTCCCATTAACTGAGGCCTAGTCAGGGAAATCAAGTTAATGAAGCCGTACTGTAAATTTTGGGCCTGGTTTGTGATTTGTAGGGGCTACAGTGTTTTCTGGGAAGTGAAGTGGGATGCAAATCCCATCATTCGTGGCCATCCTGCCTAAACTCTCTTTTGGGGCCTGGCTATAATTTTGGGCCTGGTCTGTGATTTGTAGGGGCTACAGTGTTTTCTGGGAAGTGAATTGGGATGCAAATTCCATCATTCGTGGGCCATCCTGCCCTAAACTCTCTTTTGGGGCCTGTAATGTTCTGGCCTGTTCTGCTGGTGATTGGTAACTTTAAAAGGCGGAATGGCAGGCAGCCATTTTCTAAAAGCTGAGGGGGAGGAGAAACAGGATTCCATTTTGTTTTCACAGAGCCAAGTGGGGAGGGAATGTTGATGGTGCGTTTTTTTCCCCTCAGTGGGAAGAAATCCTGTTGTTTGAATGTAGAGGCCTGGATTCTGAGAGGCTGGCTAATCTGTGGCTATCAATGCCCTCTGTCTGGTGCCTTAGAATTTTGGAGTGCCAAGGCTGGCCAATCAAAGGACTTTATGCAAATAGCTGGCACTTAGAATTTTGGAGTGCCAAGGCTGGCCAATCAAAGGACTTTATGCAAATAGCTGGCACTTAGAATTTTGGAGTGCCAAGGCTGGCCAATCAAAGGACTTTATGCAAATAGCTGCCACATATCGCTGTGGCCTGTGAAAGTGGCTGCCACATATCCGCCCTTCCGCCCTTCCGCCCTTCCGCCCTCCCGCCCTCCGCACACATACATACAAACATTCCGCTTTATAAAGGTATACAGATTTTAAATTTCCAAAGCCTGTATTTCATTCATTTGCATTCAACCCTATTAGTGCTGAATGGGGATTGCAAATTTTCTATTTCTGAGTGGCACTGCACTTTTATCAATCAGATGGCAAGCAGGCACAATGTAGTCCTTTCATAGTGGCAGAAGCTGTACCTATTAAATTTTGCTGGTGCAATGTGGAACATTTTTGTTCTATTTAATTTTCAATAACTTGCCAGAATTCAGAAATCTCTTCCTAGTTATAATGGAAAGAATGTGAGGTTTCCAAAACTTGAATGTGCAAGAAGGTGAAACCTACACATTTTCCCATACCTAGTCAGGAATTGGATTGTTAAAAAACAACACCTTAATAGTAGCACTATTTATGTCTTATAACACGTACGTGTGGAAGGATATAAGTGTGGCTATTTTAAAACTTCGACACCAGTCTTTCTGGGTTGAATTTAAAACAGGGTTGGCTTTACCATTAGGCAGAATAGGATAAATGCCTTTGGCATTAGGTTTGGTGTGTTGTGGAAGGGAATGACTTTGTTATTTAATTTATTGTATTTTCAGTATCAAGGATGTGCTTGTGAGATACTGTGTTTCATATGCCAGAATAAGTTGACTCACTTTGATTACTGTGCCCACTGATTTGAATGTGGGAGCACTATATATGGCAGCAAAAGGTTCTGGGCCAGTGCTAATTGGGAGCTATTTTACATGGACTAAAAAAAGTCTAATCACTTGGAGAGGCTTGAATCTGACATACAATATTCGTTGGCAATACATTTCTCTGGGCTTTAATCCATTTTTTTTAAAAAAAACACCTTGCTTTTCATACTGAAATTTAACAGAAAACCTGGAGTTCACTGTGTTTTATGGAGAGTAGTTAGTGGGTGGTTGGAAGTAGTTCTTTCCCAGGTTGAATTTAATTTAATTTTTTTCAAAGACAATTCGTGTGTGTGAATAATCATGTCTGTATCTCATTATTAGTGGACATTTATTTGCAGGTATGATGGGGGTGGCTGTGTGGCCGAAAATTATGTGAAGGGCTGGAAATGCAAGGTTAGTTTGCAGAGGGGGAAATATAGTCAGTTATGGTGATCCCACTGCAATGTGTGTGATGTGTGTTAATGGGATCACTGCAGGGTGAATTAGAACTGGAAAAATGCAGCGCCTAACAGATTTTTTCCCATTTATGTAGACAAGCCCTGGAAAAACCAAATAAAGAAGACCATTGCATCAACTTAGCACAATGATCACCATTAGGCATGGTTTAGAATCCTAAAATGGCGATTCTTATATCAAATGGGGGTTGATTACTAAAAGAAAGACTTACAAAAAATTTCCCAAAAATTTCGGAAATGTAACTTAAGTACTAATGAAATTTGTTAGTAATTCGTATGCCAGAGCATGCACATTCCAGATGGTTTTGGCCTACAACTCCCAGAAATCCTAACAGCTGGTAAATTGGCTGGGATTTCTGGGAGTTGTAGGCCAAAACTTGAATAAACCACACTGAATTCTAGATGGGACTCTCCAAATAGGAAGGAGGGAGGGAAGGAGGAAGGGAGGGAGGGAGTGGGTATTCTATTCTTGGAAGCAGCAAAGAAAAGGAGGAGGAGCCCCCTCGCTCCTCGCTGCCTCTCTCTCACCCCGATCCTGAGGGAGTGAGGGCCCAAGTTTGCCCAGGCTGAGAGGAAAAGGAAGAGGCCTGAGGCTGTGAGGAATGGTGGGAGTTGAAGTCCAAAACACGTACCTGGAGGGCTGAAGCTGGCCCCTGCGATGGGGCATGGCAGCAGAGCAACGGGGAAGAGAAGGAGGGGGGAAGCCTGGAGAGAGAGGAGGAGAAGCGCGCGCGTGTGTGTGTGTGTAGCAGGCCCCTGCGATGGGGCATGGCAGCAGAGCAACGGGGAAGAGAAGGAGGGGGGGAAAGCCTGGAGAGAGAGGAGGAGAAGCGCGCGCGTGTGTGTGTGTGAAGCAGGCCCCTGCGATGGGGCATGGCAGCAGAGCAATGGGGAAGAGAAGGAGGGGGAAGCCTGGAGGACTACACTTTCCAGAATGCATTGCCTAGCCTACCTAGCAGCAGCGTCACTGCCAGTTCCTCATAGAACTGCGGGATAACGAAGAAGCTGACTGAAGGCGGGAAGGAAATGAGGGGAGAAGACAGGGAGAAGTGAGTAGTACAATAATTAATTAATTAATACTTAAGAATTTCTTACGATCATAACGCAAATTGTTGGCCTCAAGGACCGTAAAGGAAGTCTACTTCCGGGATCGCGGTAGCGATCCGTAAAACCTCAAAAGTCCCATTACATACGAATCTCTTACGAATCCTTTTAATTTCCGTTTCATTTTTCTCATGCCTAATCACCATGTATATTATTAGGAATCCTATCTAATCCATTTGTGTAGACAAGCCGTAGAAAAGCCAAAGAAAGAAGGTTATTGCATCATCTCAACATAGTGACCATCATGTACATGATTAGGAATCCTATCAAATCCATTTGTGTAGACAAGCCCTAGAAAAACCAAAGAAAGCAGATCAAATTAAAGCAATGACCACAATGTACATGATTAGGAATCCTATCAAATCAAATGTTTGTTATTATGTTCTGTGGTATGGACTGCTGCCACATTTATCTGGCTGTGCTTACAGCCTTCTTTCAAATATTCCATTTCGATCCTAACAGAGGTCAAAGATCAAGGGCCCATACACCCTACACAATGATAGTATAATATTCCACTTATTGTCATGGCAACATCCTATGAAATCCTTAAAATTGGCTTTGGGGAGAAGTTCTTAGAATCCTCAGTTGGAGTGTTCCACATTTTCCTCAAACTACAAACCCTAGTCCTTCATAGGATGTTGCCATGGCAATGTGGAATACAGCACTATAATTTGTACTTTGAATGGACCACCAGACAGTATCCTCTCCATCTTTACACAGTTTGACATCTGAATACAGCATGCAATTCCCATCATTGAGCAGTGAGATGAATTGTGTGGATCCATGACCATTATCAGCCTTTCAAGTGAAACTTGAAAGTCAGCCCTCCACTTTTGCTGGAATTAGGAGCACAGGACCCCACTGAAAAAGAGAGAAAGGGGAAGATTTAAAATGCATTTTAACCTGAGATAGTTTTTAGGTCCGTAAGCATGCTAGACTACAATAGAGGACCTAAAATTCCTAGGAAGGTCCTGTCTCTTTGATTTTCTAAGTACTCTAATATGTCTTTATGTTCAGCTTTTGGATGACTTTCCTGTAGACCTAGAGATTCCTAGAGATAAAATTTAAATACAATCTATGAACAATAAAATCCACAAAAATCAACCCCACAAATATGGAGGGCCAACTCTAGTTCAGCTCTAATGGATTAAAATGTGTCAGTTGAGCAGGAAGCAGTCAGATAGTTAGGAATGTGCAAGTATTTTCTTTTTGTGGTAGATGTTCCTGAGGCTTCACAAGAGCACTCAAGCAAGGCCTTGGAAATGTTACTGTTTTGGACTGCACCAGCCATCATGGTCAGTAGCTGTGTTTTGTACAACAACTCTTATATTTTGGTTAATTTTTTCTATTTTTCTTTAGCAGTATCCAAAACTGTTGTGTGGGATATAACTTAATGGTTGGCTTGCTTAAAGGGATTTTAAAGAAAGTAATAATGAATTAGTGTCTTATTAAAAGGAAGAGCAGGTGGTTCTTAAGGGGCTCTAGAGACCAGGGTTAAAATGTTGATTAAGTAAAAGTAACAAGTGAAAATGACTCTGGTGATCTCAGTTTTGTCTCTAGTGGACATTTATTCCTCTCACAAGACTATATTGCTCCTGATAAAATGCAGTTATTTCCTGTTTTGGATATATGGAAATAGCATACTTCTTTTGTGGGTTTGCAACCAAATGGAAATCATTGTGGTTAGTCCAACTTTTATTAGCAGCATGTGATAATTACTTGGACGCCCATGTCCATTACTGTGACCTAATTGCAATTCCAAAATAAAAAAACAGAAAAAATATGATTATGTTTATTTATATCCCTTTAATTAGGGATTAATTTATGTAATGGGTTGCTGGAAATTAATAAGTCAATGTAGTGTTCCCCGCATAAGAAGCTGGTTTTTCCAGTTCAATATTGTCAATTTTCACTGGCTGCACTTTTCCAAGTTTTAGGCAGGACTCTTCTGCAGCCCTCCTTGGAGATACGATCTAACAATAGCCAGGTCCAACCTACTTTGCTTCCAAAATCGGTTGAGGTGGTATAATGATACTAATGAACTCAAGTTCAATTGGAGATATGAACCTGCGGTCTTCGGATCTTCAGCCAGCCATACTTTTCCAGCAAGTCTCAATGCATGGATTAGCCCGTAGAAATGTCACATCACAGGCCGCTTCACAGGGCCATCTTAGCCTGAGAATGCTGTTTTCCCACCATAAACATTGGAAAGGCCTCCCCAGTAATTTGTTCAGAGTCACAGCCATACAGGACCATGTGAATGATCCTTGATGGCTTGCAGTTCTAAGTGATTGAGGCTGATTCTACACAGACACTATAATCCAGTGGAGTAAAACAAACTGGATTCATTCTGTAGCACCTACATAAATGCCCCCAGGAACTTTTCAAGGCTGGACTGGTGGCCAAGGTATCCTCTGACTGAGAATCACAACATGACCCAGGAACCTTCCTATCTGTGGCTAGTTAGCCTTTGGAAAAGGCAGAGATTTTTCTTGACCCGTCCAATGAGATATACTGTTGTGTTTCATGTTCTCTCTGGGACACACTTTTATTGGTTGATTATCTGGCTTGTTTTGGACTTTCTGTTGAGTTTTTTTAAACACAGTTTTTCTGACTTGATGCATGCTGCAGTGTGCATTGGGTATGCATTTTATGGACATGATGCCCTTGGGCCAGCTTTGGACTGTATATGTGTCTGTGTAGACCTGCTCTGAGTCTCTTAAAGACCTGTCATGCCCTCCATAGTATTGCAGTTCTTTGATGTGAGTTTTTGAGAGTTCAGCTAATCTGAGATTCTCATTGATCCTCGCTAGAAACTGTTGTGGGCATGCTAATAGTACACAGACTTTCTTCAATTGCATTTATTGGTCAGTGATTTCCTTCAGCCTTAGACTTGACCTGTCTGACTGGAACTGAATTACCTATAAGTAACCTGTCCATTTTGTCTTGACCTGTCCTGTCATAATTTGACTGATTCCAACCTGACCAATTAATCATTAACAAATAACTTTGAAACTCAATTTGTATGCCCTATTATCTGTCCAAAGGAATTGTCTATCACCATCCCTAAATCCAATTCTCAGCTTTGTTTCAGATCACTCACAAAATATTTTAATCAGCCTTCTGTGAAGATCAAATGCCATTCCCTTAACTCTAGAAATTTTGTATTAAAAAGCTTTTTAAAAAAATCTTTGTAACTCTATAGAGCTACCAAATCTTTCTTTTTCTTTCTTTCTTTTTGGCGTTGTCCAAATATGGCTATGTGATGCCTGTTGTCACATGCTTGACTTCCACCAACACTGTCACCAGAACATGCATTAAGGAACATTAATCAGGCCATGAGAAAATATCCACTGTGACAAGAAGACTTTATCACTTGATTTTATGTCATATCTGAGTGCCTCATCAAATACTCCTTTAAAGACCAAGTTTGTTCTTACACTTTGTTCTCCGTCCAGGGTTTTATTTTTGTCTCACTTGTCTTTCATCTCCTTCACACCCCTGTCTGCCAGCTCTTTTCTAATGTAATCTCAGGCTGGTTTTTTTAAAAATCAAATGTCCCAAAGTTGGGACCTTTTTGTTTTTGAACAGTATGTTCCCTTGTATGGAAGAACAGTATAAGTATAAAAAAAAATCTCCACAACCCTTAATCAGTATCACCTCTCAGAAAACTAGGGGCACTTCCAGACAGGCCTAAACTCACAACAAAGTGGGTTTAAGTCCCCCTGCCCATACAGATATCTGTATGATTTTCAGAAATAAAACCAAGTCCCTATGCCTGACCTCACGCCAGTGATAAAATGGCCCCATGCCAGCAATTTTCCTCCCCCGCCTCTTGGCACATAATTTCTATGCACCAAGACCACTCCAACTGGTTTCCTTGCCTGAACAAGATTAGGCTACACCAAGGAGAATCACCAATGACCACTATTTCTTTTGTTCTATTCATTTACATCTTTAATCTTGTACTTCCACACATATAGAGAGCTTCAGTGTAAATAAGAACAATAAAATGCATACCAAAACAGTCTTGATTAGAAAAACAAATAAATGATAACAAATTAAAAGTACAAGCGTCCTGTTAGTGTCGTACACATGCGGTTTATATTATCTATTGGGCCATTGTGTTGTGGATGTATGCAGTTCATGGTAGTGTAAGTGAAGTTCCCAAATGTAACCATTTCACATGGAATAAATCATTTTGTTATTCCTGATTTAAAGTACAGCCATTAAATCAATTGGATTTATCTATGTGTTGACTCATTATCTAACAGCTGATTAAATGGGTCTAGCTGGAACTAATCAGAATGATTGTCTCTATGAGGTTGAAAGCCGGTGCTTTATCTATTACAGCAAAGCCTTTTATTGTATACATCATGGAAGACTATGAGTCACTCTAACCAAAGCTGTTGACAACAGAACAATGGGAGTTGGGCTCTCTCATTCTTGGGATCACCATATGTTGAAGTAAACTTTAAGCATATGATTTTTAATTCCTGGATTCCTAAATGGCATATCAAAGGCATTGACAAATCGTCATTGTTATTAACTGTTATTAATTGTTGTTAATAACAATGACAATTTCTCGATGCCTTTGATGTGCCATTTAGAAAGCTATGAATTAAAAGTTCTGTGCTTAAACACCTGGCTATAACTAAAATTCAAACTTCTTTGTCTTGCACATGAAGAATTCAGTGATAGACAGCTGTCGTTGCACTATTTTGCAACTTTTATCTTGCTGTTTTATGATGTATTATTGTTTTATTGTGTTTTTAATATGTATGTGAACTGCCCTGAGCTGGCTGGGAAGGGCGGAATATAAGACCGAACAAATAAATAAATAAATAAATAAATAAAATGGGAATCTCTAATTTTGGCACCATCTCTAGAGTTTTTTTATAGAAACGTCAATGTGTTTTGCTTTTTCAGACCAATCCTTCTCACATAAATAATCGTCTTGTAATCTGTAATATAGTTAAATGAAAAGCCTACCCAATCCTTTAGGGTTGCGTTTCAAGATCTTGGATTTGGTCTTCGAAGTGCTAAATGACTGGGGATTTTTGTACATTCATACCACCACTGCTGGTTTTAGTGTTATCTTCCTCTTCATAATGCTACAGCTCTAATATTGCTGCTGCCACTACTTCTATTGCTGCTGCTGTTATTATTGCTGCTGTTGTTGTATTTTGCTCATCACTTTCTTTTAAAGTGGCATGTTATTTTAGATTTTTTATCATTCTTCTTAGGACATCATTGGGCTATGCACACCTAAAGCAAATTTGGGAAATGTGTGGCCCCCCAGATTTTGGATTGCAACTCTCAACAGCCCAAGTTAACATAGCTATTAGTGAGGAATGATGAGAAGTGAAGGCCAACAACATCTGGAAAACCTTACATTCTCCATACCTGGTGCAGATGTTTAAAACACATTCAGTAAATTAAAATGCATAAATGGTTGCCGGTAACAAGCGACGCATTTTTATCCCCAGTGCAATGAATCTCTCAATATACTTAAGCTTATGTTCTGCTCTGTTTTACAAATGTCTTTTGGTCAGTTTTGGCATTCTGACTTTCCTGAAACAATATTCTGTGCATGTTTCATGTAGTAGCCTCTTCTTTCCTTTGGATGCTTTGAAAACTAGTTAGCGTTAAATCACTTCTTTTCATTTCACTCTGGGTTTGGCACAACATGAAACTAAAGTCTGCTTCTTTGTAGAATAAATATCCATTAAATTCTGACTCTTTATAAGAGAAGAAGAAAGAAGTCACACTGGTCAACTTTCTTGTCAAGTGGGTGGCCCAACTGTCCATTCATTCTGTTGTGTGTGTTCTCCATTGCTCAAACAAAGCTGTCTGTAAGAACTTGACACTGTTTTTGTTGTTATAGTTTGTTTAACCAAAGACAGGTTGTTATGATGCAATTTCATTCACATGTGGTGTTTACTAGCCTAAAAACTTTAGAAAACAATGTCTTCCCCAACAGATAGCATTACCTTCTAAAAAATAATTTCTTCTTTTCCTTCCTGCCCTTTTGTCGTCTCCCTTTTTTTACAAGCCAGAACCTAACATGACAAAACATGCTTAATTTTAATTTTTTTTTTGCTTGCTTTTATACACTGTTCTTCTCCCAGGATTGGGTCTAAGTAGGCTTATTGTAATTTAAAACAAAATTAAGTTCAAATATTATTTTACAAAAAAGCACTATTTTAAAATGAGAAATAATAATTAAAAAATCCTGAGAAGATAGCTCTCTAAGGCTAGATTTACACTGCCACAGAATTCAGTTTGGAACTGCATTATATAGTCAGCGGAGACCCATATAATGCAGTTCAGTGCAGTTAATCTGCATTATATGGGTGTAAAATGACCATATAATGCAGATCCTCTCCGTTGATGCCCCTTTGTTGTGGGGGAGAGGCTTGCATACCCTAATTAAGTTGTGAGCTATGCTGGCAGCGGCATAATAGCCACTGCTAGGGCCTCCCATGCCAAACAGGTCACAACCAAAGGGTCTGACAAAGAGCGTCAAAGGGCAGGATGGGCTCTCTAGCCTTTTGGCAACCATCCTAGTAGAAGGAAAACTCTAATTTCAAACCCTGTAAGGTCAACCATCGAAGAGACCTATGACCTGAGGACCATCGAACCAAACCTATGACCTGAGGACCTCGCTGCTACCGTCCCAGCTTGCTAGGCCCCAGCAGACGAACCTTTGCTTTAAAGGGTGAGGCCAGTTCTGTGCATGCTGCGCTCCACCATTGCAACAGCCCATTGCACAGGCTCGAAGGACACATCCAACCTCAATGTGCTTGTAGAAAGCATGGGGTGAGTCCTTCCTGAATCTTTGTTCACGAAGAAAAGCCAAGAGTTCCAGCTGATGACTCTCTAGATCAGTGATGCCCAACCTGTGGGTCCCCAGGTGTTTTAGCCTACAACTCCCAGAAATCCCTGCCAGTTTAGCAGCTGTTAGATTTCTGGGGGTTGAAGGCCAAAACATCTGGAGACCCACAGGTTGAGAACCACTATTCTAGATCTTCCAGCACAGCTCTATGGTCAACATCTCCTGAAAGATTGCCACAAAATTGGACTGAAGGACTTACACATTTCTAAGGAAGTATTCTCTTGAGAAATTTCTTGGTCTTCCAATGCAACTCTATGATTCCTAGATAGAACATTTTAATAAAATTTGTGAAAAAATTAAATCCAGAAAAGTTACACTCACAAATGTGGAAGGCTGATTGTACAACCAATTATCATCAGCTAAAAATTAGGCATATTATTTGCAGGTTTCTTCACTCAAAAAACTTACATTGATTATGAATTAACATGTATGTGAACAGGATTTTAATGCAGATGCGTTGCTTTTTTTATGCAGACTCACATTCATAGTAATATTTTCACTTTAGAATGATTTGTATTCAGCATATGTTGACATTGGAAATTTTGCATAACATTTAAAATATAATATGTGTGCCAGTTCACATTCCAGTCTTATGTAGAAGTTCACACCTTCTATGTTCTGCAATAATGTCACATAGATCTCCGTCATTTTCATGTTTCTTGACTTACAGAAGCAATTTGTTTTTCACATGCTTTCTAAAGCTATTGAAAGCAGGAAATATACTAAGACTTATATGTAAGATATTAAATATAATTTTAAGAAATACTGTCCTAATCATATGATGGAGAAAAGCTAGGACTAGATCACTGTGTCTTGCCAATACTTCTTACAGAGCTTAGTAATCCAGCATTGCAAAAAGAAGTATAAATTCACAACAGTTGAGGCAACTTCTTATGAACTCTCTTGCCGGTTCTGAAAACAATTGTGGAACATAAACCCCAGAGAAGCATTGACTTCTCATTTTCAGTTCCCCAAGGTATAACTACAGCTGATAGCTTCCCTCCAAACACTGTTATTTCCAAGTTTTACACCCTTGGGAAACTCATAGGAAGGGCAATGGCTGTTACAAAGTCAAACGTCTTCCTAATTCAGGAAACTGCTGCTGCTGAGAAGCACGTCCATAAATCCTTCTTCGGCACTGAGTGTCAGATGTCATGATTCATTAGTTATGATTTGTTATAGTGTAAGACATCTGTCTCATATTGTATGTGTTACACAATGTGAAGTTCTGATTGCTTTGAACACATGGGCATTATTCGCCTTTGCTTGTTTGATAAACTAGCTAAGAGCCACCTGATACACAGGTAAGATCCTCAAAATAGAATGATCTTCACTCAAGTGTAGGCGAAGGCAACAAATATCATATAGTCTCTTTAGAGCTCGATCTGGAATTCTGCACAGTGTGTGTGTGTTTGTGTGTGTGTAGGGGGGAGGGGTGTTCCTTGGCAGTAGATGCTGAGTCCTAGAGAAGAAATTATGAGATAACAATGTGCAATGTGGCTTAATCTACACTCTCAATGATAGTCTGCTATCCTTAGTTGTAGTAGAGAAATAAAACTACCAGTCAGGAATGGTGTGAATGTGTGTGGAGGAAGGTACCATCTTGTCTTTCATTTCTGTCTTGCAAATAAGGTGTTTTGAATAGTGGGTGAGGATGAGTGGAGTTGAGGCAAGATACAAAATCCATTGAGTTCGGCTCCAAGAAAATACTTTAATTTGTCATTGTCTATATATGGTAAGAATTCACCATATGATAGCTTAGAGCAGTGCTTCTTCAGCTATCTCATGTTGGAACTAACAGGGCATTCTGCTGTGCCTTCAATTAGACAATCCCCCAGGTAACATGGCCCCAACTAGGACGCAAAATCTCATCCTTGCACTTTACTACTGCTCTATACCCAAAGTCATAATGATCCATTTTATACTGCCCGCTATCCCTAATGTTATTTGACTTCCACACTTTACTCACCAGCCCTATCCTTACAATTTAGTTGCACTGATTTGCCCACTTGTGCCGAGAAATTATTTATTATTGCACAAGCTCAAAGGACACATACAACCTCAATGTGCTTGTAGAAAGCGTGGGATGAGTTGTTGGTTTGATGGGTGCTCTTATATTCTGTTACAATGCTGTTATTTTATTCTGTTTTATGCTGTTGCTTTTATCTTTTAGTGTGTTATATTTTAACCCTGTTTGTTTCAGGCTTGTCCCCATGTAAGCCAACCCAAGTCCCTCCAGGGAGATGAAGGCAGGGTATAAACAAAAGTTATTATCATTATACTATTCATCTCCTCCCCAGTATGCCAGGGACCAAATTTATGCCCAGTGATTTAGGCATTCTACATGAGTCAAATTAGGTAGACTCACCTTGCAACCGCTGCAACATGATGTATGACTGGTTTTGCAGCAGAAGCATTGCTTCCAGATGTTACTTCATAGGAAGGGAAAATTGATTTTACTCCAGAGCTTTCAGAAAGCTCTGTCATAACCCCAGTGTTTTGTGGTATAGAGAAGTTGTCCACACTCAACAGACCCATCTCTATGTTTCTGACTGGAAGTAGTTCCCTAGTATAGTCACTTGAGATGTTACTTCTGCTGGTCACGAGGCTGGGCACCTTGCTGGGACCTCATCAGAAGCAATGTTGCGAGCAAGTCTTTGTGAGGAAACTGCTTTTGGCCAACAAAACAGTGGTAATGGACTTAGTGCATTCTTGGCCCAAGCTCCATCTGGACACCAAAAGGACCATGGCCTTGCTGCATTGGGACAGCTTTGTAGCACAGTAACCTGAATTATTTGGGTAGGTGTAGATGCATTCCAACACCATTCCTTTCTTCAATGGAAACTGACTGAGGGCTGGCAGCCAACAGGGTTCAATAACAACATGTTTCCCTGGAATATTTATCCTGTTACCCTGTTGCCATAAAGGTGTGTCCCATATGTGGTTCAGCACTGCAAAAGCACAGCTTTTTATTCTATATCCATTACAGCAAGCCAACTAATGTAAAGAAATTTCCTGTTTTAAATTCCCCTCTCTCCACCTCATTGTATTCTGTACACATGTGGACATTGATTTTTTTGTAGGTTACATATTCATTGAGGAATGCACAGTAGTGTCCATATCAGCAATATCAAATATAGTTTAAGAATAGCTTTGGAGAAGCTCAAAAGAAAAACAGCAAACAGTGGTTTTAATGAGAATCCATTTAGAGCTGCTCCTTTTTTTCCTGAATAACTGCAAGCTATTCAGAGCAGTTCAATACTTGCAGAAACTCTGCAAAATAATTTATTCTGTGTGTTCAGTCCAGTACTTATTATCTCTCCCAGTGGGATGAAAATGATGCAAATGAATGGAAATGTTGGAACTGACCAACAAAAGACCTCCTCCTGCCAAAGTCAAAACTAAGAGATTAATTTACTTAGAGCTGGAAAAGGCTAAGAAGTCACGCTCTGTACCTAATGTGACCACTTGTGTTGGCTTCTGTTGGATAGTTAATCAGTTTTTAATGGTTCACGTAAAGCTCACTCATGGACGCTTATACAATGGCCTATAAAATATTACAGATTACAATGTCCAGAGACTGAGAATGCTATTATTGAGGGGACCATGACTAGAATCTAGTAGAAGCAGCCCAAAAAAACAACTTTTCCAAGCTCTGTTTAATGCATATCCTTTAACATATCTCAGATAAAAATATGGGCCCATTTCTTAACATGAAGATTGTGACCAAGATGGAAAACGTCACTGAAGAGAAAGAACACTCAAGGTAAGAAACTCTGTAGCAGTTTATTGTTGCAAAAACTTATAGGGAAGAGCAAGATTCTGCCCCTTCTTTCTGCCCCTTCTTTCTTCTCCTCCTGTCACTAACTTAAATGCAAACTACTTTTAGCTCAATTTGCAGCAATTCAAGAAAGCTGAAGACAAAGGGAGAGGACAAGAAGGAGAGAGTAACTAGGACATTTTACAAATAGCTGCAAAAATGGGATAACAGGATTACTCGGGAATTGACCGTGCCAAATCAGGACAGTTGAAGGATATTGATGACTAGGGCCTTTAGAGCCCTCTCATTAATACTTTCACCATAAGTCAAAAGTGACGATTGCAAATAACAATATCAACCATACCTGCTCACTTTTTGTCTTCTTTTCATATAGTTTCACATAATGATATGTAGACATTCAAGTAGGCATGTGTTAAGGCAGTGTTTTCCAACCAGTGTGCCGTGGCACACTAGTGTGCCGTGAGCGATCATCAGGTGTGCCGTGGGAAATCGGCACTCCCCCCCCTCCTAGCAGGCCCCTCACAGGTTTCCAAGAAACAAATTGAGCCTCTCCGCTTGGAAAAGGTTTTTTTTAGTATTTTACTGGATTTTTTGAGAGCCTCCCCCCAGGAACTGTTTATAACAGCTTCATGACATCCATACTTAACTGGAAGCAAGTTTCACTCAGGGTGAAATTTCACAAAGGTCTGGAGAACAAGCTCTATGCGGAGAGGCTTGAAGAGCTGGGCATGTTTAGTCCGAAGAAGAGAAGGCTGAGGGAAGACATGATAGCCATGTATAAATATGTGAGAGGAAGTCATATATATGTTGTGTTCATCGAAACAGGCCCACGTTTCACACTGAGTGTATAAATACATTTAAAACCATATTAACTATATGTATTACTGTGTTAGAGTGTACTTTTGTGTCATTTTGGTTGGTGGTGTGCCCCAGGATTTTGTAAATGTAAAAAACGTGCTGCGGCTCAAAAAAGGTAAAAAACACTGTGTTTAGGTGAAAGGAATGGCAACTCCATTCTAGCCTGGATAACTAACCTTCTATTAAATCAGACCCAGTGCCATCTGCCTTGATGCCTTTCTAAAATCTGCAACCAATATTTATGGATGAAAATGCCATACACTGAACCTGTAATTTTAGCCATAGAAATATATGTTCTATCTGAACATATAGCCTTCAGATGTCATTAGACTGCACACCCTGAGCATTTTAAACCATAGTTGATGCTGAGCAGTGCTTTTGGGACTTCCTGTTTAGAAGCATGTGGAAAGTTACATGATTCATACACCTGAGCTGGAGCATGATCCAACAATCTTTTGTATGTTTTCCACATAGAGCAGTCAGGATTTCTGGAAACCATATGGGATGTCTGAGGCAGACCTGAATAAGGTCAACTTAAATCTTAAGAAACCTGGCCCTGAAAAAATTCAGGTCTCATATAAGACTTTGAATCTTATGGGCAACCAAAAAGATTTCTTACATACATATACCAACATACACAACTTGTATTGTCAATCTAGCCATGAGTGAAAAAGTGAAAATTCTACTCTGCCATTTGGCATTAATCCAGCCACAATTCCAGAAAATTGCCTCTGTGTATTTGCAGTGTAAGATCTGATTGCTACATACTGGTGAAATGCTTAGGGATCAGTCTGGAGCAGTGGTTCCCAGCCTTTTTTGACCAGGGACCACTTGACCAGGGACCGCTCTCCAACATTAGTACCAAAAGGGTTGAGAAACAGTTTTTGGTCAACTTTAGATTCAATTTGGTTATTTGGGGTGCTGATTCAGAAAATTGCATTGGATAGACCACATCAGCTCTAGTTTCTGATACAGAACATAAGCCATCCAGTAGTCATAATCTACTAACCCACATAAAACCATATTTAATAATCCAGAGCTGATGTGGTCTATCCAAGGGGGTGGGGCTGGCCAGCAACAGGGAAGGAAGGGGTGGCAGGTGGTGCAAAAGGAGCAGAAATAAAATAAAAATTAAAAAAAGAGGAAGGAGGATCGTGGTCCAGATCCTCATCTTTGTGGCTCACTGGCTGTCCACAGCCCACAGGTTAAAAACCACTGGTCTGAAGGGAGCATAGTGGTCACCTCCTTTCAAATATGTAATTTGGGATTTCTCATGTCACTCTGATACAAGCCCTTGTCACTGCATTTGTAGAAAATGTTCATGATACATGCAGGTTAAGACATTGTGCATCTGTAGTAGATGGGGAAATCAGAAAGGGACACAGACTCAGTCATTGGAATATGAAAGTATGTACAGTTTAAAACCAGCAATATGACTCCTCGCCTGGATGAGTTCATTCTTCTGTCCCTGCTCTACATATTAGATGCAGGTTACATTTAATTTCATCATCATTGCAAGCACATGCCTTTGGAATTCCTATTGGCTTTAGTATAATTTTTCTTCCAGGTAAACGGGATGACGATCACAGCCCTAGGAAAAAAATTATTTCATTTCCTCCTCTCTGTTCGAAGCTATTTTCTATGTATTTTTCTTTCTTTTATGAGCTACCAAATTACATATGACCAAACGTACCTATTTAGTGAAAATGGGTTCCATTAGTTTGTAACTTTAGCCCAACATTGTTTTCTTTTGAAGGAAGATAATGGAGAACAGGTGGGGATGTTTAGCATCAGGCTGCTGTTTCTAGAATTACATATCTTCTGGGAGTCACCAGCAATCTCTGAAAGCTGTCAGGAGGGCTCAGGCACAAGTAGGATCCAGAGCACATTCTGTACGTAAAAAGCCTTTTTGAACATTTAAGTAGGTGAGACAGGAGAAAACTAGCTGGCTGGCAACAGGGCATTGAAGTGGCCTTGTTAAATGTCGGAGCTTCCTTCTGTGCCCCATACTAACTTTAACTAGCAAAAGAAGCATCCATTCTCAACATTCTTTCAGAAGAGTATCCCCCAAAGTCTTTTGGTTCCTCTTTGAGTTGACTGAAGAGCAATGAATTTCATTTGAGAGGAACAGAAAGGAGCTTGCCAAATGGTGCAAAAGCACCATTTTGACTGGAGCAGAGTTTGGAATTACTTCAAAATAATAATCTCTAGCTCCCATAATTCCCCAGCCAGCTTGACCACTGTGCCCTACGAATTAGGCACAGTGAGGTGAATGCCTAAGGTGGCAAATACTGGGGACTAAAGGGAGAGGGAGGTCTGGTGACACTGTTCTTAGACCACAAATTTGTTTCCTTTCATTGAGAGATAGAGAAGTGTATGTCGCATAGCATAGCTTGTGCTTGTTAGGCTATCCTGCAGCCTTCAAAAGCATTGTATCCTTACTATTATATTGCTAGGGCCAGAGTAAGCTATAGCTGCCTATCCAGCCAGCTTGTGTACATGGGTGAAAGAACAGATGCCTTCTTGCCCTATGATAGTGTTTCTCAACTTGGGGGTCAGGATCCCTGAGGGGGGGTCATGAGGGGATGGCATTTTCTGTTGGTCATGGGGGTTCTGTGTAGGAAGCTTGGCCCAATTCCATCATTGGTGGGGTTCAGAATGCTTTCTGATTGTAGGTGAACTACAAATCCCAGCAATGACAACTACCAAATGTCAAGGTCTATTTTCGCCAAACTCCACCAATGCTCACCTTTGGGCATATTGAGTATCTGTGCCAGGTTTGGTCCAGATCCATCATTGTTTGAGTCCACAGTGCTCTCTGGATATAGGTGAACTACAACTCCAAAACTCAAGATCAATGCCCACCAAACCCTTACAGTATTTTCTGTTGGTCGGGGAGTTTCTATGTGCCAAGTTTGGTTCAATTTCATCATTGGTGGAGTTCAGAATGCTCTCTGATTGTAAGTTAACTATAAGTCCCACCAACTACAACTCCCAAATGAAAAAAATCAATCAACCCCCCAAACCCCACCAGGATTCAAATTTGGGCAAATCGGGCATTCGTGCCAAATTTGGTCCCGTGAATGAAAATACATCCTGCATATCAGATATTTTTAAAATAAATTTTTATCAGATATTTACATTATGATTCATAACAGTGGCAAAACGACAGTTATTAAGTAGCAACAAAAATAATTTTATGAAATATCTTGGGCCAGCCCTTCATCCTTCAGGGGTTTAAAAATTATTATTTCACAAAAGAAAACTGAAATGAATATAGTCAAGCAACATCGGAGTATGGCACCCTAGCAAAATTATTAATGAAAAAGAACACACAAGATAGGAGAGACCGTAGAAGTTGACTTTTGCTTGAGCACACAAAGAAAGGCAAGACTCTGTCCCCTCTTATCTTTTCCTCCCTGCTGAGTGAACCAAGTACAAAATACTTTAAACTCAGTTAATAGCAATTAAAGCTGAGGGCAAAGGGGGAAAGTGGGAGGAGGGCACAGAAACAGACATGTTGAAAGCAGATAAAAAGTGGGATGGCAGAGGGGCCTTCCACACAGCCCTATATCCCAGAATATCAAGGCATAAAATCCCACAATATCTGCTTTGAACTCGGTTATATGAGTCCACACTCAGATAATGTGGGAACTTCTGCCTTGATATTCTAAGATACAGGGTTATATGGAAGGGCCCTTTTTTCAACCAAACTTACAAAGCAGTGTGCAAAATAACAAAATGGCACAATTCCAGTTCAAACAACATGCTTAAAATACCACATTTGAAATGATTTATTCAACGATTAAATCATTTAGTCATATGCCAGCACAAAAATGAGGTTTTAATTTAAAACACCAACTGCCAACCCTTTTCTATTACCTTCCTAGAAAGAAAAATCTTCCCATGGGTCCTCCCACAGCACCAAGGAATTGTTCTGAGATTGCTAATAGGACAAGTATACCATAGTTAACAAAGCAGATGTGTTCCTGGGCATTACTTAACAGAAAATTTGGTACCAGAGGCAGAGATCATATGGAAAGAACAGGGGGTAGATTCCTATACCACAAAAAAAGGAACAATTGAACATGTTTCAGCAAGCTTTTTTTTCTTGAAAACTAACCATGCACATGTGTGGGGGGGAAAGGAGGTCAGGTAAGGCTTGCATAAATAATCAAAACATTTTGAACCATCTAGAGACCACTTGAAAGATTCTTCCAAAATGCATTCAGGGATGACTTTTTCTTTCATCGCCATCCACTTTCCTTATGATTTCTATTTTAGGGTCCAAAATTATGGCTGTGTTTTCTTAAGAAAATATACTGAGGTTAGCTGGTGATGCCGGCCTATGTGTTTTTTGTATCTTTTGTTGTTCACACAATGCTCCCAAGACTGTGGAGTGACTGGCACTGTAGATGAAGGGATTATTTGATGGACTATGAATAGAGGCCAGGATTAAAGCAGCCTAGCACTAATTTAGGTTTTCATGTTTTGTAAGGCATTTAATTTTGCCATGAATATGTTGGAAACCACTTTGAGTCCCCCCCAGGGGTGAGAAAAGCTTACCTATCCAAATGTATCTCCCTCTATGATCTATCTCGGAGGCTAAGATTGTCCAGGGAGGCCCTGTTCTCAGTCCTGCCTCCTCCACCGGTGCGACTGGTGGGGATGAGAGACAGGGCATTCTCAGTGGTGACCCCTTGTCTATGGAATGCCCTCCCCAGTGAAATCAGATCAGCCCCCTTCCTCTTGGCCTTCAGAAAAAAGCAAAAACATGGCTGTGGAACCAAGCATTTGGGCATTAAGCAGGACAAGAAATGAACATGGATTATGTGTAATTGTTACTTGATGTTGGAATGGCCTGGCCCATGCTTTTGGATCATGTGATTTTAATGTTTTATATTAATATGTTTTAATCCCTTGTTTTAATGTTTAAATGTAGTTATGTTTTATGATTTAAATGATAGTTTTATGTTACTGTTGTTTTATGTTAGGGTTTCATGTTTTGTAACACATTGAATTTTGCAGTAAATATGTTGGAAACCGCTTTGAGTTCCCCCAGGGGTGAGAACTGCAGTATACAAATGAAGTAAATAAATAAATACATTTATCCCCTTTACTTTTTGGCCAACCCCATACTGTACTTGTGGGACTTGGGACAATTGCTTAAGGATGGTGTTGTTAAATAGGTTATCACAAACAGTTATGGAGATGGGGAGAATATAAGAGTTTGGTACCCTAAGTTGGCATTCCAGTTAATGACTGGCCAGTGTGAGAAAATCATAGCTTTTGATTGCCCTCGGGATTAGGTGTTTTGCCCAAGGTAGGCTGAGGAGGTGGTCGCATGTTGACACCTGACCTCAGCTATTCCCACATCAGATTACCCCTCCCAATTCTTTGCTCATCCCTATTTTATTTATTTTATTTTATTTCAGGATTTTACCCCGCTCTTCTCAACCCCCGAGGGGGGACTCAGATGCTTGCAGGCACACCGATGCCACATCTCAGCTAAAACCCCAAACCCCACAAACCATTAAAACATTAATGCATTTAAATACAATCCCTCAACACATCTACAATCATTCCAATTAAAACAGTATTCAACCCTAGAAACATTGACCCTCTTCCTCCCTCCCATTAAAATTCCCTAGGCACTCACTTAAATAGAGATAAGGAAATGACCCTTGTTAACCCCAATTTTCTGTTTCCGGTCTTGTTATTTTATGGTTTTTCACCAAATATTCAATAAGGAAATTCAGGAGGTAGCAGTTGTTAACATATGCTGTAGTAGACAACTGTAACAGCATCACCTAGCAGGATGAGTTGCATTGTTTACTGTGTATATGCTACTGCAAACTGGCACACTTCAAACCCTTCTTCACCACCCTATAATTAAATAAGAAAACATCTTTACCAAAGGCTTTGTGAACTGAGATATGCCTATATTCTATTCAAGACCTCTAGGTCCTTCTCATATGGAATGCCCATTAAATAATTTAAGTCCACTGTGTAAATATAAGCAGTTGTACATATAGGAGCGAGGAACCTGTAGCCTTACAGAAGCGGAGGGAAGGCCTGGGCATTCAAACCAGGTTTGGAAGCCCAGCCCAGGCCTTCTCTCTGCTTCCGAATGGCCCCGTTCAGAAGTGGAGGGAAGGCCTGGGCTTTCAAACCCATGCCTTCCAAACTGGGTTTAACAGGGCTCCTGTCCCAGGTCTTTCTCGCAGGAGAGAGGAACCTGGGGCAGGAGCACTGTTAAACCCGGATTGGAAGTGCATCTCTTCCATCCCGCGTCAGTCTGGTTTTGAGTTGTTGGCAGAGAAACAAGGAAACGGTCATCGTGATCTGCTGAGGGCTGAATTCACAAAATCTGGGATCGGCCACCGAAAAGGCCC
This sequence comes from Anolis apletophallus, assembly GCA_030556195.1. NCBI lineage: Eukaryota > Metazoa > Chordata > Lepidosauria > Squamata > Anolidae > Anolis > Anolis apletophallus. Next base: position 82,818,530 of record JARBWK010000012.1, on the reverse strand, counting down.
TCTCCCTTGTTCTGATCAAAGAACCCCGAGAATAATACTTCTTTGCATGACTACAATATTACATAGTAATAATAAAATTTTATTTATACCCCACCACCATCTCCCTGAAAGGACTCAGGACGGCTAACATGAGGCCAAACCCAAATAATTACAATAAAGCAAAGTAAAGTGCATACAAAACAAATAACATCAAATAAAAATGTTTAACAATAACATAGTAATGCAATAAAATAATGACAATAACAAGAAAACAAAGCATAAAATGCTAAAATAATTAAACAAGGGTGAGCTGGGCCAAACACAAAGGGTAAAAATGGAGATAGATAAGATGCTGTTTCTAGTAGGAGGCTCGGGTGGGATAAACAATGAAGATAATCTCTACTGAGGGATGAGATGAAGTGCATCAGAAAGATAAATTGGTACTGGGATGGAACATGGCATGGGAATTAGTTGTTCATTCCTCAAACGCACATCTATCGCTTATCACTGATTTTGGAATACTATAGTTTTATGTTAAGACTGTATTCTTTTTCGACTGAAAAAGTACACCTGTCAAAACCAAAACAATCCAGAGCTGTTATGGGAAAATAATAATAATCAAAAGTCCAATTGACTTCATTGTACAGGATTTCTAAGAGATGTTATTGTAAAACAAAACAAAACAAAAACATTTAACGTCTCCTAGCCCTATGCATTTTTTCCAGTCAAGCATTGCAAAATGGAAAGCCACAGCTCCAACAAATATTTGAGTTTTGGTATAACAAGAGATTATAGTAAATTACAACCCTTCGGTTGGATCTGCAGATCATCCATCATTAAATGTGGATAGAGGATATAAACACGCATGGCATGATCATAGCTTTTTGGCTTAAATAATTTGTAAAGATTCAGTTCAGCTGGTTTTGTTCAACATTTCATATGATTAATCATAGAAAAACAGGGCTATAACGGAAGACAGGATGAGGTGAGTGCTTTAGGCAGCAGCTGCTGGGGCCTGTGCTGGTAGGTTCCTAGCTGTTCCCAGCTGTTCCCCTGGATGTCTCAGCTGTTTCTCCCCATTGAACACCAGAACAGCATACAACACACATGTCCTGAGCCCCCCAAACCAAGGGTGGGATGTTGGTACATGCAGGCACTAATTGTCTGCTCCAGAAACAACATGAACTGTCAAGAATGTGGACAATATTATAAAAAACCCAAAATGGCTAAAGATTCACTTTGGGTTTTAGATTTTTATATATACTTACTGTATATAGTTAAGTAATATATACAGGCAGTCCCAGGGTTGCAAACATCTCACTTACAAATGACTCACAGTTAAGAATGGGGGTGAGAAAACAGGAAGTGAGGGAAATCTACCCCTAGGAATGGAAATTCACTCCTGAAAGAGTTATGAGGAAAAGATGCCTCAACTGAAACTTTCTCACAAATCCATGTTTTCACAAACAAGCTTGTCCCCATGTAAACCGCCCCGAGTCCTTTTGGGGAGATGGAGGCAGGATACAAAAATAAAGTTATTGTTGTTAATAATAATAATAATCACTATCATATATATCTGTGGGTAATTTGACATCATTTATAAATCGAGGAGAAGATTTGGGGGACAAAATTATGGGTTTTGATATGACATGGGTCATTCTATGGAGAGCAGCGCCACAGCCATTTTCACTCAGGCATTTAAAAAAATGTCAGAAGTGGTGCAATGGTGAAGAAAGTAGTGGGATTGGTGCTTCTCTCAGGTTCTCCAAGGACAAACTAAGTTCCTTTTTACGTATAAGAATTAATATACGGTACTTATACTGACCCATGGATAAAATATAGGATCAATATTTTTATTAAAACTTTTGAATTTATACACGAGTATGTATAGTAAATATATTTTACTCATAGATGATACAGTATCAGAGATAGTGTCACCATGCCCAGATGCACATGTGAATGTGATGTATGGCCATGCCCATGTTGTACACATCCAGGATTTAGTTATGCATTTGGTTGCACAACTTTGCCTTTCAACCTAAGGGTTGTCTAGTACAATTCACATGTAACTCCACATGTCCAGATTGAAGCTACACAACCTCAAATGTGGAATCATGGCTGTCATCTTTTTGCAGGGGATCTTATTCCCAGGCAAGTGGATAGGGGGGAGCTGTCCATTATTGAAAGCCTTTAAGCAGAAGCCTAGCAGCCATCTTCTGGGGCCCTTCCTTTGCTCTGGATCTCTTACAGCAACAAAGTAGTGTGCTGTGCTAAATCAAGGGTGAGAAAAATACAATCCTCCAGATGTTGTTAGATATGATTTCCCAGCATTGCTCACCACTGCTTAGCACAGATGGGATTTGCCATCCTGCCAGACCGCTCCAGCTTTATGCTTATGTTATTGTACGCCCAGTTGATTTCAAGGGGAACATACACATTTAACTTTCTGGTTGACATCAATGGGAGTTAAAACTGCCTAGTTTTGACTAATCATACCCATTATCATCAACTGGCTATACTTTTACAGTCACTGGGGACATACTCCATTTTCTCTCCTTGCAGTACACTTGAGGAGATGCCAAGAAATCACTTAAAAAGCAACATATTGGAGGCAAATGCTTTTTATCATCAACATCAGATTTAAGACAAATTGCAGTAGCAAAGAAAACTTAAATGGGGGGAAAGAGCAAATGGAACATCTGAGTTCATGAAAATATCACTCCATGCTTACTCTCTTTTTCTCTTTCTTTGTTGCACTCAGAGTATGATAACTCTCCCACCATTCTTCAAAGAAATGAAATAGTTGATTTCAAAAGCCTCTGTGGCCAAATAAATCTGTCCTGAATTATATAATTCTGAACTAGCTGAAAAACAGTCATCTCCCCCCTCCCATGCCACAATTTTTGTTAAGATTCTGATAGGCCCTCACAAACAAATTGTTTTTATTTTTTCCAGGGCTATGGTTTTGCTTGCATAGAACATGAAGTCTCACCTTGAGGCAACCGCTCTTTCCAAAGGCTGTCCCCGAATTGGACACGGCTCTTCCAGACCTCACAGCAAGCAAAAGGTCTGGATCCAATTTTCAAATGAAAGACCATTTCATTAAACTTTTTTTTTGAAAGGATGGAATGGCTTTGCCAATGTTGGGCAATATGCAGGCTTTTTTATCCTGTTTCAGCAATTATTATTTATTTACATGTTGCTTTTGGTACAAAACTGTTGGTGGAAACTGTTTTCAGGCTAAGGGGCAATTCCAGTTTACAGACAGACAGACAGACTGATTTGTTAGGTCATGGAGACCAGATGGTCAGCAAGTATTAATTTTCAGTTGACTTGGATGCTGTCTGCAATTTCTGGTCTAAATTCAGTTGCTTGTTCCAAGTAGTGTAGGCCTACTGAATGAAGGAACATGTGTTAGTCCTAAAGTAGATCAATTTCCTGTCTACTTGAGACTAACAGTTTGATTTAGTCCTATGTGTAATAACGGGTGGCACTATAAAGGAAGAGAAAAAGGGTACTGACTGGAGACCGCCCACAAGTGCATGTCATTCTGACAACAAAGATGGGAACACCCCTGAAACTCAAATTAAAGGTGATTTCCCCATCCCACAACAAATAAAATGGTGATGATGTGCCTGGAGACGGGTGAAGCCTGTTCAAATTCAACTACAAAGAAAACAGAAAACATAGTTTTCCTTTGGGAACTGAACCCCTCACTTAAAGACGGTATGGAAGAAGAATTGTAGGATGGGACCATCAGATAATGTGAGTTTGCCTTAAATAATGTGTGCAATTTTACTATGGGAGAAGGTTCTCAGTGCAGGTTTCTATGACTGAGCAGGGATTCAAACCTGGTTTCCAAGAATCCCAGTTCAATACTCAAACCATTACCCCACCTTGACTCTTAAGTTTAGAATGCAAAAGTCTGTGTCCAATTATAACAAACCCATTGAATGAATAGAACTTACAAATGTTGATTTACCAACTTCCCACTGATTCAGCAAGTATTTTCTAGTTGGGCGTGACAATGGGATTTAACTATGTAACTAGTTTCCACCAACACACCTCACAGCCTCTGAGGATGCCTGCCTTAGATGCAGGTGAAATGTCAGGAGAGAATGCTTTTGGAACATGGCCATACAGCCCGAAAAACTTACAGCAACCCAGTGATTCCAGCCATGAAAGCCTTTGACAACACATATGTAATTAATAGTTATGTGGAAGGAGATGGCCCATTAGCTATGTCTTTACGATGGAGACTTCCCATGCCATCAGTTTGGTATACTGCAGAAATGCATAGAGAGATTTCTGTTGGGTAAGTTACTTTTGGATTGATAACTTCTCTCATAAATTTAATGCAGTTGGACATGAGCACTACAATAGTTATTTAGATGTTGGCTCACCAATATGCCGAGTTTGTGCCATAAGGAAGGGAGAAGAGAAGGAGCAAGGAGGGAATTTCTATATCTGAACTGTAACACTGATAGGATGAATACAATAAGCAGAAATTACCAGATGTAACCAACCATGAAGCATGGGCCTTTGGGTTCGCAATGAAATGATTAGATGCACCATCACTGCTGCATGGCGAGTCTGCAATTGTTTGCACCCTAGCCATATGTAACTATAATCTAATGGCTTCTTTTTTCATTACAAACCCTTGCTTAGGAGAAGTCTGCTTTACAGCAAGAAATACTCTACTTTTGTGACTGGTGTAAAAATCACTGTATGTATAACAGTTTTTTCTTCTTTGTATATCGCTCAATGCTGTACTATATAAGTTCTACACATATTTAATGTTGGATTACATATGCTGCAAAAAAATACCTCTGTGATTTATGTATTACGGCTTGTAGCGGATTTGTGTTTTTGTGATTTTGGGAATCCATTGTCTTATCAGTTATGGCACCAACATGTTGGATATGAATCTTATTTTGGGAAATAGGCAGAATTTAAATAATATGCTAGCAAAATGAGGCCTAAATATTGTCACTTTTTGGGAATAATAATAATAATAACTTTATTTATACCCCGCCACCATCTCCCCAGATGGGACTCGGGGTGGCTAATATGAGGCCAAGCCCGACGATTACAACAAATCAAAATCAAATACATACAGCAAATAATGACATCAAATAAAAATAAACAACAGAAAATGAAAATAAAATAGTAAAGTGAGCATAGTGGGCTGGGCCAGTTAAAAGGGATAAAATTATAAAAAGCCTTCTGCTCAAAATGTTTTCTGTCCTAAACATTTTTCTTTTCAGGAAAACCTGTAGAAAGTTTTATATGAGTCCATTACTCATATGGAATACAGTCATCTCTCCATATTCACAAATCTGTATACACAAATCCAAAACCATTTTTTAAAAAATCCAAAAAGCAAACCTGGTTTTTGCCTTTTATGTTACGGGCACCATTTTATTATGCTGTTGTATGTAACAGGACTTGAACATCCATGGATTTGGATATCCACAGTGGCTTCTGGAGCCAAACTTCAGGAGATACCAAGGGTTCACTGTATTCATTAGTTCCTATATTGCCTTGAGATCCTGGGAAATTGAATCACAAAATCATCCAACCTTTTGATCACTCTGGAAATCTGCCATCATAGCACAGACACAGTGCCTCCATCCTCATTATGATGATCATTAATATTCATTTCTTTCACTGCCCTCAAAACAGTTCTTGTTCAACCAACTTGTTTAGGAACTTTAGAAATAAGGTCACCTTTTGGTTTGCTTTCTCAGTCTGTGTTCTCCCTAGTAGTTCAGCATGAGCTCCCCCTAGCAGATTCTAGGAAAATGTGCAAGTGCGGGAAAATGATTTTAAACCTTCTTGCCACAATTGTTCATGAGCACCAAAAAGCTAGCATGATGATGTTTATAGTCTCACAGGCCACTGAATGAGGCAGCAACAATCAAAAACAGGACCCCTGTCACAAGTTTTGGTTGAAGCCTTCCACACTGGTGGGAGAAGAGTAGAAGCATCATCCTTCCACACACTAAATATCTGCTGAGTAGACTTCCATTTTTGGAGCAGCAGCTGCCTGGTAAAACTGTTTGGGCATTAGGCCAGGAGACAGCTGGTCTCATTTACAAGTCAAGAGCACATCTGCAGGTCAAAAGTATGGATTTCAATATGAGCCATGGACAAGTAGTGGGCCATTCCTCTGAGGGGAGAAAACCACACTAGGCCACCCATCCCTAGAAGCCGTTGCCACCACCATTTTCCCACACAGGAATTCAAAAAGGTCAGAAATGGCACCAGAGTGGAAAGAGTAGAGAGGGTCAGAGCTTTTTTCAGGTTCTCCTGGGATTGATAAACACTCACCTTTGCCTTTACTTGGAGATGGTTTCTATTTTGATAAGTGTTAAATCTAGTATGTTTATTGACTCATAAATAAGTAAACCTTGGTTGTTTAGGCTGACTTTTAACTGAAACTTCTAGATTCATACTAGAGTATATACTAGGCTTGTTTGATTTTTAAAAAATGGTTCAAAACTCATTTTGGATGTAGGGGGCGCTGGTGGTTCAATTTGGAAATCAATTCCGATTTTCACAGAAAACAATGTTCAAAACTTTTTGAAACTTCCAAGACTTCTGAAACAGCTTCATTCATGGCAGACACGCATGTGCAGTTGGAAAAAAACAGTACTGGCACTGGGGAAACTTAGCTCTTCCATTCCTGACCGAGGAGCTCTTACACTAGGGTTCCCATATGTCCCTTATTCTAAGGGACGTCCCTTATTTTGGCCCTAAAATTTGTGTCCCTTATTTTCAGGCCCTGTCCCTTATTTTTGACTAGCAGGACAGGACTGGGTGGGGTTGACCAGAGGAAGGTGCGCGCATCAGTTTCCACGGCAATGCTTGCCCGGGGATTCCAACTCGCAGGGCAGCCTGCGTCCCCGTTGGAAGGAAGAGGTGATACAGGACTTTTTCAAAGTACAGTAGACTAATTAACCGTTACCCAAGGGGAATGTTGGATCATGTTGGATAAAGATAGTTTCTGGTTGCTTGAGAGTTACTCTTAAAATAGGCCTAGCTGTGTATCCCAATACTATACAATGCTGTGTATCCCATACTATACTATACCATTAACTATTGACATAATAATCATAAAGATGTACTTTTTTATAAACATTATTTTATTTTAATGTTTAGACAGTGCACTTTTAAAATCAGCAAAGTCAAGGACTAAATACAGATGGAGAAAATTATGTAGTTCTAATAATGTTTTTTCTGCATGACAAAGCATGCAGAAACATACCATGTACTGTTAAGAGGGAATAAGTCAGTTTCTTTTGTGAGTTTCAATCATTATCTTATTCTGTTAATAAAACTATTTCTACCTAATGTTTGAGTTTCAAGTTTTTAATGAAGTGTCCCTTATTTTTGTGAAAAATCCCGTAAATGTCCCTTATTTCTTATATCAAAAAATGGCAACCCTATCTTACACTCCAGGCCTGCCTTGACTATCAATGTGGAGGAGGACGAGGAGGCGATCCTCCTCCTCCTGTCATGTAATTCAGATTATCAAAGTAGAGGTAAAGGTTTCCCCTTGACATTCAGTCGAGTCCTGTCTTACTCTGGGGAGTGATGCTCATCTCCATTACTAAGCCAAAGAGACGCGTTGTCCATAGACACCTCCAAGGTCATGTCACTAGCATGACTGTATGTAGCGCCACTACCTTCCCGCCAGTGCCTCAAACTACAAAACCGGATTCAAACTGCTAAACGGATTCAAACTGCAGATCTACTGCATTATGCATTATGGAGACTCATAGAAGGCAGCTAATCTGCATGATAGAAGTCTACATCACTGGGTATATACATAATGCAGTTTCAAGATGCATTACACGGCAATGTTAATGGGGCCTGAGAGCAGATCAGGTATTTCTTCCAGGTGTTTTGGACTTCAACTCCCACCATTCCTAACATCCTCAGGCCCTTTCCTTTTCCCCCTCAGCTGCTTAAATGGAGGAAGATGAGTAAAAGAATAGGAAGAAAGAGAAGAGAAGAGACAGAAAGAGAAAGGAAGGGGGGACATTCTCCCAGGCTGCTTCCTTGACACGGTTCCAGGGGAGAAGAAGGGAGGAACGTTCGCTCAGGCTGCTTCTTTGACACGGTTCCAGGGGAGAGGAAGGGAGGGACATTCACCCAGGCTGCTTCTTTAATGTGGCTTTCCAGGGGAGTGGAAGGAGGGACATTCGCCCAGGCTGCTTTTTTAACACGGCTTACCAGGCTTGAGCTGAGGCCAGGGAAGAGAAGCAGGGAAGCATTGAATTGGACCATTTCCGACTCGCTTACTGCTTTGTAATGGAAATGGGGGGGGGGGGGGAAGCTTCAAAATGTCAAGGGTACTTCCGAGTTCCCAAATCGCTTCAAAATCGCTTCAAAAAGCAAATCTTTCTGAATTTATTCCAAATTATGAAGATTCCGAATGAACCTAACCATGCCTAGTACATACAGTAAGCAGACTCATGTAAAATATGTGCCATAATTTCTTTCACTTTTATTAATATACTATTAATATGTGTGTTTGTGCATACGTGTGTGTATATATGTGTGTGTGTGTATATACACATCTGTTCAGCTCATCCACTAAAGTAATATACATGTGAACATTTTTCATTTTTTCAGGAAAGTTTCAAAACTCTATTAACATTTTAAAAGTGAATATATTTTTTGAGTTCCCACTGAGCATGAAATGCTCTGGGAAAATTTGGGCCACTCACTTTTTCTCAAACCGGCCTATGTGATTGGTTGTTGTATGAGGATTGTGGGGAAAGCCATAACCACAAATTTGACTTCATTGGAGGGGAAATGGAACATGTTTTAAAACATTTAGTTGGATAGGATTACATTTTAATTAGTATTCCATATTTGTTTCTTAATCTGTTATTACTGCAAGCTCTTGAGTTCAAATACTTAAACATCTTTCACATGCTTTTCCCATATATCCATGGGTCACAAAAATAATTATTAAGCACCCATTCATTAAAAACATATTGACAAGACAGCAGAGCTTGAAATTAACTAGTTACATATAACTCAATTCATTTGAGATGAGGTGCTGGAGAAGAAATCTGTAGACACCATGCTAAAAAGAAATAAATGGGTCCTAGAGCAAATTAGTCCTGAACTTTCCCTAGAAGACAAAATCACTAAACTGAGGTTGTCATTCTTGGCATGAAGTCCTATAGGTTGGCTAGTACCCGACAGAGAGCGTTCTCGGTGGCCGCTCCGGCCCTGTGGAACTCCCTACCGGCTGAGACGCGGGTCCTGCAGGACCTGATGGCCTTTCGTAGGTCTTGTAAGACCTGGCTGTTCAGGCAGGCATTTGGCGATTGATCAGCATCTGAATACTAACCTCTTCACCTAGTTGTGCTGCTATTGTACTCTATTGCAGATCGGCTTTGTTCCGATCCATGCAGCGTGTTTCCATCGGGCCTCCTCGCCATACTGGGAAGAGGCTGAAGAGCCCCAGAAGATCCTTCTCCAGCGTCGCCATCTTGAGGCCTGCGATCACCAGTTTTTTCTTTTACCATCTGGTCCATGCTGCCGGCATCATGGCTGGGGATGCTATTGTGTGGGATGCGTACTACCACGTCCATTTTTGGAGTGGCCGACATTTGCCAGCCAACAACTTTAGCAGAATTTACATGCTGACTGTTAGACCGGTTCATTGTTTTTTGTGGTCCTAAATAACTTTAATAGCATAATATTATATCATAGAGCTGAGGATTTTAATACCGTGTGCCTTTGTTATGATTTTGGAACCATCGTGGGAGAAGATTGTTAACACTGTCAGCAGTGGATTCCTTTGGTTCCCTCCTGGTTCTCAAGGTCGCGCTGCCTTTGCCTCCCCCATGTTGCCTTATCTTGCACTTTACTCCTGGCCCTTGTGACTGCTGATCTCAACTTAAAATCTATTAATTCTGCCATACTGGTGTATTGCCTGTTTACTAGCACTTTGCACTTTGATGAATGAATTTCATCACTAATTGGATATATTAAGCCATATATTAAGCCATTGAATCCCCCACTTTGATATTGAGATATACATCCCCCGCTAACACTTTGGTTTTATATTATCAATGTTGCTCTTGATCTTCTGGCACTTTAAATCTGCAATTGCACTTTACATCTTTCACCTTATAATTGCACTTTATGATGGCCAAATGATCAGTGGGAGGCGGGAATGGGCTTTTGAGGTTATGGAAATGAATCATAAAAATGATGGAAGCGTAACACCTTTGGATTTAGATAGATTACAGCAAAGTGCAATATCACACTTTTATGATGAGGGGAAGGGAGGGGACTTGTTGCAAGGGGGGGGAGTTCTGGTGGCCGAAGGGCTCCCAATGAGGTAATGATGGGGATGGGGAGATACAGGAAAGAGAGTTGTAATCAATTTGGCTAATTCATGAGAAAACTTTAAAAATTCCAAAATATTCTCCTGACATGGTAAATCTTGGTACCCAGGATGACAGTCCCTCCAGGTTAAAGGTGGTACTACTGAATGCCAGGTCTGTCAATGGAAAGACAGCAACCATCCAGGATTTAATCCTGGTTGAAAAGGCAGATCTGGCGAGGATGTGGACAAGATTCTTGGAGAAGCAAGAGCGACCACATGCATCCTAGACCCCTGCCCATCCTGGCTTGTAAAGGAAGCCAGAGGGGGTTTGGCAGAGTGGGTAAAGGTAGTGGTTAATGCCTCCCTTCGGGAAGGCAGTATTCCAGCCAGCTTAAAACAAGCTGTTATAAAACCGTTGTTGAAAAAACCATCACTGGACCCCACTCAATTAGTCAACTATCAGCCAGTTTCCAATCTCCCCTATTTGGGCAAAGTCCTGGAATGTGTGGTGGCCTCGCAACTCCAGGAATTCTTGGTAGACACTGATTATCTAGATCCGGCACAGTCTGGCTTTAGGCCGGGACATGGTACTGAGACAGCCTTGGTCGCCTTAGTGGATGATCTACGCCGGGAGCTTGACAGGGGGAGTGTTCTGCTGTTGGTTCTGCTGGACCTCTCATCGGCCTTTGATACCGTCAACCACAGTATCCTTCTGAGACGCCTCACAGGAATGGGCCTTGGAGGTACTGCCTTGCAGTGGCTCCAGTCTTTCCTCGGGGGTCGATCCCAAAAGGTATTGCTAGGGAACTCCTACTTGGATCCACAGCCATTGTACTGTCAAGATATCAGAAAGAAAGAAACAATTGGAGCCAATAGGCAAAATGTTTTAATTCCTTATCACTTTGAGGGGAAATAATTGCCAGGAAATTCTGGTCAGCAGGTGACAACAAATTGTTTTTTAAATGCAATAAGTAACAAATAATTACTCATAATGTATTCATAAGATAAAGAAAAATATTTTGTATTTTTTAAAACATTTTATGCTCTGATCTACAAAAGGTTTGCCTTTAGCTTATACAGCAGGGGATATATCCACAACACAAGACAGTATAGCAGAACATTCCCCACATAGAGACAAATACTGGAGGCAGTCAGCAGTCCACGTTCTTTGTATTATGGCAGAGAAGAAGCCAAAGCTCAGTGTTTTTCAAAGCGATGTAGGAGGGATGTGTTCATGCACTTGATAGAAACCATGAGTTATGATCATCAAAGGACACTGAAGATGTGGCTTTGCCACATTTGTTACAGTTTGCAACACCATTATTTTTACTCTCATGTCAGTGGGCTATGTTTCTAAATTTCTGTCTATTCCAAAGTCCATCCCTTGGGGCATCTTGTTAAGGAATTTTAAATTTTTTCAACAATGGCTCAGAATCAGCCCCTTTTAGAAGCACTTAAAAGCAGTGCAGGGAAGCAACACTTGGGAGAGAGAGAGGCTTGAAGGGTGTAGGTTTGTCAATAATGTACAGTATGTCTATAAATAAAAATGGGGAGGAGAAATGCCACAAGTTTGCAAATCTGCAGCTGGGAGGCTGAGGGAGAAGGATTCTAGGGGGGATACCGATTATTTTTTCTTTTGCCTTTTAAATAAACATATGCATTTATCGTGACTCCAGCTGCGATGAGAAGGGCATAGGATATATATATATATATATATATAATTATTAAATATATTTATTAAATCACAACTTGTAACAGGAAACTGCAGCTGTGGGAGGGAATTGCTTCCAACCGGCATAGGAAGCCAGACCTTTCTGATTCAACATCAAAGTGGACAAAGGTCTACTTCAAATCCATAGTAACTTTTTATTAGCATTCTTAAACTTCCTGCATGCTTGCTCTAGACGTTTTAAGCAAAACACAAAAGAAAAACCTGTAATACTATTCCTGGAACTCAGTCCATTCAGTCCAGCCTCTTGACTTCAAGGCAGGAACACCCCCCACCCCTCCTTCACTAAATATCTTCCTGTCTCCTCCAATCTACTCATTTACTTCAAATCATAAGGAACCTCAAGCAGAGATTTGGATTAAACAAGAAGAGTTTGCAGATCTTACTTAATGGAACTTAACTCCCGACTAGTATGGACACTATGACTATAGTTTTTAAAGTTTATTTTTTAAATACCAAAATGTGCGCATCTTGTTTATGTGTTTTATTGTAAATGTAACTATTTTATAATCCAATGTTTTTTTCAATATTTCCCAGCGATAAAGGCTTTGGAAAGAATTGTGCGGAGGGTTGCTCACCATCTATTTTCCAAGATTTGTTTCCAGGACATTCATATCTCTTCTGAAGACTAAATGATTATTCCATGGGCCTCTCCTCTTGTATTTCCCTTGTAATACACATAATGTAATCTACAAACACTGACATCATATAGAAATAAAGGAATCTTCATTACACCATTGAGCATCTCAGATCCCATTCTCACAACACCTGCATACAATAAGAATGGTGACAGATGGATGTTACTACTTGGCCACATATTCTAGCCTTTCTGTGTTCTCACAAAAAACTCAGAACAAAAACTACATGTGTGATCTGTTGAAGCACTCAACCCATGGCCCAAAGGCTACATGATGCCCTTGACACTGCCAGCATGCTCCCCCATTCACTCTGTTTCTACACTACCCATCTGAACAACTAGGTGACAATTTTTTTAAAAAAAACCACACTGTTTTAGTGCTTCTGTTCACAGCACTGAAATACCACTCAAGCAGCATTTACACTTGGACTGAGAGAGATGAAAGATTATCTCAACCATCAGCAAGCCTGTCACTGAGATCCCTCATTATTTGCCACTAGTAGCAATGGAAAACAGCAGTGGAAAAATGGTGAGTGGCAAATGTGCACATCACTCCCAACCTTCAACAATTTCATTAGAAATTTCAGGGGAAATGCCTCCCGTTCCATGATCTCATCAAATTCATTTCCGAATAAGGGTCTAAATACTCAACTGTTTTGCATTTTGTGCAATTTTCTCCCAATCGTGGAAGGAAAATAATATTCCCACACAATTTCTATCTCATATTCAGACACCCAGAAGTGTTTCAAGATATATTTCACTGGGGGGTTTGCACAAAAGCAGTAGAGGTAGTGCAAATTCATTGACATTTTCAGAAGCACGTGTGTTTTTAATATAGAAAATGTTTATAATGTGGGTTTTGCACAAACTGGAAGGGGGTTCTATGCAAAATGCCTGGTTATTGTGCACAAATGTGTGTGCACAATAGTTTGTGCTTTAAAAGATCACATATATTTGTGTGCAAAATAGTTTTATGACACAATTTGGGATGTGTGAATGCCAGGTGAAAACTATACAAACTGCATTGTACATTGATCATACTAAATTTAAAAAAATTAAGTTCTGAATTTTGTGCTATTCTTCCTGACTATGTTTTCCAGGAATTGGGAAACTTGTTTTTTTAAGGGTAGGAGGTTCCAGGAAATAAATTACAGTGTTCCCTCGCTACTTCACAGTTCGCTTATTGTGGGCTCGCTGTTTCACGGATTTAAAAAAATCTAATTTAAAATATATATCATGCTATTTTTGCTGTTTGTGGGGGTTTTTTTGCCGCCACTCGCCACTTTCCTCCTCAGTCCTCCCTCCCTCCAGCCTTGAAGGGCCTTTCCTTCCTTTCCTTCACTTTGTTTTACGTGTTTAAAGACTTAAAATAGTGTATAACTACTAAAATAATGTATAAATCTTAAAATAAATAGAGCATCCCTACATCACAGTTTTTCACTTATTGCGGGAGGTCCTGGAACCTAACCCCAGCAATAAGTGAGGGAACACTGTACAGTGAATAAACATTCTATGCCTCCATGTCAGATTTTTGTTGGATGGTATACTAACATGTAAGCAATTTTTTCAGCAGCTATAGAGATAATAGGAGAATCTAATTTCATGTTAAGCTGGATACATCTTCATCACTATTGCTAATTTTCATAATACTTCACTTAGATTTTCACCAGAGGAAGACAGGCATATACTCTGCATTTGCTAGAGGACTAAGTGCTTCAAATTCTAATCAGTTTTCTTGGAGTGCATACTAAAATGTTTCCAAGGTAAATATATAACCTTTAGGGGGGAAAGAAAGAAGAAACCAGGGACCTCAAATGTTTATTCAGATGTACATTCATCTGACAATCAGTTTTACTTTAAGTGTTGATTTTCCAGCCAATGTACATGCAAAAAGAAAAGTCACTTCAAAAATGTGTGTACATACAGCAAGATAAATGAGAGATTTCCCCCTGGATTCCCCCACTTCCCCAACTTCTTATACAAGTTTCATTCCTGCATCTCAAAATAGCAATGATGTCTAGTAATATAAGTGTATGTTGACATATTTTAGTTATCTCCGTCATAGGAAAGGTTTAGTTTTTTAAAAAAGGTTTTCAGTGTGGATATTTTGTACATGAGTTATGGAAGATTTCTATACCTGTGTAAATGTACATGGAATAGTGCAATTTATGGAATGGCTCCTGGACAGCATGGTTTTTAATGTAATTGTTTTTATGATGATTATGTGTTTTTACTATTGATTTTAATGTATATGTCTTATTTGATCTGATGTATGTAAAAGTGGCATCGAATTGTGCCTTTTTTATAAGCTGTCCTGAGTCCCCTGTGGGGTTGAGAAGGATGGGATATAAATGAAGTAAATAAATAAACTCCCTCCAACAAAAGGTCTATGTGGATTCCTCTTTGTTACTATCCTTTTAGAACTAAGCAGAGTTTCCCCTTTTAAATTAAACTTTGGTAGATCAGTTTTTGTTGTTTCAATTCTTTTATCCAATTCACTGCCTTTTAGCGGACAGGTTTCCAATTTATTGACTGTTTTATTAATGGTACTTTGAATTACTAGATTATGAGATCGTTGACACCGTCATTGGCTTTTTCATGCCAAAAGCAAGCAATCTTCTAATTGGTGTGACTGAATGTCAGTTTTCTGCCCTGGGACCTCTAAAGTTTAAACACTGTTGAAAAGCAAAAAATAAAAATGATGGAAGGTAGCATTATTGACCTACTTAAAAATTGAACTGCCATTCCTGCAAACTTCCAGGAGTAGTAAATTACTGAGCAAAAAGAAAATCTGGAACAGCTAGTAGACTGAGATCCACAGAAAAAGCTTTGAGGACCACATGTAGGTTTTGCTTAAATCAGTGGTTCTTAAAATACGGTCCATGGCCTCACCATTACTACATCATTGCAATAAGAGCTACTGGTCTTGCAAAGCCTTCTTATAGTGCCAAAGTTTATTAATTATGATTTTCTGTGGGCAAGCAGATGGTGGCTACTGGATGGCATATGTTCTGTATCAGAAATAAGAGCTGATGTGGTCTATCCCAGGGCTGTCCAACTGCTGGCCCTGCAGGTGTTTTGGACGTCAACTCCCACAAATCCTAGCCAGTTTACCAGCTCTTAGGATTTCTGGGATTTGAAGTCCAAAACACCTGCAGGGCCGGCAGTTGGACAGCCCTGGTCTATCCAATGCGGTTTTCTGAATCAGCACCCCAAATAACCAAACTGAATCTAAAGTTGACCAAAAACTGATTTGTAACCCTTTTGCTACTAATGTTGGAAAGTGATCCCTGGTCAAGTGGTCCCTGGTCCAAAAAAAAGGCTGGGAATCACTGGCTTAAATGAAAGGTTTGGTTCCACTTATATCCATTTTTTCAAGTCTCTAAAGCCTATAGCTAATTCTGACTAGAGTAGACATTAAATCAAGTGAATTTACACATGTGATGACTTAGCAGTCCACAATTGACCTTCCAGGTTTACTCTAGTTGCAATTAGCCAAAAAGATGATGAGCAATATTTCCATTACTTAGCATCAGGCATTTCAAAATTTCCCAATGCGAATTTGGGATGCACTTATTAATGTCATCGAAAATCTAGTTTTTGAGGCCTAATTACATTTTAGGATGTATTCTGTGCAAAATTAACATTTGTGCAGAAAACAGCATTTTCTATTAGGAAAATGATATTTATATGCAAAAATATTATTTTAAGTGCAGAAAATGCTGTTCCCTGCAAAGAAAACAGCATTTTCTATTAAGAAAATGATATTTATATGCAAAAATATTATTTTAAGTGCAGAAAATGCTGTTCCCTGCAAAGAAAATGATGTTTTCTAAACAAAACAATGGTGCGAGTTTTGTGCAGAGTAAATACTAAACTCTGTAGATTTTAACTGGAAGATTTTTCTTTCACAGCACTCAAAAACATATTTTTAAAACATTTTTTTAAATATTTTGACTATATTCTTTTGAACTTTTGAATAATCTCATCCAAATGAGTACTCATAAACAAGGATTTACATGTTAGAACTGAAAATACATAAGTCATTCACTAACATTAATCTTTTGTGAAATACATAAGAGCAAAAGTGATAAAGCAAGTGTCAACCTGTAGATCATGCTTCTAGAGATAGATTGTAAAGTTCAACAGAGATGGAATTATATTAGGTTTCTTCTCTTATCCCTTCCAGATGGGGTATTCATGGCCATTGCCTGGCTGTTGAAGATTTGCAGAGGGGGCTATTGGAGAAGCATCTGCCTCTGGAGGTCCTAATGATATCATCCACCAAGCCATCCATGCACTAACATAGCTGTTGACGTTGTTATTCTTGTGTTCAAGGACCTTCTGACTTATGATAACTTTAACATGACGTTTTCTTGGCAAGATTTGTTTGCTTTTGCCTTCTTCTGAGTCTGAGAAAGGTTGGGCAATGCTTAAAAAGGTCATCCAATGGGTTTACATGGCCAAATAGGAAACTGAACCCTAGTCTCTGAAGGCAAAGTCCAATACACAAACTACTACACCACATAGGCTAAATGGATGCATGTAAGTCCTACAGGGATTTTGGTTGTTGTTCAAGATTGGAAGAAAATGTTGTCTTTCATAGTGACAAAATGTTTAAAGATTGTGTAACTCTAGCTTTGTAAGTCATTAACAGGACATCAGCCATAATTTGTCCTTCTCATTTCAGTTTGAATACAACATAGCAAGAGATCCAATATGGCAGTGTTTCCCAACCAGCGTGCCGGGGCACACTAGTGTGCCGTGAGCGATCATCAGGTGGGGTTCTGTGGGAAGTTTGGCCCAGTTCTATCATTGGTGGGGTTCAGAATGCTCTTTGATTGTAGGGGAACTATAAATCCCAGCAACTACAACTCCCAAATGTCAAGGTCCATTTCCCCTGAACTCCATCTGCGTTCATATTTGGGCATATTGAGTATTTATGCCAAGTTTGGTCCTGATCCAACATTGTTTCAGTCCACAGTGCTCTCTGGATATAGGTAAACTACAACTCCAAAACTCAAGGTCAATGCTCACCAAACTCTTATAGCATTTTCTCTTGGTTATGGGAGTTCTGTGTGGGAAGTTTGTGTCTTTCTGCCATTCCTGCCAGGATATCGATGTTGAGTTCGAAACAGGTCCAGGTTTCACACTGAGTGTATAAATACATTTTAAAAACATATTAACTATATGTATTACTGTGTTAGAGTGTCATTTTGTGTCATTTTGGTTGGTGGTGTGCCCCAGGATTTCGCAAATGTAAAAAGTGTGCCACGGCTCAAAAAAGGTTGGGAAACACTGCAATATGGTGTAGTGGTTTGAGTGCTGGACTACACATTCCTGCTCAGTCATGGAATTTCACTCAGTGACCTTGGACAAGGTACTCTCTCAGCCACAAATGAAAGCAAAGACAACCACTCACTGAACAAACCTTCCCAATAAAGCCCCATGACAGCTTGCCTTAGGATCGATGTGAGTCAGAAAATGATTAGAAGGCACACAATGGCAATATATCAAAGTTTTGTAATGAAAAGCTGTAAAATCATTTTGCTGGAATATATATATTCTCACATGCCAGAAGATACCTTCCTTCACCAGTATACTAGTACGACTAAAACATTAGAAGAAGCAATATTTTAGGGGCAATTTTAATGTATTGCTTTTTAATGTAATTTTATTGCTGTTGACCTGTTTATGTTAATTGTTGAGCTTTAACTGTTTCTTTGTTGGCATCTAATGACTGCCAATTGTAAGCCGCCCTGAATCCCCATTTCGGGGTTGAGAAGGATGGGATACAAATGATCTGAATAAGAAATTTGCCTCTGAATGGAGATGAGATAGCAAGTGTGGTATGTTATTTGAGCATGGTACTGGGAGTTGAGAAAATTATGGGACCACTGTGAGCACACACACACACTAAGTACAACAGTTACAAGAGTGAAAGAAAGAAGGAGGAAGAATTGGAACATTCCTTCATTTAGTAGCAAGCATAGCACGTTCTCTTTACAGATAAATGTGCCTTGCTGCCACAATTTAGTATACTTCCCCTCCATGGACTTTGGTTAAGAACATAAAGTAGAATTTCCAGGATCTTTCAACATTTATTTATGAATTTATTTATGAATTCGATTTGGTAGACCGCTCTCTCTGGAGCCCAGAGCGGTTTACAACATAAAATCAATAAAAACATCAAAACAGATAAAAGACGTATACCCAAAAGCCCCACTCCCCACAATAAGCCCGGCAAGCAGCAATATGCAGAAGCATCTCATGTGAGGGCCGGCTTCTTCTTTGCTGGACTGCTGCCTGTTATTATGAAGGAAACATCATCTTTCATGTTTTAGCTACAGGATGTAAAAACATTCCATAGTCTTCTGTAACAAATCAGAGTTACAAATCACAGTGTTTGGGAGTCAATGTGTTGCAAAGATCAGCTTTCAATCTGTGGGGGGAGCACTGGGACAATTTTGGGACCCTCTGTACCATTAAGTGAGTGAGATCCAAATATCTATACAATAGTATGATATACCAGACTGATTCTACAGTAGTTTTCGGTAGAAATTATATTCCAGAACTCTGTGTTTTTATTGCTAGCTCTTTGCCCTCTATTTTTAATATGTTTTAACTGCTTTGATGTTTAATGTGTTTTAACTGTTTAATCTGTTTTATTACTCACGGTGTTTATGCTTCTTCTGTAAACCGCTCTGAGCTCCGGAGTGAGCGGTATACTAAATCGAAGTTAATAAATAAATAATAAATAAATATATCAAATATTGATTGCTGAAAAGTGAGCCATAGAGATACTATGCGGCAAAAGAGAGGAAATCAAAACCAGAAATTTGGCCATTGTAAATCAGCCTCTTATATATTCAGAAGATTTGATTCATCTCAGATCAGGGAGTTCCACCGCACACACGGCTTCTACCACTAGCACTGTATTGCTGGTCAATGGGAAACCACGTAGATGCTTCTCTGGAGAACAACCCGGTGCCAAAGCTTCTGGAAGGCTAAAATCAAAACAGACGCAGAGAGCTGCCTGTCTGAATTGGCACCGCTCTTCCAGCTGGAGAACATATGAGGCACCAGTTTGTCTTTTTAACATTAGCAGAGCCAGGAAGGGATTCATTAAAGCAAAAGAAAAGCCGCAACTTGGCTTGTAACATCCTTGCATCCCTGTCCAGTTTTATATAGAAAGCATTAGATCAATGTAGGAATAAAGGATTAGGAGGTGTTTGTGAAAAGGATACTTCATGCAGATGAAATGCATCCTACAGGGCAATTGCCTTTTAGATCAAACTGTATGGCTCAAAGTCTCAATTCAGCAATTCTATAGGTCATGTGACCAAAAGACTGTAGTTTCTATATATAAATTACCCAAGACAATTGAATAATTCAGCACCAAGTTATACTAAGAGGGAAAGCGTTTCATTCCACTGCATAGTTGAAACAGCAAGGAAAACACACATTATAGTTAGTTTATAGTGGATGCGAAACGTTGTAGTTTTACAATGAAAGGAAAGCTGAGATCTTGTGAAAGCATGCCAATGTTATGACCACATCATATGGGCTAATTTGCCCATTGTATGCTAGTTCCTCTCCCCATTACAAAACATATATCTACTTCCGGTGATGCTCCATGGCAAAAGGGGACAGGAAGTGGCAACAATTTGCAACAATGGGCAGCAGATGCTTCCCCCTGTGGGAAGGGACCAAACATAAGTCAGGCAATGAGTGGAGTGGGTCGATGGGTTCTCCACACGCTCTGCCGGGACCCCACGGAGTCACCACGATGCATGGTGAATCCTGATGTTAAGGTGATACAATCTTTAGTGTATATTTGTAAACTCTAAGCAAACTAATATTAGGTGATTGAACTTGGTTACTCCTGAGTTATAATGAGAATGATATATATCAAAGGAAAGGAAAAGGAGCATAACAGAAAAAAAGCAAAGACCATTTAGAATGTCACACACATGCAACATTGTGATTAAAAGGGCTGAATGTATGTTTATGTTTTGTAATCTATTCATGAACATTGCATTCATTTTGTCATTTGTTCATAAAAGATTCATGTCACCCCACACTTTGGTGAAGGAAAATGAAGAGAGATGGTGATAGAAAAAAGGTGGGAGACTCCCCTCGACCATTTTTTCTTTTTTTAGGAAAATAATGCTGAAGGACCTTTGTGAATCTCCCATACCCATATGGTTGCCCTCTGCTATTTCTCCCTCTTCTCTAAACTGGAGTTTTGCTTCTGGAAAGGAAAAGGAACAAGCAACAAATTGTTCCTTGGGTCAGAACTTAGATCAATCACTGCTTCTACAATCCTACAAACACCATAGCATTTGTGAAGCTCTTGCAGGTTATGTAAAGAGAATCAAGGTAATCCACCTGCCGAAAGTGCAGCTGAGCATAAATACGTATATGGTGCTAATCTATACTGGCTGCTTGTTACCAAGCCATTTGAGAGCAGAGATGGCCAAATGTTCCATCCCCAGCTCAAAATGAAGTCCAGATGTTCCAGCCAGGCCAAAACCACTTTGGCCAGTTGGATCATCACCTTATTTTTTCTCTCACCATCACCTCTATCAGATGGCCTCAGGGCTCCATAAGAGCTCCTGACTGTTGCAGGCACCTAATCCTGACATCAGGTGCACACAAATTTATTGGAACCCCTAGCTCCAGCAAATTTGGGAGGACTACTGTATACAGGTATTCCTCAAGTTACAAACATCTGACTTACAAATGACTCATACTTAAGAATGGCAGTGAGACACACTTAAAATGTACCTATTTTGACAACATACAGATTCAGCTTAAGAACAAATCTACAGAACCTTTCTTGTTCTTAACTTAGGGACTGCCTGTATTTAAAAAAGGTGCTGTTTTGATTGTGCAGCATTGGGAAGGCACGGGGGGGGGGGCGGATAACCACAGCAATTATTCTTTATCATAGAAAGCAGACACATAGCCTTTAAAAGCTCAGGGTAAGGTTACCAGGTAAAATAAGTCAAAGGGCTCCTATACCTTTAATAAGTATGCAGAAGAACAAATTTCAACTGGTGTTGCTTGTCATAAACAATCACAAAAGATAACACACAAGAACCCTATCCCTTATTTCACCTGGCAACCCATGGTCACCTCACCATAATAAGGTGACAGAACAGGACTTGGCATGGGTATTTTCTATGCATGAGATTTCCTTCCTATTATGGAACCATAAGATCCTAGTATACTTGCTATATGCTTGTCGTTCTACAATGAGGTATACATTGTGGTATGCTTGTTTCAGTTTGCTGGGAAATCCTATATCACAAAACTGAATTGTCACTATAAAAGTCTGTTTCTTGTACATTTACATCTAAAGCTCCATGTGAGATTCCATTCCACCGTATATACATTACTACTGCTGCTACTTCACATTATAATAAAAGAAGTCTTTCAGTGAGAATTTTGAAAACTGACTTTTGGTATGCAGATTTATGTCTTTCACACATCTACATAGACCAGTAGTTCTCAACCTTCCTAATGCCGCAACCTTTTAATGTAGTTCCTCATGCTATGGTGACCCCCAACCATAAAATTATTTTGTGTTGCTACTTCATAACTGTAATTTCACTAGTGTTATGAATTGTAATGTAAATATCTGATATGCAGGATGTATTTTCATTCACTGGACCAAATTTGGCACAAATACCAGATATGTCCAAATTTGAATACTGGTGGGGTTGGGGGGGGGGTTGAGTTTGTCATCTGGGAGTTGTAGTTGCTAGGATTTATAGTTCACTTATAATCAAAGAGTATTCTGAACTCCACCAATGATGGAATTGAACCAAACTTGGCACGCAGAACTCCCATGACCAAGAGAAAATACTAGAAAGGGTTTAGTGGGCATTGTCCTTACGTTTTAGAGTTGTAGTTTACCTGCATCCAGAGAACACTGTGGACTCAAACAATGATGAATCTTGACCAAACTTGGGATGGATACACAATATGCCCAAATGTGAACACTGGTGGAATATGAGGAAAATATACCTTGGCATTTGGGAGTTGCAGTTGCTGGGATTTATATTCCAAACTTCCCACACAGAACCCCCATGGCCAACAGAAAATACTATGTTTTCTGATGGTCTTCGGTGACCACTCTGTTATCACCTCATGACACCCCCCCCCCCCCGGGTCCCAACCTCCAGGTTGAGAAACACTGACATAGACTGACAGCTGTAATGATCTGAAAGACCTTTACCACTTTGCCCAGTCCTTTGAAAATTTAGGACAAGTTACATGATTTTCATCTTTCTGGATCATATTATTGTCTATCCCACTCCCACAACTTTACAACTTTATGCTTTGTATCTGGGGCCTCAATACCACTTGGTATTGCATCCAATAAAGTGAATGTATATCCATGAAAGATCATATAAAATAATAATAAAAGGTACTGCCCTTCCTTCCTTTCTTTCCACTCACTTTCCTTTCTCCTTTTTATGCTGCAGCAGACTGATATAGCTAACATCTTTGAAAACTAAGACCAAAGTTCACTTTCAATTTGTTACAGCTGCTATGTTGAGGATCCCCCAAGGAGAAAAATTATTATAATATCAAGAGGATTCTTCTGCTTAAATACCCATTTCCTTGTTAGAGAAGTTCCTGGAAATAAGGGGAAAAAACAAGCCTCAAATTTTACAAGGACTTCTTTGGAAGTGCTATGTTAATTCAAACAATGGCAGAAATGTTTTCACTGAGCTAAGAAACAGTCTTTCCAATGAACATTTTAATATACAATGAATTTTGAACTTAATGTTTGACAGACAGCTGTTGTACTTCAGTGAACACATTAGCCTATTAACAAGATGCACATGAGGTAAAATGCATCATGAAGTTTTGCTCTGGGAATTGGAGAAAGGAACACCAGTGGCCAGGTTTGCTTTATTGTTCCTCCTGGAGAACAATAGAAGCCACTTCAGGGGAAAAAAGTTTTCCATACAAACATGTATCTTAAATATAACCCAGAAAAGACTTTCTCAAATACTGCTAGACTAACTGAACTATTTCCTTCTAAATAACATTTGTTGCAAGTGGACTCCCTAGCTCCTTCATGACCACATCCTGATCTCTACTGTTTTATGTCTTATTGGCACACATTCCCCAAAAACCGAAAGATGGGGAAAAAAAGTTTAGTCCTTAAGTGGATAATAAACTGTTCTTTGTCATCTATCTGTGAAGCAAAACCTGGAGGGTGATCCAATTGGTTACCAAAACCACATAGTCTAACATTTGCATATTGACTGGCTGAACAGTTTCCAACACACTAAATAAATATTTGTGCCAAAAGTGTGTGTTGGGAGGGTGCTTTTTGTTGCAAGACATCTGGGATATCTATACACCTGAAGGCCTCCTTCCATATGTTCACACATAACTAATAATATTATCCTACAACAGCAATGTAATGAAATCAGCCAGCTTACTTGTGGATGTATTTATGAATTGATATTGCAGTACATTCAGGATTGTTTGTCTCCTTGGAGAGCCATCCTACCAAACCTACTTAAAGCTCTGTATCAGTCTCACATATCAGTTACAGTTCTTCCCCAAGACACATATTGTCTCTCTTTTTGTTACATGTTTTTATTCAAAAGACAATCTTATCCCCGTGAACCTGCGTTTCTTCAGTATACAGTTGCAGATCATGAGTTTATATGCAGGTCATGAATAGGTTAAACATTACCTCTGCATTACCCCATCTCCATATAAATCAAGCTTGCATTTCACACCTTAGGAAATGTAATGCTCAGCTTATAATAATAAAATAATAAAACTTTATTTATAACCCACCCTATATCCCCAAGGGCACTCAAGGCAGTTTCCAAAAAAAATATGACAAACATTCAATGCCATAATAAACAATAGAAACAAACCAAACCAAATCAAAACAGTAAACAAACATCAATACAAACTTACAGTAACTAGCCAAAAAGATAAGTAATTAAATAGACTTGGTAGCTTGGTTCCTGATGCTGAAACAGCAATGCTTTTTTATAGTTTGTATAACCTATCAGCCATAGATTGTGCTTCAAACAGATTGATACCCTGAGCACCTTATCAAATCCACACTCTCTTTTTCAAGTAGGGATTCTCACATTGTTTTAGAAAGAGGATTTCTCAAGAGTGGATTCATTTCTGACTGCAAAAAATAGCTTTCGAGAGCTGGAAGTCACAGAATACGTTGATGCTTGCATGTAGCATACACACATTTTTTGTTCCTTGTTATCTCTGGTTAAACATCTGCCACAGGTTTTCAGAGCTATATAGCAGTGATAGTGTCATCAAAGCACATTCAGCTCTCTAAAGAATATACAGCCAAATATTTGCTAAATATTCTCCTGTTATAACGGGAGCTGTTTTTGCCCAGTGTGAGCCACTGGACATGAAATTATTGATGGAAACTGTTCATCATCCTGCATTGTAAGGATTTGTGCACATTAAGACACACTCCCACGTGTCTTTATAGCTTCTTCCTTTTGTCAGATGTAAATGCTGGAATTCAGGAGTGACATGTATATATTCAACATATATGTATTAATATCAGCTTAAAATTACAGCCATGCTGGTTGGGTTTCATTTGGAATGAATATAAATTTACCAATAATCCTAGCCCTCATAGCCAATGATGAGGGATTGCGGGAGTTAAGGTCCAGAGCAAGGAAGTAAATCTTCAAAATTGTTCAATTTTGCCAAGAAGAATAAATAATTTATGCTAGGAGCTCCTCAAAAACTATGAGGTTTTTGGTACTGCCGAGATTCCTGCACAGAGAATCCTACACAGCTCACATTTTCCTCTTATTTTTGCACAGAGTGAACTCCTGACATCTGAATATCACATCAAATTCAGATTCTTGGCACATACATGGGTGCTTTGGAAATCCTTTATTTTGTCTTTAATTTAAATATTTATAAACATCCTTTCCAGTCCAAAAACAATGTGAAGGTCAGATACTGACTTTTTATTATACTATCACTGATGTCACTATAGCTTTTTTATACATGGAAGCTCCCCTTCAGGAGACAGTAATAGATTCCAGGAGCAGAGTTCATTACAGCCGTAACTGAAGGAAAGAGTTTAGCATCCTATTCACATAGTAGTTTAGCATCTACCACTCCCGTGCCATTCCTCTAGTAAATTTACTTAATAGCTAATCGTTATTCAGATGTTCAGAAAATATATAAGTGAAAGAGCTTACAGGACTATGCATATCACCTAACATCTTCTCTGTTCATTCACTGAAAAAGACAATCTGAAAAAATCTGCTCCCTGACTGGAGGGATACATTGCATACCATCTCCAACCCCCATCCTCATTCCATACAGGAAAACTAGCTGAAACGTACTCCAAACGTGGTGTTGGTGTAGTGTTCTCCATCATTCAAGAGGCACCAAATTAGCTTAGCAGAGTTAGTGGAATTTGTGTAGTGTATCCTATCTCAGAACAGTCAGGGCACCCAAAAACAGAGTGGCTATCACAAATGCCCCAGGTACACACATTCTGATCAGCCTCTTGTTAGTGATACATGCAGACAAATGTTATACTATGTGTGCTTAATTTTTTTTAGTGATGCACAATAATTATATCTGATGTGCAACAGCATAAGTACATTTGTGAGTGTGAAACTGCTGCACAAGTGGTTTCACATTAAAGAACACCAAGTACACAGTATGACCCCTATATCTGTTGTAGATGCATGTCTGGACTTACTGTGGAAATATGAAACAGCTAATCCCTATTGAAACACAAAACTTTTGGCAGAAGTATACACCACAGAACACTAGCATGTCTGTGTCCTCCAATATGACTCTATGATCTGGCTGAAGCATACTGTATAATAATGCTGGGGAATCTAGAAAAATGCCCAAAAAGAATGCCTTCATAGTATTTCTAGATTCTCCAGCACAACTCTGTGATCAGCTTCTGGTGGATGCATACTATAGAAACATGGTAGAGGACCTAGAAAATGCCTAGAGATTATTTTGGTTTGGACATTGATAAGTGAATTCACAGGTACTAGTCCCATGGACACAAAAGTCATACTATATTATATCAATATATGTTGCCTTCCTTGCATTGCCTTTGTTGCAACTGCAGAATGTGTGGTCAGTTACATACATTAACCATTAATCCACCTATATTGCACTATGTTAGAATTCATTAAAAGGTTGCATAACATAATTCTACCAGTAGACACTTATTGTACACTAATGGGATGTAGTTTACTGGCTCTGATCTGCTACCTGAGTTTATTGGCATTGTCCATCTAATCATAAAGCTGACTGGATGTGCAGGCGGTATTTGCTATTTCCCCAGAGTTTGGAGGAGTTGCTTTGTTTTTGCAATACTCCACTGGACAATGGATTTTGGTAGGTATGCTCCAAAATTATAATGTTCAAATTTTGCCAGTAACAAAACACAATCAACTCATTTTGGATCCAATAAGCACATTCAGCCAAAGACAACTGTACTCAGATCATCACAATTAAGGGCAGGAAGGGAATTGTCCTTCATTTTGTAATCTGAAGTTATTTTCCTCTATTTTTGTAGATCACATGTTACAGAGCCATTTACCATGAAATGTTATGAAAAATTTTAGCATCTATAAGTAAACCTACTTTGCATGTTTTTTGCAAAAATAGGCAAACCCCAAATTATTTCTCTACTCCACTTAGGCAGAAAAAATGAAATGCAAAGATACAGAATGGGGGAAGCCTTGCTCAACAGCAGGACTTGTGAAAAAGATCTTGGAGTCCTCCTGGACAACAAGTTAAACATGAGCCAACAATGTCATACGGCAGCTTAAAAAGCCAATGGGATTTTGGCCTGCATAAATAGGAGTATAGTGTCTAGATCCAGGGAAGTCATGCTACCCCTGTATTCCTCCTTGGTCAGACCACACCTGAAATACTGTGCCCAATTCTGGGCACTGTAATTGAAGGGAGATGTTGACAAGCTCTAAAGTGTTGAGAGGATGGCAATTAAAATGACCAAGGGTCTGGAGAACAAGCCCTATGAGGAGCATCTTAAAGAGCTGGGCATGTTTGGCCTAAAGAAGAGAAGGCCAGATATTGGAAAACAGACCACATTCCACAGAAAGATGAATGGATATAGAAATTAATGGAAATAAAAGACATGGACCAATTGACTTTCTTTCTGAGACAAAGTGCAGGAAGGCCACTAGTACCTACGGATTGGAAAGATTTTGAAGAATACAGAGGGAAACAAACAGATTGAACTTGGCAATAAACAACCAAGAAAATTTTAAGGGAGACAAGAATAATCTACCATAAGATAGGGAAGAGATGAAACCAAAGTAGAGAAAATAAGACTTTCTGAGAACCTTCTAAAGCAGAGATGGAAGTCATTTTTGAACAATTTTGGTTTTTTTTCTTCTTCTTCTTCTTATTATTATTATTATTACTTTTCTTCTTTTCTTACTACACACCCAAACTTTTATTTATTTATTTATTTATTTATTTAGAGAGAGAGGGAGAGGGAGAGGGAGGGGGAGAGAACATTTTTCATTTTTTATGTTTTACTTACTTTTTCTTTTCTTTTCTCCCTTTCCCCTTCAATCCTTTTTTCCTTTCCAATCCCCTATCCCTTTCTCACCCCCTTTACCTCCCCCTAGCTAATTTTTTTTCTCCCCTTTCTTTCCTTAATCCCAATTCAATGTACTTAAAATTTTCAATAAACTAAGAAGAGAAGGCTGAGACATGACGGCCATGTATAAATATGTGAGGTGAAGTCATAGGGAGGAGAGGGAGCAAGCTTGTTTTCTGTTGTCCTAGAGACTAGGACACAGAACAATGGCTTCAAACTGCAAAAAGGAGATTCCACCTGAATATTAGGAAGAACTTCCTAACTGTGAGAGCTGTTCAGCAGTGGAATTATCTGCTCTGGGGTGTGGTAGAGGCTCAATCTTTGGAGGCTTTTAAGATGTATGGCCATCTGTCAGGGAGTCTTTGAATACGATTTTCCTGCTTCTTGGCAGGGGGATGGACTGGATGGCCCACGAGCTCTCTTCCAACTCTATGACTCTATGATACTATGATTCTAGACTTGGTGAGTGATGATCTGCCCGCCCAAGGGAGAGAAGAATCCCAATCATTCTATGTACTTTGGGTCACACTACCTGGGTCTACCTTCTTCAGTGGTTTGAATGGTGATTGAAAATGTGGGTTCGGGAACTATCGCAAAACTACCACACTTCATAAAGCATCAAGGGTGTTGTGTTTTACCACCAACCTACCACCATCCTATCACTCCTAAAAATGGAGTTCCATTTAAAAAGGGAAAGTATCATCATACTAATTCTTCAGTCATTCCATAGCATCCTGGTTCAAATTACAAGATCATCCAATCAGAGATCGTCTCATCTTGGTGGGCTTAGCCAAGTACAGTTCTGATCTTGACTAGAGGCTGGTACTTATTATTGTAGAGATAATAAAATACATTATGGTATTTCCAAACCTTTCATGTTAGTATATTAAAAATCAAAGGGGGACTCCTTATGACAAGGAAAAACAGGAGGAAAAATTAATACAGATGCCAAAAATAAACAAGAATGTTTCATAATAAATACCTATATTTTATAAAGCAAAATGCAATAGCGAGCAGTTCACACTCACCATCTAAAATTATAATTGTTTCTGGTTTGCATCATTAAATTTTGCCTAGTTCCCATGGTTAAAGGGTTGGTATTCTCTGGACCACTAATTATTTAAGATACTGTGGTTACATATTAGCATTTGAAAAGCCCTGTTATGGCTGTGCCCCAAAATCCTGTGGTCAATTATTTCCTGTCATGCAGTTTTATTTGCCCACTGGTATGAAACACCATCTAGTGACTGTTCGAAGGATGTTACAATTTCCATTTTAATGCTAACCTCCAGCTCAGGAAAAATTGGTATGCAAATGACTGGAAGGATCTTTCCAAATGGAAACATTCTGGTTTGGATTTAAATTCTCCACCCATATAGTTTTCATAGAACTCAGTGACTGAGTGAATACATGATTCTAAACACTTAAAATAATCAAGACATTGATTCACATAAAAAGTCACTGATTGTGTAACAAACATCTCAGAGATCTTTGTTCCTCTTTTGTCCCCCTCTTTTGTCAACCTTTATAACTCTCTACTTATCACCCCCTATTTCCAATCAACAAACAATTAATGTTTTTTTTATGTCTAGCTCACCACGATGTGCCTTCATTCTTTGTTCTGAACCCGTTATGCCACAGCATATCACAACCACATGCAGGAGTCTGTGGTGGTCTAAAGACTAGATAGGGCACAAGTTTCTTTTGTTTGGTTTTTATGTCTCTCTCTCTCTCTCTCGGCATTACTTCGCGAACGAAGATTCAGGAAGGACTCATCCCACGCTTTTTACAAGCGCGTTGATGACTAAAAAGGCCAATCTGAGATAGGCAAGTTCGGTTGCAGAAAGCGCAGCAGAAAGTCTCCTTGGGTGATGTTTTTCCAAGTTGCGGTTCTTTCTGCGTTGTCGTTTCTCTTCGAGACCCATTCGGCGTGTCTTCTCGAAAGAGGCCGCAGCATTGTGGATAGTGCTTCTCCATGCCTCCCGATGTGAGGCCAGGGTGGACCATTGTTGGTGATCAATCTGGCCAAGCCTGAGATGTTGTTTCAGGGAGTCCTTATATCTCTTTTGGGGGGCGCCTCTCTTGCGCTGACCCGTGGCGAGTTCACCGTAGAGTAGTATCTTTGGGAGGCGGTGGTCCTCCATCCTAGAGACGTGTCCTGCCCAGCGCAGCTGTGTTCTCAATAGCATGGCCTCAATGCTGGTGATCCCTGCTTGCTCAAGGACAGCAACATTCGTCACATAGTCGGTCCAGTGTATATTTAGGATTGTGCGAAGACAGCGCTGATGAAAGCGCTCGAGGAGTCGTAGGTGTTGGCGATAGGTGACCCATGTTTCAGACCCATAGAGGAGAATGGACAGTATGATAGCTCTGTACACACTGATTTTGGTGCTTTGTCTCAGGTGCTTGTTGCTCCAGACTCTTTTGTGAAGCCTTCCGAATGCACTATATGCCTTTGATAATCTGTGATCTATCTCTTTGTCAATCTTGGCGTCTGAAGAGATGATGCTTCCCAGGTAGGTGAACTGCTGAACGGACTTAAGCACAGATGTGCCTATGCTGACGTGAGGATGGTGGTGTTCTTCCTGTGGTGCGGGCTGGTAGAGGACTTCTGTTTTCTTCAGGCTGACTTCCAACCCAAACAGCTCTGCAGCTGTTGCAAAGCAGGATGTGAGGCGCTGCAGGGCTGCTTCTGAATGGGCGACAAGGGCAGCATCGTCAGCAAAAAGTAGCTCACGGACTAGATAGTTTAGAGTCTTAGTGCGAGCCCTCAGACGGCTTAAGTTGAACAAGCTACCATCAGTACGATAGCGTATATATATGCCGTCTTCTTCTTGTAGGTCTGCCATAGCCCTTTGGCAATGTTAAGCCGTGATAGTTCATGGGCTATTAGAGCAGAACGACGCTCAGCAGAACGACTTCACTAGGGTACGCAAGCCTCTCCCCCACTGCAAGGGGGCGCCAATGGAGAGGGGTTTTTATGTATTACCAATGAAACTGTTACTTCACATGTCATTCTGGCAATGTCAGGGGCCTCTTGCATACAGCTCTATAAAATCCAAATTGAACTGGATTATATGGCAGTGTGGACTCAGATAACCTAGTTCAAAGCAGATATTATGGATTATCTGCCTTGATATTCTGGGTTATATGGCTGTGTGGAAGGGCCCAGACTCAAGTCTGTTCCGACTTGCATGGAAAAATGGTATGCTATAGGAGTCAACGCAGGACTAAAGGTATCTGGTCTGTGACTTGGAGTTTCCAAAGTATCTGGTCAAATATCCACATATATACATGAACCTCACTGGTACAATGGTTTATGGTTGATGGTATTGAAAGACACCAGGAGATGCATCAGAACCAATAGGAATACTCTCCTCCTGTCCAGGTCTCTGCCAAAGTGACCAAAGCTGTCTCTGTCTCATATGACTTCATCACAGAGGTGGCTGCAAGTGTCATAGGACACTTGCACCCCTGTTGATCCATGGAGCCATCATATGATGCATGCTGACTTCAGGCAGGGGTGCAAGTGCCCTATGACATTGCACTGAGAACATGGGAGGCTTCCCGTGTTCTGTTGGGAATAAAAGAGCCAGCATGGGAGGAAGCTATGCAGTGACACTTCCCCACATATGATGGAGCAGCATTGCTGCAGACAAGGAAGGGTGCAGAACATTGGGATTGCCCTGCCGCCCTGCTGATTTGCCACAGAGACTGCTGAATCACCCCACACAACCTCATCGATGTGATAAGGTTGATAGTCAGTTCTGAAACCAGATTGTCTGAAACTAGACAATCCAGAAAGTCCCTGGAGTTGGGAGACCACTACTTGTACATAATCGTTATGTGGATACAGGGAGATCTATTCATTATACGGTGACTCAATGATGGTTCACAAAACAAAGGCCTCACAACTTTAGGCAAGTTTGAACTCTGTCATGCTGTAAAGAGTCATTGACTACTCCTTCACCTACTTAGCCAGTCTCCTCCTGACCTGTTTATTAAGCCAGGAAGACCAAATATCCAGCACAAATTCAGTGGTTTTCACTAATTCAAGAAAAACTGTCAGTATCCTAAAGGTGTACAAATTGAAAGTGCCAAAGTAGGAACATCCAATGGAACTATATCAACTATAGCATTGAAGATGAAGGGGATCTGAACAATGTTATCACCAAAGGGCTGCATATCAGACTTGCCAGGCACCAAATCAAAGGACCTTTTACTCCAAGGTTAACAATATGTAGTCCTTCCATGACTGTTTTACTCATCCTCCTATTGCTTCCTTCTGGATGTGGAAAATTATTGTTGCTGCTATTACTACTTCTCATCAGTGTGTATGGTGCTTCACAGGGTTACATAAGTGGCACGGTGAGGTGTCTACTTCCTAGATTGCCAATAATGTAAAACAAACAGAGGGAGAGAGCATGAGAGGCAATGATCACCAATTAGAGTGCTTCAAAATATATTACTGCACTGATGGGTGTGCATTAGGCATGGTTCGGTTCGGTCAGAATCTTTGTAATTCGGAATAAATTTGGAAAGGTTTTTCTTTTTTCCTCCCTCTCATCTCCCCTCATGAGCCTGGAAAGTGGTTTAAAACCCAGTGGATGACTTTCCTCCCTCTCGTCTTCCCTCGTGAGCCTGGGAAGCATTTTAAAACCGAGTGGATGAATTTCCTCCCTCGTGGGCCTCTTTCTGGAGTAAAACAACTACTTTCAAAGTAAAGACCACCCAATGAAACAGGAAATAACACTTTCAAGCCATTAAGGAAGGGTTCAGAAATCTTGGAAGTTTCGAAACGTTTTGAACATTTTTCTTCTGTGAAAATCAGAATTGACTTTAGAATTGAACCACCAGCACCCCATACATCCAAAACAAGTTTTGAACCCTATTTTGGGGGGCCAAACAAGCCTAGTGTGCATAGTAAGAGAAGCGGAGGCAGAAGCAGTAACAACCAAAGTGATATTCATGGGCCCCTTCATCTCAGGCAGTGAGTTGATCCTGCCTTGGGGTAAAACATTAAGAATGATGAGGCGACAGATATTGGAGATTTACAGAGGATACAACCATGCCTCCGAGACATCCCTTCTTATAGACTCCTGAACTTGCCTCCTGTCTTCTAGTATGTTGGAAGACAGGGCTCTCACCAGTGCTGAAATAGCATAGGGTTGGTTAAAAGAATGGCTTGTGATTAGCCACAGATTTCCTAGAGCCCTACTGCCTAAATATTTGTATTGATTGCCATTCATCAAATTTTAAATGGAGACAATGAAATAAGGCACTCATTGAACTTCTTAGTCCATGTTGCCCATTGACCTATATCTCCTGACTCTAGCCTGCAAACTGAACACTTCAGTACATTTCTCTCCAATAGAGAATAATCAGCTAAAGGGCCGAAATAAAAAAGAGAGAGAGATCTACTCAGCTTTTATGCAATCATTTTTACTCCTTGTTGTTTAATTCAGAGCTGTGGCAATTGATGATACCATTTATCAGCAGGACAACCAAACTTTAAAGAAGCTAACTCAGGTGCTGAAACTGTTTGGAGGATAAGGTGTGATGTCTTGGGTAAAGTTGGGATAAAATCCCAAAATAGACTCAATATCCCTCTGATATGGAAACTATGAAAGACTAGAAGAAAATCCTTACAAATCAGTGAATGAAAAAATAAAATATATCTTTCTTGCCTAGTTATAGAAATTCTGCCTACCCAGCAACCCCCTCAGTTTGGAAACAAGCTTTTTCAGACCCGAAGCCTACATATATGAGGATAAAAATTACATATGTAGTGGGAACCCGTTCTACAAACCCAGAACACCAATTTATTTATTATTTATTTACTTTGCTTCTAGATCGCCTCTCTCAGTCCGAAGGCGACTCGAGGCGGTGTACAAATGGCAAGAACTGCCCAAGACAAACATATCAACAATTATCAATACAATTCCATCATATACAAATTAGCACTTAATGTTAAAAGCACAATATCAGTGTCTCATTATTAAATCGGTATCCAATTGCATCGTCGTCGTTCTGTAGGTCTCAATTTGGTAATCATACTACATCTGCAAATGCCCGGTCAAACAGCCAGGTCTTGACCTTCTTGCGAAATGTTAGGAGGGAGGGGGCTGATCTGATGTCATAAGCAAGGTCGTTCCAAAGCCGAGGAGCCACCACTGAAAAGGCCCTGTCTCTTGTCCCCACCAATCGCGCTTGCGAAGCAGGCGGGACCGAGAGCAGGGTCTCTCCGGATGATCTTAAGCATCTTGAAGGTTCGTAGGTTTTTAAAAAATTAAATGTATATTTTTGTTCATCTTTCAAGCATGCTGTTGAGAGGGACCTTTGCAACAACCCTGAGCTTTAAACGTGAACTTTCATCCAAGGCTACCATGAGAACTATAAAGTAGCTATTTTCAAATAGCTAAAACAGAGCAATGGAGTAGTCAACGGAGTTCCTTAGTAGGCCCTATACTAATACTTGACAGCCAAAGTATGCAGATGAGTCCATAGAATAACTTTTTTAAAGGAACTGTTGCACTTTTCCCAGGAATACCCTCCTTATTGCTAAGGCTAGAAGCTGACTTTCCTTCCATTAAGGCACGAATTCGTGATCTGGTGTCCAAATAATTAAACTTTACAGATACACAGAAAAGGAATGATCTCCTTTCAAGTGTACATTTAACTTGCAAGACACTATGACTGCTAGAAGGTAGCCCTAGTTAGAATTTCAGAAATAAGGTTTAATGAGCAGTCTATACAAGCCTGGCTCCTAAAATGTATTTTATCTCTGTACATAAACCTCTGCCCCTGGCAAGGATTGCTCTAACTTTCGATTGATGCAATAAGATGTTTTGACTCACTGCAAGGAATCTGATGAAATAAGTGTAGTAACCCTATGAGATATGGCTATGTTTCTAATTAGACTACAATAACTACATCTAAGACAGCAGCCATCTCTCAAGGCTGTTTAATACAGAATTGGGTGCACCTAGTTTCTCTATACAGAACCATTCCTCTATTGGGCAGGATAAGGGAACAGCCTCCGGTAGCTTGTGACAGCCACCAAACCATTACTACAGAGTCACTGAACTATATCCTTTCTGATGTAAGACAGATCTATGTGTGTCATGCAGATTGTCCTAAATGCTTTCAACTGCTCTGCTGACAATGTAATGGAGCATACTGACCTGTGACCAGTTGTCAAGTAAATTTTCCAGTTAGTGATTGAGTGTGCTTTTGTACAGCAAATACGGAGAGCAACATTTCTTTATAAACCAAGCTATCTTTTTCCAGGCTTTAATCTTTTGGAGCCCCCAGTGGAACAATGGGTCAAACCCTTGTGCCGGCAGGACTGAAGACCGACATGTCAGCGGTTCGAATCTGGGAAACTGTGGTGAGCTCCCTCTGTCAGCTCCAGCTTCCCATGTGGGGACATGAGAGAAGCATCCCACAAGGATGGGAAAACATCTGGGGATCCCCTGGGCAATGTCTTTGCAGGTAGCCAATTCTCTCACGCCAGAAATGACTTGCAGTTTCTCAAGTTGCTCCTGACACACACAAACACAAATATATTTTGGAATTTCCTTATTCCAAATTTGTGGAATATTTTATTTTACACAGAAAGAGAGAGAACTCAAATGGAGAGGAACAACAGCTAGACATACAGATGTGCTCTCTTTAGCATATATCCTTGAATGCAGACGTAAGCCAATATATTTCACATAGTGTGCACAGAAAAATAAATGGAAGGACACTGAGACAGAGTTGTGGCGTGGCCAAGTTTTACAGCTGTTAAAGACAATTGCAAACAGCATTTAAAAGGTGAACAAGTTCACAGGTGCAGCAATGAGAATTTACTATTTAAGTAAAGAAAAGGACTGTCAGTGTTAGGATGATAGGACTGGACAATGGGAAAAGATTGGGAAGTGCAAGATTTTTGCCCAGACTCTAGGTAAGCTAAATTGTCTTTCTTAAAAAATCAGATACTTTCCCCAAAACAAGAGAGTTGCTACTGTTGAAGGGTTTCATGGATGGAATCACTGGGTTGCTGTGAGTTTTCCAGGCTGTATGGAGAGAATGTAAAGAAGAAATGCTTCTGGAATATGGCCATACAGCCTGGAAAACTCACAACAATCCAGAGTTGCTACTGCTGCTGCTGTTGTGAGGATGAACTGCATATTATATTTTACAAATATGCCTAGGATTTAAAAATATGAATCTAAAGCAGCGTTCCTCGACCTGTGGGGCTGGACCCGGGGGGGGGGCTCACAGGGGGTATCAGAGAAGTCACCAAAGACCATCTATGTGGGAAGTTTGGCCCAACTCATTGGTGAGGTTCAGAATGCTTTTTGATTGTTGGTGAACTATAAATCCCAGCATCTATAACATCCAAAAGTCAAGTTCTATTTTCCCCAAACTCCACCAGTGTTCACATTTGGGCATACTGAGTATTTGTGCCAACTTTAGTCCAACTCCATCATTGCTTGAGTCCACAGGGCTCTCTGGATGTAGGTGAACTACAACTCCAAAGCTCAAGATCAATGCCCACCGAACTCTTCCAGTATTTTGTTGCTCATGGGAGTTCTGTATGCCAAGATTGGTTCAATTCTATTGTTAGTGGAGTTCATAATGCTCTTTGATTGTAGGTTAACTATAAAGGACAGCATCTACAACACCCAAATGACAAAATAAATTCCTCCCCCAACCCCACCAGTATTCAAATTTGGGTGCATCAGGTATTTGTGACAGATTTGGTCCATGAAATGAAAATACATCCTGCATTTCCAATATTTACATTACGATTCATAACAGTAGAAAAATTACGTGAATTATGAAGTAGCAACAAAAATAATTTTATGGTTGGGGGCAGGCATGTAGCCAGGGGGGGCTAAGGGGGCTTCAGCCCCCCGAAATTCTCAGGGTGGTCCGCGAAAAGGCCTTACTGGTACATTATTTAAACTGTTATGTTTATTCATATCATGATCTGATCACCATGCTCATTATATCCCACATTAATGGGGTTATTGGGATAACAATACAAAAGATTTGCTAGGGTAGACCCTCTTCCACCCAGTCTCAGCCCCCCCCCCCCGAACCAAACTCAGTCCCCTCCGAAACAAAATCCTGGCTACGGCCCTGGTTGGGGGTCACCACAACATGAGAAACTGTATTAAGGAGTCATGGCATTAGGAAGGTTGAGAATCACTGATCTAAAGTGTAATTTATAAATATGATAATGAAATATTTGAAAATGTCTGGATCATACAGATGTACTTGCCAGAGAGTTGGAGTCAGCTACAGTTCCCTGTCAAGATCATACACAATATGAAACTGGCTGCATAGGGTGTGAAATGGACCACACACATACATGAAACGGCACCGCAACCTGTTACAGATAATAGAATGCACTGTAAATTGTGACCCATCATAGATTGCAGTCTAAATATTGCTGAACACACCCAAATATACTAATGAAGAGTTAGGAATGCAAATTAGTTCACCAGTTTAATTCAGTGTGCATTGTACACTGATGTTTTATGCAGACTGGATGTATTTTAAGGCACAGACCAGAATAATTCCAAACTATATTCTATCAGTCCACAATAGCATCACTTTTGGCAACTTTCTAAAAGCAAACAAAGCTTTATTGACTTTGTTTGGGATCTAATTTTTCCTTGCTATGTTAACAACAAATGCCTTGTTATTTTTTACTTAATTAATTTTAAAATGTTTCTCCTATTGAAAGCTGTAATGACACAAAATAAAATGCTATAAAGTTAAGAAATAAAAGAAATAAGGACATGGTGAGACAGGGAGAAAGAAAGAAAAATAAGAAGCAAGTCTATTTTAATAAGAAATGTCTTGTACTCCTTAGAACAAACCTTTATAGCCAGAACACAATAATTACTATTAATCTTGTTAAAGTTTGTTTAAAATAGAATTATTAATTTGCTATGTGTGGATTATTCAGGATGTATCGTCACTGAGAGCAAATATGGTATAGGAGCTTGAGCTTTGCACTAGGTTTCAGGAGACCAGGTTTTGACTCCCCGCTCAGCCATGAAAACCTACTTGGTGACTTTGAACAAGTACTACTCTCTTTGAATGACAACAGCAAACCCCCTATGAATAAACCTTGCCAAAATAAACCACAATTGTGGGGCTATCTTAGAACCACTTTAAGTCAGAAATGATTTGAGGGCACCCAACAACTCCACTATTTTGAAAACTAGTAAATCAGCAGCTCCAGAACTGTGCAAATGCCATTGAAGTAAACCATTCACAAAACGATGCATTCTAGAGAAGGACGGTTAAAATCACTGTTGTTGCAAAGAAGCCTGGCAGAAATCATGCCTCAAAGTACTTGCGCTAGAGGCTGAATTAGAGCAAGTCTAAATATTCCCATATATTCTCAAGACATAACATGAAGTAGATGTTCTTCTCAGGTATCTCCTACTACCTACTGGTATTCCTAGCCTTCAATTCTTTGTCTCTCCTTTCCTCCAAATTAAGTTTTCTGGAATCAACACTCATTCTGTAGAATTTATTTTCCCAAATTCCATAGGTGATAATGGGTTTTTAGTAATCATATGGTTGTTTTCAACACGAGGAACACTGGGAAGTCTCTTTGCTTCTTCTCCTTAGAACATTTCAATGAAACTTTATTTTCAAGCAAATGGTCTGGGCATATATAGCATGTTAACCAGAAAAAATTATTAACCAGAAAAAAATTGTACCACATCACTGTTTATTCCTTTGTCATGTATTATAGATAAATCTTTATCTTTTTTAACCTCAGTGCTTCCATGATTTTACAAATGTTTAACTCAAAGCATTAAGGGTCAATGCGCACATTACACAAAATTAATGGCAAAGTCTTTTATTTAAGATTGTATGCTAAATTGGCCTTTCCTAATCTGGTATTCTCCAGATGAGTTGGAGAATAACCCATAATCTGTAACTAGTATGAATGTCAGATGACAATTATGGAGAATGTAGTTCAACACATTTTGAATATATCAGTTTGAAGATGAGTGGTCTAAATTATCCTCAGTCACTGCTACCAATAAATTAAGTCTTCCCTGAACAAATAAAAATCTTTACTACAGTCACTAAAGTCACCCAAACTATTAATTTATCAAAAGTATAACTTTGATTGTAACGGCTATCATGACTGTCACCACTACTGGATACATGATATCCAAATCATATAGGCAGTATAAGGAACACATAATCCAGTATATCCATTAGCACCCATTATTTCTAGACCACCCTCATGTCCCTCACACCCAGGTATTTTGCAAACTATAGTAGACAAGACAAGGTGAAAGCAAATGAAAACATGAATATGAGTTATGAGCATTGAATAGCAAAATGTTAAGTAGAAGTGAAGACAGTGAGTTACAGTTAAAATCAAACTTCACAACAGGCTTTACAAAAGAAAAGTAATGAAGAAGGACATGAAAAATCCTATTTAATAATAAGATAATAAGTTGTAGAGCTTTAAAAGACCTCTACCTGGAACCTTGTCATCCTTCTGATGGACAGAGAGGACAATACTGGAATAGACAGAGTGATAGACTAACTTAGTATAACACAGCTTTGCATATTCCAAAGCCATTTGCCCATAGGACAAATCATTCCAACCACATGAGGCAGCATGGTGTAAGGCATGAAAGTGGGAGAACAAGACCAAGAGAGGGGATAGTCAGTCAGGGACAGATTAGGAACACTGTCCCTTTACTTGCATTGTGTGTGAGGGAGATACTGTGGGAACCCCATTGATATCATACATATTATTTATTTATTTATGCTTCAAATTTATAGACTGCCACTCCCCAAGGGCTCGGAGTGGTTTACAGAATATGACACATAAACACAGAACAGCAAAGTCGAATAAAGTTAGAAAAGTTAGAATAATAAATAATAATAAACAGCAAAGTTAGAATAATATATCTCATGGAACAGCTATTAAGATTTTTTCCTTGACCTGTTTTTGCTATTCTGTTCAACAGTGAAACATAATCACCAAAGTATCTCAAAATGATAACAGTTTCATTGACTTGAACTTGGGTAGTTCCAAATTTTGTTTAAATATGATCATCATGATCATCACTACTATCCATACCATCTTGTGCCAATCATAATGAATAAAAGCATTAATACTCATTCATCCTATTGCACCCTAAGATGGGAACGCAGAAGACTAATATTGTCTCCTATTTCCATTTAGCCTCCATTTCAGATCTAAGGCTTCTGAAAGCCTTTCTGCTTGAGGATCTCACCATATAATTTCTATTTTGTGATGCACTTCAATTTACTATGTCAAAATATGCCTCCACTACTGTGCTAAAAATTAATAATAATAAAGAGATCCTTCTGGGAAGAAGATTCCAAAGCCAAACAATAGACTGATAGGTTTCGCCATTCCCAATATCATTTGTTTTTGCTCTAATAATGTGCGTGCTTCAAAATTGTAACATTGATACTATTATGTATTGCTTTTATTTTATTTTATGTTACCTTGACAGACCAATCATTTGATCGGCAGCCTGAATGGCTTTGCTAGTAATTGATTCATTTTAAACGACGTCTCTTTGGGATCTGGAGGAAGGGCACCTGAGGGCCTTTCAGTGATGACTGAATGTTGTTGTTTCCTGTTGCAACACTACTGTCTGCCTAGTTGTTGTTCATATGAAAGTTCTGGATCGCACCAGTCTAAGGGTGTCTGTGTGTATGGCAATCAAGGTGTTTGTTTCATCTTCTCTTTGTTCTCCTCTCCCCTCTCCATCCCTACTGTAATATTTTGGATAAACAATGCCTAACTGTCTCCTTCACCCTTTGCTCCTTCTCGAAGGCACAATACCAAAGTGCTTGAAGTCGCAACGGAAGGAAAATAACCCAAATCTCTGCTGACTCCAGAGTAATGCTGTTTCCAGATCAAATCTGGAGAAGCAAGAAAAGGGAGGAGTGGAGGATAAAGGAAACATTCTTGACAAGCAAACTGGATAAGTTCCCAACGGACTTATCAGCTCCTTCATCAGACAGTTACCATTCCCTGTCCTCAGGTCTGTTATGACCACCCAACACAGATTTCAGGAAAAGATGAACAGCTAAAACAGCCTTGTTAAAGGATGTTCATCTTCAGACGGTCTCATTTCCTTCCCACTTTTAGGACAGGGAAAACAGGGAGACAGAAAGATGAAAGTAAATTGCAACAGCTGTAGTCAGGGGTATTGCTGAAACCGGGAGCAGGGTA
Source organism: Anolis apletophallus (assembly GCA_030556195.1). NCBI lineage: Eukaryota > Metazoa > Chordata > Lepidosauria > Squamata > Anolidae > Anolis > Anolis apletophallus. Next base: position 82,776,921 of record JARBWK010000012.1, on the reverse strand, counting down.
TTGCCCTTCTATGAACTTTTCATTGAGTCCCCAAATATCTAGCACTGCAGTATCTTAAAGAATCAGTTGGGAATTTGGAAACCCAGGGGTTTTTTTTCATGTCAGGAGTGACTTGAGAAACTGCAAGTTGCTTCTGGTGTGAGAGAATTGGCCATCTGCAAAGTCATTGCCCAGGGGATGCTTGGATGTTTGATGTTTTATCATCCATGTGGGAGGCTTCTCTCATGTCCCCACACAGGGAGCTGGAGCTGACAGAGGGAGCTCAACCCCCTCTTCTCAGATTGAAACCACTGACCTGTAGGTCAGCAGTCCTGCCGACACAAAGGTTTAACCCATTGTGCCACCAGGGGTTTCTGGAAATCCAATTGAGACACCCAAAGAAAAGGAGCAGGCAAAGTTACCAAAGACAGGCAAACACAGTAAATACAAGTTTTCAGTGTGAACAGTTTTCAATGTTTCACTTTCAGCAGTGTTAAAAACATGGGAATTGAAAGAAAAATTAAGGGGCATTATTGGAGAGGCAATGCCCCTATTTGTTCTGTAGTGCTGAATGAGCAAAGGTTAACCCACCATTTTTCTAATTACTTCCGGATGGATGGGAAAGATGCTGTTGTATTTTGCCTCTTGTCTTTCTCCCAGGAACAACTTTGGTGGTCAGAAAAGTAATCAAAGCATTTTGTCATGATTATGATCAATAGGGATGATAGAGATTGTCATTCCAGATATTTAGGAAACACTATATTTCAAGAAACCACTAAGGACTGTCTTGCCCGACCTCTCTGAAGTTTTTTTTTCCTTGTTCTGTAGCGCTTCTTTCAAGTTGCAGACTTTTGAAGATGGGAACAGAGAGCTACTCTGTGGAATCACATATGTTCAGACACTAAAGCCCTGGTCAGCAACACAATCAAAGGGGAAGTCATTGAAAGGAAGAAACAGAGGCAATTCCTCTTTGTTATTCCCCTACAAGTGTATTTGAAACAAGCAGGAAGGGGGACTTGTACTCTGAATATGGTTGCTAGGGTCTCCCATTGCCATTCTTAATTCAGAACTGGGATAGAAGCAACTGTTCCACTAATCTGAAACACATGTAGACCTCAATTCTAATAATCAGTCCCACTGATTTCAGTTAATCCTGCTTTAGATCACAGGCTTGCTGGGAACCAAGCCCTAGCTATGATCTCCCTGGGGTATTTTTCATTTACTGCCAACACTGTGCTTTCCTTCAGAACTTTTACACCTTCCCTTCACACTAAATTCTATGTGACACATAGCAAGGTGTTCAAAATGCTAGCCATAATGTTACTTATCAAGGTGACAACTACCACTTATTTACAACCATGGTGTAAAAATGCCAGCAGTTTTTTTTCTGTACAGAACTTGAGTGTCTTTTTTCAATATATGTATGTATGTACCTTGCCGGTCAGCTCACAAGACCACCCTTGAATACATTTGCCAGTTGGGAATGTCAGAACAGTACAACCTCTATTTCCAGAGACTTCCAAATGACAAAAAACATGGAACTCAGCTTAATCTCAAGAGATTATTCTTATATCTTCCCCCCAAAATTCATGCTGTCAGCCCTCCATATCCACAGAATCTCCATCCACAGATTTCATGATACACAACTTGAAAACAAAAGTAAAAGTAAAGGTTTCCCCTCGACGACGTTAAGTCTAGTCGTGTCTGATTCTGGAGGGTGGTGCTGTATTGTCCATAGACACCTCCAAGGTCACATGACCGGCATAACTGCATAGAGTGCTGTTACCTTCCTGCTGAAGTACCTATTGATCTACTCACATTTGCATGTTTTTAAACTATTAGGTTGGCAGATGCTGGGTCTAACGGCAGGAGCTCACCCTGCTCCCTGGATTCAAACTGTTGACCTTTCAGTCAGCAACTTCAGCAGCTCACCGGTCTAACCCACTGCACCATTTAAAAATATTATTCCCTCAAAAATATATCTCAACCCCCCACCCCCCAAAAATCCCACACGCAATGATTTTGCCATTATATATCAAGGACACTATTTTTGCTATGCCGTTGTATTTAATTAGACTTAATAAGCATTCATGGATTTCGGTGTCACGCTCCTGGATCCAAACCCCAGTTGATATCAAGGACCACTACACTTGAGCCCCAAACATTTACACTGTAGACTTAATGCAGTCTGACAACACTTAATGCGTTAGAATCCTGAGAGCTATAGTCTCTGGGGGGTTTTTGTTTTACGAGTTAGGAGTGACTTGAGAAACTGCAAGTCACTTCTGGTGTGGGAGAATTGGCTGTCTGCAAGGACGTTGCCCAGGGAATGCTCAGATGTTTGATATTTTACCATCCTGTGGGAGGCTTCTCTCATGTCCTCACATGGGAAGCTAGTGCTGATCGACGAGAGCTCACCCCACTCCCCGGATTTGAACCACCAATGTTTTGGTCAGCAGTTTAGCAGACACAAAGGTTTAACCCAGTAGTTCTCAACCTGTGGTCCATGGACCAGCAGTGGTCCACAAGAACTAAAATATGGTCAGCAGCCTCACCATTACTACACTGTTGCAATGAGAGCGATTGGTCTCACAAAACCAACTTATAGTGCCAAGGCTTATTGAAAGGCTTATTAAATATGGTTTTCTGTGGGTGAACAGATAGTAACTACTGAGTGGCATATGTTCTATATCAGAAACTAGATCTGATGTGGTATTTTGTCACACTAGAGAATGAATCCACTTAAAATTCCTGCAGAATTCCGGGGTTTGTAGCTTACATGGGGTTTGACCCCATGTAAGCCTTCCCGAATCTCTTCAGGGAGATGGAGGCGGGGTATACAAATAAAATAATATTTATTTATTTATTTACCATATTTATATACTGCCTTTCTCAGCCCAAAGGCATCTCATCATCATTATTATTAGTTATTGTTGTTGTTAGTTTAGGGAGGAGCCTTTAAGAGCCTCACTAAACTACAAACACCAGAATTCTGCAGGAGGCAGTGGATTCATTCTCCAGTGTGATGAGGTCCCTGTGGTCCATCCAATGCCATTTCCTGACTCAGCACCCCAAGCAACCAAACCGACTCTAAAGTTGACCAAAACCAGATTTTGGTACTAATGTTGGAAAGGGGTCCCTGGTCAAAAAAAAGGTTGCGAACCACTGTTTTGACCCATTGCGCCACCGGGGGCTCAAGCAAGGAGGCACCTGCACTCTTTGGCAAAGACCTTGAATGTACAACACAGCCGTTGAAGTGATGTATGTCCAGCTGCAGCCATTCCCCTGAAGTGTAGTTTCCTGAAGGACGTGCGCGCTCCTCCGCTGCTAAGGAAGAGGGAAGGGAGAGCGAGGAGAAGAGGGGAAGGAGGCAGGCAGGCGCCTCTTACCTCTCCTTGCCGGTGGTAGTGCTTCAGCCCTTTGCCCCCCTGGCTGAAGAGCTTGCTCTTCTTGCCGCTGCCGGGCGCTCCTCCCTGGTGGAAGGGGGTGGACCTGTTGGTGGCCTGGGTGGGCGCCTCGCCCAGGAGGGTGGCCTTGATGGAGTTGGCCTGGGCGCCCTCCGGCTGGGAGCTCTCCGCCGCCACCAGCAGCGCGGCCAGGAAGAGCAGCGGGCGCGGGGAGGCCCCTTTGCTCCCGCCCCGCGTGGCCATCTCCCTTCGGCCCCGGGACCCAAGGCTTCTGCGCCTCCTGAGTCAGCAAGAGAGGCGCCCGGCAATTCAGCGCCAAGCGGGATGGAGAGGAGGAGGAGGAAGCGGGCGGCTCGAAGGCGCTTCTTGAAGACCCCCAACAGCTCGGAAGCAGAGGCAAAGGGTGCGGGTCACCACCTGGAAGCCTCCTGGTCCTCGGCGGTCTTGCCTAGTGGTGCAGGAGGCAAAGCAACCCGACTGCGAAGGGAAGAGGCGAGGAAGGAAGGAAGGAAGGCAGGCGCCTGCCCACCCGAGGAGCGCCGCTGGGGCTCCAGGAGGCGAGGGAGGCAGAAGGGACGGCTCGCCCCCAACCCTCCCTCCCCGCCTCCCTCCCTCCCCGCCTCCCCTCCCACTCCTCCGCCTCTTCTTCTTCTTCTCCTTCTTGCCAAACTCAAACCAGATCCAGTCCCAGAGAAACTTTGGGGCGCTGGCTGTCCGGGCAAAGTTCCCTCTCAGCGTGCCTGTGTCTCTGCCTTCTAAAAAGGGGCACGGATCGCCCCCTGGCCCCCTAGGGATCCCGTCCTGGGCATCCCGAGGAGAAAGAGTTGCAATAAGACACAGGACGGAGGAGGAAGAAGGAGCGATGCCAGCGAGACACCTCCACGGACCCGGCAACGCCTTCCTCCGTCCGCCTGGCTCTCCTCTCTCCCTCTCTCTTTCAGCCCCACTCGCTTATATAGCTTTCCCACAGACCCACCCGCCGGAGTCCGTTTTCCCTCCGCCCCCCGAGTGACAACGAGAGGAAGCTGACTCATTCCCCAGCGCCCACTCCCCACCGCTCCACCGCCCTTCTGCGCTGTGGAGCTAGCGCGCTTTGACGCCGCTTGGAACTTCCCTGCCTCAATGCTAAAGAGTCCAGGGAGATTTCGTTCTGTAAGGCGCCTCACCAAGCCATAACTCCCCTAGCACTGAGCCATGGCACGTGGAGTGGGACCTCGCTGCATTTCAGCGGGGTCACACTACAGCAGGCATGAGCACACTCGGGCCCTCCGGGGGTTTTGGACTTTAACTCCCACCATTCCTAACAGCCTCAGGCCCTTTCCTGTTAGGAATTTTGGGAGCTGAAGTCCACAACACTTGGAGGGCAGAAGTTTTCCCATGCCTGATCTACAGTATATAATTCATACAGTTTGGCACCCCTCGAACTGCCCTGGCTCAATGATATGGGAGTTTGGGTGTTTCGCCTCCTCTGCTAAAGAATGCTTGTTCTTCACCAAACTACAACTCTTTTGTCAGGCCCTCCTCTCTCTAGCCATCCCATCCTTTCTCTCATTCCTTCTTCCCTCCCTTCCTTATCTCCCTCTTTCTCCTTCCATCCTTCCTTCCTTTCCACCCTTTCGACCTTCCTTTCTTCCCTCTTTGATCCTTCCTTCCCTCTCTCCCTCTTTCTCCTTCCTTCCTTCCTTCCCTTTTGTCTTCCCTTCCTTCTCTTGTTCCTCCTTCCATCTTTCTCCCTCCCTCAATTCCCTTCCACCCTTCCTGTCCTCCCTTCCCTCTCTCTTCCTCCTTCCCTTCCATCCATCCTTATTTCCTTCCCTCTTACCTCCCTTCTTCCATCTCTCCCTCTTTCTCCTTCCATCCTTCCTTTTTGTCTTTCCTTCCTTCTCTCTCCTCCTTCCATCTTTCTCCCTCCCTCAATTCCCTTCCACCCGTTCTGTCCTCCCTTCCCTTTTTCCTCCTTCCCTTCCATCCATCCTTAATTCCTTCCCTCTTACCTCCCTCCTTCCATCTCTCCTCTTTCTCCTTCCTTCCCTTTTGTTTTTCCTTCCTTCTCTCATTCCTCCTTCCATCTTTCTCCCTCCCTCAATTCCCTTCCACCCTTTCTGTCCTCCCTTCCCTCTCTCTTCCTCCTTCCCTTCCTTCCATCTTTATTTCCTTCCCTCTTACCTCCCTCCTCCCATCTCTCCCTCTTTCTCCATCCTTCCTTCCTTTCCTTTTGTCTTTCCTTCCTTCTCTCTTTCCTCCCTCCCCCCCTCTTTCTCCCTCTCTTAATTCCGTTCCACCCTTCCCATTTTTCCTGCCTTCTCCCTTCCTCCTTCCCTTCCTTCCTTCCCTTCTTGCCTTCCATCCATCCTTCCTTCCCTCCCTCTTCTCTCCCTCCTTCCCCCTCTCTCTTTCTCCTTCCTTCCTTCCCTTTTGTCTTCCTTTCTTTCCTTTTTCCTTTCTTTCCTCTCTCCTTCCCTCCCTCTATTCCCTTTCTTCCATCCTTCTCTTCCACCCTCCCTCCTTCCCTTCTTTGTTTCCTTCCTTCGTTCTTCCTGGGGGATGTTTAGCTGGGAGAAGAGAAGGTGGAGAGGGAACATGAATTGAGAACCATGTTTCAAGATTTAAAAGAGTATCCCATTGAGGAGGAGAGGGAAAACCGCCTTTCTGCTGCCCAAGAGACCGGGGCACAAGGGAGCAATGGGTTCAAATGGTAGAGAAATAGATTCAACTGAAAAGACGAGGAAGAACTTCCTGAGAGTAAGAGCTGTTGGAGAGTGGCATCGGCTGCCTAGGAGTGTGATAGAGTCTCCTTCTCTGGAGGCTTTTCTGCAAAGGCCGTCTATCGGGAGTGCTTTGATTGTGTCTTCCTTGCATGGCAGGGGGTTGAACTGGATGGCCCTTGGGGGTCTCTTCTTCCAGCTTTAGGATTCTAGGATTCTATATCAGGAGTAGGCAACACAGGGTCTAATGGATACACTTTTTCTCGCCCGTCCACCTTCTCATCTTGACCAAGGGCAACCCTTTTGGGATCCAAACATTTCCTGTCTTCCCATCTTGCTGCCCACATCATGCAGCCCCCAAGTTCGAAAGTTCACCAGTGGTTGTTCCATAGCAATGGGTCATGGCAGTTAAAGGGAAGCCAAATTGTACTCATTCTACAATGTAGACGCCCCCTAAAACCAAGGTTATAATCTCTAGATCAGGGGTGCTCACACATTTTCAGCATGCGAGCTACTCTTAAAGCAACCAAGTCTAAAAGATCTACCTGCCCCTGCCGCCATGTGCTCCCGCGCACTCCAGCCGCCGCGTGCTCTTGCCACCACGCGTGCTCCTGCTGCTGTTTGCCCCCCGCGTAGTGCTTCTTCCGCCTGCGGGGCATTGCAGGAAGGAGAAAGCACGAGGCGGGGCATCCAGAGGGAGCGCTCCGCCCTGCCTGTCTCGCGGGCAATGGAGGCTGCACAGCTGCTTCTGGTTGAGAGAGAGGCAGGGCGTACCCTCCAGAGGCCCCGCCCCGTTCTTCCTTCTTCCTGCAATGCCCCGCAGGCCGAAGAAGCACCGTGAGAGCGGAAGCCAGCAGCAGGAGCGCCCCATCCGGCTGGTGAGGCCCGAAGATCACCTGGAAGAGGGCCGAAGATCTACTAGTAGCTCCCGAGCTACCTAATGAGCACCCCTGCTCTAGATTGATCTAAGTCATTCCTAACCTTGCGATGTCGGGTGAGAAGCCGGGGGAAGGAGCCCATGAAAATACACAAGAGCACAGGCTGCAAACTTTTCACCCAGGTGTTTTCCCTGGATTTTGGATTCGATCAGTTTCCCAAACTGGTTTTCCAGGTGTTTCGGACTTCATCTCCCATAATGCCTGGGCATTGGTCAAGGCAGCGGAGGCTTCTGGGAGTTGAAGTCCAAAACACCTGGAGTTTAGGAACCACTCAATAGAGATCGCGTCCGAACATGTCCTCTCTGCCTCTGCCGGACAAAGTCCTCTTTCTCCTCATCAGAAGAAGGCTGTTTACAAAAGAAGCAGAATTCAATGCCTTAAACAATTCAACAATTAAATATCATTTAATTAAACATCTAAATGAGATTAAAAGCAATTAAAACATAAACAATACCACTTACCACTATAAAACCACATAATTAAGATCAGGCCATTCCAATGATCATTACACATGAATCCAAGTCATCTATTGCACTGTATTAGTTGGTCACATAGCCATTTTTCACCTTTTTTCTGAAAGTCAGGAGGGAAGGGGCGGATCTAATATCATTGGGGAGGGAGTTCCATAGCTGAGGAGCCACCACTGAATAGGCCCTGTCTCTTGTCCCCATCAACTGTGCCTGTGGAGGTGGGACACTGAACACCTGATTTGTTGGTCAACTTAATTTGTTGTTCAATGTGTTGCCGAAGGCTTTCATGGCTGGAATCATTGGGTTGCTGTGAGTTTTCTGGACTGTATAATAATGTTCCAGAAGCATTCTCTCCTGATGTTTCACCCACACCTATGGCAGGCATCCTCAGAGGTTGAGGAGTCTGTTGGAAACAAGGCAAGTGAGGTTTATATCTGTGAAATGTCCAGGGTGGGAGAAAGAACTCTTGTGTGTTTGAGGCCAGTGTGAATTTTGCAATTGGTCATCTTGATTAGCATTTAATGGCTTGAAGCTTCAAAGTCTAGCTGCCTGCTGCCTGGGGGAATCTTTTGTTGGGAGGTGTTAGCTGACCTTGATTGATTCTTGTCTGGAATCCCCCTGCTTTTTGAGTGTTGTTCTTTATTTATTGTCCTGATTTTAGAGGGGGGGGGGGGGGTTAAGTACTGATAGCCAGATTTTGTTCATTTTCATGGTTTCTCCTTTTGATTGAAATTTTCCACATGCTTGTGGATTTATTTTATTTACTTCATTTATGCCCCACCTTCTCACCCCACAGGGTACTCAAGATGGCTTACATACTCTGGCAAAAATTCAAATCTGCATATAAACATAACAATAAAAACATACACCAGCATGAGATTTTCTGGGGCTAAGCGTACGTAAATTCCACAAAGTCACCCAGTGGATTTCGAAGGCCAAGTGAGAAATTAAATCCTGGTGACTTTAGGGAAATTAAACTCTGGAACACTTGCCTATGGAAGGATCATAAAGAAGGTGCCAATTTAGCCTTCCTAAGAAGGGAGTTTCAGTGCTTGGGAGCCTCCACCAAGAAGGCCCATCCTGTTATTTCCATGAGATGAATCGGAGTGATGGAACCAAGGGAAGGGCTTCCCCAGAAGGTCTCATTTGAGAAGGTTCATGGATGGGAGATATAGGATGTAGTTTGACAACACTTCTGGACTCATCGCTGAGCCTGGAATCCCAAGTTACGGCGATGGCCAGGGGAGCTTTTTCAAAAGTACAACTTGTGAGCCAGTTGCACCCGTACCTTGGGAAGTCAGACTTGGCTATGGTGGGCCACACTCTCGGTACATCTAGCATAGACTACTGCAACACACTCTATGTGGGGTTGCCTTTGAAGACTGTTCATAAGCTACAAATAGTTCAATGAGAGGGAGCCAGGTTAATAACTGGAGTGGTATACAGGGGGCATACAGCTCCTATGTTACATCAGCTCTACTGGTTGCCAGTTCACTACCAAGCATAATTCAAAGTGCTGGCTTTGGCCTATAAAGCCCTAAATGACCCCAGCCCTATTTACCTGTCTGAACACATCTCCCTCTATGAACCATTGCAGAGATTAAGATCCTCTGGGGAGGCCCTGCTTTCCATTCCACCACTGTCACAGGTGCGATTGGCAGGGACGAGAGAGAGGGCCTTCTCAGTGATTGCCCCTCAGCTATGGAACTCCATTCCTAGTGAGATTAGATCAGCCCCCTCCCTTCTGTCCTTCAGAAGGATGATAAGAACTTGGCTGTGGGACCAAGCTTTTGGGACAGTGCAATAAAGCAGCAATAGGAAACCTTACCATGCCAACTAGATTCAATGCGGATTATCGAGATGGTTTTAAACAGTGGATTTTAAAGTCGAGATACATTATTTTAAAGTTTGTGTGTGTATATAATCTATTTATGTCCCGGCATTGAATGTCTGCCATTTGTATGTTGTGTTCTGCCCAGACTCCCCTTCAGGGTGAGAAGGGCTGAATATAAATGTTTTCAATAAATAATAAATAAATAACACTTTGACTACATGGTTCAGTGCTATGGCTTCACGAAACTTGTAGTTTCATGATGCACCAGCATTCTTTGGCAAAGACTTTATAAAACTACAAACCCCAGGTTTCTATAGCATTATGCCATGGCAGTTAAAGTGTTGCCAAATTGCATAGATTACAGTGCAAATATACCCATGGTCTATCAGATAGCCTGGAACTGAGCCTCATAGGGCTTAATAGGTCATAAACAACATGTTGAAGTATGTCCAGGAACCAACCAACAGCCAGTGGATCTGTTGCAAAAGGGAGTATTATGCTTTACGCAAAATCCTGACTGGCACCAACACTTATTTCATTTAGGTGCCAAGTGAAAACTTGGCTTTTCATCAAGGCCTTTGGGCCACATTCACTCATCTCCAATCCTGATGTACATAATTTTAAACAGCTTGTTAAACCTTTTAAGTCTGTTCTAGCTCATTATTATGCTTATCCTGCTTTTAGCTTAGTTAATTTCTTTTATTATATTTTAAACTTTTAAAGCTGCTGCTTTAATGATATGTGTAGGCCACTCTTAGATATTTTGATATGGGGCAGAGTAGAAATATTTTAAGAAAATAAATAAATATTAATAGATAATATTCACACCAAAATCCTGATCAGTCTCATTGACCTAGTGATTTGTATGTACTTCATATCAGCCCACACAGGCCCTGAGATCATCAGGAGAAACCCTTCTCTCAATCCTACCACCATCACAAGTATGGTTGGTGGCAGGCATGTAGTGGGGGGGGCTGGAGGGTCTCATCTCCTTCCCCACCGAAATTCTCAGGGTGGTCCGTGAGAAGGCCTTACTGGTACATTATTTAAACTGTTATGTGTATTCATATCATGATCTGATCATTATGCTCAATATATCCTATATGCATGGGGGTATTGGGATAATGATACAAAAGGTTTGCTAGGGTAAACCCTCTCCCACTTGGACTCAGACGCCCCCCTAAATCAAACTCTGCCCCTCCTGAATCAAAATCCTGGCTATGGCCCTGGTTGGTGGGAACGATAGAGAGGGCCTTCTTGGTGGTGACCCCACGGCTCCTGAACTCCCTCCCCAAAGGGTTGTGTTCAGCGCCCTTGTTACTGGCCTTTCGCTCCCAGGTTAAAACTTTTCTATGGAAACAGGCCTTCCCCAACAACCCATAATAAGCTATGACTATGCAGACAGTGATTACTGCCAAGACACATCACTGAAGGCTATCTCGGTCTGGCAAGGTTCACATGGCCAAAGATTCGAATCTTTGAGATTTTTTAGTATAATGTCTGAAAGATAGCCTCAGTAGCCTGACGCCCAGGGATTTTTAATAATATTGAAAAGTGTTGTTATATATTATGCTTATTTCATATGGTTTATGTAATGTGTTTATGCAATGTGTTTGTTTATTGTTTACTTGGTTGGGTTGGGGGGTGATGTCGTGCTCTTGTATTATGTCATTTTTGCTTTTTAACCATTTGTTTGCCACTTTGAATCCCACATGTGAGAAAAAAATGGATATAAACAAACAAACAATAATATATAACACAGATTACCTGGGTCAGCTGAATTGAATTATGATAATAATCTTACATCCAAGAAAATGTGGTCTTTATGGGAAGCACTTCATTAATTTGCTTGGTTTGTCAGGGGCCATGAGCATTGTACTGAGTACAAAAGAGCAAGTTACTGTTTCAAGAAGTTTGCATTCTGAACATTTCTTAAATTTTCAGAATTCATTTTCTCTCTCTGTATATGTTGACAACTTCTGAGCAATGGTGTAGAGGTAGTCCCTGAGTTACACACATTCATAGTTAAGAATGGGGATGAGACAACAGGAAGTGAGAGAACTCTATACCTCGGAAGGAAAATTCACTCCTGAAAGTGGGGAAAATATACCTCAACTAAAGCTTTCTCACCAATTGTTGTTCCCACAACAAGCCACATTTTTCAAAATCCAGTTATTACAGGGACAGAAAGTGAGTTGAAATCATCTGAACAGGCAGCAAAACACAGGGGTGTTCATGTTCACCCTTATGCTATCCAAAACTACAAAATATATATTTTAGGCTGAAGTTACACTTAAAAATGTACCAGTTCTGACTTACAAACAAATTCAACTTAAGAACAAATCTACAGAACCTATCTTGTTCGTAACTTGGGGACTGTAATTACATATTCACAGAATAGGAGTCATGGTGGTACAATAGTCTAAATCCTTGTGCTGGCTGGACTGCTAACCTTAAGGTCGGTGGTTTGAATCCGTGAGTTGGGATGAGCTCCCATCTGTCAACTCCAGCTTCCCATGTAGGGACATGAGAGAAGCCTCCCACAAGATGGTAACACATCCGGGTATCCTCTGGGCAATGTCTCTGCAGACGGCCAATTCTCTCACACCGGAAATGACTTGTAGTTTCTCAAGTCGCTTCTGACATGACTTTTAAAAAGCATTTCTCAAGAGTTCACAGAACACAATCTTTGGCTTGTCACCTTTTCATGCAGCCTTCTTCTCATCTTCTTCTCACCATAGAAGATGTTTACATGGTTAGCTCCTGTTTTTGATTATTCGTTCAGTCACTTCCGACACTTTGTGACCTCATGGACTAGCCCACACCAGAGCTCCCTGTCAGTCGTCATCACCCCCAGCTCCTTCAAGATCAAGCCAATCACTTCAAGAATACCATCCATCTTGCCCTTGCTCGGCCCCTCTCCCTTTTTCCTTCCTTTCCCCCCAGCATCATTGTCTTCTCCTAGCTTTCCTGTCTTCTCATGATGTGGCCAAAGTACTTCATCTTTGCCTCTAATATGCTTCCCTCCAATGAGCAGTCAGGCTTTATTTCCTGAAGTATGGACTGGTTGGGTCTTCTCGCAGTCCAAGGCACTCTCAGAATTTTTTTCCAACACCACAGTTCAAAAGCATCTTTCTTCCTTAGCTTCTGGTGCTATCTATTTGCTGTGTCTCCTACCTCAATGGATTTTCTTAATAGAAAAAAGTGTGGGGAAAGGTTAGGAAATACAAGGGAAGGTTAAAATTCCGTGAGTGAGGCAGGATGACTTTCCCGGTAAAAGCCTTGCATGGGAGCATCTGGGAAATCCATTACAAAGGGAAAGGCAGAAAGGAGGGGACAATATTTTTTCATTAGTAGCCAAAAAAATTTTTTACTCTGTGTCTGTGATCTAGTGATGGCTGGCAGCCCCTTGGTTATTGGGATGGTAAATCCACTTTAGGTTTTAGCTTGAACTTCAAAGTGAAGCTGTTTTAGCAAGGAAACAAACAAGTTCCACGCTAACATAGTTTTTCTGGCCACCAGTTTGTTTCCAGCACAATTCAAAATGCTGTTCATGCCCTATAAAGTTATATGTCTTGAGTCTAGTGGCTGTTAGGAATTGTAGGAGTTGGAGTCCAAAACACCTGGAGGGCCGTTGTTTGCCCAGGCCTGGTCTAGACTATCTGAACAGCTTTCTCTCCTACTATTAACCTACCAGAGCTCCCAGAGACATAGACTCACTTGGGGTACAGTATATCTACATTGACACTATAAATTGGGGCAGGCAAAATTTGCCTTCATGGCATCCAAATGTGCCTTTGGTGAGGACATGAGATTGAAAAAAAAATCCAAAGCAAGTGTGATGGGCCTTTTTAGACACAGCAAAAGCACAAGTTGGAAAGCTCTCGTGTCCTTTCACACTACATAAATATAGCACCATGATTGGACTTTGACTGCCATGTTTCCATCCTATGGAATCCCAGCATTTACACTTTATGGAGGATTGTTTGAAATTCCCAGCCACAGAGTCTAGTGCTTCAACAAACTACAAACCACAGGATACAATTATGGCAGTTCAAGTGGGATCAATTGCTACAATTGTGTAGTGTGAATGGGCCTGAAGAAAAGTTCCAAAGGATGCTCTGATGTGTTTCTGATTGAGATTGGAACAAATTTTCCTTGAAGCCTTTGATGTTTACTTCAAAGTTGCCCTGTAGTGTTGGGAATGAGTGGAAAGGAGTCTGACTGACAGAAAAAAGTGTTGAAGGCAGGGAAAATGTATCCTTGTTTTTCTAAGCAAGAGAGCAGATTTTACAGCTTTGTTGAAGAATGTAACACATTTGGGAAGAAAGTGCCCTGAGTTCTCAGATCAGAGATGCTTTCTTGCATGGTATTTGCACCTAGGTCATCCAGGCATCTGGAAATTGTACCCAGATTTGGAATGGAATGAAGGGTACATGGAAAATGTGGTGATAAAACTTGAAGTGCAAAGAGTCTTTAGTGGATTGTGTACACAGGGATGGACAGGTTTTTAGAGCTTTAGGATCTGCTCAGTTTTGTTGGCTTGGATTTTTACTAAACCCCTGAGATCTTTGAATGGAGCCTATGGTAAAATAGATTCAGTAAAAGAATATTTCCATTCTTATTGTAGTTCCATTCTAGGGTGTTCTGAGATTTGGACTATTGCTATTGTTGTGTGCCTTCAAGTTGTTTCCAACTTATGGTGACCCTAATGCAAATTTGTCATGGGTTTTATTGACATGTTTTGTTCAGAGTGATTTTGCTCTTGCCATCCTCTGAGAAAATTTGACTTGCTCAAGACTAGGTGGAGATTCAAATCCTGGTTTTCATACTGCTTTAATTTTTATGGTTTCATCTAAAGCAGGTGTGGGCAAACTTTGGCCCTCCAGGTGTTTTGGAGTACAACCAATTTCTAATAGCCAGTAAGCTGGCTGGGATTTCTGGGAGGTGAAGTCCAAAACATCTGGAGGGCCAAAGTTTGCCCATGCCTGATCTAAAAGAATCCTGGGACTTGTATTCATTTGATGTTATTTGATAAACAGTTGTAATTTAGTAGATCTGAATCTTTGATCATCCACTCAGATAGCTTGAGTTTTAGCTTTCTGATCATTTGTCAATCTTCCCAAGTTTTCTTGGGGTCCAAAATATGTAGGACTAAAAGTTGAGAATTACTTCTCTAGTTCATACTTTTGAACTGCAATTCAAAATATATTCTGAGTGATTGCCAACACAACAGAAATACCCAATTCAAGAGAACCAAAGTCAATTAAAGTGGTGTAACTATATAGCATTGATAACAACTTTAAAATTGAATAACACCAGCCCTTTAAGAAGCATAAGGATTTATTTTTAGTTCCACAACTAAATGAGACACCTCAGACATCTTTATTCATTTCAGCAATATGATTTAGTTAGAAAGAAGTCAATGGCACCAGATCCAGTCAGATTTTGAAAGGTATGCAGAATCAGCTTCACTTGGTACTTGGATGGAAGACAATCAACAAGTGCCATGTGCTGTAGACTATATTTCAGGGAAAGGAATTAGTAAAACACTTCTGAGTATTTCTTACTTATGCAAATCTGGAGATATTGGAGCATAGTTTTGTCTTTGTACATCTGACCACATAGCTAAATGTTTTTCAGCCATCCTCCACTCTCCACCAACAATTGCAAGGCCATGTGGATTAGCTGCAGGAAGAACCTGAGTCCCAAATCCTTTCCTCTTTGTCATTCTCTTCAGCAAGGCCTCATATTGATATTATGTTTTAATCAGGCTTCTGTATATGAGTCCTACAAGAGCAGGGAGAGAAAACTATGTCATAGTTTTGGCATGGCAGGACTTTGACTATGCAGGATCTCAGCCTAATGTCACGTATGAATTCAGAATATGCTGGAGAACAAGATCTTAGTTGGTGGAGAGTGGAGGATGGCTGCAAAACATCTAGCTATTAGGCATGAGAAAAATGAAACGGAAATTAAAAGGATTCGTAAGAGATTCGTATGTAATGGGACTTTTGAGGTTTTACGTATCGCTGCCGCGAACCAGGAAGTAGACTTCTTTTTACGGTCCTTGAGGCCAACAATTTGCGTTATGATCGTAAGAAATTCTTAAGTATTAATTAATTAATTATTGTACTACTCACTTCTCCCTGTCTTCTCCCCCTCATTTCCTTCCCGCCTTCATTCAGCTTCTTCTTTTTCCCGCATTTCTATGGGGAACTGGAAGTGACGCTGCTGCTAGGTATGCTAGGCAATGCATTCTGGAAAGTGTAGTCCTCCAGGCTTCCCCCCCCTCCTTCTCTTCCCCGTTGCTCTGCCATGCCCCATCGCAGGGGCCAGCTTCAGCCCTCCAGGTACGTGTTTTGGACTTCAACTCCCACCATTCCTCACAGCCTCAGGCCTCTTCCTTTTCCTCTCAGCCTGGGCAAACTTGGGCCCTCGCTCCCTCAGGATCGGGGCTAGAGAGAGGCGAGGGGGGTGAGCGAGGGCCTCCTCCTCCTCTCTCGCCAATGGCAGGCTGGCAAGAGAGGAGGAGAAAGGCCCCCGTGCCCCTCTCTGCCTCTCTCTAGCCTCGATCCATGCATCGGGGCTAGAGAGAGGCGAGGGGGGTGAGCGAGGGCCTCCTCCTCTCTCGCCAATGGCAGGCTGGCGAGAGAGAGGAGGGAAAGGCCCCCGCGCCCCTCTGCCTCTCTCTAGCCTCGATCCATGCATCGGGGCTAGAGAGAGGCGAGGGGTGGCGAGACCTCCTCCTCCTCTCGCCAATGGCAGGCTGGCGAGAGAGGAGGAGAAAGGCCCGCGCCCCTCTCTGCCTCTCTCTAGCCTCGATCCATGCATCGGGGCTAGAGAGAGGCGAGGGGTGAGCGAGGCCTCCTCCTCTCTCGCCAATGACAGGCTGGCGAGAGAGGAGGAGAAAGGCCCCTGCGCCCCTCTGCCTCTCTCTAGCCTCGATCCATGCATCGGGGCTAGAGAGAGGCGAGGGGGTAAGCGAGGCCTCCTCCACTCTCGCCAATGACAGGCTGGCGAGAGAGGAGAAAGGCCCCCGCGCCCCTCTCTGCCTCTCTCTAGCCTCGATCCATGCATCGGGGCTAGAGAGAGGCGAGGGGGGTGAGCGAGGGCCTCCTCCTCTCTCGCCAATGACAGGCTGGCGAGAGAGGAGGAGAAAGGCCCCCGCGCCCCTCTCTGCCTCTCTCTAGCCTCGATCCATGCATCGGGGCTAGAGAGAGGCGAGGGGGGTGAGCGAGGGCGCCGGTGAGCGCGGGGGGAAAGAGGGGCGAAGGAGGAGGAAATCCGCTTATTGCCTCCTCCTTCGCCCCTCCTCTTTCCCCCCGCCCTCGCCCGGATCCCAGTTTGGCCCAATTCTGTCATTGGTGGAGTTCAGAATGCTCTTTGATTGAAGGTGAACTATAAATCCCAGCAACTACAACTCCCAAATGTCAAGGTCTATTTTCCCCAAACTCCATCTGCATTCACATTTGGGCATATTGAGTATTCATGCCAAGTTTGGTCCTGATCCAGGATTGTTTGGGTTCAGAGTTATCTCCCTAAATCACTGTCAATTCCTCCCAAACCCCTCCAGTATTTTCTGTGGGTCATGGGGGTTCTGTGTGCCAAGTTTGGTCCAGGTCTGTCATTCATGGGGTCTCAGCTGTGGAAGTCAGAGCTGAATTCGTCGAAGGTACTGCAAATCCCATCATCCGTTGTCCATCCTCCCCCAAACATATTGTTTTTGTGATTAATCCCTATGCTTTAACTTTTGACAATTTGTAACAATGAAAATACATCCTGCATATTAGATATTTGCATTAGAATTCATAAGAGTAACACAATTATGAAGTAGCAATGAAAATATGGATGGGGGTCACCACAACATAAGGAACCACTGCATTAATACATCTCTCTCTCTCGGCATTACTTCATGAACGAAGATTCAGGAAGGACTCATCCCACGCTTTTTACAAGCGCGCTGATGACTAAAGAGGCCAATCTGAGATAGGCAAGTTCAGTTGCAGAAAGCACAGCAGAAAGTCTATATATTATACATATATCTTTCTGTTTAATTGCTATTAGGGAAATAAAACGTGAACAAAGGAAGGAAGGAGACAAAGGAAGAAGTAGAGAAGGGGGGAGGGAAGGAAGGAAAGAGAAAAGAAGGGATGGGGAACCAAAGAGCAAAGGAAGGAATGAAAGAAGAGGGTAGAGAAGGAAGAAAGGAGGGAAAGGGGAAATAATAAGGGGGAGAATCGTACTTCACTTTCACAATTGTCCTGAGAGCAAGTAGCTACTACCTCTTATATTTATGTTATACATGTACAGCTCCACTTAATTGCACTGCAGAGGTGAAGGGGAATGTTCCCCCCTTGATTTTTAACTGTTTCCCTGCTTTTCAGACTTTAGAACCAATTTAGAATTTCGTTAATGCTTACGTTACATTTTAGAACTTTTTGCAAATTTTTTTGTAAGTCTTTAATATACTAACCCCCCCCCCCCCATTTGATTTTAGAATCGCGATTTTTGGGTTCTAAACCATGCCTACTAGCTATGTAGTCAGATGTACAAAGGCAGTATCATGTTCCAATACCTCAAGATTTTCATAGGTAAAAAATACTTAGATGTGTTTTACCAATTCCTTTCCCTGAAATATAGGCTACAGCACATGACACTTGTTGGTCGTCTTCCATTAACGTACGAAGTAGAGTTGATTCTGCATACCTTCCAAAATACCATGAATCTACATGAACAAGTGATGGTAGGTTATATGCACATCTGTGATGCAGTAAATTAGTCCAAACTTTGAAGGAGTTGTTCAGGGTGCTCAATCTTTTTAAGAGGAGGATTCAGCACCTTGGATAACTCCTGTGAAACCCAGTGCAGATTTTCAGTCACATGGACATGGAACCTACAAGCTACCACCAGTTTGTAGCAGTCAAGCTGATAACAGCTATTACTTAAATAACTGTACTTTAAAGTGTTGTTTAACTAAATGTGTTTTAAAGAAATAGTTGTAAATAATGTTAACACTACAATTAAATAAGAACAATATTATTTTTTGCACTATCTGTGCATGTGGGAATTCATGTGCAGTGAATTTGCTGTTCATTGGCATTCATCAAAACTGGAGACTTACAGCCTATTTTGGTGAATGCTAAGAAGTATATTCGTTTATTTCATTTAATCTAGTCTGGATCTTTTAGCAATTGGGAATTTAATTTGCAGAAGAATAGAATGTTTGGATTCCAAGAATAGGAAAAACAAAGACATCTCAAAGTCAAAGAATATATTATGCAAATGCAACTTTATGAAAGGAAATAAATAGAGACAGAAAAGAACAAATGTTTGCTGCTTGACTTGGAGCAGAAACCATTTCTTTCACTAAAACCCATCAACCAAGCTGGTATCAAGGCCAAACAGAGAAGCAAGAAAATGGTCATATTTAAGGAGAGGCTGTAGTATAGAAAATTAATGTTTTTGGAGAGAGGATTGTGGTCAATGTGTAGTCGGTACAAAATCCCGACCTCCTCAATGCCTGGATAAGTGAATTGCAACAGCAAATATTGGACAGGTGCCAAGGGCTTTTGTGAAAAAAATGTTTGGTACTTGGAAGATTGGATGCTTAGAGATGTGGGGAACTGCACTTTGGGAGATGCCTGGAGCTCACAAGCCACATTTTGCTCTCTTCTGAAATAGACTGTGAGATAGCCCAAATCACTTTTTTAGAGAGTTGATTTTTTTCAATGTATTTTTATATGCTTTGCATGCATGCATCTACACACTGACTTATTTTTGTGATCATTCGTTAACATGTGTACATTTTTCTATGTGCACTTCCATGGTATAACTACTTAAGCAAGCATGCTTTTCTTGGAATGTGTTTATTTTTGAATGTAAAGTGTTTCTGGTCCATATTCATTTCTTGGCAGTTCATATTTGAACAGAGCTTTAAAAATGTGATATAGTGGATTCCATATACAGCCCCAGTCATTATGTATAACGCTTATGGAAGGAACACGAGAATCATATGTTTACACAAGCAACAGATTGCCTGAATTTGTACTTCAGAGTAAAATTATAAATGTAACAATAACAATATTAAAATGAGCAAAATAATAAATATAATAAAATAATAATAGAGTAAAATGATGTAAATGTAATAATAATAACTAGAGCAAATTAATATATGTAATAAAATATTAATAATAACAGAGTAAAATAATAAATAACTTTGACTCAAGTGTAAGCCAAGGGGGTCTTTTTCAGCCTAAAAAAGGGCTGAAAAACTCTGTTTATGTCACGATGCACGGACTTGACCGGCCCCTTAATCACACACACAGAGACGGACTAAAGGCTAACTACTTTATTGAATATAAAACAGTTCAAAGGTATATTGTCCATAAGAATAACAGTGTAATCCAAAAAGGCTTGAAGCAATCAATGTCCAAAACAGCTTGGCAAAATAATCCAAAAGGCTTAAGCAAGGCTCCGCGCAGCAATGCGGATTCAGGAACAAGGCAAAACAAAACAAGGCAAGACTTGGCGGCCACTAGCCAACTTAGCTCCGTGGACCCACTTCGCTAACACGTCTGCTCAGAAGAGACGTGGCCGAAGCACTGGGGATTGGTTCCCACGGATGCTATACTTAATCTTTCGGCCGAGGTCCCCGACGCTCTAGGCCTTGTCTTCTCCAATCCTTGCTGATGGACCTCGGCCTGTCTAGGCTGCAGTGCCATCCCCTTCTCCTGGTCTCAATGCTACTTCTCCTATCAAAGGTTCGACCTTGCCTCTCAGCAGCTGGGCCCCTATCTGCATGAGAGCTTTCCTCCCTAGAATCTTCCCAGCCACTTTCTTCCATGTTTTCACTTAGAAACTCCTGCAAACCTCTCCCCCCCCCCCGGGTGTTCATAACTTCCGCTATCACTAGACTCCATTTGCACCTGGTTATCTATGTCTTCATAGGGGTCAGGCCAACCTTCATCCCAAGCCAAGCTTTCGGTGGGAGAAGGGGGCCCCGTGAGGGGAAACGCATCTTCAGGTAACCCTTCCAAATCCTCTTCAGAATCTATCTCTGCCGGTGCAGGCCCTAATGCTAATGGAACTCCCGGTGCTGTTCCCAGGTCCCCAGGCACAAACGAGAACTGCTGTGCTACACTTTATACTCAAGTATATACGTTATTTGAAAGTATGTCATGCTGAGTAGAGGGAGAAGCATGTTTGCTGTTGCTAGATCACAAATCAGTTGATTAAAATAGCAGAAAAAGAGATTCCACCTGAACAATTAGGAAGAACTTCCTGATGGTTAGAGCTGTTTGACAGTGGAACATGTTGCCTTGAAGCATGACGAGTCTCTTTCAGTGGAGATTTTTAAACAGAGGCAGGTTGTCCATCTGTCAGGAGTGCTTTGCAGATTTATTTCTGCATGGCAGTGGATACACTTGATGTCCTTGTGGTGTCTTCCAAATCTTATGATTCTATATAGGCATGCATAGACTTTCATCATTCATTAACTGGAAGCTAGAAAGCCTTGGCAATCTGCTTGTTGAGTATCAGTATCAGTAAAGTGAAATGGACAGATTAACTATACTTAATACAGGTAATTCTTCCTGTGGTCTGCTACAGTAGATCTCCCTCCCTCCTTCTCTCAAAACTCTCCATCTTCTCTGGTATGAGGTTTGTCTGCATCTGGGTAGGATCTTCTGCTAACGTTTCCATCTGTTCCCGTTAGAAGGTAATCATGTCTGTATTTGTTCTGATCTAATCTCTCCACACTGCTGGGAATATGGAATGCCATCTTTTCTTCAAATATATTTAAGAAATAATATCTTGCAAAAAAATTTTTTGGAAACAGATGCTGTGGTGTTATTCTGTGGAATTCACCCTCCTGGTCAGGAAATCCTTTCTGGAAAAGGAATGTTAAGGCTCCAGAATTCTAGTTAAACAGCTTGAGTCACTGTATAATTTAGATTTGGTTGCAGAAAGAAGTAAGTGCTGAAGAGGGCACCAGATGGTCCATCAGAAATAGCCTTTCTGAATGCTCCTCCACACAAACAATTTACCACACTGATCCTTGACAAGCTAGATTTCCCCTTCCAGGGAATTTGTAGATTTTTCTTTGTTTTTCAAACTAGGAAACATTCATAAATTGTTGTCTTTATAAATCCTTCAAAACTTAGTGTGGTACAAAGAGAGGTAGAGAGATGAATTTATTTATTTATTCAAATTTATCCGTCGCGACTCCCATTCAGCTCGGGGCGACTCACAAACAATAAAAACAACAATAACAACAACACTTACAACTACATTTAAATCTTTAGGATTAAAACAGCAACCATAAAATACAGATAGCATCAGAGAGGACAATGTAATGTCGGAGAGACTGACAGTTTTTAGGAGCCAAACGCCTGTTGGAACAATGTCTTGCATGCCTTTCGAAAAGCCAGCAAACTTGAAAGAGCACGGATTTCAGAGGGCAACACGTTCCACAGGGTAGGAGCTATGATAGAAAAAGCCCTCCTCTGTGTTGTGATGAGATGGTAACTCTTAAGACTTGGGACCACCAGAAGGTTTTCTGTCTCTGAGTGCAGGGGTCTAGTGGGACAGTATGGGATGAGGCGGTCCCTTAGGTACACTGGTCCCAGACCATTCAAGGCCTTAAAGGTCAATACCAGCACTTTGAAGGTAACCCAGCATTCCACTGGGAGCCAGTGCAGTTCGCGCAAGATGGGTGTGATGTGACAGCTCATTGGAACACCTGCCAGTAGCCGAGCTGCCGCATTCTGCACCAGCTTAAGTTTCCGGATCACCCACAGAGGCAGGCCAATGTAAAGAGTGTTACAGTAGTCTAACCTTGAGATGACCGTAGAGGGCCAGCTTCCTTGTCTGGCATAGATGAAAAAAACACTACTGACGGTGGAGACATGTGTCTCCATCGACAGTTGAGAGTCAAGTGTGACACCAAGACTTTTTACTGATGATGATGGACATAGCATCACGCCGTCCAGGGTTGGAAGCTGGATCTCCCTACCGCCCGGATGACCAAGCCACAGAATCTCCGTCTTTGCCAGATTCACCTTCAGCCTACTGGCTTACAGCCATCCAGTAACGGCTTCAAGGCAGCGATGGAAATTATCGGGTACAGATTCGGGCTGGCCCTCCATTCTCTGAATGAGCCGGGTGTCATCAGCATATTGGTGACACTCCAGCCCAAAGCTACGTACCAGTCGAGCAAGTAGTCGGACATAGATGTAAAATAACAGAGGGGAGATGATTGCCCCCTGGGGGACCCCACAAAGTAGGGGGGAACCCCCGGAGACAACCTCACCTCTCCTCACTCACTGTAGCCGGTTCCGGAAGAAGGAAGACAGCCAATTCAGAACCAAGAAGAATCAGTTTTTAATTTTGTTTTAAGTTTTAGAGACAATGACTGAATGAAAGATGTATAAAAACAAAGGTGAATCTATGGTTCTAACCACCTGCAATGAATTTCTACCATTTTGTGCAGCTTCTCTTGCAAAACAAACATAGTACGGATTATCCTGTTTAGTATTCCACATATTGGGCTACTTTGGCAGTTTATTTAATTGCCTTTTGGAAAAATATATTGAGGGGTCATAAAGACATTCCCTGGTTGTCCATAACTATAGCAGACCAAACAAAATGGTAAGAGAACAATATTTGATAACATTTCAAGTTAATTTTTCATTGTTTGATCTCTCCATGTCTCCTAAAGTACTCAGTGTGGTGTGTATATGGATTATTTTTCTGGTTGGTATAAAGAGCCCCTGTGGCACAGTAGGTTAAAGCGCTGAGATGCTAAACTTACAGAGAGAAAGGTTCAAATCTGGGGAGCGGCGTGAGCTCCTGCTGTTAGCCCCAGCTTCTGCCAACCTAGCAGTTCAAAAACATGCAAATGTGAGTAGATCAATAGGTACCACGTCGGTGGGAAGGTAACGGTGCTCCATGCAATAATGCTGGCCACATGACCTTGGAGGTGTCTATGGATAATGCTGCCTCTTCAGCTTAGAAATTGAGATGAGCACCAACCTCACTTAGGCATAAATGGACTTTCAGTATCAGAAACCAGAAATTTCTGACTGAAGTGTAAAAGAATACACTACATTCATCTCAAACATAAAGGAAATTATGTTATATAATATAATACCGGGGGGTATTATATAACGGGGGGGGGGGTACAGATACATTGTAGAATTAATACAATTTGACACCACTTTAACTGTCATGGCTCAATGTTATGCATCATAAAACTGACATCACTGCAAGTACACACAGAATGAATATGCAATGTCATTCAACTAAGCAATAAATTGATTAATGCATTCTAATTGTTAGTGTAATGCAATCCACAAAACTATTTAAGCAGACTAGTCCTAAAGGTTTGTTTTTTTCATAGTCAGTTCTATGAGTCAGCTAACTGTTAAGTCCTAAACACTAACCTAGATACATCTATGACTCACTTCGCATCATGGTGTTAGTCTTACTAAAGTCAACAGATTGTGGTGGCTAACACTCATATCTAACTTAATTTGTGAATTTCAAGACTATGGAACACAGTAATATTCCAGTTAACACACAAAACATTAATACAGTCAGCCCTCCATATTCATGGATTCCATGCATTTCCATGCATTGAAAATATGCTCATCACCCATTTAAAAAAGCAAATATTGATTTTGAAATTTTAAATGAGACATTGTTTTACTACACCATTGTATCTAATGGGACTTAAGCATCTATGGATTTTGGTGTCCACAGATATGTGTGGATGTCCTAGAACCAAACCACAATGGATATCAAAGGCCCAGTGAATTGTGTGGTCAGTTGCATAGAACGCAGTACATTTAACAGGTTCTAACCAAGATGGAAAGGTCCCTCAAACTATATCCTTCATGACAGATGGATCATATATGTGGGACCTTCATGTACTAGAGTGTTTCCCAACCAGTGTGCCGTGGCACACTAGCATGCTGTGAGCAATCATCAGGTGTGCCGTGGGAAATTGGAACCTCCAATACCCTTTCTTCCCCCTCCTGCGGAACACTTTTTCTTCTCCACTCGGGCTTCCTTCTTCCCAGCCTCGCTCTGCTTGCTTTGCCTCGCTTTGCTCATGCTGCCGCTTCTGCAGGAGGAGGTAGGGAGGAAGACGTGACTCGTGTGGGCGCTACTGCACGGACTCGCCCCACGTCTTCCTCCCTCCCCTCCACAGTGCTCTCTGGATATAGGTGAACTACAACTCCAAAACTCAAGGTCAGTGCCCACCAAACTCTTATAGTATTTTCTCTTGGTTATGGTAGTTCTGTGTGGGAAGTTTGATTCCATTCCATCATTGGTGGAGTTCAGAATGCTCTTTGATTGCGGCTGAACTATAACTCCCAGCAGTTGAGCAAGACCTTCGTGTGGGTCTTTCTGCCATTCCTGCCAGGATATCTATGTTGTGTTCATCTAACAGGCCCAGGTTTCACACTGAGTGTATAAATACATTAAAAAACATATTAACTATATGTATTACTGTGTTAGAGTGTAATTTTGGTTGGTGGTGTGCCCCAGGATTTTGTAAATGTAAAAATGTGCCACGGCTCAAAAAAAGGTTGAAAAACACTGATGTACTAAATATCTAAACTCCAGTTTACATTAAAACATTCAATGTAAGGAGACATATGACCCCAAGTCTTCCTGAGAAAGACCAACATGTTGACCTCTTAACAACATCCTAACAATTTTCTGAATCAAATATAGTAGCCTTGAATGAATCTTGAAAACCCAGGTATTGACTTCAGTTACTAGAAGACCATAGTATTGCCAGAACTCACATGTCTGCCCCCTTTACCCTTCTTCACCCTTTCTACATGTGTCTGTGCTTTCCCCTATGTTTTCTTGTTTATTGCTCTTCACTGTCCTCTCAAGGAATAAAACAAATGAAACATTAGGGAAGGCTGAGTGAATGGCCTGTTTGGGGAAATGACCTATATGAGTGGGGAGAGAGGGACCAATTTATGTCAGTCTAGAAAAATGTCATTTAGGAGGAAAATTGAAGTGTTACTAGAAATTTTAGAGCAAATTAAAAAACAACCTGGAAGCCAGGTCCAAATGAGGAAAACAGAAGGAAGCATAAACTCTGGCAGGTTAAATAAAAAAAAAACTAAACAAGAAACTTATAATAAAGTTGGTCAAGAGGGAATTTTTGTTGTAACCAGCTTAAAAAAAGACATAAAAATGAACAATAAGAAAAAAAATTAAAGCATGTTCACAGAAGGAGACACACCAGAAAATATGTGGCGCTAGTAGACCACTAAAGCATTAACTTGAAGCAAAATCAATTGTTTGTAATTTTTGCAATACAGTCATATAAGAATATTAAGATCCTATACTTCAGTGTGTAGTAGTTATGTGTGATCATTTCAGTATGCATACTAATTGTTGTGCTAAATTAAGAGAAAACCATCAGACTAGTCATGATTTCTTTTTTTAAAGGTAAGGAGAAAGCAGACATGGTCAATTACTTCAGGTGGCTTCAATCTAAAGCTGTACAATTGGTGGATTTGAGGATTTCTGCCCCTGAAATATTTCAGGGACTGCATGGACTAGCCAAAATGTTAAACCCCAAGTGGGGAAGGACCAGAAGTAGCTGGAACCATTGCCCCTGAAAACAGCATTAAGTTCTCACTACACTTTACCCAGATCAGAAAACTGAGGAATCACAAAGGTTTGTTTGAGCTTCAGCAAAATATGTCTGGGGTCCAAAAACCACAAAACAGACACTCCAAGAAAGACAAAGGATGAATCATTTATACATTTCTGTATGGAAATTACAAGGTATACCCTTTTGTAATCACAAGGGGGGCCCTTGTTGGCTCAGTTCGTTAAACCACTGTGCTGCTGAACTTGCGGACTGAAAGATTGGTGGTTCAAATCCGAGAAGGATGAGCTCTCACTGTTAGCCCCACCTTCTGTCAACCTAGCAGTTTGAAAACAAGCAAATGTGAGTACATCTATAAGTACCACTTCTGCGGAAAGGTAATGGGGCTCCAGGCAGTCATGCTGGCCACATGTCCTTGGTGGTGTCTACAGGCAACGCCAGCTCTTCAGCTTAGAATTGGAGGTGAGCACCACCCCCAGAGTTGGACACTACTAGACTTAATGTCAGGAGAAACCTTTACCTTTACTACCTTAGTAGATGATAGTTACATCATTAACTGATTGTATTTTCTTGCATGGCAGAGTTGGACTGGGTGGCCCTTGTGGTTCCTTCCAACTCTATGATTCTATAATAAGCAGATCACTTTTCTTAGCACATGCATAATTGGTAAGCCACCTAGGCACATCCCACACTGCTCCTTTATTTAATTATATCTGTGTCATTAGCATGATAGCCCTATATCTGGATGTAAGCTTTTATTTCACTAGGGAAATGAACAAAACCATATAGAAGTTCAGAATTTTATCTGTGGCTTCACTATGCCAATTCAATTCCACCTAAAGCTGGTGCTATCAGTTCTCTACTTTCTATCCTTATCAAACTAGGCACAACCCAGGGACATAGAGCAGATTCTCTTTATATGGGGCATAGGAGAGATGGCATTAAGGAGAAATGAGAGCTTTTTGCTTAAGTTAACACTTCTGACTAGGAACCTAAATCCCAGTTTCTCCAATCAAAATCCACTTTGGGTTTTGAAAAACAGGTACTTGTTATGATAAACAGTCCAGATGGAGGTGGTCTAGGGCTCATTTAAACACTAAACTGCTTCTCTTGGAGGCTTCTAGTAGGGCAAAGTGTGTTTTGTAGGCTTCATGTGGCCATTGAGACCCTTAAGTGTGGGTCTATCCAGCTCCTAGCACAATACCCCATTCTATCTATTATCCACCTATCCATCCATCCATCCATCTACTTACCTACCTACCATCTATCATCTAATGTAGTGTCAAGGAGTAATTTTGTGGCAACTTATCATCTCCCTGGCCTTCTCATCCCTGAAACCTGTAAAAAAAACCCACTAAATTTCTCCAAAACACACACATACACAAAATAAGAGAAGAAAGCCTTAAATTATCCAAAATTGTATTTGGAAATGATATTAAATCACCACCGCAGCAGGACAATGTTGCAGTCTGTTCATGAGCCACACTTTTTGCCTCAAGCAATCCATGAGCTTTGCCACAAGCAATCCATGAGCATCATGATTTAATATTTCAGGAAATATAAATGGGAGAGGCAGTGAAGAGCCAGAGCAATTTCTTACAAAGCTATCAGATTTGGGCCTTCCAGAATTCCCTCCAATTAAGCACATCTCTCAAATTCTGACCCACAAGAAATGACAAGATTTGCTCTCACCTTTTACAAAACTAACAACCATAAGCCAGAGTCTCATGGAGTCTGACCAAGAGACCTTTAATCAGCAAAACATTATGCCTTCAAGAATTTGTTAGTCTGTAAGGTGCCAAAAGATATGGTTAGTTTTGGTTCGGCAGTGATACAGGACTAAGCTTCTGTATCACTCTTCCTAAGGCAAATAAACTCATTCAGTAATTCCAGTCTTTTGAGGAGACAATAGATACACTCTGACTGGATAGAAAAGAATATATTGCAGAAAAAGACAGATGAAATGGGGAGTAGGTGGCAAATATATATGACTAAGAGGCCATTCAGACAAGAAATAAATGTCCCCGGAAGTCTCTGGTTTTGTTTCCATGCAACCCAATTTTATTTTGAAGATCTACATGATGTTTTCTTCATCCCAAAGTGTTTCCTATAAACTCCTGACATTGACAGAGTCTTTTCATTTTTTACTTCCCAGATCAATCTCCAGTGTTTTTCCAAAATGTAATGTATCTCTACTTGGCTGCCTATTTGTATAATAGTAGAAGTAGCTAAGATGCTTACCCCTGGTAAACATAGTTACTAGAATGCCGATTCACCAGATATTAAGCAAAGGGAAGTGGAATATTTGTACCAAAACAAAATCACCCTAATGTTTAACTAATGTCACTTGAGGACTGACTGCGATTCAGTGCTCAAGAAAGCTCAGTGGAAATTGGTGAAATGAAGCATCGGTCAAAATGGCATATGTGAGGCAGGGAGAGAATAGATATATGTACACATGATATAGATCAGTGTTTCTCAACCTGGGGGGGCAGGGCCTCTGGGGGGTCGTGAGGGGGGTTCAGAGGGGTCCACAAAGACCATCAGAAAACATATATTTCTGATGGTCTTATGAACCCCTTTGGCAGAGAAAGCTGAAAAATTCTCCATTTGTCCTTCTCTTCCTTTTTGGAAACAGATGACAAATCTTTCTACCAAAATCCCTCCTCTTGCTGTGATTAGGCAGCCTCTCAGCTGGCCTCTCAGCCAAGGGAAGGGCTGTTTCTGAGACTCCAAGCAGGAAGGGGAGAGCAGGCATATGACAGTGTGTGGGCAAGGGAGAGACTGCAAGTATGGAGGATGGCTTGTGCCAGCAAGTCCCTTCAAGACATGGGGATTCTGTGTAGGAAGCTTGGCCCAATTCTATCGTTGGTGGGGTTCAGAATGCACTTTGATTGTAGGTGAACTATAAATCCCAGCAACTACAACTCCCAAATGTCAAGGTCTATTTTCTCCAAACTCCACCAGTGTTCACATTTGGGCATATTGAATATTCGTGCCAAGTTTGGTCCAGATCCATCATTGTTTGAGTCCACAGTGTTCTCTGGATGTAGGTCAGTGCTGTCCAACTTCTTCCAGCCCAAGGGCCGGAAGAAGTGTGAATGATCACCTAGGTGGGAGTGAGCGGGGGCAGGGGTGGGCGGGGGGGGGCTACTCGCGGGGCCGGGGCCACTCGCTCACATAGCCCCACCTCTTTCCCCCACCCGCGCCCTTGCCCGGATCCCAGGCACCGGCGTGGGCGGGGGGAAAGAGGTACGAAGGAGGAGGCAATCAGCTGACAGCCTCCTCCTTCGTCCCTCCTCTTTCCCCCTGCCCGCGCCCTTGCCCCGATCCTGGGCGCCGGCGCGCGTGGGGGGAAAGAGGTATGAAGGAGGAGGCAATCAGCTGACCGCCTCCTCCTTCGTCCCTCCTCTTTCCCCCCACCCGCGCCCTTGCCCCGATCCCGGGCGCCGGCGCGCGCGGGGGGAAAGAGGGACGAAGGAGGAGGCAATCAGCTGACAGCCTCCTCCTTCGCCCCTCCTCCTCCCCCGTGGACGCGCCGCGGCTCCGATCGTGAGCTGGTTCCCTCCTCCTCCTCCCCCTCCCCTCGCCACCATTTTTTTGATTTTTTTTTTTAAAAAATCTTGCAGGAGGGTAGCGGGGGCCGTGTCCAACAGGCTGGGAGGCCATATACGGCCCGCGGGCCGTCTGTTGGACAGCCCTGATGTAGGTAAACTACATCTCCAAAGCTCAAGGTCAATGACCACCAAACCCTTCCAGAATTTTCTGTTGGTCATGGGAGTACTGTGTGTCTCATTTGGTTCAATTCCATCATTAGTGGAGTTCAGAATGCTCTTTGATTGTAGGTTAATTATAAATCCCAACAATGACAACTCCCAAATGACAAAATCAATCCCCACTCCATCCCACCAGTATTCAAATTTGGGTGTATCAGATATTTGTGCCAAATTTAGTTCAGTGAATGGAAAAAATCCTACATATCAGATATTTAACACCAACTGTTGCTCTGAGATCAGAATGAAAAGAGGGGCCAGGAAGGCAGTTCCATCTTGCCTCCTGCATTGTGCTTATAATATAATATAGTATAATATAATATTGATAATATTATAATGTAATACAATATATTACTAATGATAATATATTATAATTATATATTTTATATTACATGTAATATTAGTAATAACATTACAGTATAATGTTATAGTACAGTGTAATATATAATATTGCTATGGCAATAATATAATATTTGTATTTACATTTTACTTGTAAGCCGCTCTGAGTCCCCTTCGGGGTGAGAAGGGTGGCATATAAATGTTGCAAATAAATAAATAAATATTTACATTGCAATTTATAACAATGGCAAAATGACAGTTATGAAGTTCCAATGAAAATAATTTATGGTTGGTGGTGACCACAACATGAGGAACTGTATTAAGGGGTCATGGCATTAAGAAGGTTGAGAACCACTGGTATAGATGTAGGTAGGCAGGTAGGCAGGTAGATGGTTGGTAGATAGATAAATAGATAGCAGATAGATAAAATGTATGTACACAAATACACTGTAACATTTTGCAAACATATATTGTTGCAATAAAGGCACGTGTTAGATTATTTCCCTGCCAGTTTGAAAGAAGAGCTTGTACAGAGCCAGTCTGCTGTGCTTTTATCCCATTTCAGAATGTCTAAATGCTAACTTTCCTTTCAATGATTTAATTATCCAGTCCCTCTATACTGTACGCATTTACCATCTCTAAAAGGCTGGGAAACAAAAACAAGAAACGTGTGGGTTTTGGCTTGAAGATTAGCCATGCTTGAGTAATCTACTGTGCCAAACTGTTTCTTATTAATGGATCATGCAAGCACTTCCCAACTCCCCTTCCCCGCCCAGTCTGCCACTTTCCCAACATATCAATAGCAAATGTTCTGTGAAATGCAACTTTTTCTGATGAAGCCCACCCTGACTTTTATTGTGTGATCTTAAACCACCATCAAACGTTAATATCAGACCGAGTGGAGGCTTTCTGGTATTGAAAAAGGAAGCTATCATCTTTCTTAAAAATAAAATAAAATAAAATAACCTCCTTCTCCAAATATATATCATGCAGTTGGATTTGTTAAGATGTTGAGAGAAGCTAACGAGAACCCTTTTGTTTCTTCATTTCTCTGCCATAGAAAGCTTGTTGATGTGGAATACAGATGTTTCCCCTCCCTCCCCACAGCAGCATATTATGCTAAGTACCACTGAAATGTTTGCAAGGAGTATAGCTACGGGGAACAAAATAAAGACATTGCCCCCAAAGTAACAATTCTGCCCTCAATGAATTTTTCTTTGAGCCTCAATTTCTAGTATTGTGAAGAAAGAGGTGCTGAAAATCATTCACACCTAGAACTCTCTTAGCTGTATTCACATTGCCTCGAATACATTGCTTGCCCCATCTCCTTTCTTTTGAATGCCTAGAAAACATTCCTAAATGCTTAACTAAAATCTGAAGTTACTGCAGTGCTAGAAATCTGGAAACCAAATGAACCTTCTTTTAGG
The DNA here is from genome assembly GCA_030556195.1 of Anolis apletophallus. NCBI lineage: Eukaryota > Metazoa > Chordata > Lepidosauria > Squamata > Anolidae > Anolis > Anolis apletophallus. Next base: position 82,745,404 of record JARBWK010000012.1, on the reverse strand, counting down.
ACAGGCATGAGCAAACTTTTTTGCCTTGGGGCCACATTGTGTGCTCAGCCAAAAGGGCCGGGCCGGGAGGGAGGGCGGCTGAGCATGTGCTGGGTGAGACAGGCCTGGGAGAGGGTGGGCCATTGTTAACAAAGTGGGGAAGGTGCTGCAACACATTAAATACAACAGCAGAGCAGTTGAACTATATACACTGTGTGAACTATTAGTATAATGATTATTGGACGTATTTTGAACATTATCAACTCAAACTGTGTGTTTGTGTGGATATCTTCCATATTTTGTGGATATAACCCAGACTAAAAAGAAAAAAAACCTTTCATTCTGCAACAACGCATTGGCTCCTTTACTTGTTGGTTGGACTTATTGCACATTTTGGGGAGACTGTAGGTCATTTTTTAAAAAGAAAAACAGTGCAGGAAGTCTCTTCTCTCCCTGCCTCATCCATTCTATGGTGGCCATGCAAGGGGACCATGGTGAAAATTGGGTTTCTATAGGTTTTTTGGGTTGTATGGCCATGTTCTAGAAACCTCACAATCTCTGAGGATGCTTTCCACAGATGCAGGTGAAACGTCAGGAGAGAATGTTTCTAAAATATGGCCATACAACTCAAAAAACTTACAACAACCCAGTGATTCCAGCCATGAAAGCCTTCAACAATACATGGTGAAAGTTGTTGTGCAACACTCTTATGGTCGGGGTGAAGCAGCAACTGAGATGGAGTGGGATAGAAGTCAAAAGAGAGGAAGAAAGGATCTTTGGTTAGTTGCAGATTGGTGGAGGCCTGGGAACCACTCTTGAGTCTCTTCCTACGGTGTTTAATACATAATGAGGGCAGGTAAATAAGTGTCCCCTTTGCCTCTTTGTCAGTGTGGGAACTTGAGCATCTATGGATTTTTGTATTGGGTGTATGTGTGTCCTGGAACCATTTCCAACTGATGGCTGTATTGAATCAATAAAACTTTAATATATGCTGACTGATAAACGTCTCATTGTTTCAGTGGCCTGCTGTAGTATTACAAGAGTATAAATCAAGTATTATGTATCATCTGTGGGATTTTAAGACAAAAGTAAAGGCCTACCTAGATGGTTTTAATGATGAATGTTAAACTTCCACTGTATGAATAACTTTTGTTTTGTGTACTTTAATATGCATTTATGGAAATTAATATGTGTATTTTATGGAGTGTTTTTAAATGATTATGTGTCTTAGCAGTGATGTAACTTATCTCGAGCCATGAAGAGAGGTGGGTGAGAAATACAACATTTATTTATTTATTTACTGTATTTATATCCCACCCTTCTCACCCTGAAGGGGACTCAGAGCGACCTTACAATTGGCAGCAATTTGATACCATATCAATAGACATACCTGTATAATAAATAAATATATACAGTACATTAAAACAGAAATTTAAAAGCAATATAAACATTAAAACCATTATTAAAACCACACAATCCGAAGTCATAGTCAAAAGCTATTCCAGTCATTACCGTATATATTCCAACTTCTCTTATTGCATTGTACTACTAGCCAAAGGCTTAGTCACAGAGCCATGTTTTTATTTTCTTTCTGATGGTCAGGAGGGAGAGGACTGACCTGATTTCACTGGGGAGGGAGTTCCATAGCTGAGGGGCCACCACTGAGAAGGCACTGAATCTCATCCCCATCAACCGTACCTGTAAAGGAAGTGGGGCCGAGAGCAGGGCCTCCCTAGAAGATCTTAACCTCCGAGGTGTTTCATAGAGGGAGATGTGTTTGGACAGGTAAGCTGGGCCAGAACTATTTAAGGCTTTATAGGCTAAAGCCAGCACTTTGAATTGTGAACAGTAGCAGGTAGGCAACCAGTGAAGTTGATGTAACAGGGGTATACTTTTTGTACGCCGCTCCGGTGAGAAGTCTAGCTACTGCCCATTGGACCACTTGAAACTTCTGAACAGTCTTCAAATGCAGTCCCAGGTAGATTATACCTGATGCTGATTGAATGTGACCACCAACAGTCTGATCTAGCATAGCCAATGATGAGAAATATTGGTCTTTGCAGCCCAGCAGCATCTGGAGGGCTACTTGTATCAGTTCTGGCTTCCAACAGAAAAAAGTCAGGTTTCATGGAAAAAACAAAACCTGCTTACTTGAAATGTTTGTGACAAATGCGGAAACAGTGGGTTCCAAGATAAAGTATCCAAGGGATTGTCAGAGTGTGGTTAATCTCAGTCTGGCAACTTTATAAACCATAACAAAAAACTGGAAAAATATTTAATTAGTTGAAGCTAGACTTTTTTAAAGTGATGATCTCATTAAAACACAATCAAATCTGTACATCAAAAAGGCCCTTCTGCATTGATTTCCCCCATTCTTTCATTCAAGGTCCAGTGATGTTGTATGCCTTCATTAGTGACTTGAAACAGGAAAGGTTGAGTACTTAAGTCCTGGGAAAAAATAAAATTTAGCAACCATCTGCTCAAGGCTTGTTCATTCACACCCAAGAAATAAATGTAGCATGAGGAGTGTTGGAAGTGATTAGGCAGTAGCCTGATCATATATAGTCACCGAAGATGTAACTGTTGTAAACCGGAGTTGGAAAAATTGTGACACCCCACTGTTCTTGGATTCCACCTTTCTTTGGTCCCCACATTTCATGCCAAGTCTTATTTAAGAAGGAGAAATGTACACACTTCCAAATTCTCAATTATAGTTGGTACATCACTATGTTTATAAAAATATATTTATCTACAACCTATGTTTGAGCTGCTGTGGAAAGTTTCTAGAAAAAGACCAGCTTCTTAACATCTTTGACAAGGCATGTTTGAGGAAAGCATCAATGTAACACTATTGAGATTTTGTTTGCAGAAGTCATACATCACTACTAACTGCCTTATAAATGCACTGTCATTCAGAAGACCATATTCCAGGCACATAATTAACATGGACTTTCAGACAAATGAGATAGTCTAACCAATCGACAATGGTCATCAATCTCCATGTGATACATGTTCTTTGCCAAAGTTTTTCTTATAATATGAGCCACTCTTTAGTGATTCCAAACATCTCAGCAGATGTGATGGCCATACTTTCTTGCATTTCAATATGAAAGTGGCCTGGGTTATGTAGAAACAGGAAGATATGGACCAATTTGAACAATAAAGGAAATCTGCAGGTAAGAGCAGACATGCTGGAGGATAAAAACTTGACACATTATCCTGCAGTGGGGCCTGGTGACTTCTGTGTCAAACAGGCAGTACATCTATGCCAAATGTTAAATGACCTACTCAAAGTGTGATTCCCTGAAACAGGTTCATCACTCCAGGCAACTTCTTTAAAGTTTGGAATGAAAATCATAATAGATTGTTGTCTCCAGAGATATCACAGCATGGGGAAGATTCTGTAGTTTTCACCAGCACACCTTTTTAATCGGGACAGTTTTTAAAATGTTTTTATTGTCTGAGTAGGACAAAACACAAAAACAAATAAATCAAAATAAAAGAAAAATTTTACAGTTTTGTTTACACATGTTAGACTCTCCATTAATGGGATGTATGATATTCTGTTTCACCACCTTTTAATAGATAAATTATTTAAATATTTCCAATGACTGGACATATCTCTTTGAACAATGGTAATGAGAAGGAGAAACAATATGTTTTTGGACCCAGACATAGTTTGGGCCCAGATTATTTGAAAGTCTATGCCTGATATCCTACATAATAATTTATGTTTCTGACTTTATGAATCCATAACTGCATTACGGAAACACAACAAAACCCTGTTAGGGAATTGTGGATCTTAGTATTGCCAAGAATACTCCAATGCACATCAGGCATTTCTGATGGCTAATTGACATTTCTAATGTATACTAGGCACTTTTGGTGTGCACTGGGCACTTTTGATGCACATTGAGTAATTATGATGAATATCACCTTTGGTGTGTGTTGGCATCTTCTGATATGCATTGGGTAATTCTAATGTTCTAGATGTGCAGTGGGCCATGGCATATCATGCCATGGCACATTAGTCAGTCTACAGTTGCAGAGCACATTGCTTAGGCTATATGTTCTAATATCATGACAGCTACTAAGTGAATATAAGCCTGTCCAGGTATTAAAGCCCTCAAGGGAAAGTGCTTTTTGAGTACTACTGCCATTTCATGTACATTTGGTGAGAACACAAGGAAAATAATTATTGGTGTGTCCTCTCAGTCTAGGGAATTCCCTCCCATTGGAAGCTATGCAGAACCCTGTTCTACTCTCTTTCTACCCATAGTAAAGTCCTTTTTTGTTCAGGCCTTTGACTGCTAAACGTCTATTCCAGAACGCCTTTGAATAGGTATGCTAGTTTTTCTATCATTATTATATCATAAAACGAATTCTAATAATTCATGCTTCAGTATCTTTACTTAATTGCTTGATTACAGTAAAGTCTCACGTATCCAACTTAAACATTGGATAAGTGAAAATGTTGGATAATAAGGAGGGATTAAGTAACAGCCTATTAAAAGTCAAATTATATTATGATTTTACAGATTAAGCATCAAAACACCATGTTTTGCAACAAATCGACAGAAAAAGCAGTTTAATACATGGTAACATTAAGTAGTAATTACTCTTTTTATGAATTTAGCATCAAAGCATTGCACTGTATTGAAACAGCTGTAGATCCGGGTGGCAGGCAGATTGTGTTGGATATTCCAGAATGTTGGGATGAGCAAAGGTTGGATAAATGAGACTCTACTGTAATTGTTTTGAAACTTTGTATTTTCCGATTGTTTTAACAATACTTTATCTTAATTTGTGTTGTGAGCCTTGGATTCCAAACTGGAAGAAAAGAGGAATATCTATTAAATAAATAAATAATTTACACCATCATCACATCTCGTTTGGCCTTCAGTATTGTTTGCTGGGTATTTTTCCTTTCTTAAAATATCTCTGTTATGTTTGTCTTTTTTCCAAAACTGTATGGGGCAACATAGAAATCTAATCCTCCTTTGTTCAAGTCTATTCAGGCAACAGGGGGCTGGATTAGATTCAATTCTCACACTGAAGGTACATTTTGCTTTTGATAATGAAACCACCACAAGGGCGCCTTTCTAAGACAGCCAGTTTCACCATTCTGCTGTCCTAGATCAGTTATAATTTCTTTCTGCTGTTATTGTTGGCCAGTGTGGTTTTCACTCAATTTTAGACACATTGAACTTATTCTACTCTGGCTTTACTGTGTGACAATAACATGTGACTGACTCTTTGTACCTTCCCCCTAAAATAAACAAACTGTAGATGACTAGTCCAATATGATAATAATCAGTAGGCGTGTGTCTGGGCTCTGAACATTGGTTTTCCATGTGGATTTCCTTTAAATGTCAAATAACACATTTCCAGTACAAAATGCCATTTCCCAGACTTGAGAGTCCCATGATATGCCATCTCATTTCCTATCAAGGAAGGCACCAAAAGGTAGTATTTCAGAAAGCATTTTCAATATTGTTTTGTTGGAAGCTCACCTATCAGTCATGCACTGAGATCCAAAATGTTGTTTGTTCCTTACAACTATTCTTCTACCATTTGCATGGGAGAAATCATTTCAAGTGGATATTATATTTCAAATGCAGGTGGCAAACCATCTTCAGCAGAAATGACAGTATCCTGAACAGGATTGAAATACAGAGATCAGTGGTTGAGCTAGTAGCGTTTTACAGTTTCCTTCTCATCTTCTTCAATGAAAAGATTGCCAAAGAACAAAGCTGAGCTGGACAACATTGCCCAAGACCTTGAAATGTTCCTGCCAATTAGAGAAGAACTTTAGTTTTCAACTATTCACATACTAAATGTTTTGGACTTTGTTTCCCCAAAGAGTCAAGCTTGCATATTGGAAATTCTAGAAGCTGAAGTCCAAAACATGTGCCGGACCAACCACTGAGAATCACTGGAGTCGACAATATTGGATGAAGTGGGTCTGTGATCTGACTCAACTTAGGGGAGTTCATAGGTTGACTCCACCAGCCCTTCTCCCTTTACTATTCATCTCATCAGTTTGGATGGAAACAAGAGGCCTTGAGCTACTAAACTGGCAGGGACTATCCCCTTTGGAAAAGGAGGTTGCCTGGGAGATATGCTGTACAAAACCCAGCTGTACTGCTGAAAGGTTCAGGCCTGAATGAAAATAACTCCATTACCTCACACTCGAAAATGTTACTGCTACATTTCAGGTCAAATGGCCCATTTTCAAGGGAAGCCTTTAAACATTGTTTAAGCTCCACCTTTTCCTCTGTAAATCTATGGGGTGACGTCTCTTTTTCCAGCAGGAATGGCTCTTGAAAGGGTAATCAACCTGAGGAGCCAAACGAGAAAGAAATAAAATGTGAGCAAGGGAGAAAAAAGAAAGAGAAGGAACTGAGCTTTGTCTTATTTTCTGCTAAAAATGCTACTCGTGGCAATTCATATCTAACACAAGTCCCTGAACTTGTATTACTCATTTGTACCTGAGCCCTGAGCAAGTTGTTACAATAGAAATGGATGGCCTATAGTTCAACACTCTCCATTTCTCACATGCTTTTGACATAATGAATTTGTCTTCCAACTCCTGCTTGTCTCCATAGTGAATGCAGTCAGAGATCTATTTATCAACAGTGGAAAGTCAATAATCCATTACATAGCAGATATGGCTCCCTCATTGACCACTGTACCTGTGGATTGTAGCCAAGGGATAAAGCCACAGGAATAGCTTTTTGTTTGTTTACCAAATAAAGAAGCCAGATTAATTGCGCGCACACACACACACACACAGAGCTTGCCTTTATGGGCCAAAATCCACACATGTGTGAATGAAGAGTCATAAACATGTCAGCAGTGTGGGGCTCCCAGCCTCACTTTTGTATAGAAGAATGAGCACATCTCAAGTAACATGCAATGGTTCCAATTCTGAATTTCTTTTTTTTTACAACAACAACAACAACATATAATAATGTTTCCTTGCCCTCCTTCAGTCTCAACAGTGTGAACTATGCATGTTTGGAAACCATGATTGAGTAGCCTTCATGTCAAAATCTATTGCAGCCATTTGCTTAGCTGGCAGTGTGATTTTAGTACTATGTGTTTGCAAAGAACATATTTTTGTAATTTCCTTACTTAAAGTTGCTTTATGTTTTGTGCTGAATGAGGCTGCTGGCATCTAAAGACACTCTTGCTGCCGATTTCTTAGAAATTGTCTTGTGCATAGAGTCCAACAATTAGCACCACAGTACAAAACAAAGAATGACACTTATCCACCTACTAACCTATAAATAGCTGAAAGCCTGATTCCTATTAATACATTCAGAAGTCATATCATACGGGATTTGGTGGGAAAGTTCTTGATCTGGGTAACAGAACTACAATATTTCAAACACATCCAACCAATGCAATCTGAACTACTCAACATGAAGAAAGGATGGATTTTTGCAAAAGTTTTTGAGTGTCAGGAAACCCTGCAGGAGAAAATATTTGCAATTTGGAGTTTATTGTGTGAGAATAGTTAACATAGCTATTACATGTACAACAGCATTTGCTGTATAGGAAATGCTGTTGTACATGTAATCACCATGCAACTGTTTTCTGCACTGTAATTTGTGTTTCCTACAGAGAAACATATACACTGTGCAGAAATTATTTTAAATATGTTATAAACAGCAAATAGTTTTCAAAGATTGTACTATTCTGAAAACTTTCTTGAACCAGGAAGAAAATTAAATTATTTGATGATCATCTGTAATCATCTACAATTCTAGTTAATCTAGATACTTTAATAATAATAAATAAATAATAATAAACGTTATTTATACCCCGCCACCTTGGGGCGGCTTACATGAGGCCAAGCCCAAAAATACAATACAGTAAAATAAAATACTAAACAGCAGAAAAAATTACTTTGTAGCAATATACATAAAATTGCAAAATAAAATAAACAGTATAAAATAACATAATAAAGTCAAACAAAAAGGGTGGGCCGATTAGCCAAAAACATGTTTCACATCTAAATTATAAAAAGTTAGGTCAATTATACTTCTCTTCAGCCCCAGAAAAGAAAAGAGGGGTGGCCCTATATATTAATGAAAACATGAAATCAGAATTTCTCTTTAGAGATGAAGACAGCAGAATGGTGGCAATAAAACTTACAATGGGGATGGAGACAATTTTGGTATGTAATATATATGCCCCCAACGCCTCCAAAAAGAAGTTTACAGAGACCCTGAGATAAAAGTTAATTAGTGAACATTGTGACCACCTAATAATATTGGGAGATTTTAACGGAGTAATGGACAGGAAGAAAGACAAAACAAAGAGATCTAAAAAATCAGCCCCAGATGACCAAAGCACACTGCCAGATAGCCTTATCAAACTTATGAAGGAATATGACCTTGATGATACATGGCGAATGCATAACGATAAAGTTAAAGACTACACCTTCTACTCTAATCGACATCAAAGTTGGTCGAGGATAGATATGATTTGGACAACAAAAACATTAACAACTAAAGTGCAGGAAATTAAAATAAATCCTAGAGAATTGTCGGACCATGGTGCCATAACGATGACAATAAACCAGAGAAGAGGCTCGCGGAAATGGAGACTAAATGAAAATTTGCTGAAAACTGAAGAGGATATTAAATTATATAAAGAGAGGACTAGAGAATACTTTCACCATAATATTACAGAGGAAATAAAAATACAGACGGTCTGGGATGCGTGCAAAGCAGTGATGAGAGGCCATCTGATACAACAAAACTCAGCCAGGAATAAACAAAGGAGATTGAAGTTAACAAAGGTTGATGAAGAACTCGCACTTTTAGAGAGTAGATTAAAACAAAATCCAGGGAATAAGAAAATAATAAGAAAACTGGAAATAATAAGAAAAGAGAAACACCACCTGGAAGCTGAACAAATGGCGAAGCAGATGAAATATATTAAGCAGAACTCCTTTGAAAACGCGAATAAAATAGGGAGATGGCTAGCAAGGAGACTAAGGGAAAAAAGGCAATCTCAGCAAATCGTCAGAATTAAAAAGGGGGAAGAATTCATAGTGGAAGATGAGAAGATCAAACATGAATTCCTACTCTTTTACCAACATCTATATACGGAAGAGCAAGTCAAAGAGGAAGAAATAATGGATTACTTAGGAGACCTGAAATTAGAGAAAATTACTGATGACCAGCGGCAGAAATTGAACAAGGAGATAACAACAGAAGAAATTTAAAAAGTTATTAGAAACTTGAGAAACAGCAAAGCACCAGGACCCGATGGTTATACAGCATGTTTTTATAAATCCATGCAGGAGGAAATAGTCCCAGTCCTGAAAGAAATAATGAATAAGGCACTTACTGGAAAAGAAATTCCGGATTCATGGAGATCAGCAGATATAACAATGATATATAAAGATGGAACGGATCCTGAGGACATTAAGAACTATCGTCCAGAGACCCGGTCGGGCGAAGATGGCGGCAGGGCGGACACTCTAGGGCTCCCTGGAGTGCCACCCGCTCTCTTGGTTGGAGGGCAATCTGCGCCCCCTCCCGCGGACACAGAAGTGTCCGAAGGGACAGCGAAGCCGGCAGGCAGGCTCCGCTGGCTCCAAAGATCCCCCCCTCCTCAAGATGGGGAGATCGAGCGAGCCCGGATCACTGCCACAGCGGCTAGTGGACCCAGGAGCGGGAAGCGGGCGGCGACCCGCACTTACTGCCAGCCCAGCCCGACCTACCCCCCTCCCCCCCCTTGAACCAGACGGCAGGGCAGGAGGAGAAGCTCAGCAAGAGTGAGTACGGGGATCAGCAGCGCCCCACCCCTCTCTCAACCGGGAGGCACGTACCGGACTGGGCTCTTGGCTAGGCTGCAAGGGGACACATCGCACCTGGGAGCGGGCTCAAAGAGTAAGAGGGAACCCCCCACCCCACCCCCACAGGGAAGAGCATATTGGGAACCTCCAACCACCCCAGGACAGGGAAGAAAAACAGTCAGGATGAGAACCAAGATGGCGGCCGAGCTCCTCTAGACCCGGGAAGGGGGGAAGAAGACAGGACTTGTGGCGGGAACGCCATCTTGAGCAAGAGAAGTGGAGCACTTTTGACAGGGAGACAGGGGGCGGGGCTAAAGGGGGGAATAGACAGGAGGTGGAGCAACCCAAAGCCATCTCTCTAATACGCAACAGGGAGGAAAGGCATTCTAAATAAGTGAATAACTGAACAAGTAAACAAACAACAAATAAATAAAACATGTACACCTCAAGAGTAAAAGAGCGGAGGATGAGACAGGAAGAGGGATCAGAAGAGGAGGAAATAACTCTGGGGATGTCCTCGCAGAGCTGCGAAAGATAGGGAGGCCCAAGACGGTTTCCTGCGGAGGATGGATGCCATGCTGTCCCGGCAGGAAGACCAAATGGGCGCGAACCGGGGCATCCCTTACAGGAAAGATCAGAACCAAATGAAGAGGCGCTCCCCACAGGGCCAGGGTTGCCGATCTTCTATGGGGATGGAGAGGACGCCCCCTGGTCAAAGGGAGAGAGCGCAACAATATGTGCAGGTGGAGAGGAGAGAGGGAAGGAGAACGTAAAGCCGTGGGCAGGATCAGAGGAAAGAGGACCACACCCCAGAAGTAGGGAGGCAGACCTGCTGGATGCTGCAGGAATGACCTCGAAGAGCCCTAACACCTCTGCTCCCCAAGAAAGAGAAGAGGGGAGAACCAAGAGGTCACTGCAACACCCAAAAACCCCAGCCGGGATGCAGCTAAGAAGGACGGCAAAAAGAATGGGACGCAGCCCACTAGGAAGAGAGGCTGGACGGGAACAACCCAGCAAGAAAGGAAGAATAATCTGAAGAAAAGCTGCCCTTATTCTCTTGAGGCGTATTTCAGGCCTACGAGATGTGGCATCCCGGGATGGACACGGAAGGCCTCGAATCGCCTAGGGAGAACGGCTAGGATGGAGGTTGGAGGACGTGAAGGGGCACGGGTCCGCTACGCTGGAAGACAGGGAACGGACAATGGGCATCAAACGCTGGAAAGATTTTGAGGCTGCAGGAAAAAACAAAAGTTCTTTCAAAAGGACAAAAGCTAAAAACAACAGATTGCTCTCAGATACAGAGGGTTAGGAAGGCACGTCTCGGAAAAAAAGAAGGGAAAAGGAGCCTAGAAAGAAGACCTGTAAAAATGAAGTGACCAGCTCAACAAGGAGGGAGACTGCAAGAGAACACGAAGGAGCACCCATGAACAAGGACCCTAGAAGAAAGCAAGCTATTCCAGTCTTTATCTCTTCCCATCACCATTGCCCATCACTAGCCTTCCCAGAACCCGGACCAAGCAGCCTCCTTCACCGCCCCACCACCCTTACCCCTTTCTACCCCCATCCCTTGCCACCCCCAGCACCACCACCCCCTTCCCACTCCCTCTACCCCCTCCCATCACCATACTCAGCCTCTCCTTTATTTTTCCTACTGTCCTGTCCCTGAGACTGTTCCCCCACTTTCACTGTTTGTTTGTTTATGGAAAAACCCCAATAAATATATTTTTAAAAAAAGAACTACCGCCCAATCTCATTACTTAATACGGATTACAAGATATACACAACAATTTTGGCAAATAGATTTAAAGAATTTCTGGTAGATTGGATTCAAGAAGACCAAAATGGATTTTTACCCAACAGATACATAAGAGATAATGTAAGAACAATTCTAAATGTGATCGAATATTATGAGACGAATCACCAGAAAGAGCTTGAGAAGGGATTCGATAACCTGAATTGGAAATATTTCAAATTACTTTTTAAGGAAATCAACATTGGATTCCAATTCCAAAATGCAGTCGCGGCAATTTATCAACACCAAAAGGCGAAGATTTGGATTAATGGAAGTGCAACTAATGAATTTGATATCGAGAAAGGAGCTAGGCAGGGATGCCCATTATCCCCGCTGATCTTCATTTTTGCATTAGAGACATTATTAATGAAGATTAGGCAAAATACGGAATTAAGAGGCCTGCAATTACAAAAGAAAAAATATAAAGTTAGAGCATTTGCCGACGACGTGATTTGTATTGTGGAAAATCCAAGAGATAACATATTAAAATGGTTATCGACCTTCGGAGATTATGGAAGACTAGCAGGATTCAAGATCAATAAGAAAAAGACAAAGATCATAACTAAAAATATCTCTAAATCAGATCAAATAAAGTTGCAAGAAGATACGGGTATACAGGTGGTAAACAAAGTCAAATACCTAGGAATATGGATTACGTCAAGGAACCTCCATCTTTTGAACGATAACTATATTGAACAATGGAAAAAAATTAAGGAAGAACTAGAACAATGGAAAAGACTCAATCTCTCCTTATTAGGAAGGATTGCTGCTGTGAAAACGAACCTGCTGCCAAAGATGTTATATTTATTCCAGAATCTGCCTATAATAAGAAATATGGAGATTTTTAACAAATGGAAAAAGGACTTGGTGAACTTCGTATGGAAAGGCAAAAAACCAAGAATAAAGCATAACATTATGGTCATGCATAAAGAAAAAGGAGGCTTTGGCCTCCCGGATTTAAAACTTTATTATAATGCATGTGCTTTGTCGTGGGTTAAGGACTGGATGCTGCTATCCAAAAGTTCAAATTTAACATTAGAGGGGTTTGATTTGCGAAAAGGATGGCACTCCTATCTTTGGTATGGAGGGGCCAAAACAGAAAAAAAAAATTGGGAACCATTTTATTCGATCCTCTTTATTGAAAATCTGGTTAAAATACAAAGACTTTATGTATACCACGACACCATTGTGGCTGTCACCTCTAGAAGCCAATCAGAGAAGGCTACTAGGTTGGACAGAATGGCCAAAGTACAAAGATATACTGATACAAAAGGAAGGTGTACCAACTATGAAAGCACACGATGAAATCACCAAAATGTATCCTAATGTGTTATGGTTACATTATTTCCAGATGAGGGAAAGCTTTAACAAAGACAAGGCCAATGGATTTAGTGTTGCTGAGGGACCATGGGACAGAATTCTTTAAAATGAAAAAAAAACTATATCCAAAACATACTCCATGCTTCTGAATTGGGCAACAGAGGAGGAAGTAATTAAACAATCTATGATTAAATGGGCACAGAACATTGGAAGACCCATTCATCTAAAGGAATGGGAAAGGCTATGGACAAAACAGCTCAAGATCACCTATGCAACGGATCTAAAAGAAAATTGGCTTAAAATGATCCATCGGTGGTACATCACCCCCAAAAAATTAAGCATAATGTATAAAAATGTGGAAAATACGTGCTGGAAATGCGAGAAGCAAGAAGGTTCTTTTTTCCACATGTGGTGGACCTGCTCCAAAACTAAGGAATATTGGAAATTAATTCACAAAGAGTGTAAAGAAATTTTCAAGGTAGAATTTCAAATGAAACCGGAATTGTACCTACTTGGAATCATAGACAAAGAAACTTTTAACAACGATAACATGGAAAAACTCTTTATCTTCTTGTCTACGGTTGCAAGGATTTTGTTTGCAAAAATGTGGAAAACCAATCTCCTACCAACAAAGGATCAGTGGATTGAGAAGATATTAGAAATTAGAGAGATGGATGAACTTACATTCTGGCTTAGACAGAATAATGGCAAGGGGAATATTAGAACAGACTGGACGGATGTAATGGATTTTGTTAGAAATACAGATTGAATTACAGACTGGAATGATTAATATGATAATTAATGATTATCAAAATATACAAATAAGAGCATAAGGGATGCTCCATGGTAAAATATTTGTTAAAAAGAATTATAGTTAAGGGCATGGAACGAGAGCGGAAGTCACTTTTTTTTTCCACCTCCCCTTTTCCTATGTATGTCAATATTTTATGTTTATATGTTGTTTGTGTAAAATATCAAAATTGACAATAAAAATTTGGGGAAAAAAGGGTGGGCCGAATACACAAGGTAGAATAATAAAACCCTAGATGCGATAGGAAGTGCCTTTGAGAGGGAAGAGCCTGAGAAGGAGAAACAATGGGGTTAAACCTCCTTCATCTCACTTGTCCAAGATAACAATCATTCTACTGTACTTAACTTTTTTTCATGTACCAAAATCTGGGGCTAGTCCAGGGCAGAAAAACTCTAGATCAGCCTTGGTAGAATCAGAGTGTTCAGATGCTCTGGCCATAACCAGCAGCAACAGTGGGACCTGGGACAGCTGGGTCAAAACTGATATAACCTGGCTTATCTTTCCTGTCAACCATGTTACTGTGGCAGATGACCAAAGAGCTCTGTAGAGCTCCTGGCTGTAACCAAGCACATTTCTGATGCCAGCAAAGGCACCCTACAATGGCCAGAGCTTTCTAGACATGTCCTTGATCCATTCCTTTTGCCCTGTGCTGGCAAGTGCAGTAAAAAAGGGATGGCAGTGTCAGCCCATGTAGACAGCAGACTACTTCATGTTGAAGCCAGTCTGCTATCCACGCTCTGTCCAAAGTATGTTGCTGCTCCATAATTTTAGCAAAACGCTGGAATATTTCGCTGAATTTTCTTAACATGGAGCTAAACTGGTTTACTCCACATTAAGGACCAGAAGTTCCTGGACATCATCTGAATATGCAGGAGCAATCTCTGGTCTGCTTCAGGTTTTAGGCCTAATAGTGACAAGCCCATAAATAGAAGTAAACAAAAGGATGCAATTAAAATATTATAATTCTGTCTGTAGATTTTAATATAAATCACAACACATCCCTTAAAAAGCAAGGGTAACAAGACCAAAAGCTTTGATAGACTCAGACGTGAGTCTATAGACTTTCAGATAGCCTGAACCCAGGATGCAAAGACAATAAAACCAGAGCTTTGAATTATGCTTAGAAACTGACTGGTGGCTAGAACTGCTGCTGTAATGAAGTTGTAGGATCCCTGTAACCAGCCCCAATTAGCAATCTGGCTACAGTTCTTTGGACCAGCTGAAGTTTCCGAACATCCTTCAAGAGCAGCTCCATGTACAGGATGTTACAGTAATATGAACGGCATGTAATTAGGTGACATTTGCAATTCCATTTCAAACAAGACATGAAATGTGTACTTGTATTTCATGTCACAGTAACCCAAGCAGAATGCAACTAAGGTCATTTGAACCATCCCATATCCTTCCTTCTTTCCTGTCTGTTATCCAGGGAATTGTGGATAGGTGCAAAGATATGGACTCATTCAATTTCTCTCCCTGCCACAATCCCTTTCTCACAAAAAAATCTACTCTCTTCAGACACTATATTTAAAATTCAAGGGAAGAATCACCGAGGGGCTCAATACTTAAGGCACTCGATTGCTTGTTGTTCTTCCTTCCGGTGAGCACTTTCTAAAAACCAAAAGAAAACAGCATAGTGGAACACAGGTGCTTGTGCCATCTAAAACTAAAGATATTTTGCTCCTGAGTCAAAAGGAATATTACCCTGAAAGACAGGTTACAGGGAAATGCTGTATAAGTTGTTGGCATCATATCAATTTACAGCAGCATAGTTCAACTGCATCGCATAGCTGTAAAACAGAGTGCACAATGGATACCAAATCCTTGAACTCACCTATTGCAGAATGGTTAACGGCATCTCACCAATTGAGTCAAGACTGGGTAAAATATGTGTGTATTTGTGAAATAATTGACTGCATTGAAGACCTCACTTATACAAAGTTCAAAACAAGCACAACCACCACAACAACTAATTTTGTATTAGTGTAATACTTCAAAAGGAGACCAACCTTATCGTTACTATAAATACAGCTGATTCCCAGCTAATCTGCACCCATGGGGATTGATAGATGTTGGATAAATGTAGTCTCTGATTGCTTGAGAGTTAATATAAAAAATAGACCTAATGCTATACTCCATACTATATTAATATCAATTGATGTGGTAATAATATTGAAATACAGGAATTAAAAGTAAATAAAGACAAATAAAGACAAATTTAATGCATCACATATATACAACAGCATTTTTATTTAAAGTATTCGTTCTTTAATTTTTTGCCAGTTACTTGAGAGTTCTGATTGCTTGAGTTCCAGTTTATTGAGAGTCCATTTTTCTATGGGTGGTTTAGCAAAAGGCCCACCTAAGAGGAACATTTTAAGGGTTCTAGTCCCCAAGCTCCAGTATTCTTTTGCAGATATAGCCTATCCCGATATAGAAGAAAGATGGGACAAAACGTGAAAACATCAAGAGATGAAGGCACCAGATTTTGTCTGGTCTTGGAAGCTAAGCAGAGTCAGCCCTGGTTAGTACTTGAATGGGAGAATGCCAATGTCTACTAGGCTATATTTGAGACCAAGGAATCGGTCAGAGAGCGCTTCTGAAATTTATAGGATTGTCATAAGACAACAGACAACTTGAAGGCACACACAGGGAGACTATACACAACTGAGCATTGCATGTACTTTGACCCTGCTAGGTCTGTATTTCTTCAAAATGAACTCTGTGTGACTGTCTTCCACGGTAGATGTAGTATTTGGAAACAGTCCTGTTTTTTTCTTAGAAGCCTTAACCACATTCTGCCACACATGTTCAAGTTCTGAAAAAAGAACACAAACTCTTGATGCTTGTGCAATGGATATATTTCTTGAGCTTTGATCTTTCTGTGTCTACATTTTCTGGGGTTGTTTTCAAAAGCCCTCGTCCTTTGTCTTTCCTTACCCATTTGTCAAACATAATTTCAGCTCTGAGGGCTGTAAATGCCTCCTGGACAACTATATTTTTTTGGTAATGTTCATGTAAAGAAAACATTATTCAAAATGTCTGTTTGGGAGCGATTGTTATCCATTGTCCACATATAGAGTACTGAATAGCCACATTGCAATTAAAAGCATGAGGGGTTTTGCCCCCAGCCCCTACCATAACAACCCTCAGAAATGTGTTTCAAAATGTAAATGCCCTTAAAGAAGAGGGAAAATGCCACTAATTTGCACCTAAGCACACACCCTAAAAATTTAAATGTACCAAAATGCATTTTTAAAACAAACAAACAACTTTTTGTAGAAGATGATTTCTCACTGCTCTCCATAAGGGATATTTGTACTATAATTGAACCAAGGGGCCACACCATCCTATGCATATCTACTTGGTAGTACCTCCCACTAATTTCAAAGCAGCTTACTTTCAAGTAAGTATCCATAAGGTTGCTGTCTCTGATTTTTTTATTGTGTCAGAAGTGAATTGAGACTTTACTGTAAATTGCTTCTGGTGTGAGAGAATTGGACACCTACAAAGACAATGCCCAGGGTGTAATGATGTTGATTATTTGTGTGTAAATGTTGTGTGACATGTGTTAAAATGTATGTTGTTTTGAATGTTCTATGGTTTGTTTCTGTGGGTGAAACAGAAGGGAGGCATGGCAGAAGCTTAGAAGAGCTGTCGCCATGGCAACCAGGGCTAGAGGCTAGTAGAATGTTCAGGTTTGAATTCTACAGTTGGAAAAGAGCGGGAAGCCAACTGCCAAATGAGAGGGGAGGAGTTATGTTCTAGTTGAGAGTGTCCTAAGAACTGAAAGAGAACAGTCCAGTGTTAGTGTGTGTCTTAAGGTCTGCTAGTGAGCAGTCCAGTTAAAGGGTATAGAGACCCTAGTTAAAGTTGCAGGGGTTTATAGAGGTTTAGTGGAAACCCTATAATAGGTCCCCATTGTGTTATGTAACAGAAAAAGTTGTGCCTCTAAGGAAGTTTGAAACCAACCAAGATTGTACCCATTTGTGTCAAAATAAATTGTTTGCATCTTAACAGGAAAACACCTCCTGATTCTTTTATTGGTGGTGGCCCTCAAAGTCAGTGGTCAGCCGGATAAATGGTGGCAGCGTGGTCAAGTGGTCACTGAGAAGTTTTAAAACTCCAGTCAGTTAAATGGTGAAGGGGTGAGACAGTACCCTGCCAATAAACGTGAAGTTGCTGAGGTAACTTTGAGGTTTCCTTGGATTGGAGGTCAGCAGTGTGGACATAGAAAGATTGTCCAGTCTGAGGCCGGTCAAGAAGTGGAGTGGTCACATATTGGCGGCAGCGGTGGGATCTTTGAGAGAGGGTCCACCCTGTCCAGCCGGTTGATTTGAACGTAGCTTCACCACCATATTGGCGGCAGAGCGGTGGGATCGTGTAAGAAAACTGATCCAGTGCGAAAGCAAGGCTACCAGAGGAATTTGTTTAATTTCTCAGTTTACTGACCAAAGTCGTGTGGTAGTAGGAACTTTAATAGTTTAGTTTAAAGTTCTGAGGTAAAAGTTCGGCAAAATGACCACCAGGAGACAAACGAGGGCTTTGGAGGAAGCAGGGCAGCCTGAGGTTCTGCAGGAAGGAGAAGACTCTGAAATTTCAGAATCAGAGTCAAGTAAAATGTCTGGAGAATACCGGTTTAGGCTTGAGGTGATGAAACTTGAGATGCAAAAAGAGAGAGAAGAAAAGGAG